>LR990047.1:9724578-10974578 GCA_905147135.1 Blastobasis lacticolella
TTCATCGTTTGTCTTTTTTCATTAAAACAGTAAATAGGAATGATGACTGGGTCAACATTTTTTAATTCTAATTCGTCCGTCAATCAGATTATAAAAAAATATTAGACATATTTTTATCTAATCATTGAGTGAGGGCTCGTGATATTTCACGCAACATTTCGACCTACTAAGTATATTGGCGTTATTTTTGTATCAAAAGAAAAAATACATGCCCAATCTCCTTTGATAATATACTTGACGGACAAAACAATGTTTTTCAGACATCATCTCTAATCTAATCCAATCTAAATCTACAAAAGAAAACATCTAGTAACTTTTAATTTGTTTATTAAAGAGTCCCTTTTTCCTTTTCGCATTTGTAACATCCTTAGTCACTTTTATTTTTTCATTGTTCTTCTGAACACTTTCTGCTTTCCTTTTTATCTTGCTTATTTTTCCTATGACATTCTTAAACCTTTCGTCTTTCTTCATTAATCCTTTGTTCACTTTCTTCAAGCCATGTTTTATTGTGTCGTCAATATTCGCATCTTCTTCCTCATTCTGACGCTCGCGACTGTCATCGCCTTTCTCTCCATCTTGGTTCTTCATTTGTGACTGAAGCTCTTTAATCTTCGCTAATTTTGCTTTTTTGGCCGCCTTTACTCTTTTCCGGCGCATTTCTTCTAACCTGTAAGAAATGCGGTTACTTATAAATTTCAAATTTAGCTTTTTCTCATGATGGTGTAGGTATAAAATTCTACGGTAGGTATGGACTCTGTAGTAGCGTACGATAGAGAAAATCGTTCAATAGAGAGAAGAATTAATAACGTAATTAATTTTTTTCTCCATGTAGCGTACCCGGTAAATACTGTAGCGCAGCGCAGAAAAAAACGAGTTCGTTAGTTTCCATCAGCAGCAGCCCATATAAGTCCACTGCTGGACTTCACTATCATCCACACAGTAGGGCATAGCCACAATCTCCATATTGAGCAGTTTAAAAATACTCAATAGAAAACACTACCGCCGATTTTTCTGGTTTACTGAGGTGGTCTGGCTCACAAACCCACTTCAAACCATTATCAACCCCTTTTTTTGCGCCGAAGTATTGACGGACTGCTAGGCTTTGGTAAACAGTACAAATCTGTCCGTGGCCGTGTAGTGTCCGGCAGAGTAGAATAGCACCAACCCCTTACACTCGTGGACGTCGTACAAGGCGACTCATGTTTTCGAGGCAAAAGATCCAGAGTCTCTATAGACTGGAATATGGACAGCAGCGTTTTCACTGCGATCTCCAACCCGTCTGCCGAGCGTAGAGATTATACCAATAAGCTCCCCTTTCGTGGGAGAGGCCTTTAGTCCTGCATTGGATAGTTATTGGCTGTGATGATGATCTTGTGTACAAACTGTTGGTGAGCCTAAATAAATGAATAGAATGGATCGCTCACCCCGCTTCCATAGCATCTGGATCGACACCGGCCTGTATCCAGTGCTTGACGCGATAGTTCCGTTTGCGGGCTTCGAACTCCTCGTTGTCCAATTGGGCTTCCTGCTCGCGCCGCGTCACGCTCACCGTCGTGAACACCTTCACGGCTTCGTCATCTGCGGGGGGAGGCAATTTTTATGTCTCTGGTACGACGAAGTATTGAGGTAAAGGTAAGTCGCATATCCAAAAAGAAATTCGTACATTGACCTGTTACTATCTGTGTGGTAATTACGTAACCCTGTTGCCAATAATTCTCTGATTTCAATAACTTTCAGTTTATTGCAATGGATCTTTATTAGTAACCGAACCCATGAAATCAATAATACGGAATCGCAAAAGTGACAATTTCATCATTGAAAGCAGATAATTGTTGGCAACAGTGTTACGTAATTAGTTACTGATGCTCCCGCGTAAATATATGCAACTATGTATATTTAAGAAGAAAGGGTGTTTTGTGTAGGGTAAGGTAAACTAGGGTAGTGGTAGGGAGTAGGATAGCACGCGACCGAAGTCGCGTTGGGCCAGCTAGTATTATTATTTATATAAAAAAAAGGGTTGGATTACACTACTAAAGGTAGAGGTAGTCTCAGCAAAAATAAATTCGTACATTGACCTTTTACTACCTGTCCCTGTTGCACCCGCGTAAATATATTTGCATCACGCTCGCACCGGACTATGTGCCCCTAACCTAACCAACCCCCTACCACTACCTTAGTTTGCCCTATCCTACCTACCCTTTACGCGAACATACAAGACCATGAGTGCATGACAACCTAAAGTTGTTTAAAGAGTTCATAAAGGAAATTTTTATTTTACTTTTTAAAAATTCTCTGGGTGTCAAGGATAAGTTCTTAGCGTCTGGGGTAAGGGATTGCTAATGGTAAATTTTTAATTAATTTTTAATTTGGTAATGGTAATTTGGCTAATGACACATTAACTACACTGTATGTCACTGTAGCTGCAAAGGAAAAATTTGCTTGAACCGTTAATGCACTTATGCTCTTGTACTGTACATACGCCAAATTGATTTTTATTTATACATTTATTCGTCATATGTTTAACATTAAATTCTAAAAACTCCTTCGCATAAGCAAATCATGCAAAAACCCGTTTAAATTTACGTGGAAGTAACTCATATTATTTCATTTGGGATTTTAATAAATACTGTTATGCACATATTGTAGCAATTTTGTTGAAGTATAGATATATACCATCGATTTTGTATTCCGTCAGCTTACTGTTGATGTGTTGCTCGATCTCGCCGAGCCGCAGTATGTCGTAGGGCGTGATCAGGGATATCGCCAAGCCGTTGCGCCCCGCGCGAGCAGTGCGCCCCACCCTGCACATCAAACGTGTGTTGGTATACAAGGGCCGTGTGGTGTCCGGCAGAGTAGAATAGCAACAACCCCTTACACTCGTGGGTGTCGTACAAGGTGACTAATGTTTTCGAGGCATAAGATCTAGACTAGAGTCTCCGTAGGTTGGAAAATGGGCAGCAGCGTCTTCCATTGTTATATTAATATCACTGCGATCTGCCAAGTATGGAGATTATGGCAATGACCTCCCTTTTCGTGGGTGAGGCCCTAAGTCCTGCAGTGAACTGCTATGGGTTGTGATGATGATGATGAAGGACCTTATACTATTATGCTTGTCTGGCAATTGAAAGCCTGACTCAATCACTATAATCTGTGCTTAACCAAAGTGAACGACTTTGATGCCTGGCTAAACTTATTAGGAAAATTTCAAGACACGCTTCCATTTTCCAAACTAAATATAAAATAATAATATTATAAATAATATTAGAAAAATGTTCGTAACCAAAAACTATGAGAGTTTATGGTCGTAACCTCCTTTAACCCAGCATTCAGCTTAGGCTATTTGACCCGAGATCAAAACTGAAACTTTATTGACTTTTGCACATTCCCATCTTTAGAAAGCTTATTAGACGAAGTAATATGTGTACTATATTCATGTATTAAAGTATTAAACACATTCAAGTAAAGTTATCTAAAACTCACCGGTGTATATACTCGTTATGATGCAACGGCAGCTTATGGTTCACAACCAGATCCACTGTGGGTATATCCAGGCCCCTAGCTGCGACATCAGTGCCAACCAGTGTGCACTTCAGGTTGCTACGGAACTGTGCCAGAGCAGCCACGCGCTCCCGTTGTCTCATGTACCCATGTAGGCAGACGTTGTCCATGCCTATTGCATTCAGCATCATGGATAACACCTGGCATTCTCTGGTGAGAGGGAAACGTAAGAGAGTTAGGTGAAAAGTTTTAGTAAAATTCTGAGCCGACAGATATATAACTAAGTAACTTTGGCATATCTCCGCAAATCATGGACCGCCTTGTTTCATGCTCGGCGTGTCCTAAAACTTGTACAATGGAGCACTTGTTCGAGGCCAATACAATCGCTGTATGCGTCGCCGAATACTTGGCGAATAATGTGTAAGTCAGAGTTTATAAGAATAACTAAATAATAAAAGGTGCAACATAAAGTTAAAATGTACATAATTTGTTTAATGTGATGGATCATTAGTTGTTTATATGTATATGAACTATGTATTATAGCTTAGTCTCATCTGTTAATGGCTTAGCACATACCACCAACCACAACTTCACTATCATAATAGTTATTGAGCCATAAACAGTTGAGACTATGCTAAAAATTCATAAGTAATGAATGATGGACTCTCGCGAATTAATGCTTGATATGATCAATAATGTGATGGGACTTAAAACCTCAGTCAAGTCAAGGAATCTATCTGAGTACTGTCGCCTTATCTAATTGTGCCGCCAAGCAACAATTTTGGCACTGCTTTGTTTCTTAGATAGCACAATACCATGGCTATGCTTTACTATTGAGATTATTCCTGCACAGGCACACAATTGAAACAATTGATAAATGAATATAATAAATGAGTATCCTCCTTCCAATATTTTTTCTCTTTTTTTAATTGTAGAGCACAGCCAACACATCAAATATAAAGTACAAATATTTCAAAATTTTATATTGAAATCTATAGTTGACATGAGTTTTAAGACCAAGAAGAGGGAAGAAGAGAGGTTCTATAGTTGATGCACCACCATGGTTCACTAAAATGGGTGATATGAACATGACCTGAACATCCTAACAGTACAGGAGGAAATACTCAACCAGACCGAAGCTTACATCACCAGAACAGACAGGCTCAGTGGAGAGCCTCTGAGTAAGCCTATATAAAAAGGCGAATAAAAAGGCTGCCCAACACTGGAACGGCAAGCCATACAAGCCATAAGACACTTGTAAACCTATGCTCGCTCATGGTTTACGAACTGATTGCATGGTAGAGGAAAAACTAAGTAAAATAAGAAAAACATATCTAAGTATTAACTAAAGAAAAATTAATAGGCACTATTATTGGGTATGTACATACATAGATTCAGCAATGTTACAATTACATGAATATATTTTGGTACTTACTTCTTGGTATCAGTGAAGACAATCACATGGGAACTAGGTTTAGTCTCTCTGTACTTCCTTAGGGTCTGGACTAAATACACATCTCTTGCATATGCTGGGCACACCACATACCGTTGATCAAGAGTTGTAACTGTAAGTTGTGTGTCTGTTTCTGTCCATATTTGTAAGTGCTGAAATTAAAGATATTCTAGAGTTAAATTACTAAATAAATATATTGTCACAGTCACACATTCGAGAACACTAGCAGCATAAGGTCTATAGTTACTCTACCTAGAATTTAACAATATATTCTTTACAACATAAAAAAACACAATATAATCTTACCTCTTTGTTTAGTGGGAGCAATTTTGAGTCCCTTACATCTTCTGTGATAGTAGCAGAGAATAAAAGATTTTGTCTCTTCTGGGGCAATGCATTAAATATTGTATCTAAATCTTCTTGAAAGGATTCACTGAATAATCTGGAAACCATAATATAAAACAATGAATTTTGGTATGGTGAAAATACTAAAGTCTAATTAATTGGTCAGAGTAAAATGTTTTTGTGGGCTGTACATTACTTAAAATGGCAACAACATATGAACCAATATATAATTTATTTATTATTAGTCAACAAGAAATATTAAGCAGCAACAAAAAAAAAATAATGAGACATATTGAAATTAATTTAAAATTGAAATTATATTGTTTGCTAATAAAAATTTAATTAAAACTGACTCATACACCATTATATCATAATGGTGTTAAAATGTAGAAAAAATGCTGTTTAATGTGTTTTGGGCCTGCCCAGTATTACATTAATTAGTTAGATGCAAATATTGAAAAGGCATAACTAATTTGCTGACAAGTAAATCATACATAAGAATTACTACCTATCAGCTTCATCTAAAACTAGGTATTTTATCCTCTTCAAAGAAAATGTATCACATCCACTAATGTGATCGGCTAGTCTGCCAGGCATTGCAACCACAATATGTGGACGTTTAGCCAGCTTCAATGACTCTTCCAGTTGGTCTGACCCTCCAGTCACTATACAGACACGAAGTTTCAGTGGCTGACCTAAAATGCTAAACTGATCAGCAATCTGGAAAAAAGAAAAACAATTTTAATTAGGTAAGTATAGGGCTAATTACAAATTAACCATTCTTTCACAAACAGAATAAAAACTGTCAGTAAAGACTAATGAGCTTCATCGAAATTATTCTTTATTTAAATTCAGTAGAGTAGACTACAGCAAAGCCCAATAGTTGTTTTCTTTAATACCTGTTATTGTGATCTGCCAAATGACTCACCTGATAGGCTAGTTCATGAGTCGGTGTCAGCACCAATGCAAATATACCATATGGATCTTCAGCTAATTGCTGCAATATTGGTAGTGCAAATGCAAATGTTTTGCCAGAACCAGTTTTTGCTGCTCCTATACAGTCATCCCCAGCAAGAATACGTGGAATGCAACCTTTCTGAATTGGTGTTGGGGTCTTGACACCTGTAAAACAAAACTTTTAGTTCATTCATTGAAATGAGCTATGCTATTTTATATGTAAAGTAAGGTTATAAAATGTTATTTAATTTGGAACACATTGAATTGAACAGGCCTCATCAACCAGATAAAGACTACAAATGTAAAACATATGTATATTTACAAATAGGTTAAAAACAATAAATAATTACCCAAATTTATAAGTTGTTTGATCAACCACGTCTTAACACCAAGTTCAGTGAACGCTCTCGCTTCGGTATCTTCCATATTTCGTAGAATATAGAAACTATTTTAAAGAAGTAACCTATTTATTTCTTCGTCCTTTTTATTACTCAATATTATTTACACTTCAATAATACGTATCGTTCGGCCATGGACCACGCACATGTTTTTGACATTGACAGTAGAGTGGATCAGGGATGTTAGATGCCAAGTCAGAAATTATGGCACAGACCTGTCAAAATTCTGGTACTTTAGAAAAAATTATGGTACGCAGTGTTACCAGCAGTAGTCTCCCTAAAATAGTACGAAAATGGCTAAAAAAGTACGCTACTTTTTCTATTTGGGGGGGGGGGGGGGGGTTGTCTGGGGGTGCCAGTGACAATAAATACGTATAAATCAACCCTTTCTTCAAGTCAAGAAAGCTCTCCTTGTCTATTTTGCGTTGTCATAAGGCGCCGTGAACGGAGCGGGCGAGATAAAGTCATATAGCTGGATTTATGTAAAATTATGGTGCTTTTACGTACCATAATGGAATTACGATGGTACATGGTACGAACACCTGGAAAATGGTACGTGTACCATTATTATGGTACGTATAACATCCCTGGAGTGGATAGTGAAGCGACTGACTACATACCTAAAAACGTGACACAATATGACCGTATTAAAATTCTAAATCCTACTAATAGTTCCATGAAAATTCAGACAATACCGTCAACCAGATCTTGGGGGCCTAAACTACTGTCGTACTTACTTCTACACCGCTATCTTAATTCAATCCTGTAGAATTACGTCACAGATTCGGTACCGCCTAACTCAGTTTCGGTCATAACATAATGAACGAAATAAATTCCATTAGGGACAATCCGTATCGCATTTTGATTTTAAAACATCGTACTTTTTAAATTGAATAAAATGCTAGAATAATGTACTCTATAATAGAATATTTTCAGTTTATTTCCGTATTTTGTTATTCGTGCATCCTAAGAATTCTGCAATGTTAAATATATTTATGTGGTGTGTGGTGCCGCCACCTCAAAGAATAGCACCACCCCATCTCTTCCCGTGGGTGTCGTAAGAGGCGACTAAGGGACAAATCCGAAAGGTGGGCAGCAGCATCTTTCTGGGTAGATTTACATCAACTGCACTACGATCTCCAACCCGCCTGCCAAGCGTGGAGATTATGGCAATGACCTCCCCTTTCGTGGGAGAGGCCCGAAGTCCTGCAGTGGACTGTTATGGGCTGTGATGTGTAAATATATTTATAAAACGAGATCAAATCAAAACAATGCAAATGTGCCAATTCATGAGACATAATTTCTATGGTCCGTAAAAGTGACAGAAACTACATGGGTTTGAAACTATATTTCATACTGAATCACATAGTTAGTAATATTGTGACAATCTTTTATCATCGACTATACCCTGATGACGTTTTCTGGAGTGACTGACTTTGGCAGTTGCCCTGGTCTAGATTCATGTTTCAGGTCGCTCTGACCTCGTATAAAGTCATAAAATCAACAAACGACAATGGCATAGGCAAGGAACAATGAGGAGTTTTCCAGTAGGTATTGATAGTTGGTTTCAAAAAGCATCAATAGATGGCGCTCCTACAATTTTGGTAATCTTTTTTTAATCTGTATGATGGTGGCAGTGATTTCATGCAACCAACTAATACTAAACTTAAAAATAAAATGTTTATTAGTATATACATACATAACTGTTAAAGGTTGAACGAAATGTAAAAACAAATATTTATAGAAGTTGGCACTATGTTGCATTATTATTACAACCTCTAAAATGGTTGAAAACTATTGACAAATACATTATTATCCAATACAACGTACCCAGTGTTTATATCCTGTTTGCTAAGAACCTATTTCAAGCGATTATCAATTACTAAAATTATCGGGGCGCCATCTAGTGAGTGGTTAGGAATGCTTTAGATACCTATTGGAAAACTCCTCATTCACCAAAGGGGCTGATGAAATTTTCATGTGATTATAGAATCACATTAACCCATATTTATAATCATAATCTTACAACAAAATGCTTCCCGCGTTACAACCGCCGTAGGGGTTAATTCTTGTTATTCTGTTAAGACATGTTATTTTTAATAATCGATAAAAAAAATACTAAAAGTTGCAGGCTAATGATTTTTGACCAAGGAGTTTCTAATAAAATTTGCTTTTAAACGATACAAAAATTAAAACAATAGCATGTATAACAAGCCGTCGGCTAAAAACTTTTGGACCACCCAACGTATAGAAATTCCGCGTGGGTGCTTGGTTTCCGGTTTTAATCAAAACAAAAACATCCCAGCACACGATCATGCGTTCACGCGCTACCATTGTCAACTAAAAATCACAGACCACCAAAACAACATGGACCAGCTAAAGAGTATCAAACCGATAGATATCTTATCACGACCAATAACTCGATGCGCCGTCAAGTAGAACCAATTTCATTTCGTGCAAAATAGTTCATTTCAGTCCATTCTACTGGGTAGGCTCTATTGGAGTACAGCGTATTCGAATTGGATGTTGTGACGTCTTTCTATTCTATTGGATCAAGATGATGGCGAACTATCGGAGATTGGCGGTACGACCCCTGTTATAGCAGGATCTAAATTGAACTCTCCAGTTCATTCGTACTATGAACCATTTTATTTTAGGTATGGTTAAAGAGTATTTGCTACACAAGGTCACCTTGATGAATTTATTGTAGAACACAAAGAAATAATACTACATAGAACATTTCTGCTGTACAATAGTACAGATATTGGGTGGGTATAAGATTTAAGCTAGCTAGAGAATTGGGATCTTTCCGTTCACCCTGTGAAATTTTGGTTTAATTAAACCTATTTTTTTGTAATTTCCGTGCACCTTGAAACAAATTGTTTTAGTTTTTTGTCGTGTACCTACTGTTGTATGTTTTATTAGGTACCAACTCGGTAAGTACTAAATATTGACCTAGAGTTTAGAACGATTTACCAAGCCGTAACGATGACACAAAACTGTACGTGCCATTATGTCGTCAAAATGGCGGGTACATTAATTTTCGCTATTACATTGAAATATTTATACTTTGGAGGTACTACCAGTTAAGTACTAAATATTAGTCTATATTATATCAAAATAGGGCGTTTTTACTCGCCATCCTGAAAGGGTTTCCAACGGTTTCCGATAGTACGCCTCCATCTTTATCCAATAGATAAACTGAGAGTCTACTTAATTGGATCAAGATGGCGGTGTACTATCGGAGTGAGGCACTATGACCCCTGATGTACACGGCTGGTTGTCATTAATTACTGGCATTGACAACTATTCGTATGTTCAAAAATTCAGATGTTAAGTCTTTTTTTGATTGAATATGGTAGGTATCGGTGGAACAAAGATTATTCATGACAAGTAAAGGGCTCTGTTTATATGAGTGCTCTCCTATGCGTAACGATACACTTATGCAACGGCATAGCACATGCCTTCTGCAAATGAAATGCGAGACCGTCCAGCTGCAAGGCACTTGTTTCAGATTCATCAAACGTACTAGGGATTTATCTATAAATATCGTGAATCAGCGCGAATATCATTTACTGTTACATTTGATGACCTGAGTGGTTCAATGGTCAACATCCACGTCATCCGGTCTGCCACGCAAGAGGTCCCGGGTTCGATTCCCGGCCGGGCAGAAATTGAAATGATGAATATTAATTTCTGTTACGGGTCTGGGTGTTCTATGTATAATAAGTATGTATATAAAAAGTATTTAAGTAGTTTATCAGTTAACTAGCACCACTAGCTTATCTAGTACAAGCTTTGCTTAGTTTGGGGCTAGATGGCGCTGTGTGAATTTGTTCACGAATATTTATTTATTTTATTTATACGTCCGGCGCACCCTGGGTAACAATCTGCGAGGACAGTTCAATCGGTAATGCAGATTGGCAGATCCTAGACGAGTCGACACGCAAAGAAGAAGAACAATCCAGGTGATGCAGCTGAGATAATAGCAGCATCGTCATGATCAGATAGAATGTCAGTAGCATTAGCAGTGTTTTCCTGCAACTTCATCTTATGAGCACTCCGAGAAACATTAGCAAAGTAGTCCTGTTTGAAGCACAGTTGGCAAATAGCTTTGTTTGGTGGGCGCTTAAATCTTGGGTGAACATTGGCACTGCAGAAAAAACTGCGTTGACGTTGTTTCGAAAATGACGGTGTGGTAGCAGCGAGCATAGAGCCATCGTCGACTTCAATTGACACTGCGACGAATCCGTGCTAGACATTATAGCCGTACTGCGCGCTGTTGTTTCTAATGACTATGCTTGTTGATGCTTGGTTAATTATTTTTTCCAATGATATTATAAGATTTTTCAGAAGTCTTTCTTTACGTTTCCTAGAAGATATTCTAGCAATAACGGCATTCCAGATGGAATGCCCCTCATGCTCTTTGATCTCTATGCAGGCCTCTCCTCTTTAGAAGCCGCAATCATGCGTAAGATACTTGAATTTGTGCGTAGTCTGAAATAGATTCTTCAGAACCTTGTCTTCTGGAATTTAATAAATGACGGGCTAATATCTCATTTTGCGATTTAAGATAAATTTTATATAAACTTTCAGTGCGCTTTGTGGCGCTTTCATATATTTTGCAATCTCTGACGTATGAAATTTTTTTTTCGTATTTTAAGAAAAATATTATAAAATAATGGGCAAAACTATTATTAAGGAAGTGCGAAAGATAATTTTCACTATGATTAATAATTTAGACAACAGTTCAAGCTAAACGTGACCAAATAACTGAGGGCTTACCATGAACTCTTATGGCAGGACCTAAACAGAATTGCTTTCGGTTTGAACGAGACAAGCTTATGTGACACGTATAGCGCTGTCTCGTTCTAAGCAGGGCCGTAATGTTTAGGTCCTGCTATAAGAGTTCATGGTAAGGCCTCTGAATGTTTACAACAAAGAGATTGGAATGATAGCGACCTTCTTGCCAGTCTTATAACCATGAAGGTCGCTAACATTCCAATCTCTTTAGTTTACAAGAAGGACTGACAAGGACTGACAAGGACAGATTATCCCCAGATTATTGCCATATCTACACTTTATAATTTGTACTACTGTTAGTTGATTCTGACTTAACGTGGTCCTATTATACTACAGTCAATAAAAACATCATAAATACCTACGTACGACCGTCAATAGGGACAGTACAATATATAAAAAAACACAAATATACTACATAAATAAAACACTTAACGAACGTTCGGTGTGTTGTGCACGGATATCCAGTCTCTAAAAATAAGACTGTTCACATTTTCTACAAGCGTCTTTAAAATATTACTACCGCTGGATCGTAGTCGGTTCTAGAAGGTTATAACACCCACCCAGGTATCTTTTAAGCTTCGCAGTTTCCTTAGTTGTTGGTAAGCATTCTACTGATAAAAAAAATTGAAATTTGCATAAAGCACGATGTAACAATTTTCAGGCCTTCACAAATGATGCTCAAAAGTAGCTGTAGCTGACTGTGCAATCTAAAGGTATACAACGTTAAGCACACAGTTCCGCGGGATTATTCGCCTATATTCGTGTAGTCCCGTGCATGTTTGGCATGTCTCGCCTATTTCATAGACAAAGTAGAGAAAGAGCGTTGTCGTCTCGATTCGATCGATTTTATATTTATATTCCTAGCGCTTTTTCCTGTTACAGGTTCGGGGTACACTTGACCATGATCCAGGATATTAGTAGATCAAGTAATTACAGTAGAGCAGCTGCCATCACCTCTGTGACCCTCTTTACAGCAGATTAGTGATATTACACCGATGAATCTATATAATGTCGCGCGTTTTGACACCCACCACATCCCTAATAGGCGAGAATGTAGAGGGTCGACCAAAGTCCCTGCAAAAGTTTCGCCGAAAGTTTCGGTGGACATGTGGAGTTCACTTTACTGAAATTCTAATAAATCCATACAAATCATTCTGACTGTGGCCACATTGAAGAAAAAGACCGAGCCGGAAATGCCAAAGACGTATAATTTTTGACAAACATATGATTTTTGGTATAACTAACTTCATTATAGGTTTCTATGCATTTTGACCAATGATATCCGCTGTTCATAGAAGGAAAGAAATGAAGGCGGAAAGTGCGTCAAAGCTGACGAACTTCATTGCAGTTGTTCACGGCCTTTGTGCGTGAAGCAGTGTCTTTCTGCTGTATTTTTTATTGTGAGTTTTTCATTGTGTTGCGTTGGATTGGCTGATTTCGGATTTACGTTACGTGTTGCACGCGCGTGGCATTGTGCTCTCTTTTAGTTTTAGAGTAAATTGTTAAGTGCTCGATAATTGATAAAGATTTTTATAAATGGACACCCGACTTTACTGTGCCTAGCTCCTGCCTGTGTTCGCTTTCGCTATTGCCGTTTAATTGGATTGAAAGGATAATTGCACACAAGTAAGTCTTTTTATGATTATTTTGTATTATAAACATCAACCTATTCATAATGCCCCAAAAGAGGCCTAGCAAAGCAATGTCCCAATTTCCATTACCTACCGGGATTGTTCTATATTCTTCATCCTGTGAATTGTAAATAACTGGATGCTGTGAAATGACAACAATAAAAAATTTAAATCGCAAGTTATAAAAGGAATAAATGTTACAAAATTATTGTCTGGCACTCTGTACTTTAATAGGTAGTATGTTCCTAGGCAACAACTGTGCAACAATGTTACTCGTTTATTTTGGTACCAACATCTAGCTAGACTTTCTAGACAAACTATAACATCACAATTGCACACATGAATATTAAAGCATGTTTCCGATTCTGTTATCATGATAATATCTATAGTTCATGCTAACCATTTAGTGTTCGACTTTGACCCTTAAAGAATTGTGGTCTGTCTGCACATTGCAATAGCAGTGGATTTGGAGTAGGTTCCTATGTTAAAGGTCAGAGATTTTTGTGTAAATTTAGAAGATGCTGCCCAGTTTCTTATTTATGTATGAATAGTAACTGTGTTCCTGCTGTTCAATAAGGAATTGGGGAACCGTGGCTTATTGGCAGTGGATGGACATTTACTTTTTTGCTGCCAGAGCAATGTCTTATAGACGTGGGAAACACATTGGCAATATCCCTGGTGTTGCTAATGTCTATAGGCAGCAGTGATAATTTTCTATCAGGTGGCCTGGTTAGAGGATACCAAAGGGTGCAACTCAAAATTTTACAAGTCTTTTTTCCTCAGCGCCCCCTTTGCTACACTCCAACCGGTGGCTTGCTTGCCTGTTTGCATACTCTAAAACATTATACCTATACCTTGCAAAACATTAAACATGTAAATATGACTGATTAATTTAGATGATCATTTCAATTATTTAAATGAAAATCAGGCATATGAATGTTTTGATATTAATTAAATAAAAAAACTATTGATTCAATATGTATTGATGGAAGTTGCACTATTCCTAATTGGTTTCTTTAATAGACATATTCTATAAAAACTGAAATATACTCAAAGTTGGAAGTTGCAAGTAATCCACAAAGTTATCTGTTACAGCAAGTTAGATAAGTTATTTTTTAGGGTTCTGTACCGGAAGGCTAAAAATGGAACCCAATTATTAAGTCTCTGCTGTCTGTCTCCATTCATCTGTCTGCCTGTCACATGGCTGTATCTTTTGAACCATGACAACCAGGTACTTGAAATTTTCTCAGAATATGTGTTTCTATGGGCATGGAACGTGATCTGGGTCATGGTCAAGATGCACCACCGTCCCTCGCGCGCGAGAGCACAACTAGAGGACGTAAACGCCAAGATGACCATGAATTACTATTACCGCTATAACAACATTTCATAAAATGTACAAGAAATATACAAACAACTATATTTTTTTAAAGTATCACAACAAATACTCAAAACCGGTCATTTGTGAGTCGAACTCGTGAAACAAGGTTTGGAATTTAATAGGATTTTATGAATTACATGTTGCTCTGGCATCAAAATGTTGGTAATTATACAGAACCCTTTGTATGCGAGTTCGACTCCCACTTGCCCGGTTTTTGTAATGTAAATTATAATTTACAAATATTTTGTAAGTATATGGCTACGAATAACATAATCATCATTAATCTCACTTCATAAAAAAATATTTGCTCTCTTCTACAATACTTGACTGTAAATCAATTGTTATTTATGTGATCACTCATCTATAGCGTGCACTTCAGAGCCATGTATATTTGACCAACATTGAATAGGTATTTTTTTGTAGAATTTATCACTGATTCCTTATTCTACATTATATTAAAATGAAAAGTTAATCATATTCCTTCATTTCAGGTGTAGTCTTATCAGAATGGGTGTCTTCCGGACCTTGGCTACGCTGGCCATTAAAAATGGAAAACCAGGCTTGAGGAAAAATGGAAATGTAAGTACGAAAAGGTGGCACATCACTTACTACTATTACTTTTTACTTACTAATATTAATTGTTGTAATGGAGGTGAAGTTGTTTTACATTAAGATGTACACTCCAAACCTCTCCCTCCCTTTTCCTCTAAAAATTTGGGGACATGACATGAGGGTTGAAAAGGAAATTTGAGATTATGTTCATCATCATCATCACAGCCCATAACAATCCACTGCAGGACTTCGGGCCTCTCCCACGAAAGGGGAGGTCATTGCCATAATCTCCACGCTTGGCAGGCGGGTTGGAGATTGCACTGCAGTTGATGTAAATCTACCCAGAAAGATGCTGCTGCCCACCTTTCGGATTTGTCCCTTAGTCGCCTTTTACGACACCCACGGGAAGAGATGGGGTGGTGCTATTCTTTGAGGTGGCGGCACCACACACCATCGATTATGGAGATTATGTTGCACAGGCCAATTTCGACTTGGTCACGTAAGTATAAAGGTTAGGTTTAGTCTTGTGACAAGTCTGCCTCTCCACAATATTCTCAATACTCTTTGTATTGAGAGTATAGTGGAGAGGCATCGTGTGCACTTTACATCGAATAGCGCATCATCGAAAGTTCACCACTGCGAATGACGTTATATCGAATGCAAGCTAAACTTGGTGTAAACTTTATTCTTCTATTGATTAGAGTTTCTTCCACCGTACCATGAAGATGAACAGCAATGTTTTGAACAGTGTATATTCAAGATGTTCCGTCATAGTTCCAGCCGCAATGTGAAGACATTTCGCGAATATCGGTGAAAAGGTGTAGTGTAACTGAAGAGCAAATTTCTTTCAAGTGCGACAAGGGTTGAAACGAATGCGTTCTCTAATAGTATTGTGTTTTTGCTGGTGTGTAAGGTTTCCAGTGCTCCATGGGGTGGGGATTGGGGGAACCGTGGCTTTGGCAGTGGAGTGGCTTTTGACTTTTTGCTGCCAGAGCAACGTGTTATAGAGGTGGGCAACGCATTGGCTATACTCTTGGTGTTGCTAATGTTTACAGGCAGTGGTGACTACTTCCCATCAGGTGGCCCGCTTGCCTGTTTGCCAATCGTATGTCATAAAAAAAAAAATTGTTACGGCGTCCATACGGACTGCGAGCGGCCATTTTACATTGTCTTCTTTAGGAGCTGGCTCCCTAATATCGCTTTATTGTGTAATGGTCACCATCAGGCGATCTGGTACCTCGTTGTCTCCCTGTAACATATAAAAAAAACATAAAGTCCATCCACATCCTACGGATTTCGTAAAATATCTCTATTGATTTTTTTGCTAGCTTCAAGCACGGTCTTACCTCTCTCACCGTGAGGAGGCTTAAATCAGAGGGAAGCGGAGGAGGAAGAGTGGAAATGCGGACCCTAGCAGCCGGGATTGACCGCTTGGCTCGTTATAAAAGCTGTTAGCTTGTCATCTGTGCAGGTTAAATTATAGACGCTGCGGAGAACTATCGATGTAATATTATATACTTGCAGACAGACATAGCTACAATACCTTAACAGCTCATAATCTGTCATTGTTGGATATGACGCTCATCTATTACTGGTTAGATTTGCCGTATTCTTCAAGCGCAACACGCGTGTCGGAGTTATACATTTTCTGGGCTACTGTGTCCTGCATTCTACGTAGGTACGTCCTAAAGTCTTAAAGACTGGGAATTATTCCAACTTGCCGATTAACACATCTGCCGTGTGGTGTCCGGCAGAGTAGAATAGCACCAACCCCTTACACTTGTGGGTATCGTACAAGGCGACTAATGTAAGATCTAGAGTCTCTGTAGTCTGGAAAATGGGCAGCAGCGTTTTCCATTGTTATATTTACAACACTGCGATCTCCAACCCGCCTGCCAAGTGTGGAGATTATAGCAATAACCACCCCTTTTCGGGGGAGAGGCCCTAAGTCCTGCAGCGGACTGTTATGGGCTGTGATGGTGATTAACACATGGCCACACGTTACGATTTATTTTGTGATTGTATATTGTCAATTGTGTGGTCTTAAATAAGTTTCAATAAGCTCACCTTTAACATTAGGTACTAACCTACCATTGTGTACAAAATTAACCTACAACCTGTGAACATTTAGATAGGTGTAGCTAGTGTCAAATAAGAAGAGACTTGGCGGGTCACGTGGTTCGACCTGCGCTGCATACGATTACGTGCGCGAAATCCTCTCCACTGCCATTGGACAAGTCTCTTCTTTCGTGACACGGGTTATAGATTTAATGAAAATGTTTTAAGTGTGACTAAAACACATAAAGGAAGTCAACCAGTGACCTATTGTTTACTAACTTAGTGACACAAATATTCATAGGGTACAAAAACTTCCATTCTATGATAACCAGTTGCATGTTAAGTTGAATCAACTTCTACACCAACTCGGGGGTACACGGGGTCAGACAAATGAGACAGGTCCTTGGGCATAAAATGATGTACAGTCATTCAACGGATTATCTGACCACTTTGTTCATATTGTCTTGTTGTCTCTCGATTCCTCGCTCTCTCACCTTGACCCTCTTGCCTTCTCTGACGGGGGATGTCCTGTCGTCCCTTAAACAGAAAAAAAATATAAAGTACCTAGGTATCTACAATAAAGTCTGGGCGTGCTGGAAGAAATTTCTTCTTAGAAATAAGCAGTGCCTGTTGTGTCGTCATATCTTTGCCGTGTTATAAACAAAAGTTAATGTATTGTATATTACGTTAATACAATCAAAGGTGTGAAAAAGCAATGGCCTAAGTGGTGGCCCAGTTAGCTTACAGTTGTTTTAAAACTTACATGCTAAAAAGTTTGTATATACAATCGTTAGTCCGAATGCCTAGTTTGAGGATTGTACGTTCGTTGGCACGGACCGGTCGCGTGTGCCGTGCGTGCCATGCGCTCTGTAATGGAAACTTCCGTTATTAAATGCAGGTGGTCACAAGAGCTGGAAGTCTGGGGATAGTGGTAGCTGTTTCAAGGTTTCGTTCCTGCTGTAGAGGTCTCTTTTACATTGAGATAGGTAGGTACCACATTGTTCCACTTGCTCTCTCTCTCTCCTAGGGAAAAACTACCAGCCGATCGATATAGTTCGTCGGTTGGTTGGTTTATCCCCTGATAGCGATAACAGGGAATAAAGTAGATATTTAAGCCCTAGGGATTCATCATCCGATATATCGAAAAAAATCTATGTTTTATTCCCCAATAGCGATAACAGATTCAAAGTGTTTTCAATTTAGAAAATGCACATTGTGTTCCGCACCGAAATAAATCAAACTTGATAACTAAACTAGAAATTAAAATGTAAACCTTGATAATCGAAGTTTCAGACAGCCTTACAAATGTACGCGCATAGCATGATGATGGCTCTAGGTCCAGTCAAGGCGTGTCTATTTAAGAATATTAAGCTGTCTATAATGCCGGTTGCCAGATGCCACAGAGCATAAAACCAACAGTTACGAAGTAGGTAACTAGACGAAATACTTACACCGGTACTATTCTAACATGTTCTATGATAGGTACTCCGTATAGATGTGTACATATTTATAAAGGTCACCAGCACTACTTTGCATTTATAAACGTGCATCACCGTGCATCGTCTTGTGTACCTACCTAATGTAGGTATGTACACCGTCGTAGGTATTGAAGAATATTTAGCGCATATCACGCTCTTAATACCGTACGGTCAAAGTCCGTCTCCGCAAGACCGGCTATTTCGGGTTGAAAGACAAGTTATTTTCATTTGTTAAAATGATGATAGAGTAACCTATCTAAACAATTCACTTTTATGGAGTATTTTTGCATGTTAATGGTGTACCTATGGCTACGGATAATAATTTTTTTATTATTTATTTAACCATTTATTGTACACAAGATTGTTACAAAACTATATGACAGAATATATCAGACACAACAGGTCAACTTATTTCTATAAAGAAAATTCTTCCAACAGGCCTACAGAAACAAAATAATGATGCTTAACTAATCTATACATAAATAAATACATACCATAAGTAAATAAACGCGGATTTTATGTGTGTAAATAGCTCTTCACGTAGTAAACTGGTGACTATTAACTGATATTTGGCTTTAACCTATCCTACTAAACCTACATTATAAATTATCTGACCGCGAATCTAGATTAGAGTCCCGGTCAGATATTCAAGCGGCGGCGGCTGACGGGCAACATGCGGGCAACGCTTGTACATATTATATGTTTTAGGTATCATTAGTTAGGGCACGCCTCATTAGCCAAGCTTCGCGCATGGAAACAAACTTGATGTTTACCAAAACTTTCCAGGTGACGTGAAGCGCACAAAGGACAGAATTGAGACATGGGATTGAGTTCATAAATGTCGCGCAGAGAAAGATATATTCCAATAAATGAATGCCTCATAAGGGGGTGTAGAGTGCGCGAGCGAGTAAACTAAGCGATTCCTTCACAAACATGTTTAGGGTGCCTAGGGAGTGACCATAGTAAAAGTCCTCTACTTTAGATAAGTCACACTGGGAGGGGTTGAACGTTAAAGTTCCCACTTTTGGGGTTTTCGCTAATATCTCCAAAACGATGCGTCGTACAGAAAAGTATTCCTCTAGCGAATGACAGCTTATAAAATTCTCTACAACATTGGCCTTACACACTTTTTAAAATTCCTAACCGTTTACGAGCTATACGTTCTCGATTGTAGCGGCAGGTAAAACACCCAGAGAAAAGAATTGTATAAAAATGTAGCATAAAATAATGTTGTATTTTTGTGGTATGAATCTACAATTTAACAGTTTTTACCTTTACTTATCCTATATAACTGCTTGTTGCGTAATTTTTTGTTTACTTTTTGAGTAAGTACCTGCAATTTTTTTATCTTTAGTTCTGTCTATGTGCATTAAAATTTATCCATAACAAATCAAATGTTTGTTTGATAGGCTTGTTTGTGTATTTTTCTTTATTATTTTTAATCATTGTCTGATTTATATCGCTAAATTGAATATTTCCGTTTGTGTTCGCTCGCGTCACGAATTACGATGGACTAGATATCATCAATTTATATAAAAATGTCATTTGGTGTCGCCACAAATAAATCTTGCAACCTCCTTTGGTCGTATTCATAGACTTATTATTTAGTTGTTTGCTATTTTATAAAATGCAAGTTCGTCTTGTCTCTAGTTAGGAGATATCTTTATTTGGAGTTTTATTAGCTTCCCTTATATCTTGTAACTAAGTTCATAAAGTTTCACTTCACAGTTGTTTCTACCTTATCTTTGTTACTAAATAAACGCTTTTCCTCTTAGAAATCTAATAACAAGCCATAAAATTAATCCAAATAACATAAATATCTCGTAAATATATCTCGTCTAGACATCCTTCGGGCATGATATGATTATTTATTGATATCGTTATCTTCTTAAGTTCTTTCCGACGTATCTGGTAACTGGAAGAAATCCTTATCTGGGATATACCCGTCTTAAAATACATTGTACGTTTGTATGTATGTTTGTGCAATACAGAGTTAGTAAACACTATTTGATTACCTAATTTGTGTGGAACATTATGCTATTGTTTTCCCACGGTGTCATGATACACAATCATTTGTATTTAAGCGCGTGTTCCTTAAATTTTCTCTAAATAGTATTCATATTCTGTTTAAAGTCCCTACCTACTTAAATTTTTGACAGTAGTCTTATTTTAGCCGATTCAAATACTTTGCAAAGTTTAAGCTTCGTAGCTTCTTCTTAGGTAGTATCTTCGTTTTATGTACCTACAAACTTCGAGATATATTAGCATGTCCGAGATGTTATTCGCACTACACACATACACACCTTCTTCAAACAATTCACTTTACCACATAGTATGCAATAAGGACGTTTACTTTTAATAAACGGATAACGTTTTCTTTTTCTATTATTATCAAGTCCAAAGGCGGTATCACGCAACGGCATTGAACTTCGCACAATTATGTATGGTCGTTGACTTGATTTAGAGAAACACGTGCCATGTTGTCGGGCTAGGAGACGATTATAATACGTGATTCATTTTTCGACCTAGAAGCAGCGTATTGTCGATAGAGCAAGCACTTAAACAGCAAAACTTACATTGCTAGGTAACTTTTACGGATATTTAATGTTATTGCTAAGCTGAAGAGTCGTTTGTTTCTTTTGAGTTTGAAAATTCTTTTAGTAATTGGAAGCTACATTCTTCCAGGGTACCATAGGATTGTCACTGATAGTGGGTAGTACTTTCATGCGGTTTTGAATTTTTTATACTTGCAACCTAAATGTATGAATTGTAGATGTTATGAACGACATTTACCACTAACCATCAGGTGGGCTGTCTGCTCGTTTGTACACTGAATGCACTGAATAGCATAAAAAAGTGACAGAATCCCGCGAAATAGCCGAGTTTTAAGCAGTTATGGATTGACCGCGGGTAAAACCAGCAGGTGACCGCTAGCTAATAGGAACACGAAGGAGGTTGAGAGAGTTTGCGTACGCATGGCACCGCGTGAGGAGAATGGAGGAGGAATAGGAGCAGAAGAAGAGATGGAGGAGGGAGCGAATGAGTATGGCAGCTGGCCGACGGAGCAGGAGTGTGTATTGTGACGTCAGCCCGCTAAGGGAGAGTGCATATGGAACAACTGGATTTGTGGGTGTCAAGAAGTGCGCACGCCCAAAGAGCCACCGGCAAGTAAGCGTGCACATCACCCGTGATTAGGTCTGACGCGGTCCGTATGACCGAGAGGTCGATAGGACCCTGGGTGGAGGTGGGTTAGCTAATAGGAACACATATCAATGTGTTAGTGTGATTTTTATTATACTACAGGCGTGTTTTATAGGTACGTGATGTTGGGTATGGTATGTTTCATTTTTCACAGTTTACTTCTTCGTGACTGTGTTAAACTTACCTGTAGGATGAAGTTGATTTTTCATCGAAGGGAAGGCCTGGGGAGGAAGGAGGGAGGATGCGAGAGGTGCGGTGAAATGTAATTTGTACCTACGTCATAATTTCAATTTTCCTCCATTGTATCTTCGGTGGAAAAGTATATTGACGGAACGTTCAATGCCGAATCCATGGATGTCCTTAACTTACAGGTGGTTTAAAAAGATGACCTTGTGCCTAAACCCGTGTAATCTATTGCAGATATCGTTGAAGCCGCTGCTGTCATGCGCCCCCGTGGCCATGATAGGGTTCGACCGCTCAGCTCACAGCCAGGACATCACCAAGAACATCCAATACATCAGCAACGACAAGGTCAAGCTCAACACCGATCCGAACACTCTCAAGTGAGCATTGCCCTAGATTATCTTTTCTAGTTAAGACTGGTGTGGGCCATATCTGCTGAAGAACCGACAACCGCGTGGGTAAACGAGTTATTGAGTGGACGCTTCGGCGAGCATAGAGTAGGATGTCATCCAATTCAATTCAATTCAATGGGTATAGTGACAATTTGCTAAAGTCTGCAGGTGGATGCAGCAAGTCGAAGACAGGGTGCATTGTCACTCCTTGGGGGAGGTCTACGTCCAGCAGTGCACTAGAATAGATTAATGATGTTGATGAGACTTGTGTAATTGTGTGCATAGTTCTAGTTCACAAATGGCGCCACGCAAAATTGCACCGCGGTGATGGAATGGATCTGACCTCTATCTACCTCCATCCATTCAATTCCCATGTTGTCATTCCACTTAAGATTTTGCCTACCGCAGCAAGCTACATAATATGTACTACTTTATATCAGGTAGGCTAATAAAATCTTGACCAATCGCGTGCTACAATGTTGTATCTGTCAAATGATTATAGACCCGTAAATAATGAGTTATTATTTCTTGTCTGAGGCTCATTTCAAGAAGCATTTTTTAATGACATTCATTTTACGTAATTGTCAACTATTATTGAGAGGCAGCCCACCCTCACCACCACACTACGCCTTCATGTATTCAAAGAAATTAATTAATATTGTTATCGATTTATTAAATGCGGTCATGTTGACTTTTGAGACAATTTTTGTGTAATATCTGCCAAACAAGACTCGCTTAGTAGATTATATTTAGCAACATTTTACTTCAGAGATAAGCGTTGTTTTTTACTTTCTCTCAAATATTGTCGCGAATTGGAGCTGTCCTCTGTCTTATGTCACAACAGTTGTCTGGCAAATTCTGGCGCGCTGCCAATAAATTGACAATTGATCGCGTTAAAATTTTGAACTAGTTTATGTCTATGGCTTCTTCTGCATGGATAACTTTTGCGGTTTTCGATAATTTTATACACAACTAGCCATTCCCTGCGGTTTTAAATTTTGATAAGTTTATTGTTTACCAGCCACAGTGTTTCCGTTGGACTATGACATGGGATCTTTCAAGGTATATTAGAGGTAACGAAATACAAAAATTTTAATCGTCAAGATGGGTTAAACTGTCCGTGACTGTGCGTGAAGACGTAGTGAGTTTCGTGTGTCGCGAGAATCAAGCGAGTAAAAATGGTGATGGTTCGAGTATTCGAAGTAACCCTTACTTCGAATTAAGTAACTTACTTTAAAATAAGACCGATATGTCTGTCCTTAACCCACCAGCACTCGCGCCTCAAGAAATTACATCAGCACTCGCGTGTAGAGCATTTTGCTCACGTTTATGAATGTAAATAAATGCAAGTTTTACCAAAAATATTATTAAAACAATATTTTATAAAATAAAATACACATTATTTATTCTACAAAATATATATTTAAAAAGTTAACAAGATTATAGTTCCATTTTGTACACCCATCTTTGTCTACGTAACATAGCTGACTGCCCGGTGAAATTGAAGAAACCTCGCCTTCTACTTCCGATGACGACTGTTCGATGTTAGTGGAATGATGACTGTGTTCATTGCCTCGATCGCTATCAATATCATCGGCTCATAAGACGGGTCCTCAATATCTTCCAAATCCTCCTCTATCAACCATGTTGAAACGCGTTCATCTTTTCGATCACGATCCATCTATAATAGAAATACATAATAGATTACTATTTCAGTAATGTGAAATCATAATATTGCATAAAAGTAGCAGTAAAACTGTCGCTAAGAAGAAAAAAATTAAGCCATTAGTAAAAAAAAGTACTTACGTCGATATCCGCGCGATGAGCAAAACGCCGCCTGATGGTACACGGCGCAACAAACCACCTCATGCGAGTGACTGGCGCACACTGGCGAGAAGTGAACTATATACAGAGGTGGGGGACGGAACAAAACTCAGCTACCAAATGAACGATGTACCTACGAATAATTTTGACAAAATGGCGCATGTTTTAAATTTACTGTGAGCAAAATGCTCATAGCGCGAGTGCTCGCGGGTTAAGAGCGACTTCACACAGCGGCACCAGTCAACTCGTGACCATAACGCATGCAACTGCGTCAAAATATCGAGGTAAAATCAATGCTAACCGTGGTAACAAACCCGATAATATGTGTAGTGAAAGTGAGTGAATAACCACGAGTCTTAACCTTAACCTATATTTAGAGGTCTCGTAAGAGGCGGGCAACGCATTGGTAGCACCACTGGTGTTGCTGATGTCCATAGGCGGCGGTAACCACTTTCCATCATTTCTTTTTGTCTGTCGTATAACATAAAAAAAAACACTTTGAAAGACTGATAGACTAACTGATTTTTGTCAGTTTTTAAACCCCGATGATAAAGTTTTATTAATTAAAAGTGGGGTGCTTTCTATAATAGCTCGACGTGGGTACCTAATATCTGTCCAGACAGACTTGTCTTATTTGGTTAAGGAAATTATGTATTTTAATGGATAATGTGCAATTAGTATTCGTTGAAATTTATATTCTATGTGTTTCTTGTATAGTTCAAGACACAACGTACGTAGCGTGATTGATACGGCAAGTCGTCATTTTGGGCATCGTTTGTTCACCAAATAAGACAAGGCAGTTTAAACGTCTATATAGCATCGTAACTGCTAGGCGGATGGACTAATTTCGGTGCGGTTCAAATAAATATTTTTTAATCGAGATTGTTGTTAGCTTTGTTTCATTAAAATCGGTTCTAAACTTCAGTAATTTGAGTAGGTATATGTAAACATGGTCGGGGACTTTTATGATCTAGATATGGATTAGATTTTTATGGTCGACTATCTATATCGTTGGTAGGTCCCTACAGTATAATAGGAAAAGAGATTAACCGCAGTACCTACTTGTAACATGTTGTTATTTACAATGTTTTACTATCTATTGGTCTTGTCGCTAGGCGTGCTGGCATGCATAGCGTCATGCCATATATCTTTCAACTGATATGTTAAACGTGATTCTATTTGTTCGAATACTGATGTTTCTAGTTCTAGTTTCTAGTCTGTTCGTTTTGGTATCCTGAAACAATGATTTATGTTATTGCAGCTGCATTACATAACTGTATTTTATGTCATCATCACATGAACGATTTAATAATAATAAACAGCCGGCCAACCTCAATAAATGTTTATTTAATATTGCCTCCATCTAACTTCCTTAATAGAAAACACAGACGACTAATCGTTGTTTTAGATGCGTTAATGAACTGCATAATGAACCGTGTCATTAAAACCTAATATGACGGCATCTTACATTGTTAGGATAGTTAAACTTTAAAAGTAGATACCTAAGTCATTCCACTCTTAATCATTTTAACTTTAATATTAGTGTCACTAACCTTACCAATATTTTGTGTGCATCCAAGTATTTTTGCTAAGAAATTCGTGTTTCACTTTTATGTTTACATTTAAAATATACTTAATAGGAAAATGAATGGGAAACGGACTAAGTACCTATCAGACTTCGCGATATCAGCCTTGAACCGCATTGTAGACTATTGTCCACAGATAAATAAAGTGCCTGTTAGCGTCCATATGTCCACGCTTGTGCCCTTGCCAAGGCATTTTGCAGATAACGTCGTGCAGTATGCATTATCACATATCTACATCGCATTATATACAGTATTATGCGGCTTAATGTGAACACAAGTCATGAATTAGAAAAGATAATAAAAAATCTTTATTGAGGAAAAAACAAACAATTACAATAAATGTTTTTAGTACGATAGGGCACATAGAATTAACAGGTTTTTACAATTTTATGATAAGTATTTGCGTCTCTAGAATTATTGCCTCAAACAGCTTTGTTTTTGTTGTGCTATCAATTTTTGTAAATCTTGCTTTAAATATAACCCACATACAGATTCATCCAATTGAAACTGTGTGGGTTATAAGTAGGTATAGGTTTAGAAAACTTGTAAAAATCATGTTGATTCTATGCCAAACCGTGTGAAGTTATAAAAGCTAAGGGAACAGTTATTAATAAAATAATCATCTTGACGTTAATGTCCCGGTTGTGCTCTCGAGCACGAGGGCCCGGTGTCCGCCTTGACCATGATCCAGGATTTGACGATCAGGTAATTACATCTGACCTCCGTGACCCTGCTACCAGGGGAACCTGACCAGATTAAAACATAGTTACAAATTCAGTTGACTGAATTTGCAGGTATCAGCACGATGTTTTCCCTCACCGTAAGAGCATCGGTTAGTATTCAACTAATGTATATAACTCAGAAAAGAGTCATTGGTACATGGTCGCATCGAGATTCGAACCCGGTACCTCTCGCTTACGAGTCGGATATTCACCTCTCGGCCAACGACGCTCTTTAGGGAATATTTATTGTTTTTTACTTAATCATTACTTGTTTTCACATTAATTCGCACAATACTCAACGTAAGTTGGGGACTGGCATTGAAATTCCTGACCTACTAATTGGTACATATTGTAATATGAGGGTAATGTGTGAATTGTGTTTCGGCGCCTACCCGCCAATAAATCGAGTCAGTCACTTAATCGGCTGTTTCATTGAACGTTGTCCTCTCGCCATTAAATCGATATAAACTATTTGGCGACGATAAAATTCGGTAAATTCCCGCGTGTGACGTTATTCCCCGTGTGCAAAGAAAATAGGCGGGTTGAAGGAGTTTAAGTTACACGTGGATCGGTGGCCCACCTACATGAGCCGGGTGAAGGCGTGGTTCACGTTAAATGACGTAAAAGTGACACAACAGTCCAAATATTTAGTGGCAGTCGTCGGAACCGAAGCCTTGAATCTCATAATTGATATGTCTTATCCCGACAATTCGGAGGAGGTATCGATCGATAAAATTGACAAATTGGTGTAGGAACAGCTATCTCCTAAGCGATCGGGCATGGCTGAAAGAATAATATTTCGGTCTTGTAAGCAGACCGACGGACAAACTGTTAGCGATTATCTGGTCCTACTGAAGAAACTAAGTAAGCCGTGTAAATGCACAGCTGACACGTTAAAAGAAAATTTACGCGACCAATTTGTTCATGGACTGCTTAGTGCAAGTTCACATCGCAAAAGTGAGCCGACAGCGAAAACAAAAAGCGATTCACGGCGTGAGCGGCGAGCCATCGTCGTTCGGCGAGTCGGATTCTGACTAGAGATGAAACGGATAGTTGTTTGGCCGGATACCGGATACCCGGCCATCCCATGAGCCGGGTAGCCGGATATCCGGCGGCCGGATATTTGACAGTACATAGTCTCTGAACAAGTCTGTGCAAGCTATGAGCGTGGGTGGGCAATTAGACAACTGCATAATTACGTTCACTACTCAAAACTTTCAAAACTTCGTTCAATACAAATAATTTGAACTTTATTCTGAACAATTCTTTCGACCTCGGGCGGTACCCTCGATTCGAAATACGGGTAGTTAGCCCCAGCATCGTGAACCAGAGTGTAGTGAAAGATTATCTTAAGCTCGCATAAAAAAACAAAAGAAACCGCATGGTACCTCTCAATGTAGGAGCAATTTGTATTTTAACCCAATTTATAATAATTTATCTTTATCTACCTTAGGGAACGTACCCATACTACGTGACCTGTTTTTTAAGATTTTTTGACCCCCCCCCTCCCCTCGGTGACCACTCGTAGTATATGCCAAGACCCCCCCCCCCCCCTTAAAGTTTTTCGTAGCATTGACAAGTATTATTTTTAATTATTTCGCAGGCAGAAAGTGTAACAAATGAAAATAATTTGACTCATATTTGCGATTTCTTGCGGCGAAATCGACTACGTAACAAAAATTTAAGCCACCCCCCCGCTCCTGTGACTGAGCGTAGTATTTTGAAGATCTCCCTCCCCCCCTAAACGGGTCACGTAGTATGGGTACGTTCCCTTAGATTAACTTAGCAAAAAAATTTTTTGCTCACCTACCTACTCAATGAACAACGGGTAGGAACCTAATCAACAGTGCTTTGATAAAGGAATATTTATAATTTTTGAGACTACTTTTTTCCTATGAAGAAAATCACCATTGTATACTTTTTATATTTTTTTGCTATCCGGTATCCGGCCGAATACTAAATTATCGCCGGATATGCCGGATACCGGATAGTAACCGGACATCCGTTTCATCTCTTATTCTGACACTACGGGAGTAGCGATTTATCAAGTAAGTGATGATGAAATCGATGAAAAGTGGAACATTCCAGTTAAAATTAATGGCATTAATATGATAATGGTTTTTTTAGCCCCTGACGAAAATAGAGGGGTGTTGTAAGTTTGATGTGTGTATCTGTATATCGGCTCTGATACGGTGTCAGGGTGGGACACAGGCGTGAGCTTTATATATGTAAGTTGGGTTGCGCGCGGCAGGGACGGGCAGTGCGCGCGCGCACACATGTACTCAGCATGGCGGACAGAACGAGACTCAATAAAAATACATGATTTTAACGTGTCAAAAATTCATTAATCAAGTTTGATTTTGGAAAATACCTATTTAGTACCTACATAATAGGTATGTAAGTACAACGTTGTTGGAGGAGACTTACTTATAGCCAGGTTTATTTTTCTTGCTGATGTTGCGGTTTTTGCTAGTTTTTCGTCGCGGACATGTTAATACACCATAATTGCTAGCGTCTTGGTATAATAGATAGGTACGGACAACTATGCTAGGCGTAGCTGTACTTACGTAGCAGTCTGCCGGTAAATAAATATAAATTGTTTAGTTTTATTAACACTTGATCAGTAGGTACAAAACTGTCTGGTGTTGTAAATTTAAATATATGCAATTGCTTAACGGGTCAATCGCTCATTGTTTCCAATAATTTCGTCGACCATTTGTATTCCTTATATTTCGATACAAAAAAGTCGTTACTATTAGCTTAAAATTAGATCGATTTTAGTAGAGACTGATATACAGGGGGTCCTTGCGCTCTGGACAAAGACGAATACCACTAGTTGAGTATTATATTTAAAACAAAACTGCAGAGTATTATAAACCGGTCCAGTAATTACGGAATAATCAACAATTTATATTTATCACTTTGGAACAGACTGTATGTAGTTGATTGGTCTAAGAAGTATACAAAACATTGCAAAATCTTTTAAATTGCATTATAAGTCTACGCCAGATGACAGATTAAATTGAATAATTTTTTTTATTGTAATTTTATGATTCGCATCTCATGTGACACGTCGTGAATGTCAATAATTAATTCTAGGATCATCGTGATAGTGTGTTGTAGTGTTGCCGAATAAGTTACAAGTAAATTGTAAGAAAATACTTTGGTTTTGTGTTTTTTAGTCTAATTAAAGAGAGCTATTTTACAATACTGCTGATAAGCAGTCCAGAGTCCACGGTTTGGTATAGATACGGCGATCGCTTTCGGTTGTTAGTGGTCGGTGTACGAAGCAAATTTCGTCGAAAAGCTACAAATCGATGTACCTACAAGCTAGCCATTTGGCTCACGTGTACTAGATGTCCCTTTTTTAGGAACTGCGGGTAAAAATTTTTTTTACGTCTCGTTTACGTGTGCCAAACGGCTAGCTTGTACACCGATTTGCAGGTTTTTACGCTTAAAACTAGTACTATCTCGACTCGACCGCAAGAGCTCCTACTGATAACCTTCAAATTCTTCCGTAGACTATCGAACCTGCCGAACAAGCCGCTATGTGTGATGATCAACTGGCTGTTGGCGCGTCAGAAGCACGTGATGAAGTACGCGACGATTTACCTCGAGCAGGGGTACGACGTCCTCTCCGTGTCCTGCACGCCGTGGCAGCTCATGTGGCCGGTCAAGGGAACACAGGTAAATACAAATGTAGACTCTATAGATAAATAAATACGCACCAATACTGAATGTCTTCAGCTGAGTACTCCCTAAAATCTTGCGTTCCGTTGCAGCAGATCATCTTGACGTTAATATCCCGGCTGTGCGCACGAGGGCCCGGGGTCCACCTTGTGGTCCGCTAGTACTAACGAGTGCAAAAGTTGATAGTGGTTTTGTTAGCCTTTGTTTTCATTGATTGTTACCACGGTAAATTATGCCTCGAAGTAAAACTGTAATCCGACAATGTAGAAAACTTGTGTACGACGTATACACTTTATACACTTTTATGGCGAGAGAAACAAAGCACGGCGTCGACAATTTTAAAGCGGTACAAAAACGCACTGCGGCCGCAAATAAAACGTCGCTTATTACGGCGAAGAGAATTGTAAATTTTACCAATTATTTTTAATTCGTGTCGATGTATTTCAATTTAGATTGTGAGCGCGAGTGTACCTGCGCGAAATCCCCTCTACTGCGATTTGACAGGTCTCATCTTTCGTGACACGGATTGTCCAATCCCAAGTGACAAAAAACTGATGTCTGGTACTGTCCGCAGTTGGTGGCCGGTGACCTGATCAAGTTCCTTGCGGCGAATGAGAACGACCATCCGCTGGTGATGCACGGTTTCTCCGTAGGCGGGTACATCATGGGCGAGGTCTGCGTCCACGTTATGAGGAACAAGGAGCTGTAAGTTACCTTCATTGACCAAGGTTTTTAATGACGAACGTGATTTCTTGTGCCTGCACATTTTTGAGAAAAACTACGGAAATTGCAAACGTCCATAGGCTGCGGTGACTGCTTACCATCAGGCAGGCCGTAAGCTTGTTTGCCAACTTAGTGGTATAAAAAAAATTGTGCAGTCTTTGTTGATGTGATGTGAATTTGAACATCCATAACATAATGGCCGATGGAAACAAAATAATGAATGGATTTGCGTTGAATTTACCTTTCTTTGTCCTTATAAAGTAACCAAACCGACAGCATCACTCTGTCAAGCATGAGGAGTACTTCTGGATGGGCACCACTTTCTATCAGTTGCCATTAAATATACTTGCTTTGTTCTTCTGGTTGGATAAGTTTGCTAATGCAAATTACATGAGGCATATCAACTAAGTCCACAGTCCCCACCAAGTATTCTGTCTACTTCTCCGAGTAATTGTTACTTTATTCAGAAACTTCATTTTTATACTAGAGAGAGGCAAACGCCTGTAAGTTACCACAACCGTCCATCAACACCTGCAACTCTTATCATGTCACACAATAAAGTATCTAAATGTCGCTCGCCCGTTGGCCAGAGAAGAAGAAGAAACCACTTTTTAGATAGCCCCATCTCTTTCATAATTAGAGTAACTATAAAAGAAAGAAAGAAAGAAAGAAAATATTTATTACAAAGGACGCCACGACATGATTATTTACATTTAACACAAAAAAAAGTACATAAAACACGGAGACAATTATAGGGTTCCCAGTGGCATTTTTCGTGGGCATCCAGCGTAAATGGACCCTCCTCAGCATAATGTTATGGCCGCTTGCCGCGAACCACAACGCTGGTTTTCAGTGGGCCCCGTTATATCCCACCGACACAACAACATAATGAAGATGTTTTTTAACAACGTTTTTGTAACATCGTGTCGTCGAATAAAGATATTTTCTTTCTTTCCTTCTTTGAAGTATAAAACCAACCGGTTTCCAGGTACCAACCGGTGCTAGACCGAGTGGTGGCTCAGGTCTGGGACAGTGCGGCGGACATCACGGAAATCACAGTGGGCGTGCCAGCCGCAGTGTTCCCCAAGAACAAGATCATGCAGAAAACGCTCCAGACTTATATGGAGTGAGTATACTTGTACCTATATGTTTTGATACTTAGTCACTCGCGCTTCTAAGGCGTGCCTTACAGTGTAAGGCTTACACGATAGATTTTGCTCTCAGATTTCACAGTCATTGCTGATTGACGGTTAACCTGCCGATTACATACTTTTGATAATTGCGTAATGTATATCGCAATGCTACCATCAGTCATGCATGAATGTTGGATTGGACTGACGCCTGCATGACCCTGTAAGGTTAGGCGTAACACAATTTATTTTTATTATCTTCGAGGCTTCCCATAATAGTGCAGAAAAATGATACATTGAACTTGATTCTTTAATTGGCGGGATTTTCCCCAGGATAGATTTTTTGGGACTATTGGGATATCAGTCAGGACACTATTCTCTACATTTCCATCAATTTTCAGCTTATTTTTCAAATGTCCGGGTTTGTACAATTTTTTGTCTAATCTTTCTTTACACTTGGAGTTTCGGTTTGTGCTTCTAATTTATTAAGTCGGTTATAAATTAAATTCTAATATTTTTATCGCATGATTTCCCACCCATAAATAAATCATAGATAAACATCGCACGTGAGCAATTGATTGAAACACTTCATGATTCTAGATATCAGTGCATTACTGCAGGGTTCTGTCCAGTCTCTCATATTATTTCCACACGAAAATATGGATAACTTATTAGAACATCAACTTTCTCCATCTTATCTCTTTCCCAACCTCTTAGGACTTCACTTAGTGACAACATAGAAATATATAATCATACTAAAATTAAAATCGATTTTAAAAGTAAATAATAAATATTCGTGGACAAATTCACACAGCGCCATCTAGCCCCAAACTAAGCAAAGCTTGTACTATGGGTGCTAGATAACTGATATACTAATTAAATACTTTTTTTTTTTTTTTAAGTACATACTTTTTATACATAGAACACCCAGACCCGTCACAGAAATTAAAATTCATCATTTCAATTTCTGCCCGGCCGGGAATCGAACCCGGGACCTCTTGCGTGGCAGACCGGCATGTTGACCATTGCACCACTCAGTATATATATTATTTCTTCTTTAGCGGTCAATTCCCTTTCTGTTCTGTTTTGTTTATTTCGTCCGTTGTCTTTCTCGTCGGCCCATCGCTTCTGAGGCCCTATGGCTTTACGCCGAGTCTGCCTTTAATTGAAGTCTAGTGATACATTTTTGGTCTACATTAATGCGTCATACATGAAAGTATTGTGGAACCCTGAATGCATATGATATACATTATCACTGTGTATACAAACAGCCGAATATTAACTGATAAGATAAGCCGGTCGAAAGTACATGGCCACATGGTAGATATAACTCTTAATGAGCGCCGGTGTCCTCTCGTGGTGCGGTGAACTCTGTTCTTCAAATGTTATTGCCTTCTTGGAGTTCAAATATACAAATGTCATGATCCGTAGACTATTCAAAAAGAGTTAAAAACAAATTTTAAGTTTTTTGCTTGTGTGTCATGTCACTTCACCATCTAATGCATAATGTATTATAATATTACACATCTCGACCTACATTCAACATTGTATTGTGTTAACAAACACAGTAGGAACTGATAAAGAGCCAACCAAATACAGTCATGTGTTTACGAAATAGAGTCTGTGTATGTATGTACCTACCTATGTACCTGCGATAGTCAAGAACTTTTTTTTCCTTAGTAGCAAGATATCGATTGATTGGTTACACCAGCATTAAAATATTATGTAGGAATATTTTTTTTAAATTTAGGATATGGCATTATTGTTTGGAATTCGGACGGTGAGGGAAAACATTGTGAGGAAACCTGCACATTCAAGCGACTGAATGTGTAACCAGGTTCAAGTCTGGTCGGGTTGTCCGTGATAGTAGGGCCACGGATGTCAGATGGCAGTCGCTTTATTGTAATTACCAGATCTGCCAGATCCTAGATCATGGTCAAGGACCGCGTGCCCGCGCAAGAGCACCACCGGGGCATTAACGCCAAGATGATTATTATGTTTTATTTATTTGTTTGAAATTCAAACTGGCATTCCTAGATTTAAATATTATAATTTTCGCCTCAAGTATATAATAAATAATATTACACGAGCAACAGCCGTAAATGTTATTATAGAGGCCATATACCTATGCATCGTAAGTATTTGATTTTGAAGCAATTGAAGATATTGTAATTGCGATTTACTCGGAAAGTGTACTTTTGACGGTGGATAGATAAGGTAGCCGCCAATGTTGGCAAGCGAAGATGGAGAAGGTGGAAAAGGGTAATTAGCAACCTGGCCGGGTGTTGTAACCACGAGACTAAGGGTCCGACAGTTGATCGTCGCGAGTTGTATATATGCCACGGAAGACGGTCAACGCCATATATGTGCGGGTGCTTGCCAACTTTGTGTTCGTTTACTCGTATTGTGAGTATTGTTGAGGTTTCCCTATTGAACCGATAGATGTCGCTACGTACTTACGCTAATTATATTCCTAACGGTTAATCCCGGCATCTGCCAGGGTCCGCTTTCCTACTCGTTCTACTTCACTTTGGCCGGTCTTCGGCATCCTCGCATCGTAAGCTGTTGGCTCTCGCATCAAGTTTAGACACCTATTTCCCATCTTTCTTAAACCACAGGGCTATCGCAACGCGTGACTCTTCAGTCTTCTTTATTTTATAGTCTACTAGCCACCCGCCTCGGCTTCGCACGGGTAGTAACTTAAAACTATACACCTAAACCTTCATCATGAATACCTCTGTCAATTACTGAAAATCGCAGGAAAATCCGTTCAGTAGTTTTTGAGTATCGCGAACAGACAGACCGACAGACGCAGCGTGGGACTGTTTTATAATATGCTACCTAATAATGATAAAACAAAGTCGCTTTCCGCCATCTGTATCTATGTACGCTTAGATCTTTTAAATTATGCAACGGATTATAATGCGGTTTTCAACAATAGACAAAATTATTCTGGAGAAAGGTTTATAAGTAAGAAAACAAAGTATAAGTAGGGGTAAAGTAGGTGTACAGTCCAAGAGCATAATTGCATTTTCACTTTAAGAAAACATTTCTTTGTTGCTACAGTCACTGCATTTGGTGCATCTTTAGCCAAAATCAGTTTGCTATAAGCTGTCCCTTATGCTCAAAGGACTTGTACTCTACCCCCAGGGTATTTTTTATATAATAAATCGTTTATTTCATAAATTCTGTAAACACTGTTTAACAACTGCACATTAGTGCAAAGCAATATGATTCTTTAGGTGGTTAAGCACTTATGCTCTTGCATTGTACGCGAACAAAGTCGCGCCGGGTCCACTATTTGTATTATATAACACAATTTACACTGTGTATGCAACGCTCCTGCGGTTCTACATTTTTGTTACCTGCAACCTAAATATTTGTAAATGTTATGGGCAACAGTTACCACTTACCATCAGGTGGACTGTCTGCTCGTTACACGCACACACGTACACACACACCCACTCACCCTTATGTGAGCACTCGTACTTTGTTTTTTTATATTTTCTGTTATATTGATCTCATCTGTGGGGATCCTGTGGGGAGCCTGGAGATCTGTAGTACAGGCATTCAGCCTTTTTCAGACTCCAGGCTCCCACAAAGGCTGTTTATGGACCTTTGTATGATTAACAGCGAAATTTTGTAACCTTTGTGTGAACTAATAAATCAAATATTTATTTCAGTGTTCAGGTTTCATTTATTTGCAGTCTAGTATACACATACATAGGTGGTGGCATGTACAATGAGTGGCTTATCAGACACCTTCTCAAGGCACTACAAATTTAAGTGGTCCCAGATCTCACTGAATCTTTAAATTATTTAACATAATATCAATATTATTACTATTTATCATTCAATTCTAGATACCACATGCGGACATTCCACGACGTGGCCACCGCCCACTACATCCGGTCCTCGCAGCTGTTCCACACGAACCTGTGCCGCGCGCCCGCGCTGTTCCTGCTCTCGCGCTCCGACCCCGTCGGCGCCGAGCGCTCCAACCGCAGCGTGCACGACAGCTGGCTCGAGATGGGCATGAAGGTGGGTGGCGCCGGACTCCGGTGATGGCCATCATTTTCACAGCCCATAACAGTCCACTGCAGGACTCAGGGCGTCTTGCATGAAAGGAGCTGGCTCGAGATGGGCATGAAGGTGGGTGGCGCCGGACTCCGGTGATTATCATCATTGTCACAGCCCATAACAGTCCACTGCAGGACTCAGGGCCTCTCGCATGAAAGGAGCAGGCTCGAGATGGGCATGAAGGTGGGTGGCACCGAACTCCGGTGATGATCATCATTGTCACAGCCCATAACAGTCCACTGCAGGACTCAGGGCGTCTCGCATGAAAGGAGCTGGCTCGAGATGGGCATGAAGGTGGGTGGCGCCGGACTCCGGTGATGATCATCATTGTCACAGCTCATAACAGTCCACTGCAGGACTCTGGGCGTCTTGCATGAAAGGATCTGGCTCGAGATGGGCATGAAGGTGGGTGGCGCCGGACTCCGGTTATTATCATCATTGTCACAGCCCATAACAGTCCACTGCAGGACTTAGGGCGTCTCGCATGAAAGGAGCTGGCTCGAGATGGGCATGAAGGTGGGTGGCGCCGGACTCCGGTGATGATCATCATGGTCACAGCCCATAACAGGCCACTGCAGGACTCAGGGCGTCTCCCACGAAAGGAGCTGGCTCGAGATGGGCATGAAAGTGGGTGACACCGGACTCCGGTGATGATCATCATTGTCACAGCCCATAACAGTCCACTGCAGGACTTCGGGCCTCTCGCATGAAAGATATCTCGAATTGGATATTTTCTCTAGTCAAAAAATTTTATGTAAACGTTACTGAAATTGATCTCCGATACAATACGACTGTCGAAGATAGTTGGGAAAATATTTTTTGGCTGCAATAGAGATTTCAATGTCAATATTTATGCAGATATATGGCTAGAAATATCTCTAATTCATATTTTTTCTAGCCACATATCTCCATTAATCATCATCATCCTCACAGCCCATAACAGTCCACTTCAGGACTAAGGGCCACGAAAGGGGAGGTTATTGCCATAATCTTAACGCTTGGCGGGCGGGTTGGAGATCGCAGTGTTATAAATATAACAATGAAAAACGCTGCTGCCCATTTTCCAGCCTACGGAGACTAGATGTTTTGCCTCGAAAACTTGAGTCGCATTTCACGACACCCACGAGTGTAAGGGGTTGGTGCTATTCTACTCTGCCGGACACCATAAGCCTCACGCAATATTATTACCTGGGGCCTAATTCTCGCGCTGTGACATCTCGAACTCGACATATTTTCTAGCCACATATATCCATTAATAATGTCAATGAAGTGTCTATGGCAGCCAAATAATATTTTCTCAACTGTCTTCAACAGTCGTTTAATGTCGAAGGTAAATTTTGCTAAAGTTTTATGTCGAGTGTTTTGGCTAGAGAAAACGTCAAATTTGAGATGTCATAGTGCGAGAGTTGCCCCCACCTGCAGCCGTACCGCCGATCTCCGATAGCACGCCGCCGTCTTGATGCAAATGAGTGTGGACCAATGGCAGCAAGCCAGAGCCAGAGTTTAAACTCAATTGCATCAATATGGCGGCCTACAATCGAAGATAGGCGGTACCACTGCTGGTGCCTGAAATTCTGAGTGAAGTCTATATCAAAGTTACCGACAGCAGACATACTTATAAGTCAAAGAAAAGTGTTTATCATTAAACATTCTTGTCTACAGTGCACCTGGAAATGCTGGGACAAGTCACCGCATGTACAGCACTACACATACCACACGAAAGAATACTTGGAGGCTCTCTACGGTCACCTGGACGCTTATGGACTGGTCTACCAGCGAGAGAAGATGAGGATGAGGTTATGAGCCCAAGAATACCAGGTCTCAAAGTGGAATGGAGTCAAATGATGGTTAGTAACATTTGGATTCTATGGTAGACTTTACAGTACTAGTGTTTCGAGACCACTGTTTCAAGTTTCAAACAGATCTTAGTTGGCCTATTTTGGGACTTGGGTGCACTTACAATTAACTTGTCGATATGAAAGTTTTCTATTTAGTGTTAGAATGGCTTGTACGAGATCGATATATTTTCACTGAACATGTGAACGACGGTGCATATACTAAAGTTTACAATGACAATATATCTATCTGGCATAGAGCCTCGTAACTTTAAGCGTAAATTCGACACTCTGGTACTGTAATGTGGGTCAAGTCATGCGTCTTACATACGTTCAGTTTTAATTGCACAGTAAAGTGTGATCTGCCCCTTTTTATCAACAACGTTGACGCCGTCCCTGGTTCATTTTGTGCATAAAGTATTAAATAAATAAATAAGTTTGTGACAGGTCTGCAGTACCACGGACGACACCCTTTCCACCGTGGAAATCAGACTTTAAATTTATCTGACAATTGCCCTAGGGCCTAGCACCGCTAGCAATGCTTTGACAGTTGTCGTCATAGCAGCGCTAGCAATGATGTGAGTTGTGACAGTTGTCATAGCAAGAAAATGCACAGTTAAAACTGAACTTGTGTCCGACGCATATGAGGTTACAACAGAGTAATAGGGATTTTGCCAATCGAACGACCGATTTCGATTTATTTTATCTCCGTAATTAAAGTAATTCATAAATATTTTCTAAACTATCAGCGTTGTGTCGTGAAAAGTACTGTCGTCCATAGCATGTACTACGGTTCTTACGTTCAGTAATGAGCTAAATATAAATATAGAACTGCAGGTTCACACTATCTTAATTACCATCTCAAAAATTTACAAGATTGTGTTTATATTTTGAGACCTTTGTTTTTTTTTCTTATTATTAAATATGTTAATTAAGACAACTTGCCTCGATTTCTAATCAGCAATGAATTCTCGGAATACTTTTATAGAACTAAATTTACATAACATTTAGATGTTCTAGTTTGTTTCTTCAGTAAATATTTCATTGTAAACATTTCAACTCTAGATTTTAGAATACCAATAGGTTTGTTTAATCATTGTAGGTAGTAAGCAAATGTGAAATCTATTTTACTAAATGTCTGGAATAATTTCAATTCATTGGTGAGACTGTATAGTGAAATAGGTACCTACTGTAAACTACTATTAATTAAGTAAATAAAACATTAAAATGTATACTTTTACACCGAAAATGCCCCATACTTTTACACCGAAAACGCCCCATACTTTTACACCGAAAACGCCCCATTACAGTTGTGACAATGAAAACGTCAAATCAGCCATAGTGTTGGACCACATCTTAGATTTCCAGTCCAACAGTATCTCTCTTTTATAAGAAAAACTCGTAATGGGGTGTTCAAAAACATCATACTGCACAAGTGTGTGATATTTAGCTAAACTATATCATAATGTTTTCTTAAAAGTCCACTCAGCTTCGGTAAATAGGCTCGTGTGTGTAAGGATGTAAGCGAGATAGAATTTATAGCTCATTTTTGTGTAATTTGCATATTTTTTACTAATTTCCACTGAGTGCCTTTATGGCGACAGAAAGCCTTATTATTATTAAATATGTAATATTTAAATGTTTTATCATGTGGTTTTTTTCGACTCAGGTACATACTTGTTATTTCTAAGTACAGGTAGACAGTTTGGTGTGAGTGATATTTACTGCACTGAAATAAAAATATACATTGTATTTTGCACTTAAATCCTAAATTGCTAAAATTAGACAAATATGCATAACGGGAAAGTGACGGTAGATTTAGTGAAAATATTAGTTAATCAAGGATTGTGTAATGAGAAGAAAATGTTATTACATATTTTATTATTGCTGCTTGTTGTTTGATTTATCGCATAAGTAGATATAATAGGACCACGCTTAGTCCGAATCAACTGACAGTGGTAGAAAATATAAAATGTGGATATGGCAATATCTATTGGATAATCTGTCCTTGTCAGTCATTGTCCATTATTATTTAGGCGATCCGCACACTGGAACGCAGCATCGTACAGTTGTGCGTGAGGTGCGTTAGTGCGTGACATAAAGTTATTTGAGCTGTCATCGGTTTCTATGGAAATTACTCATAGTCGAACACACTGACAACGCATCCACGCGCGTTCGTGCGGATCCGTCGTTTTTTTCTTTGCAACATTTGATAAGTTTTGGGGCTGTACTTTCTACATAAAAAGGCGTCAAATAGGCCGCTGCTGTGAGGTGAGGTCTCCAGGATTGTCAAATAGGTATTCCGTTACTCAGTTCTCAAATTATTGTTCGCCTAAAAAATAAAATTTTATGAAAAGATTATAATAATTTGGAGAATTCCTAAATTTTTTATTGTATATAAAACAATATAAAAATTATACATATTTCCGAATGTCGCCAGAATGAATGCTGCGCTCCAATGGATAAATTATGGATCTGATGTCCAAAAAAGTCTGTTAATGACATCCATATTGCATTGTATGCGGCAGAATTTTCGCGAGAATCTTTCTCGATATTGTCTAAAATGGTTATTTTTTGCTTCTGCCGCTTCTTCCAAAAGTGTCCCTATAGGCAAAAGTGCGTGCTGGATTACCATTGGGCCATGTAATAATATTTTATGTAGTGTTGGTGACATCGGATGCCATGAATATAATTGAACGCATAACTCAGCTGTAGTTCGGCAATATGCAGCGAAGTTGTCTATATCAATTTTGTGCCCACTGGATATAACCTCTAAAATGGTTGCCAATCTTTCTATCAAGGTTTCGTCGACTCCTGTTATATTGGCTGATATTTCGACATTGGCAAAGAATCTTCGGCTGGTGTTACCATCGTCACTGTTACCGAAATTTGCTTTAGGTACGTCTACAATTAGACCAAGTTCATTCCTAAATTGTTCTTGTATAAACTGCTTTCTTTCTTTTATGATTGCCTTTTCAACTTCGTTTCTGACTTGCCATTTCTTTAATGTTAGCTTATAAGAAATATGCAGTATAGTTTCGAAAGACCTGATTCTTGCGTGTAAAATAGACAAACCGAATTTCAGTGTTTGTGTGTCTACGGACAGTTTTTCACATTTTGCCAAGTTATTATAGTCTTTGGAAGTTGCCTTGCAAATATAGCATCGCATGGTCGAGGTTCTGTTTGTTGCTGCATTGCAGACTTTACCATCAACCATGGTCAATACCATTTTATGGTGAACTACAGCTTCTCCAGATGTAATACTTTTTTTGGTTGCTGTTAAGGTCAGGTGGGGTAAGAGGAACATAGTTTACTGGTTTTTAAACATTTTGAGCTTCAGCTACTACAAATATATATTTCCTTTGATAACAATAGGATCAAAGCTTTGCACTAGAAATAAACGAACTATTTTTTTAACACAGAAACGGATTGTTCCTGTAATAACGGCATAATTTGACAACAAAGCCAGGTCTTCTAAATGTTTCTCTTTCCCGAGAATTGGGGTAAGAGGAACAACTCGTTTTTTAAATAAAAACGCATGTTTATTTAAAGGAGGTATTTCTAAAAATTTCTAAAGAAATTTTCGACTTAATCAAAATGAAACCATACCTAAGTTAAAATAAGGTCAAATTTAGGATCACAATAAAAAATACGAAATTTGGGGTAAAAGGAACATATAAGTAAGGTCAGAAGTGCTAAAATACAAATATATTTTTTTCTTTTATTGAATGAATTATATTAAAAATATATGAATGTAACAGATTTTTATAAGTTTCTCTTATAAATTTCTAAAAATTAACATTGAGAATTTAAACAGAAACTGAACGTAAACACTTGTTTCATGTAATAAACATATAATAAACTTTTAACACTGTTTGACTTCTTTTCACTTTGGTTGATATGCATAGTAAACGCAGGACATGCATTACAACTAATATACTGTCTTACCACAATAAAATTAAACCAAATAAATAACATTTAAAATCGTCATCGTTGCGGTTTTTTAACAGAGAGATTATGTCTTTTCTTGAATGACAGGAACCGATCTTTCCCAGGAACCCCCCCATATCTGAACGGATGATTCTCATTTTTCGTTGCTACATATTGTCCCACAGTCTCCATTAGTTCCTTCCTGGTCAACCCAAATCCATATTTTTCAAATGTATGCAGTTTTTTAACAAGGTTTTCTTCTAAGTCTTGCGACAAAACCGTGGCCCTCCCCAAAGTATTAGATTTCATTCCTTTACGCTCATAAACCCGATTGATTATGGTCGCTCTTGGTATATATGTTTTGAGGCTGCATAACCTGACAAGGCACCACTTTTAACGGCCCTCACTGCTTCTAATAGTTTTTCGTTGGGGTAAGAACTTCGGTCAGTCTTTCGTATATAAGTTCGAGGCATTTTGCTTTGTTTGTAACAAATAAATTGTTTGTTTGTCAGTTTATATGTTTGCTTGGAGTAGATAAACTAAAAAAAAACTGCTTTCTATTTTGTGGGATTTGTAATTATCAGGACAAGGTTTAGTAGGCAGAGTAGTTGCATGATAGATTCAGGGTAGGTGTAGGAGAGGTATAGGGTAAGTGCAGGATAGGTGTATGGTAGGTGTAGGTCAGGTGTAGGATAGGGTAGGTTATGGTAGGGATAGGATCCCACGCAAACGAAGCCGCGCCGCGCCGACTACAACAAATAAATAGGTTGGTAAGTATGCAAAATATTTACGAAATGTGTAGATGAGTAGGGGGAGTCCGGGAGAGTTTGCCTTCGACTGAAATGCTCATAAATCGCTTTATATTTACAAAAAACTATTTAATACAAATTGTACCCTAAGCTGCATTATTAAGCTTTATTTTTTCTTAAGAAAGTTTTATAAATCATTAATACTTTATGAGTAATTAACGATTTCTACCGAAGTGAGATTTGGCTAATATCTCCCGCCTGGGTGGGAGACTTGCCCCCAAGAAGGGAGACTTTACTCGAGTTTAAAACTAGGCAAAATAAAAATAATAAATTATAATTAAATAAAGAAATTTAATTAAAAAAACATGGCACATAATAATACGTAGTAAATGAGAACACAAGCTACATACTTTGAGTATCTTTGACATACAGGTAGTGAGGAATTAAGTACCTATCACATATTATATTTCTTAAAATAAGTAGTCGCGTTTGTAACAGTGAGTGTTTATAAACTTTTATCATTAGAAACTCTTTCTAACATAACTTATAACAATATAATAAGAACTTTCACAACAAACAGTTATTTTATAAAAATTTCAGTCTGTCTACAGCAAAATATCTTAGACATTTAACAATATCTTATCAAAATGGAGAAAAATCAAAGGTAACTTACATTAACAGTCTGAACCTATTCTATCTATGTCATAACTAGATAACAAACTTACAAATAGTTACAACCTTAAAAGTAGGTATTGCAAATCAGTTTAAAGTAGGAAACCTTGTATGTGGTCAGTAAAATAAAAAACTTTCAAAATAAAGAACAAAAATAAAATTCAAAGCAAAACAAAATCTTTTAAAAAAATAATCATAATCATAATCATCAGTCTTCCTTTTTTAATTGGAGCAATTAGGACAAATAAACTGTTCCTTATCATCTTTAGACAGACCAACGCACATTTCATGGACATAGTTACTACATAAAGCGCAAAGTCTCATATCCATAACTTTGTTTTCTCCATAGATGAAACAGTACCAATTATCAATAACATCTGGTACTTCATTCCATGGACTATCAGAGCTATCATCATAATTGGGTTTGTCTTCAGTGTCTGTCTCACTGTCACTTGACTGTAAAACTTGTCTTTTTACTGTCTTTTTCTTTGCTTTACCTTTTAGAGTCTGTTTAGTTATTTTGACTTTTTTATTTTTTGGTGCGTTTTCATCTCGATTCTCTTCTTGGTCTTGCTTTTCTGGCGTTTTTGTTAAAATTTTAGTTTTTCCGGGCTGTCTACCACGACGGAGATTTTTTCTGGGAAGAGCTTTTGGAAATAGACGAATCGTTTGTGGTAAAACTATTTTTGGTTTTTGTCTTAAATCAGAATCTACCGTTGTCCTATCTAGATCTAGAGACGTAGAAGCTAACTCTGCTGATTGTCTTATTATCGCAATTGCTGGCTCAGATTCCTGAGTCAAAATTTATGGTGAAGTCGCTTAAGACTCCGCAGTTTCATTCGTAAATACTGACGCTGATGTTGAAGGCTCAGACTGACGTTGTAAAGTAGACGATGTAGGTAACTCGATTGTGGTCACATCTGAAGGTAGTGCTACAGTTACTGAGGGTAAAGCAATCGAAGAAACATCTTGCTCTGGAAGTTCACCAATCATTTCTCTGTCTGTTACTGCGGAACATAAAAAGTCTTCATCTGTGAAGATGTCTGAGTTATACGGATGTATCCCAGATTTTCGAAATCCACTCAAAATATTTGATGGCTAAAAGCCTGCGACATGATTGTGCTCACAAATCCGGGTATATTGTAGATCGTAACAGTTCTGCCTGGGTTACTAATTATCCAATTATTCATGGCTGAGTTATATCTAGCCTTGAAGGATGAATAAATGGCAACGTCTAATGGCTGCAACTTATTGCTACAATGGGGGGGTAAAGTCAGCAAAGTTACTCCATTTAATTTTGCGTATTTCACGATTTCAATATTGACATGGCTTTCGTGGTTGTCGAGGATAAGCAGGACTCTGTTTTGAAAAGATGCGTTCGAATACTTCACAAAATGCTCCATGAATTTCAGAAAACTACTCTTCGTCATCCATCCACTCGGGTAGGAGTCACCTTGTGACCCTGGTGGTCCACCATCTACAAAGGCTTCGTTATATTTAACCCTAGGGAAAATAAAAATGGTGGAATAACATTTCCCAGCGCATTCACGGCGAAACAGACGGTCACAAGACTGCCACGTTCAGCTGAAGTAACTTGACCTACTTGACGCACATGCTTGCTCGCTAAAACTTTAGGGCACCGTCGTACACCCTGTTTCATCACAATTGTAGATGTTATGTGCTTCGAATTGATATTTTTCTCTAACTGCCTTGAGGTTTTCGAAGAAATCAGTAACGTTTTTTCTGTTGAAGCTGGTGGATCTGGATAAACTGGTTGCTTCTGGGGTTCTCAAGCTCAGTTCAGGGTTTCTTTTCATGAATCCTCTGAACCAATCTTTCCCTGCGTTAGAAGTCCATGAATCTGGAACCTTTTTGGAATTCATGGTTGCATATTCATACGCCAGCTTCATAGCCGCCTGTCTGGTTAAGCCATAATTAATTTTGCTGCAAGTTAGAACATATTCAACAAGTGCTTTCTCTTCCTCGATCGTAAATATCAAAACTGTTTTAAACGGACTTCCCTGTTCACTTAGTCTTGACAATTTAGTCCTGTCTCTTAAATAATTTCGTAATGTGTTTCTATCTATTCCATACTCCAAAGCAGTAGCTCTAATAGCCTTGCCATTATCAATGTCACTTATAGCATTTCTTATTACTGACAGATCTAAATTGCTTCTGTTTCTTGTCGTTTCTTTTTTTTTATATTTAAAGGGCATTGTGGATACTTATCTGAAATAAAACAAAAAAATTGTTGTCTGTAAAGTCGTTTTACGGACGATATTTTTACGTGATAACGTCATAAGAAAACATTGAAAAATTTCATACTTGAGTTGATGAATTGAGTTAATTGAAAATTACAATTTTTTCGATAAATTAATTTTATTTGCACTCGTTTATTCGAATAATTTTTTATTTAAATTATACAGATGAATTATAAGTAACAATGTGCTATTAACAATTTATATACAACTTATATTACATGTGTGATATAAGTTTTTCGTGCGTGCTGCCGGCTTTCATCGATTTATAAGACGTTATCACGTCAATATTATTGCAAGAGAAACAGAGGGAGAGATTACCCTGGGTAAAGTCTCCTCCCATCGCCATGGTAATGTCTCCCACCCCACGCCAAGCTGCTCGTTTAAAAAACTAGAACTATAATATTTAAGTAAAAACTGTCTGGCGTAAAGGTTACAAGGATAATTACACTAAGGATATGTATTCATGACATGCTGGAATCTATAAACAGTAAGCAACATCAATCAAATATCGAAAATTGATAAAAAAAACTTACCGGGCACAAAAACGTGTTTTCACTTGTAACTCCAAAACGAAACTGCCGATCGCAACATTGCCGCGTAAGCAAGGTGGGAGGCGCCTATAAGCTATAAGAAGTGTGGCAACGTCGCAATATCTAGTTATACAGAGATTCTATGATCAGTGGCTATTGTCTCCCCCCTGCTAAACTCTCCCGGACTCCCCCTAATTATAAGTTTTAAAGTGTTTGTTACCCCTGAAACCGGGAAAGAGAAACATATGTTTCTCTTAACCTGGTCTGGCCGTTCCTCTTTCCCGCCTTGGCATTTTGAAAGTTATGTTGGTGATGATATCGAAAAGCATACAAAACACATTCTACAAACAATATAACACGTGGAAAATAAAGATTAAATATAAGAATTGTGCTACCTTCGCAATCAACCGTATCACTGATGTTTTCATTCATGAAATAAACACAGACAAGAAATGGTTCTTTGAAAAAAAATCAGTGGTGATACATGGGTACACCTAATACTGTTTGATCGATGGAGTGACCATAGGACATGGCTTTATAGTTTGCTATTTATTTGTTACTGTTTCTCTTCCCCCAGCGTCCCTCTTACCCCACCTGACCTTAAATGTTTAATTTGTTCGTTTTGATAATTTATTTCTTCGTCTGTTTTATCTTTTGTTTCATGAATAAATCTGATTCGCATTGGTCTACAGAATCGTGGTGAAGAGGGTGATGGATTATGCCAAATGACTTTATTGTTTGTTTTGCACAAAAGCTGAAGGGGCACCATTGATGATTGAAAAATGTTGGCATCAGAATCATTACTATTCAAAAACCTTTGTTTATACTGTGCTTGTTGAGAGCCATCACAACCCCCTTATAAGTAAGCTCTAAAGCCGAAATTTCTTCCTGTGTTAGTGATTTCAAAACATCTAGATATAATATTAATCTAACAGCTGTGTGGTCTAATAAATGTGTTTACTTACTTACTTACTTACTAATAACGCCTGTAATTGAACTTCCGCACATGCTTCAGTGACACGATAAGCATTTTTATCTGGATAGAATTATTGTTTTACTTTCTGAAGTATTAAGTAACAAGGATATACGTTTTGTGCACTTTCTCTAATTACTTCATATTGCTTTCTTGACAAAGAAGCTTCCATAAACATAGACAAAGCTTGTGTAGGCGTTAACTTTACCGCTTTTGTGTCCGGGGTGCCACTCTTTATGTACTTATGCTTTTCGGTATTTATCACCATGTTTCGGCGATGACATGATGTCTTTGACCACTCGAGCTCCACTAACATTTCCGGATCTTCGAAGCGCCATTTGGCCAGCATAAAGTAGTGCTTTTGCCTCATTTTTAGATCTCAGGTCTGATGTTGTACGTCGTTTTCCACAATCTGTTAATTACTGAAATGTTTTCATCGGACGACCAATACCCGATGTTTTTTTAGGAGGAATTTCAATAGTGCCTTGCAACCAATCATGGTGTCCAGGAGAGCTCTTCGAGTCGAAACTTAGTTTTTCTCCGGATATTTTTTATTTTAATTCAGCTAATGGTTTGTCATGAATAAAAAATAAATAATTTAGCAGGAAAAGACATCAATATTGGGTCATCACAATCGATTTAAATGTTAATAATGACCGAGCTTACATCGAAAAATGAACGCTATTGCAAAAGTTGACAATTCATATTTAAATGAAAATAGAATCGATAATGGCGTGAGAAAAACCACATAATACCCTTGAGTTTTTTCCTGGAGCTAGTTATTGCGATATCAAACAAAATGTTTGATTAGCTTAATTGGTAAATGTTGAGGATATTTTTATAGAGATACGAATTAGGTCATATAGTCAATAAATTAGCTGCAATATAAATACATTTTTATTGAAACATAATTAAAATTAAGATATGTCTAGCCTCTAATCTTATAAGTACCGATTAAAAATATTTTTACAATAGTGGAAAGAGATTCTTATGTATAACATCATTATTTAAAGTTAAATAAAGAGTATTTAGATACAGTTGAACTTATTTATACTTATATCTCCGTGAAAAATGATGTGGTACGTTGAGCTTTAGCAATGCATTTAGGCAACACATGTTTAACTAAACTGTAGCAATATGCATATTGCTTTGGTTCTTGAGCACACGAGCGTCGTTGCCTCCGAATTTGATGCACTGTATTCGGGATCTAAACTGTCCGATCTTTGCAGATTTCACTAATTGCGTTGTCGATCACACAAAATATTCCCGTACGTCCAACTCCTGTTGAACAATGTACAATCACAGGTCCTGGTTTTAGTTGGTTTCTTTCGTAGGCTTCATTGTTTAACTGCTCTCATTTTTCGTCCACTTGAAATACGAGTCTTAGAAATTCGCTCGGACTAGCAGGATAAGGGTCGTTCGGCCAACTTGTATACCCGTAATGGGTAATCTCCCGTACCTCCTTGGATGTGATATCAGTGATCTGGAGTCTCGTTATTTCGTAATTCATTATCTCTTGTATTTCAATAGTTTCTACTACATATCTGCCGAACACCCGCTCATAAATCTGGGCGTGTACATAATATTCACAAATCGACACAATAATTCAACAATTCTGCAGCCAAGCCATCCTCAAAGAGTCGCTACTTGTATGCTCCATTTGATCCTTGATGCAAATAAACTTATTTTTTCTTCATACCCGTGTACATAGTTTGCGTGAATGTAAGTTGAATTGCTGTCTCTTGGAGTTATGATTATCTGATCTATATTATATGTGTAGTAAGGTTCGTTTCCCCCTTGTGTAGTCAAGATTACCCGAGAGTGATCCCAGCACTTAATGTAGGGGTAACGGTTTCGATGTGAATGTTTAAACTTCAGAAAATGATGACAAGTACCTTCTGGATTTATGGCCACTACCTTATCGTGCTCCTGCTTGATCAATTGATGAATGTTCGGTTGTTTCATCTTTTTCAAGAAGTTCTCCACTGTTGAGGTTTCTAATATATACTCAAAATACTTCAAATTATATACTACGTCGAGCTTCATAAATCCAATTAAGCAACTGATGTTTAACTAATTCGTAGCAAAATTCATACTGTGCTAAGCATTGAGCACACGAGCGTCGTTGCCTCCGAATTCGAAGCAGTGTAATCGGGATATTAACCGTCCATTCTTTGCGGAGTTGACTAATTGCGTTGTCGATCACACCAAATATTCCCGTAAGTCCAACTCCGCTTCTACTATAAACAATCACAGGTCCCGGCTTTGGTGGGTTTCTTTCGGAGGCTTCTTTATTTAACTGCTTTCGTTTTTCGTCCACTTGAAATACGAGTTCTAGAAATTCTCTCGGACTAGTAGGATAAGGGCCGTACGGCCAACTTGTATACCCGTAATGGGTAATCTCCCGTACCTCCTTCGATGTGATATCAGTGATCTGAAGTCTCGTTATGTCGTTTTCGTTTTTCGTCCACTTGAAATACGAGTTCTAGAAATTCTCTCGGACTAGTAGGATAAGGGCCGTACGGCCAACTTGTATACCCGTAATGGGTAATCTCCCGTACCTCCTTCGATGTGATATCAGTGATCTGAAGTCTCGTTATGTCGTTTTCGTCTTTCGTCCACTTGAAATACGAGTTCTAGAAATTCTCTCGGACTAGTAGGATAAGGGCCGTACGGCCAACTTGTATACCCGTAATGGGTAATCTCCCGTACCTCCTTCGATGTGATATAAGTGATCTGAAGTCTCGTTATGTCGTAATTCATCATCTCTTGTATTTCAATAGTTTCTATTACATATTTGCCGAACACCAGCTCATAATTCTCGATGTGTACATAATATTCAAAAGGCGCTTTACGTACGTCATCTTTGGTACAAATCAACACAATAATTTGACAATTTTGCTGCTAAGCCATCCTCCAAAAGTCGCTACTTGTATGTTCCATTGGATCCTGGGTGCAAATAAACTTATTTTCCTCTTCATACCCGTGGACATAGTTTGCGTGAATGTAAGTTGAATCGCTGTCTCTGGAAGTTACGATTATCTGATCTCCATGATATGAGTAGTCAGGTTCGTTTCCCCCTTGTGTAGTCAAGATTACCCGAGAGTGATTCCAGCACTTAATGTATCTGTTAAGGTTTCGATGTGAATTTTCAGACTTCAGAAAATGATGACAAGTACCTTCTGGTTTTATGGCCTCTACCTTATCGTGCTCTTGCTTGATCAATTGATGAATGTTCGGTTGTTTCATCTTTTTCAAGAAGTCCTCCACTGTTGAGATTTCAAAGTCGTAGTCTGCCATTTTGGTAGCAATTGTTTTCACTGGTTCACTGATATTAATATGCGGAGTAACACGTTCTGCGACAATTATATCGAGATGCATCATCTATCTTCGTCTTGCGCGTGCGCGAAGCGCACGAGCGGGGAGCCCGCTATTGGGCTATGCCCACGGGCGGTGGTATGGGTGCGCGGACCGTTACAACGGTCCGGTCATTTGGTTTGACTCCCCCGGCATTTCACGCACGGGGGGAGCGGGCCTCGGCTTGTGGTGGTGTGGTGCCGGTGATGCCATGGCATGACAACCGGGTCTGTTGGGTTTGCGCCCCCCGCTAGCTCTTCTTTGCCGCCCTCAGCGCGGTACTAGCCTGCCGAGTGGGACCCCGTTCGGGGAGGCCCGGCAAACGACCTGCGAGCAGGCGGCATCCTGCAGCGAGGGGTGCGAGGCGTCAGAAAAGTGAAGATGTGTTTGTGCCGCCTCTTTTTATATAGGGCCTTATCAGCCTTTTGTCATGAGGTTGCCCACAACAAAAGTTACGTGTTACTGAGTAATGATTTATCTCTTATGCTACAGTGTATTCAATGATGTTTACTAAAAACGTCACGGCTATTGGATTCAAAGTAGGGTTGGCGATCTGAGATCGATTAATTGGACCGAAAAAATATTGAATTGACTTTACCCTTGGAAACCGAGTTTTTTTTTTTATTGTGTGGTTTATTTCCACAAGGGTCTTATAAAAACTTATTCAACAACCATGAATACATGTGCATCATGGGATCATCTGTACCTTGTGAGCGACTGTTTTCGATTGGTGGGATTATATGTATGACGGAGGGACAAGCGGGTTCGGCGGAGAGCTTGGTTCATCCTCATCCGCCATCTTGGGGCGTTTAGGTGGTATTTCTTCGAAATAAACGCGTAGATTTGTCAGGAACAACTTCTTTAATCAGTTTAGTATCAGTTTACAAGAAAACGAGGTAATTCTAAAGCGATGCAAACGGATTGCAAATGAAACGTAGAGAGTTCTGTGCTTGCGTCCGTTCTGTGCTTGCGTCCGTTCTGTGCTTGCGTCCGTTCTGTATGGCGGCTCACGATCAATTGACTGAACGAATTATCTGGAAACCGTTGTTGTATGCGAATGGGACAGACAATTCGTTAGTTAGCGCGATGTAGAATGTATAAAAAACAATGGTCGCAAAGCAGCGCTTTGCCGTAGGTGCTAAAGGTGATTAACGGTCTTTTGTTGTAGGATTGGATTGACTTAATTAACGACTGTACCGTTATCCAAGGCTCAATATTATTTATATATTAGAGAACAGCGTTCTATTTAGATTCCCGGCGTTTTAGGTTATTTCTTGCGTTTTTATTACCTTTTTCTCTCCTGGTCACACCGCTTGGCAGTGGAGCCCTGTTGGCGCACCAATCAAAATAAATAAATTGCCATCTTGATTCCCACCGTGAGAGGACGTCTTCAAGTTTGTTACTGTATATTTAAATATTTAAGGTATTAATCTGCTACCATTTTGGTAAGTGTTTTTACTGTAATAATTATAACGATTTAGTCGTTAATTATAAAATTTTGAAAATAATTGCGTTTATCTCTGGTCAATGTTTTGTCTACCCTCAAAATTCCATTAAAACGTCACTCTAAAGTTGACCGGCTTTCAAAAGACGTGCACATCTCACCTGATTCCTAATAGTATAGGTAAGCAAATGCCGCAGTTCTCTAATCAGGACAATTTGTTGGACATGGAATGCAACATCCTTTCCTTTTTGAAAAAGTAAATAAACACAAGTAGGTACTACATTTCTTATTCTTTCTTCTTTGATGCTTTACTGCATGAACTTCGATAGGTGTGACGCCTGTTTCAACTTCTCTCATGTTTGAGATCTGACATGTCCTTGCTTCATGCAATTGACAGTCTTTAGTGTTGATTCCAATGAAATCATGTGATCTTCACTTATAATTGTATCTAGAAGATGGTTATCTTTAATATTACTTTATTCCCGATCTCTAATCAAGTTGTCACGGTCGGGAAACTGACACGATACGATGCTGCTGCATTCTTTAATTCCACTGCTTATTATGTTCTGAAAAGAGAGGAAACTATGTTTGTTTTGAAGCGACCATTACTCCTAAATGGTCAACGAATTATATATTTCTTGACGTACCTTCTTGTTTTGTTAATTTATTTCCTTTTGGCCTTGAAAACGTGTTTTCTGTATGATTTTTAATAATATCTTGGCATAAATAGTGTTTTACGTTGTTGTGAAGTTGTCAAGCAGTGACGAACCATAGATCGATGCCATGATGGCGAAGATTTTATTTCTATTTGCTGCCCACGAAAAAGACTGGCTGAGATAAATTTGAAATTGATTGACGGTTAGGAAAAAGACTGATGTCTGAAGTTTGGAAGTGAAAAAGTGAAAGGATTTTTCATGTTATTTTACGAAATGAATATTATTTGGAGAAAGTTATCCCAGCCATATCCCTTCGAACTAGAAGGTGGATCAGTATTGTAACGCAGCAGAAGCAATTTTTCCAAACTAACATAGTCGCCGCCTAGTCAGTCTGCAAACGGTACTTTTCGGCTTGCTACCTTCGTATACCTACCTACTCGCGCGCAAAAGCATTACGCATATTATCGCACACGGTGTCTCAGACCGAAAGGTGATCTCTTCTGTATTTTTGTAATTATATAATTTTTTAAGTATTATTGGTTTTTATTTTAAAGAAGGGATTATAATTGAATAATAAAACGGAATAAAGTTTTAGTATTGTAACTTCCTTTGGTAGAAACAGTCTTTTAAATCAGCCTCTTAAAAAATAAACGTAATTTTTGGTAAGTACTCCTTTTTATTGTTTTAACTTACAAAAAACTTATAAAATGTAATAAATGAAAGTAACAATAATAATAAAATAGTTTCAGTAATGGTTTCATTGGTGTAACAATCAGAACATACCATAACTGCTTGCTCAAGACAAAATATTTTTTGCATTTAATGCAGTTGTATCGTGTTTTTCGATTTTTTTTTTGAAGAGCAGAATGTACATCGACCTGCTTGATGGTTACCAGAAGATGAAGGTTCTAGATTATCAAGTTTACATATTTCTAACATCCTTTGTTTTAGAGTTCTTGGCAAACTTGAAATTAATTCCCGGTTTTTTAGATGGGGCAAAATAAGATCATTTCTGCGGCTTGTTTTTATGTTGACATTGCTTAGCCTATATATTATATAAGAATTTATCCCCGCAACATTCATAAGGCTGTAAAAAATAACCATCGGCCACCGATTAGATCCTCTGGCGCAGTTATAGGTCTCACACATTTTGTCTCATTGTTTTGTAGCATTATAATCCATAATTATCTCTGGTTTTCCAGTTTGTTTATTTATTTGAGCATCAGCGTGCGTACTAGAGATTAGTAGAACATTTTTATTTTTATTTGGCACATATGAAACGAGAGTGCAGTTATTTCGGTGTCCAAATAAACTGGACTTTTCTCTACGGCTTTTTACATTCGTAAATTCCTTTGGCAGTTCCTTTTTATTCTTGCGCATTGTGCCTATTACACTTAGCTTGTGATCTAGCATCAAACTGTCGACCAAAGGCTTATGAAAAAATTATCACAGGTTATATTTCGACCAGACCCATCGATTACGCTACATACCCAGCTCATTGTCAGTCGGAAAATCTCTGGAGATGTGAATCTCTGGAGATGAACCATCAGTCCTGAAAAGATCTTTAGCATTCAGCCGACTATTTCTCCTAACACCAGCAAATAAAAGAAGACCAAGTAATGCTTCAATTTCCTCTTCGTCAATAAGACGACAGTCCCTAGCTCGTTTGAAATCAGGTGAAAGTCGCTCAATATGTTGGTTAGTAGGGTAGGCTGGTATAGGAGTACGCACTTAAGTTATTAGCTGATGTATAAAAAAAACTAATGAGTATTATTAATCATATGTCACTTTATTTTAATTAGTAGTGGTAATTCTTCATCATCATTGACGGTTTGGAGTACTTTTTTTAATGTAGGTAATTCGCTTTTCAGATAAAAGCTATGAACTTTCTTTCGTATGGCCTGTTTATCAAACTCGTCCACTTTTTCCGAGAATGTGACCCTTTTTTTGGTTTTTGATGGGCTTTGTACATTGCCAGTTGTTGCATATTCTTTTATAATACTATATACGGAAGCGACACCGATGCCCAAAATGCTCGCTGTTTTCTCCATTATACTTGTTTTGTACGGATATTCATCAGTAGGCCAAGTTTGCTTCACGTATTTGTGCACATTAACGACCATTTGTTTTTCATTAGATGTAAAATACGTCCGCTGTAAATAAAAAAATGTGAGGAATGGTACACTATTTTCTTATTATTATATAAAAAAGAATATTTTTTTGGTACGGGACCTTATAAATCAAAATTATGGTAGTGGTTCAAGTGCAAATGAATTAATAAGTTAACTTACCTTTTGACGTTTTTTGTTTGGTGAATTGATTTCTTTCAAAGGTTGTCTAGAGCCGCCAGGCTGTGATTCCATAATTAAAATCAACACACAACGACAGCTGTCGACCAACTGACGCCATAACTGCGCGTACGAGTGATAAGGACAGACATAATAATCTCTCGCTATCGCAATGTAACTCAGTAACGGTCCGCTTGTTTACGTTCTTTATCTCGTCTGGTTGGCCTTACTTTACAGTTAATATTTATCTTCAAATTGGATTAACATAGAAAATTATAAATAAACGGTTTCCTCGTAGAATAATTGAAATATCTACGGGAAAAGGCTTAAAATAAAATTATATTTCACAACGTTTTATTGTCGACAAACACAAGAAGACATTCACATATCTAACAACTATTAGTAATTTAATAAAAAGTGCACTTACTCAAAACAACGGATAAAATTATTGTTCGTCATTTTTCACTTTTTACACACACTACACAGCTAATAGTCTAAGATCCGGGATTATAAAAATATACCCTAATCTGTTAAAGTTGCTATAAAATTTAATTACTATATAATTATAAAAAATGTTAATTGTTTAAGAATACTTCAATTTATAACTTGTAACTATAAACTAAACATCCGTATCAAAAAGCACTTCGTCTAAACTTCTGCTCCACTCCTGGCCACTCCCGATGCAAAGGTGCCCATAACACTAGCAGCGTTGCCACGCTGGATAGCAATGGACAGCCTCTGCAACAAGAATGACCCAGAGCGAGGATCGCCGCCTCTCTCCCTCATTCGACGGCCCACCTCTTTAAAGAAAATCCTCGCATCCTTACACCAGCAACCTGTTGTTTCTGCGGCGAGTGGGATGAATAAATACTGGCCTTGCAACTCCGAATATTTGTCCCTTTTTCTTAGGGCCGCAAACTCCGCCGCCGCTCCCGCCACCCTGACTGTGCGACTGTTATCTGTTAAATAAATGAAATAAATTTTTTTAGGCTTATTTCAATGTGATAAATTTATAAAATCAACCTCTGCCACCGTAGGTCTGCTACAATTAATAATAGTTAATTAATTAACAATTACCTTTAATAATTTTTACCTTCACACTGTAATTACCTGAGCGAAGCAACAACGCAACGTAACGTTTTTTCTAAAAACAGTTACGGCAGTCCACTTTGGATTTTAAGTGCTCTTATAACTAATGAAATAGTGCAGTCTATATCGTATCACATCGTATCGTATAACTTAGTAATGAACGATAAAACAAATATAATATTTTATGAATAATGAAAAAATGGTTCATATGAATGAAAAAAAGATGTTAGGAACGTAGGAATGAACTCTAACCGAATTCTTAAAAAATCGGTCTCTTGTTGAGAGAACATTAGGTGAAGACGCTTATTACTGCGTCAGGAGATCCTTTCCGGGTTGGTGGTTCATGACTAATTGAGATCGGGTTTTCAGTTGTGAATTTTGGACGGATCGTAGGCTTGTTTAGCTTCGAAGATTGGATTCTTTCGGTGGTAAATCCGCGGAATATCATATAATCGTTCTGATCCCTTGGATTTATCTCCGGTAGCATTGTCCTGTAATTAGTGAAATTAGTCCATTAATTTCAATCCAAATATGAATAACATCCAATTACAATTGAATAATTGGTAGGTTTAAAACAGGTTTAAGATTTCTGTACCTTATGGAGTAATGCGGCGGACGAGATTCTGGCTTTTGATGATAAGACCTTTGGTACGAAGGAATCGCTTTAGGTGTAATTTGGTTTGAATTCAGCACGTAAACACCCCTTAAGTTTGTTTCACAACGGCATACTACGGGTATGTTCGGGTAGTTCTTCATTGAATAAGTATCAGGCCACGATCTGGAATTTGGAAAATGTTGATGTTAAATACAGAAAATAACATGTTATTTACAAGAATTATAATTTAGATCTAATACAATACCTAGTGTCTCGTAGAGGAATCATATTATCATCTCTTTCTTCTTTATAGTCTTCTTCATAATCTTGATTCTCATAGTTATCGGGATAATCACTCATCTCTGATCTATCATCTCCAATATCCGGATATTGTCTGAAAAGTTGAATTACTATTAGAGTTACCAGAACCTAGTGTATAAAACCATAAAACAATTTACTTCATCACTGATTTTGCTCTATATAAAAAATAACTTCCTCTAACCTTATGTCAGTTCTTGCATCCGACGTGAATTTTTGTTTAGAATGACTTATCCTGAACCCAATTTCGGCGTGAGGTTTTTTAGTGGACCTTTGTAAAATGTTATTTGGTCCTCGAGTAGCAAAGACTTGATTTTGAAAACGATCAGGCGAATGACTGCGAGACCTATAATTGAAAATATAAAACGTCATTATTTATTAGACATCTAAATTGATAGTTCATTAACAAAATTCGTCGCAATCTAGAACGCATTCTTGCAGCGTTCAAAGGATACTGGTCTTAATTATTATGTCACTGACCCAGAGTATTTTCGCGTGCACCATCGAATTTATCGATGACATCAGCGGTCTACTAACCTGTCCCCATTCATGATACTGACTCTATTACATTCATAGATGATTTGTTGCCCGAATTTAATCATTTTGCCCCTATAAAGTAATAACCATATCATAAAATCTCAACCTTCGACCATAGCAAGGGAAGCTTTTGAAGTAGAAATTCGAAAGCCAGCCGTTCTTTTTTTCGACAACTACTTTTATGCGTTTTAATGCGCGATCACCCTACCGTTAACAGGATGATTCTTGATCTCGAAAGAGAGGTCTTTTTTCAATACAAAGAATACTTGAAAATTGTTCGTCATTTATGTTCATTATTAGGAAAGCTATTGACTTACAAAGTGATTCAAAATTCGTCTTTATTTTATACTGTAACTGTTCTCCATTAGATTGTTATTATAATTCATTGACGTCTATATAAGTCAATCATTCATCTACTCTTACAGCGACGAGTTGTAAATCTATTTGAATTGGAAATAGGTTGGTGACCTAATTATATTTCAGACGAGTGAAGAGATTCATGTCAACAAATCAAACCCTACTTGGCCGATCAAGTAGCTCGATTATTGATCATGATATTCGGTTTCAATAATCAATATCATGCGTAAGTATTAAATAGCTGCAGGGTTACGCGTCAATATCAATTGTATTTTCATCATGATATCATTACAAATTGACAGGTTGTTAAATGATTCTTGGGATGCCACAAGAGTCAAATAGATTTCTTATCCTGAAATTCGAGTAGTTCATAGCAGATCCTCTGATAAACACTGCATGATATAAATATGAAGCCTCAATTACTCAAGATCTCATTGGTTAAAAGTAGCACAAGAATATATGCAATTTACACCACAATTCTTCATTTGATTGGTCAAATGTATCATCAGCATGAAAATATATGCAACTGGAGAGTAAGGCTTGCGCACGTCGCGTAACAAGTATTCGCTCCGAGGGCAATAGGGCTAGCGCTCGTGGTGACAAATTTTATAACTTCGTACCCAGAAAACCCATGTTATTTCCCATAAGACGCGACATCTGCGATAAAAGTCGGAACTTCACTCCCACTCACGGATATACACAGACGCTAAATACTCTCACATTTTCTGTGAGTGTATTAGTTGCCCTCGGAGCGAATAACAAAAATAATGATTTTTTCCATATTAGATAAATTTTACATGACGATCCTTTGCTATGGCAGGATAAATAATGCAAAATTATTTAAACCAAATGCACCTTGAGTCAGGTCTGAATACAAAATATTACTTAATACTTAACAAGTCTACAATTGGCTATAGTAAGAAAACTGACTGCATTTTATAAAACTTTTAGCACTGCCCTAGCTCGAAGGATAATTAAAATCGATCAAGCGGCCGATTGACAGAATAAACATCTTCAGTCCCTATAAAAGGATAATTTCGCCACTTTTTCTGCAGTTCAATCAACGGCACAGCTAGTAACATTTCAAAACAATATGTCTTCATCACCGTCTTCATCGTCCTTTGCACACTCTAAGAATTCGGCGTTTACGCACTACTGGCGGTACGCCGACAAATCGCCCTGCATTGTGCCAAGGGAATGGAAAGAACGTTCACCGCAAGCTTTGGAAACCACGCTGCAAACAAACCTCGTCAGCCATTGGAACGTCTACCGAAAAGTAGAAGGCGCAGTTGTCCAAATTGGTGATGTAGCAGCGAAACTGGAGTACCATAACAAACGGTTGTGGATGAAAAGTTATGGTGATCTCAGAAGAAACCCACACCCTCAAGAATACGCTCTTACTTACGTGGACAAATACGGTCCACAGAAATAGAGGTGACATTTTGTTAACTATTGAGCTATTGAATTTATGTAGTCTACTAGTTTATGACCCCTTTTGGTCGCTGGAAGAGGCGTAGGCAAAATGATTTTGTAAGAAGATATTTCTTGTAGTATCTTTCTTAATTTTATGGTCATTCAAATACATTTTTTTAATTATTTATCGAGAGTTATCTTATTTGCATACCATCCGAACCATTGCTAAACACTGAAATGGTGACACTGAAAACTGATAAATTCCACGCGGTGACCGAGGTAAATGACCGCTCAATCATAGCTTTGGTGCTAATGGTTATGAATGAAAATGACCTTCTAGTGTTGAAGCGTTAAATGAATCGTTACGGCACGTAGATTTCGTAATAGTATTTGGGTCGCTGCTCAATCTTCTGCAATTGGCAAGTTGTAAAATTGGAATCTGGCACGGACCATTAGCCCGTAGTAAGTAGAAATGGAAACACAGAAGCACAAACCAGTCCAATATTTATTTTCTCCAAATACATTGATCGCTTTGACCCTTCTTCAGACCAGTGGTATTATCTGCTATTTTCGCAAGTTCCGAAGACATCATATGAAGTTCAAAGGACTTTTCACTTTCCTGAGTTCGTTGTGTCTTTTGAGACGCTGCTACTGATGTCCATGACTTAGCACGAACAAGAAGTCCGGATTTCCAAGATGAAGGAGAGGCGCGACGAAATTTCGCGCAGGTTATCCTGTTGCGGCCGATGCTCAAGGAGGCTCCAGTAGAGGTCGCAGTATTTTTTACAGCTAAGTTTTCAGCCATTATGATTTTATAACAAGTGTCGTGTACAAAACTGGACACCGACGTCCTTTCAGCTGAAGCACAGCAAACAGAATGTGATACTATCATGATAGCTTACATTTTAAACTTCTGTTACATGAAAGGCTGACGAATTTAATTACATTAGTTCACTGATGGAAATTTTATACCCCACCATTACCCAAGAGCGTAAAATAAATTAATGGGTAATCAACTTTACGACTTCGTGGAAAAGGTGTTTGATAAACAATTCTATTAATTATATAGTTGCGTTAAATATCGCTATCCACTGTCTGCCTTTTTACGACTTTATCAATTGGTGCTTCAATGGAAAATCTAGTTAAGAAAACCCTTCTATTGGCTGACTACTAATTGGGTACGGTGATAAATAGTTTGAAACAAACTTTAGGCTCTCCACTTTTCGGAACAAGTTCCATTATTCACAGCAAAGACGCACTCATGTATCCATAGCGATGTCTTGTTGAACATGAATGAATGTAATTGGCACGTTCCCAAAGTCTGTTGTTTGATCAATCATTTAGCGTCTTGCAAGCCACTTACTACTTAGTGACTCGCGACGCGCGACGACGCGCCGCACGTAGGTTGTTTTCTGCTCTAAGTAACGTTTTCACACTGAAAATATAAAACCTGCTTTACACCTAATTTGGTAAGATTGAATATAGTCCAGGCAGTTTTCGATAAAAAGTGCACCACAAAGCAACTTACTCCAGCCGTGGAGGTGTCACGTAGTACGATATCTTATTATTCTTCTTAGAGGCGCAGATAGCGTAGTCTGGCCAGGACTCGTCGCTGGAATAACTTCCGCTGAATGTTCTCTTCCGGATGCTGCTTTCTTCCTTTGGTAGGACTATTTCGTACACGTACACCCCAACCGTTTCTCTGAAATCGGAAACGAAACAATGGACGTCCCTGACCTAGAGTATCGTCACTGTTGTCAATTAGAGTCTCTAAAGTACTTACGCTTTAGAGATTTCCTGAAACACATACACTGAATTATTGTTGTTCTCCCGCGTAACTAATTTAGCAGGTATGTCTCTTACTTGGAGAATAGGACTCACGACATCACACTGCTCTATTATTTTTCTAGCCCAAGTCAACACTAGTGTATCTATGCCACCGAGAGGCCACTTTGAAGGAACTAGGATATCCTCTGCTAATTTCACATACACAGTAATGCTGACTTCACTCATTGACGCAATCATGTTTGTTTTCATCTGCTCACAAGGAACAACTGTTCATACCGAGCTGTTGAAGCCAAATGACTTTCGGTAAAACTGTTTTGCATTAGCCTATAGACATTCCATCTCTCAAATCATTATCAGTTGAAACACATAATATTTCAACCTCACAGAATGAATAAACAAAACGTAGTTTTTATTTATTACCATATTCTAAATGATAGTTCCTCTAATAAAGTATCGCTGCATGCCAATTTTTTTTTATTTCCTCCACTATGACGTACTTAGAGCATTCTTTTGGGATTATATATAGTCCTGTCATACGACTACAAGACAGAAAATATTCCAATGCGTAAACAAGATTCCTTCATCAATCTTCACTTTTTTAACATGCCATAAAAGTCTTCTTGCTGATCTATGACTTTCTTATTTAATTTCGGGTATTTTAACAATTTTATGTTATGAAGTTGTCACAGCACAGCCTGTCGAGAGTAGAGCACACCCACACGCTCGCGCGTTGTGAGGCGTGCAATTTATTATAACCTTATATTAATTTTCTAAGGATAAATTATTACATCTATAGCAATTCACGTTTATGCAGGAATTTATAAACAATTGCTCATATGCGGAAACATTTAAAATAGTTACAATAATATGACTGGCAGTTCATAGCTTTATTCGCGTACATAGTAAATAATCATTAAATAATTTGGCTTAGATCAGTTTTGACTAGACAAATATTTTGCAGTGCCGAAATTGTGCTAATCATTCGATTTAAAAGTACTACACTCTACATTACTCTGATTCCAAAGAATTTATTATCTCATAAGAGTTCAACTCTCTTCCTTACTACTGTATGCAATGGTTGGTTCGCTTTTGGCCATAGTTGTCGTTGAGGCCTTTCAGCTATACCGTTATTTAGTTTTCTGGGCACTGAAAGCCGTCTCGCGATCCTGTTCAGCGAAGATATCTTCACTTGACTGCCTTCTTGCCCAAAGTTAAAGATACTTCTGGCATCTAAGGACACAAAAGATAAAAAACTAATTAGTTAAACATTAAAATCTTTTTTTAGAGTATACCTAAAATTAAGGATGTATGAACGTGACAACAATTTTTAATTGAAGCCCCCAAATTTTTTTTAAAGATAGATCTATACCCGATTGAGGCTCACAGAAATTGTACCATAACACACGGGAATTGTAACACACGGTAACACTGGAATTGTGTAACACACTGGAAATATTCTTAAGGTTGATGCACACGAGTCAATAAAAAAAATTAATTTCAAATAAAATACGAATTTAAATACGAATTATTTATTTAGTCATAAACTTTAATAACAAAACTTAAAAAAAATATTTATTACTTCTTAGGTATTCTTAAATTCTAACTATTAACTATAACGAGATCAAAATTTGTACTTAGAATGACGTGGATTTTTTTTATTACAAAAGCCTTTTCATTATTTCGTGTACAGAAGCATAATTGAGGCATTGTTTGAATATTAATTACATATTGATATATTTTTTATGTAACCTACTTGTAAATATTCTATTCAAAATAAACATTATCACTAGGATTAGCTAAAAAATATTCTTTGGGTCGTTTTGTGTTTTGTGTAATCTTAACCTGCTTAACTATTAAATTTTCAGTTACAGTGTCTTCATCTTTTATTTTGTGAACTACAAACTTGAGCTCCGGTTTTTTATGGTTTTCAGAAACCGTATGGTATAATAAGATTTTCCTTATTTTTCAAAAATATCTTCCAGGAATCCTATGTAATACTTCCACGAGGTTCTTTGATAATACCTTACAAGTCTTTAAAAGATAGCCTCCATTTGTCTGTATTAATTTTTGATGTCACTTCCGAGTCATTATTCAAATTTTCAATGTTATTTTCGTTATCCTGCAGAGTCGTAGCAATCACAGATTGTCCAGCTAAATTAGTTTTAACTACTCCCTCAGTTTGATCAGATTTTTTTTTATCTTTCTTGTGTATTTACTAGTGTATGTTTTTTTTTGTCTTCATGGCTTGATTGTTCTATTTTTTCTCTCTCCGTTTTACTTGTGTCTGATATTTTTGTAACTTTCTTCTGTTCTTTCATTTGATAATCCATGTCATCCAGATGATCATCATCTGATAAGATATCATCTTTAATGTGATACTCTTCATCAGAAGTATCATGCACAGAAATCGTCATATCTTCGTCTGTACTGCTCTCATTTTCCGTTTTACGTCTCTTATTTGTGTTAAGGACATACCTTTTATTTTTCTTTTTTTTTGAACATTTCTTCATTCTGTCATGAGATAGCCGAGAATTTTCTTTCGAACTTGTGCCAGCAATGTCTGTTGTAAGGTCTATTTGTTTTAAATTGAATGGTCCATATTGGCTCAAATTAAAAAAAGACCTGTTCTCTTGAGTATTTTTAATGTCAGCTAATACTGTTACAGAAGTTTTAGACGTAATAGATTTTTCTTTTAATGTTTGTGTTTGCTTTAGCAAGTCCGCAGATTTCAGATTAAGACAGTCGCAAAAACCTGGTCTACTCTTTTTGCAGAAGCAACTTAAAAAACGGTAGGAAATAGAGTTAGCTGAGTCAAGGTTGTTAATAATCTGATGAATTTTCATCGTGTTTGGTACTGGTACTAGTTCTACTGATTCGTTCAGCATGGCATCTTCAGGTATAAAGAAAAGCTGAATTTTGGTTTCAGACGCCTGTAGGAATTCGTAAGCTGTTTTAGCGTCAGGAACATTTGAACCATAAGCGACAATTGAGTCTAACTTTCTTTTAATGGCTCCTCCAACACCATCAGCGGCTCCTTTTCCATGTGACGCTTCGTAAAAGTTCCACGTGGAAAATGGAAAGCCCAACTCTTTCGTCAATTTAGCGAAATAATAAAAGTTTTTCTTCTGACGGTATTGAACAGTTGGGCCGTCAGAATAAAAATGAATCCCGTCTACTTTGGGTAATTTCTCTTTGATAATTTTAAGCACAGGTAAGAGATGTGCCCAAATGGCATCTGGTCCGTGGTCTTTGTTTGGACTTAAACTTGCAAAAGATTGATGACCTTTATCGGTATATAATACCCCAGTGTGGAGACTGATCTGTTGTCTGGACCCATCAAAATGCATGGCTTGTATTTCAGTGGCTAATTTGCAAGAATAATTTTCCGAAAAATCTATGTGTACAACGACGGTACGGTCATCTAAATTTTGTATGCACTGCCGATATTGTTTGTACTGATGCACGATATTGTAGGAATGGATTTTGAAATTTTGCAGTTCTTCTTGAAAGGCTTCTAGCAGTATATTTAGGGAACCAGTTTTTTTTTCTATTTCGTTTTTTTTGGTAGTCTTTGTAACATCGCAATTTTTTTTTTGTTTGTATTCATGAGATTTCAAAACCCATTCATCCCATGAAACATTATAGTTTAGATCTTTTTCATCCAAAGCAAAATCAATACGTTTGTTTTTGCAAAAATCACAGTCTCCGTAAGCACATTCCTTTGATTTTGAAGAGCATACAACCATACTCAGTAACTCATCAAGATCTGTTGTTGCTATTAATCCAAGTGACTTCAATGACGTGGCCTTCATATGCAAATTTTCGTGCCTCTTGCAAGCGCATGTTTCACGTTTCTCGGCTTTTGGTGGTAGTACATAAAAGGGCCTGTACCTTTTGAAAGTTGTAAATGATAATTTTCCTCCTTCTTCCTTATATTTCTGATGTAGTTTATGTAGAGTGCCAAGCAAATATCTTCTCTGTTTTTTTTGTTTCTTTTGTGTCTTTACTTCGTTTTTCCCTGCTGTCATCCGGCTCACATCATCCCTTTCATAGAAGTTTCTTAACTGTGTCTGTATTATCTGGCTTTTATTTTTCCTTTTTAGTGTGACGAATTTTTCCTTTAAGGCCTAAATAGGCAGCCATCTTATTTTCATTCTGTATCTATTAATTTTATCACTTTTGATAAAAATATCTTTCATTAATCGTTTTTCTTGAGTGTTTTTACTTTTATAAGTGTCTTTTATAGTGTCCACTATTAAATTATGTTCTAGCAAAACTTTTTTGACACTTTCTCTTTCTTCAGGTCGAATATTAGGTAAATTATTAGGTAGGGGTCATTTCTTCAAGGGCTTCTTCTTTTTTGGCAATTGGGCTTGACCTGTCTCCAAGGCTACAAATAATTTGGTTTTTTTCTTCAATAATCTCTAGTAACTTTTTATTTTTTTCTATAGCACGGTTTAATCTTTGTCTCATTTTTTTCAACGACTTTTTATATTTTTTTAATTCCTCGTCTAGTTTTGTGTTTTCATTTTTCAATCTATAAATTACCCTTCTATTATGATTCCTCTTCTGTGTTAAAATTTGTCCATGTCCTTCTAAAGGCACTTCAGGCTTAGGTTCTTTCTTACTTTTCTTCTTTCTCTCTCTCCACTGCTTTCTTATGATTTCTTGATCAGATGAAGGATATTCAGCAATTTTTTTTCTATTTCTTTTTGTTCTTTCTGCATTTTGTTTTTGCTGCGATTTAAATTTTTCAGGATTTACTTTTTTCAACCGTTCTCGATAGAGTTTCTGCCTTTCGGCAGGTGTTAGTGGCATCTGTAAAATCAACATAAAATACATACATTTTACTTTTTGTTGTATATAAAAATTTTCGGGTTTGAAAACCAAAAAATAACCTACTTTAAACAATTAATTTATACAGGACACCCTGTATAAATGTATTGTTTATAGGTGGTTTTTGTTTGGTTAGGTAGCTTTAAACAATAAATTTATACAGGTTGTCCCGTAATTCAACGTCAAGCTACTGGGAAAAACAATGAAAATCATGGTCGCTTTGTTCTGAATTTATAGGCATTTTTATTTTATTTTGAAAATGATCACCTTAGATAACATATTTATTATTTATTTTTCCCATTACCGTTATGACCTGCCCTTTCACCCAGTTTCTGCTTGACGTTGAATTACGGGACACCCTGTATAAACATTTATTTAAATTCTTCAAAAATGTATATTTGAAATCGGTCTTCAGAATCTGGACAAATCCCGTTACCATAATATGGTTGTGAATATTTAAGGTACCTCCTCTATTTATAATGGTATTTTTATACCTAAGTATTGTAATGTGAACTAAGCTTTATAATTTTCACGTGTGTTACGTCACACAACTTCGTAACACACGCAACACACGTGAACAAACACTCGTGAATATCATAACCTAAAATTCATGTAGCATCTTTACTTGCAAAGCAAGTTCGTAATAAACTGCATTATTTAGGAGTATTTAATGTCTCTTTCAGTTGTATGTATAACAAAACTACTTAATATTATTACTTACCTTGCAAAATGACTTCCAAAAGTCGCTAAAACCCAATGACGAAAAATTACACACACCAAGTACCGGCTACTGCTTGAAAACAAAGATGTCTGACAACACAATGACGTTTCATATTGAAAGTTATAATGTTGCCATTGTAAAAAAAATATATGAGGTGTTGCTAATGCTTATACCAAAAAAGCTACTATTTAACACAGTTTTTGTAACACACGTGAATCAGATGAAATACATTTGTTTATCAATCGTTTTTTATTATTTTTTTTACCAGTTATAATACAAAGAATCATTAAAACAGTAGTTTTAAGCAATGAAATTTAGGATAACATTAAGAATAACGATACTTTACTCAAACGATGAAGTAATGAAGAAAAAGAAAATGTACTACGCGTGGACACATTTTATTTTTCTATGAAACTACATCTCACAGACTCACAGACATGTCTCTCACAGACATAGGATAATTCGAACGATACGGACGCTGACAGTCGTCTCGTCTGAATCATCGGTATTATTATAATATTATTTAACAATAAAAGTGTAAATCGGGGCCAACCTGTGTCAGCACGTTTGCAAACAAGTGAACAAGTGGAGTGTAGAACATACTGAACAAACTATGCAACATATGTTTGTAACTCTGTTGAGTTGAAAATGGATAGTCCATTTAATAGGAGTATGAGGGTTCTACGTAGCCCTCCACCTGAACGGCATCAAGCGGACTCTGGCCCGACTGTTTCGGAGCCTCCTGCTGCGCGCTCGACCCCGGCCAGCGAAACTGTCTCCACCGCCGAGATATCGAGCTGGCTATCTTCGATAGAACAGTGCCTCAACGAGATCTGTGTGATATCCAGCGAGGGTAAGCTTATTTATTTATTTATTTATTTAACCATTTATTGTACACAAGATTGTTACAAAAAGTATATTACATAATATATTAGACACAACAGGCCAACTTATTTCTATGAAGAAATTTCTTCCAGCAGGCCTACAGCAGAGAGATCGTGATAATTAAATGCAGTAAAGACGTGCACAGTAGCAAAAACAAAATAATGATGCTTAACTAATACAATACATAAATAAATACATACCTATATACCTACATTGAAAACAAATCCATACATACATACATACATACAAATACATATACACATACTTACATATATTAGACAGATAGAGAAAGGTAGTGCTCTTTTACACGTTTCTTGAAGATGAAAATAGAAGTGCTATCCCGTATTTCATGCGGAAGGGAGTTCCACAATCTTGCCGCATGGACAGTGAATGAGTAGGAGAAAAAATCAGTGTGATGGGGAGGAATGTCTAACATAGATTTAACGGAGGATCGACAGGGCTTAATTCAGAACAAAAATTAAAAATAAGCTCTATCAGCAGAAACGTTATGGGCGGAGTTTCTCAGTTGGCAGTTCGATATCAAGCCCTGAAACAGAAGTATATTTCAGGCCTAGCATCTATTAAAAGCCTGAGTGAGCAAAGAGACACCAATGAGCTAATTTACGACCTTAAACTAAGTTTAGTATCAGCACCGAAAGCACCGTCGAAACCATCCTTCGCTGATATGGTTAGGACGAGTAGTAACTCTGCTGTTCGTCCGACTAGCACAAGCAGCATTGCGATATACCCAGTGAATAAAGAAACATCCAGCGACGATACTAAAAAGCTTGTGCAAAACTTGGTCAAGCCCGATGAACTTAAACTTCACGTTCGTGGTTTGAGGAAGACCAAAAATGGAGGTGTAATCATCAGCACGGATAGAAAAGAGGATCTGGAAAAACTGAAAAAATCACAGACCTTAATCACTTCAGGACTTAGTTGGAGGAGACGTCTAAAAAGAGACCCAGAATAACAACCATATTATGGTAACGGGATTTGTCCAGATTCTGAAGACCGATTTCAAATATACATTTTTGAAGAATTTAAATAAATGTTTATACAGGGTGTCCCGTAATTCAACGTCAAGCAGAAACTGGGTGAAAGGGCAGGTCATAACGGTAATGGGAAAAATAAATAATAAATATGTTATCTAAGGTGATCATTTTCAAAATAAAATAAAAATGCCTATAAATTCAGAACAAAGCGACCATGATTTTCATTGTTTTTCCCAGTAGCTTGACGTTGAATTAATTGAAAACGTGACGTGAAAATAATTATTAAATATCGACATAAAATACATTACTCTTATAGAGAAACGGGTACTCTAGTCGGGCTCATACATCCTTAAACCATAAAAAAGGGTGAGGTATCGTGGCGCGCGCACCTTTTAGAACCTCTACTGTATTATATTTCACTATAGTTGAAAATGATGTATACAATGTAGTATATGTATATGGTATTGTTATGTATCGAGTTACGGACATAAAAATTTTCAAAAAGCCTCGGGCATAAATAGACGAAATATAGAACTTGATAATTCGGATAATTATTGAGTTAAATATTTAGAACAGTACTTACAGATTCCAAAGATGAAGAAAATCAGTACAATTATGATTGACTTGATTTCCATGGTTGAATTTTTAGCAACAGCTTCTCAACAAATGTCAAGTTCGAGCACTTGACATTCTTTATAAGGCACTGGGTAACCAATCCTCGTGGCTGACGTGTTCGTACCATGATAAAAATACCCAGAATGATTAATTTTAATGAAAATCATAATACTCATATCGGGCTCTGGCCAGTAGTTGTAATTCACGGAGCAAAAATAGTTATAAAATTCATACACTGGAGAGCAAAAAAAATGTATCGAATTAATTAGTTTGTTTATTGATATTTGAAACTATTCTAGTATGAAATAGATATTTTGGGCATTTTTGTAGGTTTGCAATAAATTGTAGCTTCTAAGCATTTTTAGTTCCAAATCTTACATTAAAAAATATGTGTGTGTAGCCATGGGAACATGTAAGATGTGGAACTTCTTTATGATAAATCATCAAGTAAATTCCAATAACTTTTCCAACTATTGTGTATTGTTTTATTATTAAATTATTATTTAATGTTTTTTTATTTTTAAAATTAATCAATGTCTACTAGATTGACAGTCACATTAATTCATCTTTGGTAATTTAAATGGATTTCTATACATTTACTGAGACTTACAATGAAAAAGTTTAGTTTAACCTAAAATAAATACCAAAATCACTTGGACGTGTTGGATCTATCAAAAGAAAGATATAACTACTCAGACTTTTACTATAAATTAACTTGAATTATAATAAGTCTTATTATTTAATCATTTTATTAATAAAATATTATGTTTGACGTCACTACTGAATTTTGGTAAAGAAAATGGCGCGTAACAGAAAAAAGTGACGTTTTTACATTGCTTTAAAATTTCTCTCACACATCGATAAAGAAGTTTCACTTCAAAAACAAATTTATGATAACTAGCCGACTCTTCTCGCAGGTAAAAATATATACTTTGAAAATAGATGTCGCATAGTTAAAAATAGACGTAGAATATATTTTCACATGTATTTTTTCCAGACATATTTTACATTGCGAGTTTTATTTGTCCAGCAATGTATTGCCTGAACGGTAGTTACTACGCTTATCAGCACATGTAACATAACCATATCTAACATACTGGGAAAACCCAATATTATCAGGCTCGTTTCTGAGAAACGGGTCGATATTAAAACTTATTTTTACTATATATGAGGTAGGGTCTTAAGTTCAATAAAACAAAAATATTACTTTGTATTTTATTAGATAACGTCTATCTGTTCTTACAAGTAACGTTCAAACCTAATAGTTATCTTAATTTAATGTTAGTGCTCACAATTTTACTTATCATAGACAAAAATGAGATTTTAGCTTACAAACGCTTAGTACGTTTTCTCCAAACCATTTTGGGAAAAATATCGAAACATAACGCTCATGGACTAGACCAAAACTGCCCATGATGGTGGAAGATCTGACCGCGACAAAACTGGAATGAGAAAATATGGTGAAATCCCTTGGTATTTAAAAAAGTGTTATGTTAATTTGTATCTTACTTATGCATATCATTTGGGCAGTTCCTTTTGTTAACAAAATGCAAAACAATGTGCAGTCAATAAATTCCACTTTTAAGACAATGAAAACAAATGGTGTTTGAAACAGCAGTTTTATAGGGATTCTGCTCGAGAAGCAGTGTACAACGGACGTGTCCACGCGAGTGTTACAAGTAAAACCAGTGATATAGACCCCTCGCTTACGGCGATTCTTTGTATCTCTCGAGTCTACGGCCCTGGACACATCTGCATCGGACCGACCAGCGAGCGTGACCTCTGCCTTACGGACGGCTGCCGCGCGCTCGGTGTCTCGTACAACTGGTTTCCGAGAAAAAACAGCAATAGCGGTAAAGTGCCTACATCGGTACCTCCTTGTCTCTCCTACAGTCCAAGATCATAAGGTGCTCCCCTAGCGGGATTAGAGTGGGATGCAACGTGTCTACGTGCAAAACTGTGAGTGAATAATAACTTTGCTTCAAACAACAGTGCGCCTGCGACGGTTTGTTTACGCTACCCGAGCGTTTATATGCCTACTGCTTTCGCTTTGCTTCGCTTAACGATTAGTATTGCTTTGCTTCAACAAATTGCTACATTTTGAAACTTTAATAGCTTATTTAACATAATAACCATGTCCGTACGTCGCTCACCACCTCCTCCGACAATGTCGCCTATTAGTCAAGCTCAGTCGGAACCCAATTTAACACACCCAGTATTGGAAACTGCCCTCAGTGAGATTACTGTACCACGCAGCTCTAAAAGGTCCCACCCATCAAGCTCACCCGGTGGTGAACTGCGCGAGCTGAAGGACGATATTAAGGAGATTTTAAGTGCATGGAAAATCGAGCAGGACTCAAATTTAAATCGTGTCCTCAAGGAGCAAAATGTGCATTTGTCAAAACTATCCTCTGACATTGCAGAGTTAAAGATTCAAAATGTTTCAATACAAAAGTCTAACGTAGAGATTGAGAAGTCTCTAACCTTTATAAACTCCCAGTACGAGGAAATGAAACAGAAACTCGACGTGCTTCAGAAGGAGAAAAAAGAATATCTGTATACTATCAATGAACTCGAGAAAAAGATAATAGACCTTCAGCAGTGTTCTCGTAGCTCTAGCATTGAAATACGAAATGTACCAACTCCTGAGGGAGAGTCTACGGCTGACCTGGCTCGGATGGTTGTTAACCTCGGCAATGTACTCACTACACCTATTAGTGGTGTTCGTGATATCCAGCGTATTCCAGGCAAACCTGGTACTGTTAGGCCAATCGTCGTGGAGTTTACCTCTGTACAAGAAAAGGACAAAATCGTCACCGCAGCGAAAAGCTTCAACAAATCTCGAGCCAAAGATGATCGTCTAAACACAACCCACATCGGATTTAAGGATAACTCTCAACCCATATATGTCGCTGAATACCTACCAAGTTCAGCGAAAAAGCTATTTTATCAAGCAAGGGAATTCGCTAAACTTAACAAGTTTGAATTTTGCTGGTCGGCAAACGGGAAAGTTTTCCTTCGTAAGGAACAGGGAGCGAAGTATGTAATTGTGAAATCCGAACAATTCTTGGTCGATTTGCAACAACAACAATGACTAAGTTATGTAAATGCTTCATCTATCAATAATAATTTGGCATCATCTGTCCTTGATGGATTCAAACCTGTATTTAACTCTATGACACAATTTTTCTATGTTACATTAATTTTAATCGTCAATATTACAAACAAATGTTTTCCATTTACACATTACACTCTACACATAATCAGACTCAACTTACTCAGACTGTCACGCACTTTCAAAATAACTATTTACGCAAAGCTCTCTATTCTACTATATCAAAATCCTAGTAAGCGACTTCGCCCTAGCTCTGTTATACTTAGTCATCCTTACCCACTATTGTTCCCTTCACTCAAGTCTCTAAAATGACTTCCCTAATTGAAATTAACAGTGAGCTAGACTCTTTGGACAGTTCCAACTCGTACAAATGCTCTCCCACTAAATGTACACAATTGCTGGGCCCAGAGCATTACAAGTCATTGAATGTGATGCAAATCAACATTCGTTCTGTCACCAAAAATTTCGATGAATTGAGAGTCCTTTTAGCTGATATAAAAATTTCTTGCGATGTTCTGGTATTAACAGAGTGTTGGCTTCAAAAATGCTCTAACATTCCTTTGTTACAGGGCTATACGGCATACTCTACTTCGAACCACGTAAACCAAAATTCGGGTGTAATAATATACATAAAATCCTCCTTAACACACACCATTACAGAGCCTGCTGTAAATAACGCTGACTGCCTTACCTGCATCGTAGGCAATAAAACAGCTATCATCGCAATCTATAGATCCCCATCTTATTCCCGGCGAGAAAACTTTGAAAGCTTCCTAGAGAGCCTCGATAGAGTTCTATTCAAACTAAGTTCCTATAATAACATAATACTAGTAGGAGATTTGAACATTGATATTAAGCCCCAAAATGGCGATGATTTTTCCAATGAGTACCTAATTCTAAACGCCACTCATGCCCTGTCGCCCACTCACATCTTTCCCACCAGGCTGAATAGTTGCATTGACCATGTATTTCTTAAATCAAAACATTTGTCTACTACCCTCATAATCGAATCGTATATCACCGACCATCTCCCGACATTACTAAGCCTCCACATACATAATAACAACCGTAACAACAGCTCACTCAAAACCACAACCGATTATAATAGCATTCATAATGAAATCGCAAACTCTGACTTCTCCCATATTTTACTAACTGATGACGCAAATTCCGCTGCTAACTTATTAGTCTCAACACTATCAACTATTATCGCTAAACACACTAAATTTCATTCTGCTCCAAGGAAGAATAACATCCTCAAACCCTGGATTACCCCGGGATTACTTCGATGCATTAGAAATAGAGATCGTCTTCATACAAAAGCTAAAAACTCTCCAAATAATCAAATTTTGAAAACCACTTACACAAGATATCGAAATTTTTGTAATAATCTTCTTCGCAAATTAAAAATCACTTATGAAAAAAATGAGTTGCTTAAATCGAAAAATAACCCTAAAGCCACCTGGAAGACAATTAAGAGAATAACCTATACCGAACGTCCTCGTAATCTTCCACACGAACTCTTAAAACTGTCGGATAACGACAATACTTCTCTAAACTTGGTGAACGATTTCTTTGCAGGGATTGGAAAAACACTTGCAGCTAGGATTTCTGCTGGTGTCGGTGACGATGTATCGCAACATCTCAAACATAAGTTAATACCAAACTCGATAGTCATTACTGAAACAGATGAAAAAGAAATAGAGTCTACCATTCTGAACCTCCGATCTGATTCATCAACGGGTTATGATGATATATCTCCCGTAGTTTTGAAATTTAATCGCGAATATCTAATACCTGTAATCACCCACATCTGTAATGTCTCCATCCGTTCCGGAGTTTTTCCAAACGCTTTCAAAAAGGCCTTGGTCCACCCCATCCATAAAACAGGGGATAAAAATAACGTGGAAAACTACAGGCCTATCTCTGTACTACCTACACTATCAAAAATTTTGGAAAAGCTTTTAAACAAGCGATTGATTAAATTTTTAAACAAAAATAATATTATATCTGATCACCAGTATGGTTTCAGAGCAGGAATTTCTACAGAGGACGCAGTTGTCGATCTGGTCACCCATATTGCTGGAAAGTTAGATCACGGCCAGAAATGTATTAGTATATTCCTTGATTTGCAAAAGGCTTTCGACACCGTTCATATACCAACTCTACTTTCCAAGCTCTATGGCATGGGCATTAGGGGTGTTGCGCACGATATTTTTAGCGACTATCTAAACCATCGGTCCCAACGGGTTAAGATAGGTAACTTTACGAGTGATGAATCATACATTGAGTATGGCGTCCCCCAAGGATCAATTATTGGACCTACGCTCTTCCTAGTCTACATTAACCAGTTGTGTGATCTGATTCTCCCGAATTGCAGGTTGTTTACATATGCGGATGACACTGCCGTTGTGATTCACGGATCCAATTGGGCAGAAGTCAAATCAATAGCTGAGAACAATCTTGCCATAATTGATAAATGGCTTAAACTGAACCTACTTACCTTAAATCTCACGAAGACATACTTTATCCCCTTTTCTATAAGACAGAACACGCAGCCATCCGCTAATTATCAATTGTTCGTCCATTCAAATTGCAACCGAAGCCTTAATTGTACCTGCCGCCCCATATCACAAACCACAAACATTAAATATCTTGGTGTTTACATCGACCGCAATTTGAACTGGAAATACCAAATTGAAATGCTTAGTATTAGACTTAGGCGCCTCATACACATCTTTCGGACACTAAGACAATCAGCTGACAAAGAAACTTTAAACTTGGTTTACTCAGCTCTCTGTGAATCAATCATTCAATACTGTGTGACTGCTTGGGGATGTGCTGCAAAGTCTCACTTTATTAGGATCGAGAGAGCGCAAAGAGCCGTCCTAAAAGTTATGTACTCAAAACCCATGAGATTTCCAACAAAGGAATTATATTCCACATTTAAACATCTCACAGTGAGACAGTTTTTTGTGCTCCGATCAATTTTGCGCAAACATCCACAGGTCCCACTACCAGACCCCTCTAAAAGAAAAACTCACCAAGCCTGTCCTACCCCACACCACAAAACAAAATTCGCAAGTAGGCAATTTCATATTAGCAGCTCAATAATCTACAATAATACGGATAAAATATTAAATATTAACCTATGTACAAAATTCGAGGTAAAATCGCGAGTAAGAGATTGGCTATTGCAACTCAATTACTGCGAAACAGAAAATATTCTACCTACCTGAAAGTCTTGACTGACATACTACATTACCACACTACACACACACACACACACACACACACCCACATTTACACACAACCACACACACATTTACACACACCCACATAAATACGTTAAAAAGTATCAACACACTTGTTTTATAAAGTTGTAACACATTTCATTATAAATTTATTATCAAGAATGTTCTTTGTCTTTGTCTATGTAACATTTGTAAGTACAATTCATGTACGCTCAACGTGGTTGTAACATGAAACACATATTTGGCTTTCGGTAGAACACTGATCTCCAAGATACAGGCCTGTGCCTAGTTTGGATATCAGGGTTCAATAATTAATTTGTACAATTATTCATTCTGTGTATTACAAGTGTATCAATGTAGTAATGTACAAATCTTATATAAATAAAGAACTTTTATTATTATTATTATTATTATTATTATTGCCATTGATTTGATCAAATCTCAAAAGACAAATTCATCAATGGCAATAACTAAACGGTCAAAGGTATGAATCTATTGGCGCAATAAAACGACGCCTTGCTTACGTCACTCAGTTCATTCCTCTTCAATTCGAATTAGGATATTAGTCACGCTTGTATAGCTGCAGGAACTCCCCAACAATATTTGTTGCCTCATGTAGAGTAGAGTGCAATCTACGTAAGATACTGTGCTGTTTAGCCAGCAAACTCTCATCTGGTGGAACATCTACTGAGGCAGCAGTTTTTGGGCTGGCGTAAGACTCCCGCGATGGACCAGGCTGAAGAACTGGCGCATAAGAAATCTTGACGTGGGTTGTTTGCCCTGATTCCTCTTTCGCAGAGCCATGCCCTTCCAAGCTGTAGATACTTGAATCGTTCGACTTGTATTTTTTGAATGATCCCGTTAAAAAGTTTGAAAACATTCTTTTTGCTTCTCGATTGGTCTGACTCCATTATTCCTTGTTCAATATTAGCAGAGTTTTGATTCCGATCTTCTTCAAGTTCATTGTGTCAGTAAATCCACCCACGCTTCCGTGATTAAGAGCTACGTTCTGATTAGTATTTGCATTTTATACCGAAACACAATAATAAAGAGAAAATGAATAGCTCCGAAAAAAATATTGCTGCATGCCAAGATTTTATAATTTAAATTCGTGTTTCAGGAATTCGTCGCGCATTGAAGATAGATGCGATTATTTTGAGACTGAATATATTATTTTCGAACTTTTAAAATGTTTATTTACTCGACAGTTGAGATGTAAGATGTATAATGTTACAGTTTTTTGTGCACAATATTTATTCATTTTCATAAAAAGTTATTAATCGTTTCTTTTTTACTCGTAAGATCCGCAGACACGTTCGCGTGGGTGACTCAATGCGTCTAGAGATTCTATAATCTCATGTATGTTATTTAGACCTGACCTATCTCTATAAATACCTCGGCTACCAAAATCAGACGTTACTTTAGAATCAGCGATCGTTATTTCTGTTTTTAAGCTTCTTCAGTTACAGCGTCAGTGTTGCAGAGTTATTAGGTAATTATTTAATTTCAAATAATTAATACTTACTCATATGTGCTCAATTATTCCATCCCAAGGAATGGAACGTTCACTCCGAGCGAGTCCTTAGTAATATCATAACTAACAAGGCTGTGGATCAATGGAGGCACTACAAGAAAATAGACGGAGCCGCCGTAAGGCTGGAAAACGTCACTGCGAAATTCAACTACTACAGGGTTAGCCCATGGATGCGAAAAGCTGGTGACGAAAATTCCCGTCCGCACGCCAATGAATACTATGGAATCAAGATGAAGTACATACTTTACTCGAAGACGTAAGTAGACTAGTATTAATGTCTACTGATTCAATTGTTTGGAAGTAGAGACTTGAAATTAATAAACCAATTAAATAGACAAGCTTTTAATAAAATATCATTTTTGTAAGGCAATAAGCCAAATGGCAGGTTATACAGATTTCGAAATTTTACATAAGATAATTTTTATAATAAACACAAAGTGTAGGCACATTTTGATAACCTGATCTATATGACTGGATGAGTTTCGTTGGACTCTAGATGATGGGCCAGTTAAAGTTCAGTCTCTTCAGTAATCCACTCCGGCAAAGCAACTCGATAATTGCGGACGCCTCCGCTTGGGGGCGAAAGTGTCACTTCCCATGATGGCGGTAAGTCAGGGTTCCGCTTGAACAACCAATCTAACTCGGGTCCCATCACTTGGTTCAAATAGTTCTGCGTTGAAAGATCACGGCGCGTGGTGGCGCGTGTCCATAACATGCACAGTGCATCACGGATTTTTCTCGGCGCCAGCCACAAGCTGTACATCAGCTCTGAGAAGTCCATGCGAAGGTAGTACTGGAAGAGAGTTTAGTGTCAGAGCAGAACCAGGCAAGAAGTGGTAAGGCACTCTGTTAATTCGATACTCACTTTCAAAAGCGTGATTGGGTATCCCCAGTAATCACAAGGCTGTCGAATTGGTGCTCTACGGAACAACCAGACGACCTCTTCCAGGTGAGCAGGAGCCAAGCACCAGAACACGGGATCATTTGCAGTGAGCCATCCGAAACCGAACTCTATCATTTCGTACACTTCGTTGTCCCGGTTTAAATCGTCTGTGGCAGTACAGATAAAGCCATTGTCCGTGCACAGCATTTTCCTCTTCACTTTATTATCGTCCAGCAACACTGCTACTAAGTGCAAAGTCAAGAGACATCTGGCATGTTTCCAATCATAGAATTCTACTTCTAGACCGGCCGTTATAATTTGGCCCAATCTGTCAGTAATCATTCCAAATTGATATAAATCGGTTTCTAGACTCCAGCCGATTAATTGAGCGAGTTATTTTAATATTTCCTTTAATTAGATGCGCAGCTCGCCGTCATTCTGCGGCAGTCAGGTCAAATGTTCCACTCATGAACAATTTAATGCTAAATTATCTTTTATATGAAGTCATCCACCATAGACTTAGTCCAGAATAGAACTGTACTTCCCAAATTAATGAAATAGTCGTGACTTATTCCCAAGTATCCTGCGAAGTGCAATAATTTTTTGGTCGGGTACTCCAGCACTTGGTTCTGGCTCTGAATCTGAACTTTGGTAGAAACTGTCTCTACTCTCCGATAACTTTCTTTCGTCCAGGATTTTTGAACTTGCTAACTCACTTTCAGTCTTAAATCGCTCTGTAGCTTCCGTTTGTGTAGCGGCGTCTTTTTTAATTGCTACAGTGTCAGTCCTAGGTTTTATCGAACTCATGATTAAATTTTATTTTCAATATGTAAATTCACGAGTAATGGTCAAGGAGTGTTTGCAACTCGTGGAACAACTGATACGCACAATATTATATTGTTCCGATCTAAATAAAGCTTTGGATGAGAGAGACAGAGATATTTCCGCTTAGTCACTTCTGTAGGCTTATCTATTCAATTGTAGAAATATTGTATGTCCATACATTCTATGGTTGGTGCTTTGAGATAATAAAATAAGTCATAGACTAACATATTTATTTAAAAACCAATATCAAGTTCATACAGATTATTCTAATTATTATTATAACAATGCAGAAGGTACAAATTTCTTACTTGAAAGCTAAAATTATGGTATACAATCTCCAACTAAAAATGCACAGACTATTTTTTCTGATCTCTCGGAGAAATATACTTCCCAAAAAGTTTGGTATTGTCAACAAAGTTGGAATGCAACTGTCTAAGAATTTCAAATTCCTCAGATGGTTTGTTCAGCGATTGGTTTGATTGAATTGGACTAGCCCACGGAGACGGCATGGAGAGACTACTGAGACTACTCCTGCTCGATGAACTAGACTTTGATTCCAGATTCAAAGACAGTTTGAGCTCTTCAAGGAAGTTGAACTACTTAGGAGATGAATCATTTGCTGAAGCTTCTTGCTTTCTAGATGACGAAGCACCAGGAATAGAAAAACTGGAGCTGGCTGCAGCCACTGGGCTACCGTGATACTTTTTGGTGGGACTAAGTGCATTTCCAGCATCCTTGGATTTTTCTGGACGATCGGATGCCTTGCGATCGGCCATTGGCAGTTTGAGGACCGTTTGTTTTCTTCAGCAAAAGGCAAATCTGCAGACAAAAAATTGATCGAGGTAAGAACATCAAACGTAACACACCCCCCCCGTAAAAAAGAACATAAGAATTTTTACCTTGGCAGCGAATTGGGAACAAAGTACGAGTAAAATGAATAAATCGAACGTGTGCAATATATCAATCTCGGACTGCGATGGTTCGAGGAATGATTGACAAGTTGACACTTGCAATTAGATATATACCCTCAGATAATTACTTCCAATTGAACATCAATAGTATCGAGTGCCACTTGAGATTCCAGGCGATTTACGCCTTACCTATAAGTGCGTGCATCATTTCAATAAACCACAGTTGTGTCACTGATTCCATTGCTTTAAGACTTCATAGTCGTAACATGTCAAGTTTTCATAGCATATACGTCCCAATTGAGTGCGAAATATCAATCAAAGCTCTCAAAGATATCATCAAATTAGAGATTTTGTCTTATTCATACAAAAATAACAAAATCGAAGGTACTGTAATCGTTTTAGAAAACATCGTAGCAAGACTGGAGCGTTATCAAAACCATATTTGGATGAAGAGGTACAACGACGAAAGAACTTGCCCTTATAACCATGACTACATCTCTATTTTCGTTCCCTGCATTCGTCCTAATGCGTAAGCAAATTGTCTAACATTTCTGCTTTTTTCAGCAATGCGGCATGCTGCTTGAGCATCTAGAATATTTGAAAAATCCGCAACACAAACGCGTAGTACGAGTTGGCATCAATAAGTTGATTATTTAAAATCGAGCTGATAATACCCAAGGTAAACAGCTGTCACCTACAACGTTCTTTGTGACCTAGTCGGACAATGCACTCATTGTCAATAAAATTATCAGACCTTACTGTTTTTCTGGCTTCAGTCTGTGTAATCGAATGGAGAGTTGCGCTCTGCTATTGAGCTGCACAAATTCGCGAGCGCGCTTCAGAAAAATTGACCAAGTCTTGCTGAAGATGTCCTGCTACTGTTATCTAAATCTGTAAGTGTGTACTTGCAAGCGCCATGGTGTTCAGTTTAAGTTTCTTGCAACTAATGGCGTATGTTTTTTCAGGGCCCACACTCATAGGCAAGTTTTTTTGGTGCACCGGCAGTGGCTAGCATATAAAAACCTGGAGTGCACTCTCTTCAATGAAATTAAGTTGTACTATCTAAAATATGGAAAATACGAAGGCTTTACGACCAGACTGAAGGGAATAAAAGCTCGAGTCGTGCGCCACTCTGATTATTTCTGGGCCCAAAAAGATCAAGATTGGGCGGAAAAACCTGAACTTAGAGCCTATCTGGCAGTATATGTCCCCTGTGTCGATTGCTGTCTACTTTAAGCCTGTGGTAGCTCAGGAAAATAGTTTAGATTGTTTTAGTGTTAGTTCTAAGATTCTACAAGAAGCCAGACCGCAAAATCTCTATTTGTATCTTGAAATAAATATTTTGAAAGCCCTTGAGTTGGGAAAAACCACTTATTTTAGATTCTACGCATCTTCATTTATCAGTTAACAGCTCCTTACAATTTGCCACACACATGCATTCAAAACTTGGCAACGTCGCAATAAATATTTACTCAACACATTTTTTCACCACTTCTAATATCCAGATGAATTTACAGATTACCAAAACATCTCTGAATATTTTATTGCTCTGAATATTTTATTGCTTGGCAATAAACCACGTGGTTTGACACGTGTAGTTGATTCATGCCGAGCGATGAACTCGATATTAGACTTGACCTACTAAAGCATCCTTGAAAGCAATTGCGTAATGTGTTTGTTCATATCGTGTTCTACATTATCCAATGGCTAGTGTGACAATAAATTACTTACCAATAGGACAGGCTGCATATTTTGAAACTTTGTTCTCTACGGCTGGCCCCCAAAATCTCCAAATGTGTCACCTGTGGTAAAAATGAATCACTTATTTGACTTATGCCAATGTCAAATCGATTCTCAGGTCGTGGACATTGCGTGCGCAAAACAGTTTGTTTATAAAAGCTGCAATCCGCTTATGTCTTTCATGATACCAAGAAAATAAACCATTTGCTACTTTTGCTCTTTTATATCAAATAAATTCCAATTTAATGAGACGGGGTTTTAGCTGAGCTGTCGACCGACTTGAATATGATCAAATTGTTTCCGTTGACGTCATGGTGGGAAGTAATGGTATGTACCATAACTTTTAAATTACGATAGGATTACTAGATTTTCTGGAAAGCTAAACCAAATCTATCTTTTGATGTTACTAAGTGGAGAACCAGGTTTTTCCTTGCCCAGGAACTTGACTTGGTTCAGTCGGACTATAAAGTATAAATCAAAAGTTCGTATGCCTCAAAACCATATATCATTAACTGTTGCTAACTGGTTATTTATGTTAAGAAGGAGTAACATGAGTTTCTAGAACTAGCATCGAAACCTACGCATATTTTAAGTAGATGTAACGTTTTTGAATCACTAAATTTGGAAGTGATACCAGGCCATTTTAATATTTTGAACATTTGTGGATTTTCCGCTAATGTCAGTTTACCTCAGCGAGATAAAATTACTTGAAGCATGAATTTGATCACTTAAAAAACTTCTTGACTCATATGTATGGGATATCTACTTTAGAGTCTGTTATAGAAATAAAATTTACAAATTATGCATAGTAGCAATTTAAGTTATCGCACTTTTTTATGCAAAGTAAAGGCCTTACGTTATCAGAAATGGTGATAGATTTCGATTAACGGTTGACCAGAGATTGTCTAGAACGAATATAGCATGATCATAGGATTGACATGAGAACAAATACAATAGTTAGTTCTTTATGAAGTCTACTAAACAGCATATCAACCCGTTGCTTCGATGCTACATCAAAAGAAAAAGCTCAACTGTCATACTTTTGTACGGAATATTATTTTTCTAGAATCTAGCAAGAGATCTAAGGAAAACCATAGAAAGCACTAAAACATACCACATACCTATGACTATATCTTCATAATTTTTCCATGTATTCAATAAACAATAATTCTTCCGGGATGAATTCATTTCGTCTACCTTTAATGAATATCAGTCCATCAAGATACGACTCTGCAACAAAAATACGTAACGTAAGAATCTTTGTGCGAAATCTCCTAAACTATGTTAGCGTTCAAAAAAAACTTACTTGTCACAAGTTCCAACGTTCCGCTATAGTCCTTCCAATACGGTAAGGGTGTCTTACACTCAACAATGCACTGAAAATCCGTGAACACCTCATCTTTTGAGGGATATTGTACAAACACTTTATTTCCATATATATCCTTCACCCATCTCAATGGAACTATTTTATATGGGTTAATTCCATACGTAGAAACTGCATGAAATTCAACAACAGCGTACTTCAGACACATTTTTGACCACCGAGATTATCATGGAAAATCATAGCAGGTTCGAAAGTTGAGATACAACTGACAGGAATAGCGCACGAATGCTCGAAGATGTATACCGATGAGTATGTGATGCTAATTTATATATTTGGGCGTTCGCGTGTGATTTTATAATTTACTAGCGGCCCGCCCCGGCTTCGCCCGGGTACCACTACGGGTACACAGAACAGAATGAACAGATATAACGGAAAAAATAACACAACATTCGAATATTAATATCAAAATGTAATTTGATTAATATCATGCTCTATTGCGAATGTAATAGAATACAGATTATCCATAGTGATCCATACACGTGCGTTCGTCACTGTTGTATTTACGCGCTGTTATAAAACAGAATTTGTATAAAACAGACAAATTGTGACGCTAACCTCTGACCTCAGGTGCAGGTGGTGGTAGTGCGAAACTACGAAAGTAGATGGCGTAGTCGTGTTGTGTGAAATAGCAATATATTAGTAGTAGAAAATATTATGTATTAATATTAGGTGTTATCGGTATATACCGTTATAATATATTCGTTATCTAATATAACGAACACCTCCAATGTCAAGTAAAAAATTGCCGCGCGGCACACTCGCGCGGTCGGCTCCCTACGCAGCGGTCGTGTGTAACCCGTGTACCCGTAGTGGTACCCGTGCGAAGCCGGGGCGGGCCGCTAGTATTTTATAATAGCATAATTGGGACCTTTTTTTTTAGGCATAATTGTTTGAAAGTTTTGGTTTTCAAGTAAAATAAATAAGAATTAATTTGATTTTAATATGAACAGTTTATTGAATAGAAGTTTTCATAAAAAAATACATACAATACTTAAATAGGTGCTTTAAAAAGAGTGTGATACTGCTATAAAAATAAACTGTCAAGGTTTAATAAAGTAATTTATGCGCAGTTTTGAAAATAACTCCTAATCGATAGAAAGAAAATGTGCTCTATCTGAAATGTGTTCTATGGAAAAATCTAAATGTTCAATATCGGTAGCGTCCGCTGCGTAAGGAGCCGACCGCGCGATTAAGCCGCGCGGCTACCTATCTTACAGACGTGCACGCCCCACTCCTGTATTTCAGTGCCCCCTCCACCCCGCCCGCCGCGATGCCCGGCGCGCTTTTCAGACTGCATCGCAAACAACGGCCACGGCGCTATGGCGGTTTTGTTTACTGTTTGAATTTTTTAATTCGTAATATCTTTTGAATGGAAAGTCCAATTTAAATAATTTAAAAACTATTTTATAAGTAGTTAAATGGTCTTGACCATAAAATAATTTATTTGGATAAGGATTAATATAAACACATAAATAGCATGGTTTGAATTTGGTTAGCATTTTCATTAATGTTTAAAATGAAAAAAGTTGTTGTAGTGACATAACTACAATAGTTGGACATATGCTACCGCGGAGTTTTTTGTAGACATTATGATGTTCTTCAATATTGTTGTACATTATTTTGTTCTATCGCTAATAGTTTCGGCAGCGCATTCGACGAAAGACATTTCAAGACTCATTTTTCTACACCTTCGGTTACATTGTTCAAATTTTACCAAGGATCCCTAATTTTTTTCAAAATGAAATGTAGCCTATGTCAAATTGGAAGAATGTAGCATTCTATTGGTAAAAGAATTTTTTAAATCGGCCCAGTACTTTTTGAGCCTATTCATTACAAACATACAAACATACAAAAATAGGTACAAATCTTTCCTCTTTATAATATTAGTGTAGATAATAATTAATCGTAAACATCATTACAGTTTAGAGTAGAAGTGACTCGTTCCACGAGACACTCATTTTGATTAGCTATCACTGAATGAATACAATTCTAAGCCATTAGTAACCGCGCCGCAGACAGCGTGGCGTCGAGCGTTCCGCGCGAAATGTTATAAACAAATAGATACGCCTCCAAATAAATATAAATGGCGCACTATATGGAAACTTGTTTTTGAGCATCTAACGTAGTCTGTTGACAAATTCGAATTAGCCGAATTTTCATCGACAAATAAGACGTAAATCTTAACGAATTTTTAATGGTAAAAAAAAGTTCAAAAAATAATACTTCTTTTTTCAAAGTATTCATCAAAAGCTTTGCTTGTTATCATGTAGACTTGTTATTTTCATACGCAAGCCTGAATGTAATTTATTTAATTATAACTCCATATCCGTCTGAATATTATCTTAATATAAGCATCTGAGGACGTTCTAAAGGCATGTTGTTTGTTATGCTATCGGAATCCATTCCAAAGTGCTTGCAGTGATAACCTCTGATCTTTGTTGGTAGAACGCCTGGATTACCTAGGTATATAAACACCTCAACTGCATAAGATACTCTACTCTCTCGACTGATGTGTTCCGCGGCAGTTTTCTTCTGGTTAGCTAAGGAGACTCCAAATATAATGACGTGGTCGAAAAAGTATGCAGTAGTTATGCTCAAAGAAGTTATTCCACCGGGCGAAAATCCTTACAAGTGTGTGCCAAAAACCTGGTTAGTGTTCCAAAGTTCCGATGAAGTGGTACTGCCCTATCCCACGACAGAGCAGCTGCCGCTTTCAATGGATCTTATCATTAATTACTCTCAACCGGTTTTGAGCTGGCCGAGTTACGCGGCCTCTTTTATACGTGAAATAGGTGAGTATTATTGTTCGATAAAATGTTATCTACTAAATTAACAAACGTGATTTGTGTGTATTTTGTTTGAGATACTTATGACCAAGGATTGTTCCTTATCAAACACATGGATGACAATATGTTTGAAGAATACTCAATTATGGTGTGGCGAGAAATTAGTCGTGAAGTCAGAGAAAGGCTGAGTCAGTAAGCACTCTATTCTTCGTAAGGTCTGGGAGTCGTTTCTGACTTTTTTGTTTGATTAAAACACAAAAGGATTACAATCATCTCCATTTATCGACACATTGGGTATAAACTAATCATAAGGGTATGACTAGTTGCTAGATGAGTGTGATGTAATGTACTTTTGAAGAACTTCAGCAGCTTCTTGAAAAACAGGACGCAAATGATGATGCACTCTCTCTGTTACTAAACAAGGCTCTAAATGATTTGACCCAATTTGATCAATGGGGCACCGAGGCTGTCGATTAGCGTCAATTTCACAATTGGTGGAGATTGATGACTTATTTCTGATCACAGACAACTTTTCAAGTTTTTGCTTGCTAGAGTTATCGCTCCTCTGATCTGCAGGATTGCTAATTTGTTGTGGTATATCCATGCCACGCTGATCACCAATTGTATGCACTTTTGTTAACCCACAAGTTCGATACACTGAATATTAGACACTGCCAAATATAAAACTGGTAGCTATTTGTTTCATATGTTTTATCAAAAGAAGTGGTTGGAACATCATCACAGCATTTATAGGCCACCCAAATTGTTTTCAAATGAAAAACTAGTTCGAGTTCCACTTAAAATCTCACCGATCAAGATACCGAGACAATTGATGTAATTGACTGAATGCGTAAGACTGATGTAATACCAAAATAAAGTACGTATATTTTCAATGTCATTTAACGTCTACAGACGTACATTTGTCTACGAAACCGGTTTATCACTGAGCTATGCTTCGAATTCCGTCGCTATCTCGTTAGAATTGACCTTGACCTTCTCAAGGTTGGGAGCAATGATAAGGTACCTGTTTGTTTATAACTACTAGGGCACTATGGCACAGCGAATGAATATTTACAGTCGGTAAAGTAGTTTATGGTATTGGTATTATTTATAGTGTAATGCCTGAATGTTTGCTTTCGGCAAATGGCTTTATAGTACATTGGAATTTGTATTATTTGTTCAGAAGTTTCTGTCTTTTGACTCGAAACAAAGCATTCTTTTTCTAGATCGTTAAAAGTGTGTAAATTAATGAGACATAAACTTTGTATAATATACTTCTAGCGTAACATAGGGTAATTTAGTGCAACGTCTACTTAAGGTAGTTGTAAAATCTTCCGTACCGCTCGAGTGATCCAAATAGATTTCAAACTAGTTACCATTTCTCTATACCTCTACGTGTTAAAGACAAAAAATAATAACTCAAAAACGCACGCACGGAAAAATACAAGGGTAGGGGAGCCAGGGGCATGTACTAACAGATTTTACTTTTTTATTGATTGAACGGAATTTATACTAGCTAGGGATATAATTTTTAAACGTTATGAAGCGTCAACTACCTCTCTATGATTTTTAATTAAAAACCGGGACAAATGCCTTGTACTATAGCCGCAAAATTACGTTTTTAAAAAAAACATACTTGTTAATACTTGCCCCAGTTTTGGGGTAAGTTTTAACTACCTTGGGGTAAGTATTAACAGTAGTACCTTGATATGATTATGATAATATTCCATAAATATGAGTAGAAAATAAAACAAAGTATATCATATTTAACGTTTTTACTATCAGAAAGTTATCAACTTGAAATATTAAATTATTATTTTGGCTTATATCTTTGCTTAATTTAAATTACAGCTAATCAACATTTGTACTATTTGAGGCAATAGATAGTCAGTCTTTTTTAATAGTAATAATTAAATTAAAAATAATCAACTCAATAAAATCTGGTTAAAAATAAAATAAGGTTAATCCGACCTTAAAAATCCAAAGTTAGCAATTTTTTGTCTGCTATAGACAATCATATTATTTTTTATATCTTTTGTATTAAAAGCTATTTAGTTACAACTAATAAGTCTTTAACTGTTTCCTTAAAATTATTATAATTCTTTAGATATGGTAACTCATCTTTAGTCTTCGTAATCGTCATCGGAGTTACAATTTAAACATATGAAACATAATTTATTTCCCTTAATACAAGTTCCATGGGCCCATTGATTACAAGACCTGCATTTAAACCAATCTCCTCCAGAATTATCATCCGAATAAGATCCGCCACAAACCAAACAAAACCATTCTTCTTCTTCACTTTCGCTGTCTTGTAAAATTTTCTTTTTAGCTTTGTTTTCTTGTGCCAGTGTATTACTCTTCTTACCCTTACCTTTACCCTTGCCTTTATTCTTAACTTTAGTTTCAGCATCAGTCTTTTTAGTTACATTAGGTTTAGTTGTTTTATTTTTCTTCATCTCTTTTAAATAAGCTTCCTCTTCTAATTTCTGCTTTTCCGGGGTATCAGTTAAAATCGCAGATTTCCTTGTTCGTTTACGATTAAAGTTAGCAGGGCGCGGTGGCGCCTTTGGTATAGGTCGAAAATCTTCTATCGAAAAAGTTGCACATTTGCTGATATTTGATGTTCCAGCAATCGGCTCTTTAGTTATATTATAATTAACGTTAGACAAACAATTGTCAACAACAGGATTTGATGATCCAGCAGACTGCTCTTTAGACAATTGATCAATAACTTCAGATACGCTTATATCAATATTAAAGCTTTCCTTTTCAATTTCCGGCAGTGCAGATGAATCCAAATTCAATGACAAACTGTGAATACTTAGATTATCTAATGAGTCTGGCTGATCATTTTCAGAGACAAACATTCTGGAGCTGGACTGATCGCGAACATGCAAGTCTAAATTATCAACACGCGAAGGCCCTTGCGGTTCATTACAATTATTTTCAGCATTTGGGTTGGGGCGATCTGTCACAAAAGATGGTCCAAAGTCTGAATCTTGAAAGACATCTTCGTTACACGGCCAAATACCAGCTTTTCTAAATGAACTTGTAATGTTGTTGGGAGTAAAAGCCAAAGGAAAAGCTTCTTTAACTATTGCTGGTATATTATAAATGGTCATTGTTTTACCAGGATTAGTGGCCATCCAGTTCGTTTGTTGTCTGCTAATATAATTTTTGAATGGTCCGTAAACCCCAACATCCAAAGGTTGGAGGTTATGCGAGCAGTGTGGAGGAAAAGATAAAAGAATGATGTTATTTTCTTTGGCTTTGTTAACGACTTCTGCATTTACATGGGACTGATGATTGTCCAGAAGCAACAAAACGGGATCTTCAGGTGTCGGTTTGATGTGCTGAATAAAGTGATCTAAAAACATAACAAATTCTTTTTGCGTTATCCACCCCGAACTGTTTCCTGCACCAATAGACTGAGAAGGGCCATTGCTAACAAATATGTCACTGTAACGAACTCTAGGAAATACGAACATACATGGCACGAAGTTCCCAATGGCATTTGCTGCTGCTACCAAAGTTACTAATGTTCCTCTTTCGGCTGATGTAACAGCTCCAACCTGTTTCAAACCTCGTTGTGCAATGATCTTCTTAGGTTTTTGTACAGTTGTTACCCCAGTTTCGTCAACATTCCAAATCCTACTTGGAGGGAACCCATATCGTTGAAGAACTTCTCTGTACTTTTCAAAAAAATTATGTACATTGGTACGATTGAATGAGGTGGCTCGACTCAAACTCGTGGCTTCAGGACTTCGAATTGATAAGTTTTGATTTCTTTTCATGAAAGATGTGAACCAGTCAGTGCCAGCCATTTTATTGCTATGCCAACTTTCTGGAATTTTTTCTATTCCGTGATACACAGCTGCTTCATAAGCTAATTTTCTCACTTGTTCAGGAAGAAGTCCAAAGTAAATATTGGCACATTTTATAAGATAGTCTGTAATGGAGGATTCCTTGTCTTGAGAAAAAACAAGCCTGGGTTTTTTATATCCAATTTCTGGGTTCTTTCCTTCTTTAATATTTTTGACATATTTATAAAGTGTCACATGGCAAATATTAAACTCCTCCGCAACTTCTCTATATTTTCGATTATTATCTAATATTTCTTTTGATGCCAAATCATATACTTCCTGAGAAGTGGAACCCCGTCTGGTTTTTCTTTTGTAAGTCCTCATACTGAAAAGAAAAAGTGACTGACTGCAAAATCACGCCAAGGTTTTTTTACAAGAATGTTTCAAAGGAACGTTGCGACTGCCACTTGACCTCCGTGACCCTGCTACCAGGGCAGCCTGACCAGATTGGATAATGTTTACACATTCAGTCGCCTGAATATGCAGGTTTCATCACGATGTTTTCCTCACCGTAAGAGCATCGGTTAGTGTTCAACTAATAGACTTTATTAAATTTTTTATGCAACTCAGAAAAGAGTCATTGGTACATGGCCGTAGCGGGATTCGAACCCAGTACCTCTCGCTTACGAGTCGGATATCCTAACCGCTCGGCTATGTTGCACAAAATACACGGGGGTAAATATTAACATGTTAATACTTGCCCCATGTGATTTGTTAACACTTGCCCCAGAGGTAGATGTTTCACAAAAATATAAATCAAAGAAAAGTACGTTTATAATGTGATTAAATGGAAACAAAATACTATACAAGATGACATTTACTACCATTCAAAATAATTTCAGTCCCGTTTATGTACATAATTAAGCAACAAATCAAAAAACAACGAGTTAAAAAATGTTCATTTACCTGACAAAATTCACGCCTCATACACAACCTTGCTCCGCGGCATGCGGTGGACGACTGACAGGTCGCAACTAGGCTTGTTGAATAAATATCGATACATCGATATATTCGATATTTTTAATTCGATAAATCGATATTTTTTGCCGATATATTTTTATCCGATATAACGATATATCGATATAAAATATCCAATATCGAAAATTGTATCAAAAACGATATTTTTATGTTATTTTGTCTAATAAAAAAAAAATAACTATAAAAATACATTCGTTTCTATTGAGATATTTGTACATTAAAATAATTTACATTTTGTATAAAAATTACTATTGATATTATTGCGCTAGGCTAAGCTAAATACACTGTTATTTTAAAACCACAATAATTTATTTCAAATTTTGCCGATATATCGATATATCGATTTTTTTTTCGCGATATATCAATGTCAATATTGATTTTTTTTTAAATATCGATGTATCGATATATCGATATTTTTTTTCACTTTCGACATCCCTAGTCGCAACATGTCTGTGGTCATTCACTGACGCCTATAACCGTACATACCTCACTCGTTCATGTATAGTTTGGCGGCAATCGGCCTGTTAATACATACCCCCGTTAATACAAGCCCCTGGCTCCCCTATTCTATAACCGTTTGGTCCACAACTAAGCCCGCAAATCACTCTCCATCTAAATTTGCGCCTATTATGAGATCACAGAATGCGAAAATATAATCAACAAGTTTCTTACAATCATAAATCCATTGTCACCTTGCCAGTTTTGATGACGTGTTTAGTTACTTACTGACATTTTATTCTAATTCTTTAGCTTATTTGCACATGCATTAAATAAAATTGATTACTATAAGTTTGTTTTATGAATTTCCCGAACCTTTCAGCCAGCTCAATAAATAATTATAATAATAATCCTATAATTGTCTCCGTGTTTTATGTACTATTTTTTTTTTTGTGTTAGATGTAAATTATTATGTCGTGGCGTCCTTTGTAATAAATATTTTCTTTCTTTCTTTCTTTCTTTCTTTCTTTCAAATACTCAATAGATGACGCCATAGTTTATTTCGAGTCATAGTCGATCAATGAGATTCACTACTATTGAAATCTAAAACAATCTTTCAACACATTCTCGTTGTTCAGCGATCCCTGGAACAAGCAAAAGGTGTAGATACTTCACTAATCCTCTTCTAAAAAGTTGGTTGATCGGATATTTGTTCGATTGACGTCATTTCCGTAACCTTTTTATTCGTTTTGTCATTGGTTCGTTATCATAAAGGCGGTTGTTGTGAATAAAAATGGTTGGTTTTTTCAAGTTTAATTTTTTTTTCGTTGTCATTTATTTTAATTTATATTATATTAAACATTATTTATTATATTATATACGAACATATGACTGTGTATTTAATGAATTTCTTAATAATATAATTCTTATCATGGATTCGGGCGCCCGAAGGGCGCAGCGAGAACCACTAGCTTTCTAAAAACTTGATTTCAAATAAAGAAGTCCACTTATAACTCGGTGCAATGAGCACACGGTATGAAGACCGAAAGGTAGTCGTTAATGTCCGGAGCTTCACTATCATCTTGAATTTGTCGCATCCAAGGGTGTCCGTTGTAGAACCGAAGTAAAGCTGCCACCCCTTCAAGGCGAATTGAACAGCCCATCGACTCTTGGCCTCTTTGGAAGTAAGCTGAGATTGCCTTGTACAGCACAACTTCTAAGTTGTCTGCAGTGAATCCAAGCCATTGGCGTGGTACTATGCACAACTCTCTGTGAATTGCTAAATACATTGTTGCAGTAGCGTTGTATTATTGTCGGACTGACTGAATATATGTACAGTTAGATAACAGCTGCTATTTATAATACCCGAGCACTCTTATCTTAAATCACGTTAATTAAGAATGCACGTAAGATGTAGTCAACTACTGATCTTCTTTACTACGTAGCACTTAATGCAGTATCTTCCAATCTAACACAACGAATTTAATTTTATTCCTCCTTTAAATTTGAGTTTGTTCGTACACAGTGACTTTGTTGAGAAGTCACGTTGCAATGAAATTAGCACAGTTGCGATCTACGTTTATCTATTGATCGTCTCGATGACTTTATTGGCAATTGAAGCTGATTGGCAGGCAAATATAAATCTTGTACGCCACATGTATTCTCACTCTTCCGTTAGCAACGAAAATGGGTGCCAGTTCCAAGTCCACTTCTTCCTACAATCACAAAAGTCACGGACATTCGTCACGCTTGAACCAGAGTTACCCACCTAGCCCAACTAGGTATCGTACTTTGACTTCGGATCATAACACTATTGAAAGAGCTGCGCAAGTTATGGAGGATCATCTTCTTCGTAGGCTGCACTCAACCCTCCGTGCGATCACCAATGTCCTCGAAATTATGGCATTGCGCGCTAGAGATAAGTAGTTCATTATTACGACTATCTGTTGCTAGTTACATAACTTATTTGTATTAGGTCAGTCATGTGACACGGGCATATTTAGCATGTCCAAATACAGTGATTTCTTGATAATACTAGGTATCTCTCAGACCTCTGACATAATTATCTAAATTACCGTTTGCATCCGTATAAGTACCGACGCACACTGGAGAAACTTACTCATTCAGATATTTTTTATCAGCGTGTTGCGTGCTGTAGAACATACTAGTGCGAATAATGGCATCCAAAAAATTCACTGTCGCTAAACTTACGGAGATCTCCCAGCCGAGGGAAAATCCTTACGTGATTGTCCCGACTTCGTGGATTAAGCGCAAAGACGACGAGTATGTGACGGTTCCATACCCTTCAAAAGATCTGCTGCCCTCGACGTTTGAAAGGATAATTAACTGCCAACCGGCGCTTGCTGAAAGGGTGGACCATCAGGCTGTCATCGAACGTGAATCAGGTAAACCATTTTTGTTGTGCTTGATGATCCCTCCCCTCACAATGACTGCAACGTAGTAGTCTAAATTAGACCTTTATTTGTTTTAGACACGTATGAAGCGGGCTTGCTCTATGCAAAACGCAAGGACCCAACGCCTTTGGAGGAAGAAGTTCTATTACTCTGGAGGCGTGCTACTCTCGAGTTCGTCGATAAACTAGGACAATTGCACCCGGCTACTCTGATCTTCAAACTGTGGTCACGCTTTTGGCAGTTGTGAAATCAATAGATTCTGATAAAACTTTTCTTGATAAGAATGAACTGTAATGTTACATCAAGATCAGATTCAAATCTATCAAGCTACGAAGTGACACATGTTTGTAATAATAGACAAATATTGTGGTACATCCATCATTGTTTAAGTCCTCCTAATCGTAAATATGGCTTTAGATCCATTAAAAGTTACATTAAATCATCGCAACATGTGTACAGCAAGAATAAATCATACTGGTCGTAAAAATATTGTGAATTTTATTTTATTATGTCATTTGTTGGAAGAATATTTTGATGTAGAACAAGAAAACTATTAGCAAGATATGTAACACGTTTCGAAATGAAAACTTTTTAGACTCGATAAAACGAATATGTATAATTTATAGGATTTAAGTGCGAGGGAATGAGATAGAATACATAATAATGTATGTCATTGCGTCTCCTCTTTGTGCGATCTGTCGTAGCCTCCCTACTCTTCTCTACCGAAATACTGTATATTGTGCTACCTACGTAAGCTTTAACTATAGGCAATATTTTTGAACGTGACGTTCGTCTATACCAAGAATAAACATACTACTAACATAAACTACTACATACATACAAATAACATAACATTTTACAACCAGTCAAGTGTGATTATATCGTATCTATGCAGTAGATGGCGTCGTCCGCAAGGTATAAAAGCCCTCCGCAGAGCTTTTTACGTTATTTCCTTTCAGTTTTCAGTCGGGATAACATCCGAGTAATCATGTCAAATTTTGTGGTGGTTAAATTTGATGAAATATCTACCTACGGAACAAACCCGTATAAATGTATTCCCGCGTGGTGGCTTGATGACAATGAAGGGACCCGAGTTCAAGTTCCGTATCCGTCAAAGTACGAAATTTTTGATGGCTTTAGAAATATCTTCAAATGCGAGCCGCCGGTTGATGGATGGAAGAAGTATACAGGCACCGTTGTACACCAAACACGTATGTACCTACTTATATATATTGTTTTAATTAACCCTCTCACGGTTCTGAGCGTTTTTCCCGCTCTTTTCTCAGTCGCGGGGCAAAGGATATCGCATGTGTTTTTCTACATGATGAAATTTGGTGATGGGAGTAAGTCCGCGTAAGCGACATACTATCTCTAAAGAAGTACTACACAGGCTGAATCGACTATGAGAGGGTTAAACTTTCATCACTTGTGTGATATTTCCATACGAGAACAAAAGCGCTGTTTCGCCCTAGCGGATCTTTAGGAACTACAAAATTTGGATTATCTAATCTTCTAATAAACATTGCATGACATAAATATGAAGCCTCAATAACTCAAGGTCTCATTGGTTAAAAGTAGCACTATAGTATATGCAATTTACACCACAATTCGTCATCTGATTGGTCAAATGTATCATCAGCATGAAAAGCGAAGGGTTAAAGCCAAGACTTTTTACTTTTCTGCTGTATACGTGGAAAACACGTAGCTTTAATAGAACTTTATTTCAATTACAGAGACGTATCATGAAGGACTGCAATTCATCATTGGTCAAGACTTGTCGTACTTGCCGGAGGAGCTTATATTCATCAAATTTACATCAATTAACCATAGGTCTCCAAGGAGAAGAACGTTAAGAAATTTTGGACTAAGGATTCGCCGGAGGTTATCTAAATTATTTAGAACTAGCGATCCGCCCCGGCTTCGCACGGGTACCACTACGGGTACACGGGTTACTTTCAAGCGAAAATTATTTGATTCCGCACACGACTCTTGACATCCGTACCCCGTGCTGCCTAGATAGCCGAGCGGACTGAGCGGCGAACACGCGACTTTTTTCTAATATTCACATTTTTAAACTCGTGATATCTTTCGAATGGAATGTCTGAATTGAATAATTCACAAAGTTATATAAAGGTATTGAAGCAGTCGTGAATATGAAGTAATTGATTTTGATAAGGATTAATACCAAGGTACAAATAAAAAGCGTTTTTTAGCGGCGGCATTTCAATTAAATTTTGAAAATAAAAAAGTTGTTGTAGTGACATAACTACAATAGTTGGACATATGCTACCGCGGAGATTTTTGTAGACATTATGATGTTCTTCAATATTGTTGTACATTATTTTGTTCTATCGCTAATAGTTTCGGCAGCGCATTCGACGAAAGACATTTTAAGACTCATTTTTCTACACCTTCGGTTACATTGTTCAAATTTTACCAAGGATCCCTAATTTTTTTCAAAATGAAATGTAGGCTATGTCAAATTGGAAGAATGTAGCATTCTATTGGTGAAAGAATTTTTTAAATCGGCCCAGTTCTTTTTGAGCCTATTCATTACAAACATACAAACATACAAAAATAGGTACAAATCTTTCCTCTTTATAATATTAGTGTAGATGTAGATTATTTACTATGTACGCGAATAAAGCTATGAACTGCCAGTCATATTATTGTAACTATTTTAAATGTTTCCGCATATGAGCAATTGTTTATAAATTCCTGCATAAACGTGAATTGCTATAGATGTAATAATTTATCCTTAGAAAATTAATATAAGGTTATAATAAATTGCACGCCTCACAACGCGCGAGCGTGTGGGTGTGCTCTACTCTCGACAGGCTGTGCTGTGACAACTTCATAACATAAAATTGTTAAAATACCCTAAATTAAATAAGAAAGTCATAGAAAAACGGATAATTTTACATCTAGGAACTTCAAATATGACTTAAGACTGTTTTTTTTACATATTAATATAATGCATGTAATACAAAATGAAATTATAAAATAATATTTAGCGCTGTCCTTAGTCTGTCCGTCTGTTTGTTCTATCGATTGAGAAAAATGTAGGCAATGGAATGAGTTGAATTGTTTTTCAAACGTCTTCATTTATCCTAAAGATGAGCCCTATTGCTTGGCGTTATTAAACTTTCAACGGTTTAGAAGATATTAATCAAAATCGTTCGATATAATATCACGTCTCATGTCCCGTGCTCTTTTATTATTTTTCCAGTTTTCAGTACCACTTGTCAATAATGTAATAAACTACTTTTCCTGCAACCGACATTTTATTTTTAGATTTCCCGCTAAAACATTTTGTTTTCTATTTTATGGTTTTCTGTTTGTATAAAACGCGTGTGAGGCGTGCACTTTTTGCATTTGCCAAACTTTTTAGCTCTTTATTTTGATTGGCTGATGGTGACAAGGCTCCAACGTCCATGGAACAACTTAAAATTATTGATTCGTCCGCTGATGATACCATATAAATACCAGCAATTTCCATGTGGTTCAACGTAGTGTTTATTTGTCGTTGGAGCGTAACGAGTGTTGCAAATTATTTCCGAAAATACTGGTAAGTTTATTGTCTTTCTATAGAACTATCCGCGTGAAAAAACTACATATGGCTGAATATGTATGAAAAGTTATTTGGGGAATATGTGATCATATATAGCGGCAAAATTATATATACGGAAAAATATATGTTTTGCTAATATAATTAAGATATATTTGATTCAATATATTCAAATATATTTGTGCTATATATCCATAAAGTTCTATGTCTATCGCGCGCCAAACGTCAAAACAGCGAAGTATTCTTAATTATATTAAAATAAATATATTGTTCTTATACTATTTATAATATAGTGTGAATTATAATAAATACGATATATTTGATCATATATAGCTAAAAGTATAATTGCAATATATAACTGAAAGTATAACTACAATATATAGCTGAGAGTATAATTGCAATATATGTTATAAGTATAACAACAGTACATAATATTACATATATCAATATTGTATATATAATATGTATTTTCTCATTCTAGTTTTGTCGCAGTCAGATCTTTCACCATCATGGGCAGTTTTGGTCTAGTCCATGAGCGTTATGTTTCGATATTTTTCCCAAAATGGTTTGGAGAAAACGTTTTTGTTTGAGTGTTTTAATTAATATTAATTTAGGTACTAAGCGTTTGTAAGCTAAAATCTCATTTTTGTCTATGATAAGTAAAATTGTGAGCACTAATATTAAATTGAGATAACTATTAGGTTTGAACGTTACTTGTAAGAACAGATAGATGTTATCTAATAAAATACAAAGTAATATTTTTGTTTTATTGAACTTAAGACCCTACCTCATATACAGTAAAAATAAGTTTTAATATCGACCCGTTTCTCAGAAACGAGCCTGATAATATTGGGCTTTCCTAGTATGTTAGATATGGTTATGTTACATATGCTGATAAGCGTAGTAACTACCGTTCAGGCAATACATTGCTGGACAAATTAAACTCGCAATGTAAAATATGTCTGGAAAAAATACTTGTGAAAATATATTCTACGTCTATTTTTAACTATGCGACATCTATTTTCGAAGTGTATATTTTTACCTGCGAGAAGAGTCGGCTAGTTATCATAAATTTGTTTTTGAAGTGAAACTTCTTTATCGATGTGTGAGAGAAATTTTATAGCAATGTAAAAACGTCACTTTTTTCTGTTACGCGCCATTTTCTTTACCAAAATACAGTAGTGACGTCAAACATAATATTTTATTAATAAAATGATTAAATAATAAGACTTATTCTAATTCAAGTTAATTTATAGTAAAAGTCTGAGTAGTTATATCTTTCTTTTGATAGATCCAACACGTCCAAGTGATTTTGGTATTTATTTTAGGTTAAACTAAACTTTTTCATTGTAAGTCTCAGTAAATGTATAGAAATCCATTTAAATTACCAAAGATGAATTAATGTGACTGTCAATCTAGTAGACATTGATTAATTTTAAAAATAAAAAAACATTAAATAATAATTTTATAATAAAACAATACACAATAGTTGGAAAAGTTATTGGAATTTACTTGAAGATTTATCATAAAGAAGTTCCACATCTTACATGTTCCCATGGCTACACACACATATTTTTTAATGTAAGATTTGGAACTAAAAATGCTTAGAAGCTACAATTTATTGCAAACCTACAAAAATGCCCAAAATATATATTTCATACTAGAATAGTTTCAAAAATCAATAAACAAAGTAATTAATTCGATACATTTTTTTTGCTCTCAGTGTATGAATTTTATAACTATTTTTGCTCCGTGAATTACAACTACTGGCCAGAGCCCGATATGATGAGTATTATGATTTTCATTAAAATTAGTCATTCTGGGTATTTTTATCATGGTACGAACACGTTAGCCACGAGGATCGGTTACCCAGTGCCTTATAAAGAATGTCAAGTGCTCGAACTTGACATTTGTTGAGAAGCTGTTGCTAAAAATATAACCATGGAAATCAAGTCAATCATAATTGTACTGATTTTCTTCATCTTTGGAATCTGTAAGTACTGTTCTAAATATTTAACTCAATAATTATCCGAATTATCAAGTTTCGTCTATTTATGCCCGAGGCTTTTTGAAAATTGTTATGTCCGTAACTCGATACATAACAATACCATATACATATACTACATTGTATAGATCATTTTCAACTATAGTGAAATATAATACAGTAGAGGTTCTAAAAGGTGCGCGCGCCACGATACCTCACCCTTTTTTTATGGTTTAAGGATGTATGAGCCCGACTAGACTACCCGTTTCTCTATAAGAGCAATGTATTTTATGTCGATTTACATACATCCTTAATTTTAGGTATACTCTAAAAAAAGATTTTAATGTTTAACTAATTAGTTTTTTATCTTTAGTGTCCTTAGATGCCAGAAGTATCTTTAACTTTGGGCAAGAAGGCAGTCAAGTGAAGATATATTCGCTGAACAGGATCGCGAGACGGCTTTCAGTGCCCAGAAAACTAAATAACGGTATAGCTGAAAGGCCTCAACGACAACTATGGCCAAAAGCGAACCAACCATTGCATACAGTAGTAAGGAAGAGAGTTAAAGACTCTTATGAGATAATAAATTCTTTGGAATCAGAGTAATGTAGAGTGTAGTACTTTTAAATCGAATGATTAGCACAATTTCGGCACTGCAAAATATTTGTCTAGTCAAAACTGATCTAAGCCAAATTATTTAATGACTAGCGATCCGCCCCGGCTTCGCACGGGTACCACTACGGGTACACGGGTTACTTTCAAGCGAAAATTATTTGATTCCGCACACGACTCTTGACATCCGTACCCCGTGCTGCCTAGATAGCCGAGCGGACTGAGCGGCGAACACGCGACTTTTTCTAATATTCACATTTTTAAACTCGTGATATCTTTCGAATGGAATGTCTGAATTGAATAATTCAAAAAGTTATATAAAGGTATTGAAGCAGTCGTGAATATGAAGTAATTGATTTTGATAAGGATTAATACCAAGGTACAAATAAAAAGCGTTTTTTAGCGGCGGCATTTCAATTAAATTTTGAAAATAAAAAAAGTTGTTGTAGTGACATAACTACAATAGTTGGACATATGCTACCGCGGAGATTTTTGTAGACATTATGATGTTCTTCAATATTGTTGTACATTATTTTGTTCTATCGCTAATAGTTTCGGCAGCGCATTCGACGAAAGACATTTTAAGACTCATTTTTCTACACCTTCGGTTACATTGTTCAAATTTTACCAAGGATCCCTAATTTTTTTCAAAATGAAATGTAGCCTATGTCAAATTGGAAGAATGTAGCATTCTATTGGTGAAAGAATTTTTTAAATCGGCCCAGTACTTTTTGAGCCTATTCATTACAAACATACAAACATACAAAAATAGGTACAAATCTTTCCTCTTTATAATATTAGTGTAGATATAAACAAGTTTTAAAAACTTTTGGTGTTTAATTAATGTTCAAGTATCTAAAAACTTCTTACTGGCTGAACCCTCTCTAAATACAAATAATGAGACCACTTTATGAATAACTATCACTTAATAACTTAACAACTAGCTAGAGACTTTCCAGGTATGTGAATCATAACCTGAAACAAAGATAGCATCCATCAAATACTGATAAACTATCGGTAAACTAGAACGTGGAGCACCGTGAGTCAATAAAGAAGAACTTACGTAGTGGCGCAGACAATGCAATTCATCCTTATCCTGAAATATTCTCCTCTCCTCGGAAAGTTCTCTAAGTATCCATCTTTTCGCAGCCAAATGTTAAAGCGATAATATTGTAACTTAGCACTCACGCTTTCGAGCGAAATGGTAGTGCCTTCTATTCGTTTAAACGCTTTCCACTGTTTACTTGCTGCTTCAAGAACTAGATGTCGTAAGTATGAATTGGAATACGTTTGCCACTCTTGGGACAAGTAGCACAAATATGTCATACACATTGCGTAAGTATTAAACGACTATTTCCGAAAAAAAAAAAAGCTAGATTGAATGACCACTTTTTAAACACCTAGGAGATTTATATATACTGTCTGCAGCGCATGTGCTACTGAGGTGCAATGATAAGGCCATGGAGATAATATTTAGTTTAGTTACTAACCTCTTAACTATCAGGTCTCCAATCCAAGAACATCCAAAAGTAGCTCTTGGAATCAGGATGAGCCCTCCAGTCAGATTCATTCTTCAGCCAAAGCTTCAGGTTCCAGTACTCTGTCTTGGTCGTCATCATACCGATATTTGTCACTGCGCCCTTTATTTCGCCGTATACCTTAAAATTGTTTCTAAGACTTTTGAAGATCATCACCTCTAGATCCTTACGTGGGAAGATGTTCCATTGCTGTGGAACTATACAGATATAGTAATATTTGCCGTTGACCATCATTGTTCTGATGCCACCTAGTTTAATGAAGTGATCGCATACGCTGCAGTCTTTAAATTGGATCGTCGATGTAAACACCGATAATGGGTATCTTATAGGTTATCGGCTGGTAATAAGTAAATTAATTAAAAACTGTTACCACACACTCAAAGTCCATATCTTGGGATTCAATATAAAACTGCTAAATAGCTGTAATTTTCAAGACATGGTGTTCTTGAAATTCGATAAGGAACAAATTATCTGATTTGTCAACAAATTAGATCATATACTTCACAAAGTCAAGTTCAAACTAAATTAAAAAGAGTTTCCTTCATACACAAAAAGAAAATTATAGGAATTTATACAATCAACGAGATAAGGGAAGATCATTTAAACTACAATAGTCTTATGATTGAAATACAATTTTAATTTAAGAGTACAACTCAAATAAAAGTATACACAAATTAACCCTCTCACGGTTTTGGGCGTTTCTCCTACTCTGTTCTCAGACGTGGGGCAAGGGGATTGTACGTGCTTTTCTAAATGATGAAATCTGGTGGTGGGAGTAAGTCCGCTTAAGCGACATGCTATCCCTACTCCGCCGGAAAAAGTACTACACAGGCCGAATCGGCCGTGAGAGGGTTAAACTAATTTAAATACAGAGATCTTTGGACGAATAATAAAACCTTAATATAACTTACTTAACCCTTCGCAGGTAGCGTGTTTTTACCGAACTAAGTCGGTCGCATGGTGAGCGTTGCGCAACCGTGTTATGTAAATAGGCAGACTAGCGCCCTTCGGTCATTGCGGAATTTATAGAACGATGTTTTACCTACTTGCACGAGGCGGTACGACGCCACCCGTGTTAAAAACTTAATTTTTTATAATGTTTTTAGAACATTTTATGGTAAAGTTTTTGCATTATGACTTTTAAGAGAGTTCAAAGAAAGAACTCCATTTTTTTAAAAGCTTTCTTTAAAATTTTTTTTAAGAAAAAATGAAATATAAAAAAGGCGGCGCCGCGCTCACTGTGCGACCTAAGAAGGGTTAACTAATTTTTCTAAATTTTTAATCAACTGGCACTACTTAACTAAATCACGAAAAAAGGAAATGGCTTTCACGGCGGGAGATATTTTCCTTTCCCGTGGAAGTGAGTCTATGTATAATTTAATTACTTTATATACAAAAATATATTGTATAGTTTGAAATAAAGATTGAAATCTTTGCTGACGGATATGCACTAAAGACGATGCTATTGCCAGTATTTTATCACTTTTTATCTTGGATATACAAATGTCTATCACAACAAAACAAGGAGTCCTTCCTAATCCTGCGTTACAATGCACGACCATGGGAGGTCGGGGAAGCGTGAGATTGTCCTCGTTGAACCGCCTGACCTCATGGACGAAGTTTAGAAAGTCTGAAGTATTTTCAGGTACACCATGATCGGGCCAAGCTGTATAATTATAATGTGTAACAACCTGATGAGCGTCGGTGCCATCTGTCAAAAGTAGAGTACTTTTAACGTACTGGGGAAAACGTTCCACTTTCATAGTCGTTACCCGAAACTTTCTGTTGAATGACATAGATGATAGGGGGACGTCACTCCAATAGGGATAGCACTTCTCCTTTCCATTCTCCACTTTCTGACATAGCATCACGATTATTTTGACATTATGCATCCAAATTAAGCGGTAGAAATTGTAGGCCGTTCTTTTAGTTACGCCTTCCGCAAGAATGTACTGTTTTTTTTTATCAGCTCCATCACAGTAATTGGCATTGATAAAGGTACTCCTGTTTCGTTCTGTCGGGAGCACGACCCTCGAATGATCAAAACACACATCGTGGACGAATCGGTTGAGGTCCCGGTTTTTGGAACTTTCTTCGAATGTCCCTTCAACAGTTTCACTTGTAATCTGGTTGTGCTCTGCAGTGACTCGTTGCTCCCAACCACTGCTCTCCATCAGGCTGACGAAATCTTCCAAATTAAGATTTTTGTATGCCATTATTCGATTTAATTAAATTTATTTTGCACTAACTATTGTCACGTTTAGTTTTAACGAGTTTCAGTGATGACTGATGACTTTATCCTCTTCAATAACTTTAAATAGTAAATAATTGTGGTATTTATTAACAAATATGGACTTTTATCACTTGCGCAGCAACTGTGCAAATGTCGTCATTCCTATAAAAGGTAAACCGCAAAAATAATCTAGAGCATGTACATTGTAACGTTATAGAATTTAACATCTGTTTTGCGGCCATTAAAAACGTAATATTCAAAATCAATAATTCACACTGTTACTAACTGAATTAATAAAATCAATTTTCTTTGTTCTGGCCTTAATGAGTAAGGCGCTATCTATTCTGACGCATATCTTGCTTATCGAAACCTTGCGGAACGCTTTGGCGCCACACTGTCTGCGGCGTCGAGACCAATAGCTAACAATTGTATTTAATACATGATAGGTTATCAAAATGAGTGTCCCTTCATAGAAACCGGTCCAACTTGAAGTTATGTATGCTTTGGGTTATTTCCATGGCATTGATGAAATACATAATCGTTTTTCTATCGTGAACAAACTGTTTTGTGTATCACAGTGCCACGACCTAAAATCGATTCGACATTGGTCAAAGTCAAACAGGACTTTTATTTTCAGGGCGGATGACTAAGCTTTCAGTCAGCTGGGAAACGTTTACAGGTGTACACACGCGTGCGTCTATTTTCTGAAATAAAAATGTCTAAGCACTCTAACATCATTTCGAAAATTACAACGTTCTTCAGGCAATTAAAAGTCAGTAAATCGAAAACTGCTGAAGAATCTAACCAAGATCCTGGCCAAGACATACTTGGAGATTTTGGGTTCCTGCTTGTTCGCCGGCGGTGGTCGCAGACTCCTACATTTGGGACTCAAAACTTCCATGGAGGGATATCACGGGACCCGGCCGATCGGAGGAGTGATTTTCAAATATGCGGCCTACCCTGTTGTCTTGGTGTGTAATATAATTATTTCTATTAAATTGTGTTAAGGTAAAAATATGGGTTCTTATCACGCTAGCCGAGTGTATGAGGTAACTAGCTGATCCAGTCACGCGTTACGGTGTTTCAGTTATTACGTGTTTTACTTTTATTTTATAGTTAGGTATATAACTGTAGACGAGTAGTTATAGATATAAAAAGTTTGGAAAATCCAAAAGTGCACGCCTCACAGTGCTCACTTAATTAAAAGAAAAACTTACAAAAAAAAAAAAAACATAAGATTGAGACATTTTAGTTTTATTAATTAATTATTTTCGAATAAAGAATGCTTCCCGCAATATTCAAAATAATACACAACGTATGGAAATAAAATAAACTAATAAACTAAATTAAATATTACAGAAAAAGTGAAGTATAGTAAATAGATCCACAGAGCACGCGCACTATAAAATAAATTAGATAAGAAAGAAATTTAAAATTGAAGCATGGTGCCATCTATGAGATGTCAATTACAGACGCTTATATAGTTTGCTATCAACGAACCAATTTAAAGCGCCATTTCTCCGACACTTATGAAAATTACAATTGATAACAATAACCAACATATTATTTTATTGGTTATTTAAAAATTTTGAGGTCATTATTCGAAATAAAACCATCCCTATCTCTCATGTGGGGCTAAATTAAACATAAATGCCAACTTTTTATGAAAATCAGTTTAAACTGTTTCAACATTGCTTTAGTAGCTCAATTTCATTACCAAGTGCATTGCTCCCAATAAGTCGACAACTCGTGGCTTATTGATCAGTACAGTAATAAAAATGTTTTGATATTAGGATGTGAATATTAAGAGTGACGTATATTTTGAGTGAATAAACAGTTGCCAAGTTTTAAATGAATGTAAGATGCGGATTGAAAGGGAGTGAGAATAAATTAATGATGATGTGTACGATCTGAAACAAACGTATATTTTCAACTCGAGAGCTGAATGGTCTACGGAACTCAAACTTCTGACTCAACTGCATTCGAACTTTGATGAAGCCACAGGGATACTTGGGAAATACATTTCTTTGCGAGGGCGCAAAAAATAATGTAACGGGTTACTTAAACTTGTATCTTTGCATAACTATGTTAGAGTAACGTGTACTAACTTGATATTCATTTTTAATTAAACGCTTTACTGGTCTGTTTGTTATTTTCTTATCTCTAAGCTAGTCGAGAATTTAAGTTTGATGCCACCATAGGCCATATTCAAAGTGTCGCTCTCTCTACTTATTATATTAATCGCAATACCGACCCTAAGTAATTTTTGAAGTTGAATTATCAAAACATTGTTTTTCTTTTAAAACTATGGTACTACAAAAATTTTGCTGCCCCAGGGCTTCACGGGCCTAGACATAAATCCATCACTGCTCTAAGCACCAAGTAGAGTATGTACGCACTGTGGATGATTTAACTGATAAGATGACTTTAAGTTGAACTGTGTAAGAGAAATAGAATACTTCTGCCTCACTCTTACACACTTTGAGTATAATAAACAATACTCTTGGTCATTTGATATAAAATTGTTAGAACACATGTTCAGTATACTCTTGGCAGTATCAGTGGTTCGACGAGTTTCAAACATTAATCGTAAAAGTATTTTCAATTTAATAAGCCATCCTAAGTTGAATGATGAGTCCAAAAAAACTTTCTGGGGTTATGGTAGCAAAGAAAAGAAACGCTGTGATTCAAACGGAACCCACAAAGCCTTCTAGGGCTATAGAAAAGTTGGAAAACGCAAGAAAAGCCGTGAATAACCTCCAGGAAGACCGGAAACTGTTGGAAAAGGACTGTTCGGAAGCTAGAGTTACTACACCCGACCAAAAGTCTATTGCGATTCGCAGGATACTGGGAAAATCACGATTTTTCAATGATTTGCGAACAGTTTCTCGTGTTTTGACAAGCATTTCAACGGAGTAGTTGTAGCGACACCCGTTCTCCGAAGTCGTAGAACGTGGATTCGCATGTGAATATCACTCAAATTGTCAACACACCTTACGTAAACGACTTGATTAGCACGTGGGCGTGTTTTGACTATCATGAAATTGGTAGAATTCGTCTTTATTACCACCCGCTGAGATTCTATAAACGAATGGTATCAAGTGATTATAGGATTATTTGTCACTGAATACCGTCGAAGGACAGACGTCTGTAGTTTAGCCAACGAATCTGCACAAGTATATTACACTTCATAGGTCAAAAGATTTAGTTCGTTGTCAATCATGGAGTCTAGAGGTGTCGCCTGAAAAATGAAATCAAATTTGGGAACAAGAAAAAACTTCGTTTGAAGGATACTTTTGGACCCGTGAAAATAAATAATTTTCTTTTGAAGCATGCGCATTATTTTTTTTACTACTTAGCGATAAGAAAATTCCAAATCTGAACTAAAATCTAACAGCACTTTTAATTATTTTAAATTATAAGGCCAAAGAAACATAGTTTGGTTTATCATTTTATTCAAAACGCCTTTGAGTCATGCCTATAACTATTTGTGATCCATATGGGTATTTTCAACCGGAAAATGTGGTTTTCATGGCATATAACCACATCCTTTCAATAAATACGCTTGTGTTACAGTTGTGGTTAAGATCAATAAGGATAAACATTAAAAAATATTCTGCCATTTCAATTATTCACAAGTTAGAAGTTATCTCGGTAAACAATAGAATTAGGTCATTTGCCTATAAACTTGCCAACTAAAAGTATATTTTTTCAGCAAAATGTGACTCTTGACCTGTTGTAACTTCCGCTGTTATCGATAGAATTACTGTTTATTCTCTGACCAGAGAGAATGTAGTTAGAAATGAATCACCACGTGGTTTCCAAAAAAATCTTATGTTTCTTAACATGATTATTAGCGAAGTCTCGCCCCTTAGTAATCATTCCCTAGCAACAAAGCTTTACATCTTACAAAACTAACTTTTTATTAAGATAGTTAACAGTCACAGTCACAGTCAACATTTTCTTGGTGGAGACACAGGACAGCCCAGGTGAGTTCTATAACTGTTTTCAAATCCATACTTTACTTAACTATCTATACTGCATCAGTAATTAGGTCTTCGTAGCAATAGACCGATTCTTAATGAAAAATAAGCGGAAGATAAAATAGAACTATTTTTTTTAGATCTAAGCTCAATTACTTATTAAGCCCTTCAATGTGTAAATATTATTTGTTCGATCAATTTTAACCGCTGACCATAGGCTATTGTGAATTATTCATTACATTAAACTAATGACGAACTCAGAGAATTCCTTATCACGGTAGGCAAATTTAAAACAATGGAGTAAAAACAAGTCATACAATGGTAATAGGTACATATTTGCTATATATACAGGAGCTGAATATGAATTTTAACAGTTGTTAAGGAAATTTATGAACGATGTCCGTAAAAACAATTATTGTAATAACCATTATTTGTGGGATTTTATGTAAGTACTAAATCGTTACATTTCTATGTTTTCCCTAATTAAAAAAAAGATTTAAAATTATTTAGTTCATGCAAATTTATATCTATATATAGTGTTCAACTTTAACCTTTTTGAATCTTTTTAAATATTTTAAATCTTTTCAACTCTTTTTTTTTTAATAAGGATTGTCTTTTTTGTATTGGGAAGCTACAAATTGAGTCATAACGTCTGGTGGATACAATTTCAACTATTAATATTACAAATCTATAGTCTTTGCATTAGTATTTGTGACCACTAATACTATCCCATATGTATGTACATATATAAAAGTGTAATCTACTTTCCGACATATTTTCCTAAATCCCTCGCACATGTCAATTCCCAATTCTGAGGTTCACAGTGTTGCGCGCGCAGTTTCTATATTTAACCATACACTAGACTGTATACAAATCAGGACGACACAGAATGAAATAATGCATAGTACAGTACAGGGTCTCGCAAACTGCGCGCGCACGCAAAGAACCCTTAAGGATGCTCGATACCAAAATGGGGGGTATTACCAAATGTTTGAAACTTTGTGTATCGATTAATAAGCATTTAATAAGCCTCCAGTTAAAATATCAAGTAAACTGTCTACACAGTTTACGAAAAATAAATTATTAAAGTTACTCCTTATGCACGTAACGGTATGGAGAGCCGATAATCGTAGTATGAAATCTTTCATTACCGTACGAGTGATACAAGTTTTTCTGGAGTATCATAATTAAAATAATGTTTTGATAAGAAAATTATATAATTATCTGTTGCTTTTTGTTATTAAAAACTCATAATTTACTATCTACTAAAGTGTATTTTCCGGAAAAGAACTTTAATGCGACTTTAACTAATTCGTCTTTTATTTTCGGGTACTCCAATGCCATGGAAACTCAGTACCAACTCAACCAAAATATAGTGGCCAGAATGTTGCCCGTTTCCAACCAGAAGAACCCGACAGGGCAATTTCTGATGCGACGATGGCCGGTTGCAAACCAACTGATAAAAAATGAAGAAAATACATGGCCAAAAAGAGTTGCATTCGAAAAATGAGTCAACTAATTAATCATGTTGCGCAAAATGAAACAAAATATTTCATCAAAATAACTTCCTGTTAACAGATAAAGTAGATCGCTAGATTTTTCAATAATGATGTTACTAGTTTTCGACTAACATATTCTAATAGTTTAGTTAATAAAACGAGATTAATTTGTATACCAAATTGTAATTAACTAAGTCAGAAATATGTAATGTTATGCGTTTTTGTTAGTGCCTTGTTGTATTATCGTCGTATTATCTAGCAGTCTTACGCAGCACTTATAAGCTTCGGGCATGCATAGTGATCTCAGTAATGTAAGGGTCATTTTAAGTTAAGAGGTAACAGCTTTATTGATATAACGCGGCAAGACAAACATTTTTGTATAATTTATTACAATTTTATAAAAACGTTTTTACCTCTTAATTAAAAATGACCTAGAAGGCTCTTATTGAGTCAATATTGATCTAAGCCAAATTACTTAATGATATAGATGATCGTAGATTAACCAAAAAAATTTTAAGGCTATTGTGACTATTGTTTCCAAGTTTTTTGCATGTGAGTGATGGGTTATTTCTAATTGTAGAGTGATTGGAATTTTATGTTAATTTGTAAGCATAATTGTGTAAATTATAAAATTTCGATGAGTCAAACTTAATCTGAAAACTGATGATATAGATAATATAAATATAAATATTGTATATTTTTTGCTCTCAAAGATTGACCCAATTTCAGTTCAATTACATATTTTATTTTGACATTTCATACCCTAACATTATGTCATATAAAAGTAGTTCAGTTTTTGTCATAGTTCAGAGAAACTACTTCTTAAACATTACACTGAAGAAAAAGTTTAAGCTCTACACTTATATTACGAGCTCTAATCTTACACTAGATGGCGTGTTTAACATGGATATAAGCTATATACGCTTAAACGTTTTGCGATAGGACAAACTTCTTTCCAGTATAGCGAAAAATACATCACTTTTAATTAATTATAATAGTAATCAAATGAAGAACAATTCCAACATAAAATCAAGACAAATCTAGCATAACTTAGTAAGTCTATAGCTTCTAGAATATTGAACACAAATAACGAACAGATATCTCTGGGATTCTAGGAGCCGTGACGTAATCCGCTGACAGTAATTCATGGTGATATGTATTATTCAAAACAGACTAACTTTCGACTTCGATAACTTTCCTTGTAGAACAATCAATAACTATTGGACTTGTTAGTGTATCACAATCTATTTTTAGAAACACATCTCACATATCTATTTTTAAATTCATGTCACTGATTGATAATAAGAATGAAAACATAGGATTATACTTTCTTTACAAAAAGTAGAATTGATAATGAATTGTAAAGAAACGGTGTGGCTAGATGTTTTTTAGTCACACGTGCACCAACTAATCGGCCAAGGTCAAGTTCCACCTTCAAACGATTCGAAATTATGTTTCAAAATTATCTAAATATGTATTTTAATAATTATACTATCGATTGATTGAAAAATAAAAGCATAAATTCAATTCTCCCGCCTCAATGCGACAAATGAGTACAATAACCTCAAAATCATGTAAGAAACAGCTAATAGTCTCACCTAGGGACATGGTGCTTTGGTCTCTTCCCGCTGTGAGCCACAGTAATCGATAGCATTAATGCAAAAATTAAACACACTAGCAAACAATATTTGGGATTCATTTTCCTTATCAGAACAAGATAATAGGAGCAAAATAATTCTTCGCAGCGAGCGATCTCTTTCGCTGATGTCTTGAAGCAAACTACGCCAGCGCTGTGATTGGCCCGCGTTATAGTTGAACGGCGGCTGACGCAATATCGAATGGCTGCGTTCAAGTTTACTGTTCTTAGCAGATCTTAGCATAACTTGTAGCAAAAACTTGAAGTAACTATATTATTTTTTAAGAATATCTATAATCAAACAATGCAAGTTATATTAATTTCAGCTCAGCACTGGTAAGCCCTGAGTAAACCTGAACGCGGAACTTATTAGATGTCAAGTGATAAATATAATATTCATACATAAGTTTTCAACAGAAATTGGAGAATTTAATTGTTAATCCTTAAAATAATTTTAAGTACTATCCCTTTATTACCCTAACTATATGATACCCTTCTATACTATCTCTTGAGAGATAGTATCACCCAAATTAATTTTGCATGGATTTCTCAGAATAGAGTCGACGTTTTCCTATAATCAGGTGCTATGACGTCAAATGGAATATAAGTTTGGCTTAATTGTAGAAAGGTAGCAATTGTTAAGGGTTTCAAGCATTCAAAAGCACTTAAATAATATTATACTGCCTACAAAAAAAGTTTTGATTTTTTGTAGGCAGTATACATATTCTTGATATGTTAAAACAGGTATATTTCTTCCGAGAATCGATAGAGCAGAAATCGCTAATAATGATTAGGTTAGAATTACCGAGAATCCGCCTACATCTCTGTTCATTAAGGTAGACAAAAATTAATGTATTCAGCAACCCACCTTAATATCCATAACAAGCCATAATCAGAAATCATATCTCTTCGAATTTTCCAGCCGTAGGATGTCTTTCATCGAATTTTATTTTATCGGTTTTAGATCAAACAGTAAATCAACATGATGATTAGTTTTATAATAATTGTGACATTAATTAGCCAGCCTATGGCCGGCCACAAGGTATCTGACCAAGCCTCTGAGAATCCAAAAAACGTGCCTGCCATTGGGAGAAACTGTGAGTTGTGTGTGTGTGTGTGTGTTTAATCTTTTGAGGTGTGCAATTTACCCTTAGCGAATTTAAGTAGTGAACATCGTTATTTTTTTTGGTGTTTGAATTCAAAACTCCCTTGCTGCCCAGCTCGTTGTAGTGGTTACCACACGAGGCCAGCAACGTGCTTTAAATTTGGAAATGGAAGATGTGAAATTAATGAAACCTTTGAAAGTTTTGAGGAATACATAACCCTAGCTACAAATTGGAGTAGCACTAATTTTGAAGAACGGAAGAAAACATACTGGGCTTCTGTTTCGCGTTTATATTTAAAACCAACAAAAGAGGAATCGTCATCTACAATATATGCAACTGGTTGTCCAATTTTATATGTCATTGTATTTTGTCTGCATTTTTTAGTTGTGCACGTTGATTTGTTTTGAGGTTAGTAAATTGAAATAGATTATGGCTAAAAAATTCATCATTGGTTTGGTTCAAGGATGACTTTAATTACAATTTACCGAATTTGAAATAAGTACATTATATTGAAATTTTGATGTTTGTTTTACATTGTATACAGTTATTGAACTCAAAAATTTCAGCTTATCTGATATTACGTAATAAGATTTTTTGTACTGGTTACACTGAGTGAAATTTTTGGGCGCAACCTTTACTGATAAAAAATTGTAAAACATTAATAAACCTACTTTACCTTATGTCGCTGATTGATTATTACATCAGCTGTTTCATTTGTAATTTTAGGGTTAGACTGACACGTTGTGATAAAACTAGATTTAAATTAATATTTAAGTTATTCAAACAATTGTAATAATTGTGATATGTAACCATGTGTATTTTTTTATTTACTTTGACACATATAAAGCGCAATATTTTTCTAACTATTTATTTATTTATTTATTGACTCCATGATTTGCATTCAAAACTTACTAATGAAAAAAATTGTTAAATGAAGATATGATCAAGTTTTTCGTATATGCGCATTAAATTGTTTCCCAATTAAACAAAAGTAAATTCCAAAATTAAACGTCTTCTTACATATTTTAAATTGTAAACTCTAGAAGAAAAGAATAGAAGAATAATTTTCTATGGCTTTCTGCCAGTCCTAATACTGCCAAGAAGTTGTCTATAAGAAATAAATTGGCATTTGATACTGTCCATTAGGAATCTGTTGTAAAACATCACGCTCGAACATGTGGGACGTGTTAAACCTCAAAAATCAATTTTCGTACAATTCCTTAGTAATTTTGAATCTTATAAATAAGTTTCCTAAAATAAAATATAGATACAAATGTTTTATAAGTTCCAACTAAAATATTATTGAGACGTAGTTAAAATTATTTATATTGTTTACAAATAGTTTGATAAATTTATTGAAATCCATCAGTTTCATAGACATCAAAAATACAATAGATTTCAAAATAAAATAATTTAAAAGATGCTGCACTTTGTATTTAAGTTTTGAACAAAAAATTTTTTAGGAATATCTTAAAATATCAAAAGAGTTTAACACAGCACTCATTACGCAAGTGACGAAGGATTAGCAGCGTAGTAGTCGAACACATTAACGAAATACCGGTTTCAAAAAATTAATTAAGAAGGAAATTAATGAATTAATTGAAATATTAAGCAAGAATAGAATTTTTAAAATGGAAAAGTAATAAAATTTTGGGATAAGAGATAACAATGTCACCCCAATCAGTTTTTTGTGCTCCAAAAAAAATTCTGCTCGCTGGGTATATAATGGCCGACAATTTTGTCTAGCCTTTAGGTTTTTTATCTCATGTTATAATGCTCAGATCGATCTCATATTCACGTGAGTTTTTATTTTTAATAAGTTTCTGAGTTCAAAATAATTTGATTTTTTCTTAGAGGTGTTACAAAAGTGATTTTTGATTTGCAGATATCAATTAAAAAATGGGCTGCGTTAAGCTATTACTGTACTTTATGGTCTGCGCGGTGATTTTGATGGTAGTACAAGCAAGACCAACTGACGGGGTACGGTAAAATAAGGATCTAAGTTGCATGATTTACAATCTTCATAACCTTAAGGTAAATTTATTTATATCAAAGCGATTCCGACTCAAAATTTTGGATTATTTTCAAATTTTGTCTCGGAACAGTATTAGGATAAAATTTAACATTAAAAATATTTTTTTCAGCAAAGTTATGAAGCCCTTTGGATAAGGACAAGCGACGGTGGTGTCCTTCGGAAAATTCCCTCTTCAAATGGTAACAATGTTCCAACGGAAGTTTATCAAGAGAATGCAAAAGACCCATTTTTTAAAAATTAGTCCTTGATCTCGCGATAAAGTATTGATTCGGTTAATTTAAAAAAAAAATCAAAGTTACATTTCTAAGTTTAGATTTCAGTAGTATTTGAATTAAGTATTCCAAAGAATTCCATTAGTTTTGGATAGAAACCATGTGCTGTGAGGACGTGATCTAAATTAATTATAAATTAGCTGGATACTCATTTTTTGCTATTTTTAAATAAAATTATTTTTGTTTATGGGTCGTTTTTATTTTATAATTTAATAATAGTTAGGAAAATTCTTGGTTTCTTAATATTTGAGCTTCATCTGCGCGTGAACGGTTCCACGTGCGCGAGATATATTCCACGTGTGCAGTAGATGTTCTCCGTGTGCAAAGCACTTAATTTATTAAAAAAAAGTGATAATGGAAATATTTCACAAATCAGTAGACAGCTCATTAATACCTCTAAGTAGTAAAGCCCTCAATGGGTCACATTCAGCTCTACAGGAGATAATTAAAACCCATGTTCTGTACAGTTCAAACATAAAAAGACTCCTCGCCTAATAATAGCTCACAGATTATCCGCGCGATCTCATTGGTTCTAGCTCTGCCACGCGGAAATTAATTGAGTGAGTGATTAATGTTTTTGGAACAATCTAATCCTTGTATTAGGTTTTTTAAATTTGCTCATATTATTTATATGTCATTTAAATAATTGTTTATAAAAATATTATCTATTATTAGTAATGACATAGAGAAGATATATATTATTATATATAAATATATATATATCATAACTCATAAAAGAATATTTAAAAAAAAAATCTTTTGTAACAATATCAAATATCCTAACAATACTTAGCCAATTTTTTCAGAATCACTAAAAGTATAACCTCAAAGTCACACACTGACCAGAAACTAACTCCTCATCACAAACAAAGATGGCAGGACTGAAGTAATTGACTTCAAATTCTTGTAATCTCACAGGAGTTTCTATTTCTTCTGCAAAAAGATACTGTTTTTTTTTGTAAATATTTTATTCTATTAGATATCATTAAGGGGATATATATGTCGTAGACTAGGGCAGACTCTAGCAGGGGAGAGATCCATCAGAAGGTATTTTCGGGATAATGTTATTGAAATAAGAATTATAAGAACAGTTTAACAGTGTATTGAGGTAATAAAGCATGATTACAATAAAAATAGCAAACAATGAAAGCATAGGATGACTTTAGGATAATTTTAAGTAACAGATAATAATGTGGGACTACCGAACCCGTGGGTCACTGGAAGACCCGCCACCACCCATGGCCATCCCGCGAGGCCGAAACGCAAGGTGCGCCGGGGAATCTATTTACGTGCGCCCTTGTACAAATTCTAATTTGGTAGTCCATTCTGTACTCACACTCTCCTTTATGGAGTACGGCTATGTGATGCGAGGCAATTAATAAAGACTTCTTCTTTCTTCAATGGATGAGCGGCTAGTTACACGTCTTGACTCGTCGATGGTCGAATGGGAAGTGTTCGTTGCGACCGCGCGCCGAATATGACGTCTTCACAGTATTTCCAGCTATCCCCGCAAGGTGGCGCTTCGATTGACGACGTATATAATAATAATATATTCCTCTCTTGTATCGCTAATAACTATAAATATTTATTATCATGACTTTCTCTGGTCAATCAGTTCGATGTGTATGAACCTTTAACCTTTGGGCGGAGTTTTAATGAATGAAGCAAATTAATTGGATTGGCTTCAAATATGATAATTACAAAAAAAAAATTAATTGGTAGTAACCTCAACTTCATTACTAATTAGCTAACAAGTTCCATCAAGTGTCAAAGTATCACATAGCAATTAAAAAATATTTATATTTCGCACAAACAAAGACCGATACCTCATCCGTCTTCAAATTATCATATTATTGCGTTGTCCAAGTTATTCACAATAAATCGCTGTCGTCTACGGACGTATTTTTAAATATAAATTATAAATTTAAGTTTTGTAAGACTTGTCATTTGTAAGTAGTGTTTACATGTGTTCTGACCCAGTGCTTCACTTTTCATCATCTCCTTGGAGTTCATAATTCCAAAAGAGTGGAAGACAATATCACCGATGACCCTGCAGAAAGAATTGACCGAAATGATGACAATTTGGCAAACTACTCACAGATCAATGCAAGGTCTTAGAGGGTCCTTGAACGGTGTTACTGCAGAATTTGTGATGATAAAATATCGCGCGTGGTTCAAGAAGATTAATGATCCCAGTACTGAGCCGAACCCATTCAAATATTATGTGTCCGATATAGATTTCTATGAATCAAAGAATTTCAGAAGACCTTTAAAAGACATAGAAGAAATGGATTCAGGAATTTAAACTTGTCCTATTTGTGGTATATTTTTGTAACTTTGAGAAGTTTGACTTTAAAGTATCTCTAAAAACCTTAGCGTTTAATTTTGTGATAGCAAATACTGCGAAAATGAACTTTATATAAACAAATCTTAAGTTTAGAGGTTATACAACTAGTTTAGGCTATCGATCAACGAACTTTGGCCTTGAAGCTACAGGTGTTCAGAGTAATGTTTGTCTAGAGGTCAGAAATTGATGAATGAGGTATTTAGCACCTGTTGTATTGACTTTTCAATAAAAAAGTAAACAATGTTATGATTTGTTTTATTTCTTGACCTTATACTAACGATTACGTATTACAAAATAGGTTAATTAACTTATCTCTACATAGTTAAGTTTAAATTGTTAATATGTTAACAAAACAGATATCACTATTGTAAAGTATAGGTGTCGCTGGATGATAACCTGCATCAAATAATATTATTTTGTATTCTGATGAGAAGAATTTTTCCTACGGTTGGAACATCCTGCGTTTTGGTGTCCGTTTGAAAATCCTGAAAAAAAAGTATAAGCATAAGTGATGCGTTTTTAAAGTAAATATTTTGCAATAACTAGGGTACTGACCGCTTAATTCTGCGTAACATGCAGTGAGGTGGAACAGGGTTACTGACAGTACTGCAAAGCTTTTGTCTGAAATCAAAATATTTACTGTATTACATCTGAAAAAACAATCAGTAGCATATGACGCCAAATGGATCAAACAAATGCTTACTTAAAGCACAGAGGTATTGTGTGATAAGACATTGCCTCTTCTCTCGATAAAGCGATTGCACAATAATTTGTCCAGGGTTCTTGATATTCTTCGCTGAAAATTTCCACCCTGACTTCATGATCGTCTATCGGAAATACGACGTCATACAGGTGAGTATTTTTCATTTTTCTGAAATGAAATTCTATATTAAATATATATTTCTTCTTTAGCAAATTAAAATTATAGTGACACTTACCTATGAGGTATTTTTTGGAACACATTGACACAGCCACTTTCCGTTTAATGTCGTATCAGCTTAGCAGGTACGTTATTGACCTGCAGAACGTACGAGGGTCCAGGATCACTGATAATCTTCTCTACTAAAAAGAGCACAAGTCGTTCTATTTCTCCTTGAATTGGCCATTCGTTGGGAATATAGATGTTACGTTTCATTTCCACGTTAACAATTTCAGCATAATATGCCTCCATTTGAAGCCCAGCAGAAAAAACGAACAGGTAGCACCATTGTTCCAGACAAACTGACGACATTTTGAGCTTCCAGTAGCCTCGTGGGCGTATTCACGCATGTCTAAGTGTTTACTTTTATGATTAGTTCGCTGAAATTGTTTGCAAACGAAACACCCACGTGGTGTTTACGTTTCTAATAATAGAAAAAGAAACAAATATTTGGGAATTCTTATATTTTAATATTTACAAATAATCTTTTACGAAATTAACAGATATGATAACAATGCTTTGAATACATGACAAAAATACTGCGCGATATGAAAACTAAGATAACCACAGCCTATTATGAAAAAAAACATGAATGTGATAACGATCAAAGGAAGACAAGCCATAGGATACTCCGAGCTTGAACAGAAGAGTCTATTCTTCTTTTGCTGTTCAGGTTCTTCTTCCACTCTGTAACAATACATGGAGTTTATTTTCTGATACTAAACCCACTAATTCGTTTTTAAATAATTTAACTTACGCTATAGGCATTTTGATTTAAAAAAAAAGCGGCTGCTAGTGCCCGAAAGAATATGTCTTATGAAATGACAGCGCAAATCTGTGGCAATTTTATACGGAGTGTTGATTATACAATACACTTGTCACAGTTCGCATAGTAGGTCACAAAATTACCAACAGGGAGTAGATAACAAAAGTTTTTTTCTTCTGGAAGTAGCATGCATTTTACATAAATAAAATATTTTTGGACGTTCAAAAGTTATTTCAAATTCGCGTATATATACAAACTTTTGAACTATATGTATTTTGTATATACCATATCCGGCAAATTTGGAAAAAGTCTTGTCACAAGGACAAATACAGTAGTTAGATTTTTATGAAGACTAGTGAAAACTAAAGGGGAGGTGTCATACATTCAAAATATAAATCCACCAAATTTCAAATTGATACGAATATATCTTTGGCTCAAATCCAAAATCCACATCAATAAAATCGATAGTTTATAGCCATCACTGACCTTCAGTTCACCTGCCTACTGCGCACGTAGACTCTTATCAACATTGACGTCAATCGTCTTGAGCAACAACTGTAGGTCGTTGGATCATTACACGTTAAGATAGATCAGTTACGGACTTTTTTTGTTGTTATCTACACCAACTAATTAGTGAAAACTTGATAAACAGTTTTGAAGCCGTTGGCCTGTGACACACGTGTTATGTCACGCGTAGTAACCTTGAATGAATCGTAAACACGTGGTAAGCTAGAAAATTTGTGCCAAGTTTCATCGCACACGTGCTCGGAAATGTTTTCAATCATGTTATCATTGTTATACTGTTTATATAATAAGTGCAAGTCTTCTGATCCCGGGCCTGGTGTAATAACATCCATTAAGTTTGACACTAGACCTCAGTATCATACAGAAGGCCTAAAATTTCCTACATTGTGTAAATAAAAACGTGTTCATGCGCGCGCATCATGTGTTGGCACAGATGTTACATATTGCGTAATTTAGTCTTATTCTATTTCAGTATCGCACTTTCGAAATGAGTAACAATCTGCATTACGATGGGAAGTCACATCAGAGATGAAGAAAGTACGAGGTTGATTGAATCTGATAGTTATGATCATTTCGGAAGAAAATACATTCATATTGTTGCTATTCAAGATCAGGATAATGCTATAAAGAAAATAAAAACCCTCGTGGAAAATGGCGAACATATGAACGCAAGAGAGCTTATAACAGGGAATACTTTGCTGCATATCGCCGCAAAAACTAAAAATTACCAACTTGCTGAGAGGCTTTGCAGGCAAGCTAGTGTCCAGAAAGGAGCAATAAACTTTACAGAATAGCATTCAAGGCAAGAGATTTCAAGATGATGCAACTGCTAAGGATCAATGACGCACCTTACGTCAATTTTATATCTAATGGGTTATCTGATGACAGCTCGTGAAGCTTTGGTTGACAACAGTGAGTCCTACTGAGTCAAACTATGATTTATACTGAAAATTGACAAGTATTATCGTAGAAAAATGACAAACTTTGACTTAGTAACTTAAATTTGTAACATTTGTTTAACGTCTACTTGGCGCAAGACACTACCGTGTCTCTAAATCTGTAATATTAAGTTTGTACTTTAATAGATTGTATTTAATTGTAATTAGACCTATAATTAAAACTATTTTTTAGAATAACATCGTTTTAATAACTTTTTACAGTATTGAATCTAATAAATATCGACTTTAAATGCTATCTCGCCTTATTAGTTCTTGTTTCTTCTCTGGATCTTTACTCAAATCTGGAAGCGATTTCGTTTTGGATTTTTCTAGTCGATGTGGAACTCTAGAACAAATACCAGTTTTATAATCTAACAGAAAAGCTTAAGGTTTGAAATAGAAAATTTGTACTTACATACCTCGATTGCAACAGGCGCAAAAGCATATAACCTCTTGCGCATTGTCTTCGAAATAGGGAACAAAGAAACACTCACGTCCTGCATAACGATTGATTTAAAACTGGTTCATGTAAAATGTAACTAACCAGTATAATTTTAAAAAAGGAAAACCAGATAAATATATTCAATAATAATCGGCTATATGTGGTTTTAAACTAAAATTATTAGCCTACAATATTTCTTTACAATATTTTTCCTGCTTCTATCAATATAGTATTAAATAATTAATGTTGAAACTCTTCTCTGTAATTTATTTGAATCCATCAAGTGCTAAATAAAGTTCATGTTGGACTACAATGTTAATAAAACCGCCAGTTTATAGAAAGTAAAGAATAAATGTACCTAGAGACATACAAACTCTATTTTGTTCACTATTTTAGTTCAGTATTAAAAAAGCTTAAGTTATTGACATTAAGTAATGCATAGATCTTAAGAAAAAAATTCTTAATCAACAATTGATACACTAGTAAAATTCGTTAATAACTTTAGAATTTGTCCCAACTTTCGAGTTCGAAACTCCTGTTAGTTATACTAGCGGTCCCGTCAGACGTTGTCCTGATTTTTTTATTTTATTACTCTACTAGCCAGGCATTTGACCGCCACCTCACCTGGTGGTAAGTGATGATGCGGTCTATGATGGAGCATGCCTGTCTAGGAACAGCCTATTCACTCTAGCCTTGAAGGCATCCAGATTATATTGATCAGGGAACACACTCGCAGGCAACGCATTCCACTCTTTAGCCGTACGCATTATAAAAGTCGAGCCAAAGCGGCTCGTGCGGATAGTTGGAAGATCCACGACATAAGGATGAAGCGCTCGCCCGGATCGCGTCTCCCGATGGCGGAAAGGGGCCGGCGGAATGAGGTCGTGCAACTGCTTCGCACACTCTCCGAAGTGCAACCTGTAGAAAACCGACAAACGCGCAACCCTACGCCGATGCTCGAGGCTCTGCAGCTTAGCCTCAATTAACTGCGGATCACAAATTAGTCTCTTTGCCCGGTTTTCCACCGAATCCAAAGCAGCCAGTTGGTATTTGGCTGATCCATCCCAGAGGTGGCAGCAGTACTCCATGCAAGATCGGACTTGTGCTTGATATAATTGAAGCAACTGCCTTGAAGTGTAGTACCGCCTGACCTTCGAGAGGATTTCAAGTTTTTTTGCAGCAGTCTTGGCTTTTGATTCGATGTACCGTCCAAAGTTGAGATTGGTTGATAGCTCAACACCCAGGAGCTGTAGGTTGTCGGAAATTTCCACAGACACACCCCGGAAAGTCGGAGCCAGATGGAATGGACTCCGTTTAGCGGAAAACAAACACGCCTGTGTTTTGGTGGCGTTGAACGACACTAGATTGGCTTCGCCCCAATCGGACACTGCATTGAGAGCCTCGTTCAAGCGACCAACCATGGCCTCTCGACAAGACTGAATATCGCCCCTACTAGCTTTTGCATATGACAGATATCTATCCGTTACTGTGCTGTCGTCTGCGTACCCAAAGATACCGGGTCCAAGCAGATTATTAATATGTAGCAGGAAAAGAGTCGCGGACAGAACCGACCCCTGAGGAACTCCCGCGTCGATAGCTTTAAGTTCAGACGTGTAACCGTCTAGAACTACACGGATTGATCGTTCACTCAGAAAATCCGATATCCAGGTGCAAAAGCCAGCAGGAATACCATATGAGGGAAGCTTGCTTAAAAGGGCTGCGTGCCAAACCCTGTCAAAGGCCTTGGAGATATCGAGAGACACAGCAAGGGCTTCGCCATGCCTCTCAATGGCCTCACTCCACATATGAGTAGCATACACCAGAAGGTCCCCAGTTGACCGACCACAGCGGAATCCGTACTGGTGATCGCTGAGGAGATCGTTACCTTCAAGATGCACGAGGAGTTTCTTGTTCAGTACACGCTCCATAATCTTACAGAGAATGGAGGTAACCGAAATAGGGCGGTAGTTGGCAGGGTCTGCGCGGCTACCCTTCTTTGGCACAAGCTGCACATTGGCAAGCTTCCATGTCTTCGGTACAATTCCAATCTCCAGTGAGAAGCGATACAGGCGCGTGAGAATAGGAGACAACTCGGGGGCACAACTACGCAGGACTATTGCTGGTATACCATCTGGTCCACTAGCCTTGTTCACGTCTAGACTCCGCAGGATTTTTAAAATCTCTATCTGATGTATACGCACCTCTGCCATAGTGCAGTCAGCGCGGGGTGAGATAGGTGGAGTTTTACCTGCAGTATCCAAACGTGAATTCGCCGCGAATTGAGAAGCAAGTAAATTTGCTTTCTCTTCCGCAGCATGCGCCAGTGTCCCATCTGGTTTCAGCAATGGTGGTAACGAAGATTGACTAAAGTTCGATTCGACCGCTTTTGCCAAAGACCAAAACGCCTTACTTCCAGGAGGGTAAGAGGCCAGTTTGGTGCCAATCCGACCTATGTGGTCGAAACGAGCCCTGCGTAGCGTCCTTTTGCAAGACTTGGCGGCGAGGTTAAAGGCTTTCTTCAGTTTGCGAGTATCCGGAGACATATGCGCTCGAGCCTCAGCCCAGGCAGAGTATGCCGCTTGCTTCAGCGCTTCAGCGCGACTGCAGTCAGCACTAAACCATGGACGAGACTTGCCATTCATCGCTACGTCAGAATATGGAATGAAATATTCCATTCCCTGCCGTATAACCGCGGTAACGGCTTCAGCACAACTCGACGGATCGCCCGAAGAGAAGCATGCCTCCCGCCAAGGATAGGACGAAAAAAAGTGACGCATCTCATCCCAATCTCCTGATTTGTATCGCCACACCCGTCGGGGGTTGCATGGGCTTTGCTCGGGTGGGGAATAGACGTATACAGATTTCACCAGACAGTGGTCGGATGTACCCAGTGGTGCGGAAACCGATACTGAGTGCCTGTCCGGATCAGTTGTCAGCAGAAGGTCTAAGCAATTGGCGGAATGGGAGTCGACATCCGGTACCCTCGTGGCACAGTTTACTAGCTGGGTGAGATCTAGCGACAGAGCTAGTTTACGCACCTCTCTCCCAGCATGATTGGTCACCTGGTATGGGAAAAGCCACTCTTGGTGGTGGGCATTGAAATCCCCCAGAATGACCAGCTGCGCCGCGGGATAACGTTCCCTCGCTTCATCCGCCGCTTCAATGAGATGGTCACATAAACGAGTCGTCTCCTGGACCCCGCTGTGGGATCGATAAACGCAGGCAAACAAGATTTGCACTTGACCGGTATCCACCAGAAGCCACAAAATGGACAAACCAGACCCCTCAAAGCATCTGAGACGCCGAATGCAGATGTCGTCGCGAGCGTACACACAGACTCCGGCACGAGGAACGAACCTGTGCTCGAGAGTATACCCTGGGTAGCTGAGGTACGCCGCGTCAGCCGGACTTCTGATCTGAGCGTCTCAGTGAGGAACAGCAGCTGCGGTTTTTCAGTCTCGAGGTGGTGGTGGACTGCATTGAGATTTGAGTGCAGGCCTCGGATGTTAGTGAGGTGCACTTTGAGTGGGAGGGAGTGTAGCCGCTGTTTATCGTTTATCCTTGTTTTTCGCTTCATATTATATTTATTTGAGTGATAGGTTGTTATAGGAGGACGGAAGTTGGACGAGGTAGCGCTCCGCCGACCAGCTACCATGCTCACCATTGCCGCACGGGAAGGTGCCTGACGCGGAGACCGCGGGGACGCCCGAACCCCCCCAGATTGGCTACCTGGCCCTCCCATCCGGTCGCCAACCGGCAGGGTAGAGCAATCTGGGATTTTTCGTGAGATGGCGGGGCAGCCTTTCACTGGTGGCTAACCAGCTACTTGGGCCCCCAACTATCTACGGTCGGCCAGCGGCGGCACCGTGCTTCGGATCCCGCTGCCCTCCGAAGCCAGGCACCCGGTACGGGAGTGGTGAGCAGTAGAAAACACGGTTACGCAGAGCGACCACAACTGTCCAGACCCATCCTCCTATAGGGCTACTCCAGGCATCGCACCGAAACACGGCCAGGCCGCTTGACGACGCGTTCTCCTGAAGGGTGGTAACCAGCCACGGCCGAAGCCTACCACCGGAGAGAGTGCTGTCCATTTTGCACTACCCAGGGATCACGTGTAGGGTAACTAGAGTCATGAAGCCACAAAAAGAGGGCTTCGCCTACGGACGCGGACAGCATTGATCCCCAAAACAGCCAAAAACAAAAATTACAGCGCTGCCTGCCAGATCTAACGTAAAAGATTCCTAGATCAACAACTACTTACAAATAAAAAATTAATTAAAAAAACATTTTCCGGTGGACCAAATTGTGAATCTAAACCAGAAATGGGCCAATTATTATAATATCTTCCCTGTAGCGATTGTAAATTCATCTTTGGCGTTTGAAGATTGTTTCAATGATAACCTACTCCTTAATGCCATAACAACAATAGTAAATTGTGTTTTCATACAGGATAAAAAATGACAAAAATCACAGTGAAGGTAGGCACGACTTAACAGATAACGTGATAATTGACATTGAATGTTTTCTCAATAACAAAGAAGTCATATACTGTGATAATTGATGTGTTATCAAAGTGATTGATGACGTCAATCAGGTAACTTTTATCCATACTCATGTGTACAAAATATTATAGCTCTTAGTCTCTAGTTGTTAGGTCGATGGATCCCATCAACCAAGAATACTACTAGTAAGTTGGAAACTGTTAGTATCTGTCTGAATGAACAAAGATATTACGGTGACTCCCAGCTGTAAAGTGTATTAGCATCTTAAATTTGTTGTTTCTTGTGATAAGAATAAACTGTTGGTTGGACTATAAATAATTCTACAAAAATGCTCTCAGTGTGTCATGGTTGAGAAAATAAATTTTTTTTGGCATGTAGCGATACTATATTACTGAGACTGTCATTTGAAATTAGGTAATAAATAGACTAGCTACGTTTTGTTTATTCGTTTCACGACTATTAAATATTTTGTATTTGAACTAATACTAACAAAAATTTGAGAAGTTTTACCCAAAGTTTATTCAGTTTTAACAGCTTAGTGCCAAGCACTTAAGGTAACTTTGATCAAGACAATTATTGACCGTTAGGATTTCGCGAGCCCTATTCTCTCAATAAGTGGTGAAGATTAGATGAATTTCAAAAATCAAAAAGACATCGTCGACTAAAAGTCCGCCTTTAATAAATGCTGACCATTTCATAATCTGATGATTGATAACTGTTAATGAATTATAATAACAATCAATTGAAGAATCTAATAATAATAATCTTTATTTTCATTTACAAAGAGTACTTAAATCTATCGTTGCTGGTGTCTCCTTTTAGGCAAAGCCTGTATAATCAGAATAATCACAGAATAAAATTATGACGAATCTTGAATCACTTCGTAAGTAGCTTAGCAATAGCTTTCCTAATAATGAACATGAATGACGAACAACTTTCAAAGAAAATATACTTCGCATTGAAAGAAACACAAGTCCCTAAATTTCAATCTTGATAGTTATCCTGTTTACGACTTTCCAGTCGGCAAATATTTTAATGAATCTTGAATTATCAATTTCTCGATTTGATTTTAGGATACAGGATATCGAAGTAGAATGGATGTTCAGTAAGTACTTGTGAAGGATTCTCTCTCAGTTTGGAGCACACAGCTCGGTCGAAGGTAAGTAATCGCTGTCCGGGATGCGATACTCTCTTCGCTGGACGATCAGGCCCTTTCCAGGATCTGACCGTATGTTCGTGACGAGTACGTTGACGATTAAGAAGAGCACTCTTAGCACTGAACTTTATTCATTATAGCACATGATTTTAAATTAAGGATATAATTATAGTTCTGCAGGATACGGAGCGAGTCTGCGTAACGGCTGCCGGGTACTGGGGATTTCCGTATCCCACCGCTGCCACCAAAATGTTAAACGAGATTAAGGATTTGCCTTTTAAAAAAGAAGGATTATAAGTTTATACACTTTAATTTGAAATAAGAAAAAATACATTTAAACAGCACGGATATCTTTTGGCAACCGCTCTGTATGGTGAATCTGAAGAGACTGCCTGCTCTCTGACATACTCTGTAATACTTCGTATGATAACTGCTGAGTAAGCTCAGCAGTGGCCAGGGTGGCACTAAGACTAGCATGACCCGGCTATAACAGTTCGCTACTGCTCAGAGTAGACGTGTTTTCGGAATTTATTGGAATTATTAGGTACAAGTTAAAACTTGCAATATTCATCATTATAGTTTGTGTACAAAAATCTCATAGTCATATAATTTTGTTTCGACACTTACTACAGGTCGCGTCACGTAAAAAGAACGCTGGAAGAAAGTGGAGGGGGTGTGTTTGCGCATGAGGACACTCGCGCACGAAAGTATTAGACTTATTGTTTTATTTTTGGACTAGCCTTTTGCCCGCGGGTTCGTATATTGATTGTTGGTAGATGCATAGAAAAATATATTAAATGGAAAATCATTCAATAGAATTAAAAACATGTTTGATACATATAAAAAAAAATTAAAGAAATGAAACTCCTTCCATTAAGTTGTCGTGGGTGACTTGAAAACCAGACGCGGACGCGGTATTGGTGCTAGAGGTGGCCATTTCATCGTCGTCGCTGTCGTCACTTGAGTCAGAAAAATCATCCCCTACGCGAATAATAAATGTGTCTGACTAATAAACTGACTTTGGTTGAGTTAATTATTGTTTCAGGGTATTTGGTTCCGCGCTGGAATAACACTGTTTTCCTCCCAGGGTCGTCGGTGAGGATGGTCTCATCTTAGTTATATTTTTTTTTTTTGCCGGAACGTTCTGCAATTCTTTCCTTAGATTTTCAATAAATTCAGTAATTTCGTGCTCTGAAACTTGAGCCCTCACTCTTTTTTTATTGTTTGCTATACGACGTGATATTATTTTATGTCTGTTGAGGAACGACCTCAACTAATCTTTACCAGGAATATTATTTTGGAATTGTAGCACGTTTTTTCCTTGTGCCAAAAGATAATCTTTAATAATCATCTTTAGTCAAATGCAGTAAGTGGAAATTCGTATTCTGAAAGTGCAGTTATATGTGCAACGAATGTCTTCTTTTCTTGTTCGGAGTCAACAGTTGGTCGGCCTGGTTTGTTTTTAAACTTCCTACTTAATTTATTCTTAATTGTACTCCAAGGAATCCTATATTTTTCTGTGGCTGCTCTTTGAGTCATTATTTTTGATCTTACCACATTTAAACATTCCTCAAGTTCTGCTTCCGTGTAGTCGATATACCGTCGACAACCGGGCTTCCGGTGATAATTGGATGGATGAAGTGCTAGGAATAGCCTCTAATCTTGATGATGGCACAGTAATCTGTGATGTGAAACTCGTAGCATTGTCACTAAACAAATCTTTTGTCACCTCTTGAGCTCTGTAATTTAGAGACTTCTTGTGTGGAGCAGTCTTATAGTCTTCTTATAGACTTTCAACTTAGGTGTTGGTAAAAATTCATGACTCTCACACGTGGTTTTTACTTGATTATCTGTCTTATGAGGAGTTTCGGTACTCGGATTGTTTTTTGTGAACAACGACAGTGGCAAATTCTCAGTATCTGTGCCTGAGCCATCCGAATCTTCAACAGTCGCAGTTGAAATCTCTTCTTCTACCACATTTATCAGCTTCCTCGACAATAGTAAAGTCCAAGTTGCATTTTGCACCGTCAAATATGAGGAGACATGGCCCTGATGTTCTGTATTTATGCAAATGGTTTATAAACTCTATGAAAGTTTCTGTCGTCATGCTTCCTTTTGGCGTCATCTTCACCAGAGAGCCTGGCGGTAAATTATCTTTGAATTCTGGCTTTAGTCTTTTACCTTTAAATCATATAAAGGAAGGAAGCTGGTCTGGAGGAATAGCTGATTCTATGGCATTCCCGCAGCCTACCACAGCCTCATTTGCTATTTGATGAACTCTCTTTTTCCCTTTTGCTGTCAGAACTTCCTGCTGTTGTATATGTATATGTTGATGTTGTATATGTTTTCTGGCCTATGTTCAATCTCATGTCTATCCAGCACGCTTTTGTATTTGGAAAAGTGATCGCTAACAATATATTTATTTAATTTTTGAGAACGAGCTGGATTCATCACCTGTGCTTTACGACGTGCAAGTTCAGGGTGTCGTTTGAGAAATAACCTCAACCATTTTTTCCCCGCGGTATTTTTGGCATCGTTAAAAGTGTTTGGAATTTTCTTAATTTTACAGAATAAAAAAGCCTGCACACGCAACATCTTTGAAATCAACGGCACCCCAACATCAGCCAAACGTACAATTCTTCTGACAAGTCCAGCTTCTTGTTCTATTGTTAATATAGCCGACCGACCTAGCTTTCGCATAGTCGAACCACTCTCTAGATGGTTGCGTAGGGTTCTTCTTGGAATGTTGTACGTGGCTGCAGCAGCATATGTAGATAACATACCCCTTTCTACCATTTTTACAGCGTTTTCCATCTGCTGCGATGTCCATTGAGCCCTTTTTTCTTTGTGGTAGAAGCTGGTGATCCTTTCTCCATGAAGTTACTGAAAACAAAAGTTTAGTATTTGTGTGATATTTTTCTGATTGACCTAAAACGTTGTCCTAATAAGGCCTACACATTTTTCTAATTTTTTAATTTCTTTATTTTAACATGGCATATGAGTTAACAAAACAACAATTAAATGAAATATATACAGATAACATAGCTTTTTGACATGTGAGAAGATGGCTAAATGTATATTTATCCCATAGACAAAATACAGCAAACCATATACAAATAAAAATGAAAATAGTTTTTATAAAAACAAGGCGCCAAAGCTCTGGTGGATTCCGAGTCTTCTTCTGGGACCTGGTTGTCTTGTGTAGGCAGTAACTCATGGAAACGTCGCTTAAGTTTTCTTCTTTTCTGCGAGACTCCTGCTGCTTCGTACTCGGAGCTCACCAGGTCGATTACATCATGCTGGTACATTTCAGAGCGTTCAATCCACTTCTCGATGTGACGACTGTCAGCCATGGGGCCGGAATAACAACTGGGTCCATTTAGTAATAATCTGATGGTATTTATGCAGTACGCCAAAGGTGACTCGAAGGAAATCGCACGTGTAAATGATATAACAATGTTAAATATAAAATCCAGATGGACAATGTTTATTGAGCACCGAACAGAGAGACTGACGTGGGTTTTATGAAGTTACATCATAATTGCAATAAAAAACGTGATAATAATGCATGTGTTTGTGTGGTGATTATTTATTATCTCGACTGAAGGTTATTGGAGTTCGTTATCAGTTAGAGTTAAGAAACCTATTAAGAAACAAACTTAAGGTTGTTTGTAAAAAATATAATTCAAGAAATTGTTTTATATTAACATTTAATCCGGAGACACGGTGGTCTTGCGCCAAGTGCACGCCCAAACATATGTAGAGTGATAGAGACTTCTACCTGAAACAAAGAAGACTAAATGTTAAGTAGCGTCGCAAATGTTTGCCAAAGCGAGCCCTAAAAAGCTTCTACGTATCATAAGTTAGGAATGCGTTAAAGAAGTTAATAACCTGAAGTTGTATTTTTTTCAAATTCTTTGTTTGTAAATACGGAGCCGGTTCAAGGAAAATGAGCTCAAGCCATCGAACTACAAAAAATGGATATGGTTCGCTCTCTACTTCTATGGCCAACTTACTGACAGGTTCCTTAGGCTTTTTGATCAGAAATTTTGCATATCTGGAGGCTCAGGAACAACGTACGGAAGAAAGTTTGTAAGAAATTGGTATGCCGCATCCAAAAATAGCTTATGGTTCCTTGAAAATGGTATCACTGATTTCCACGCGGTATTATCAATGCTAAATTATCTAAATTGAGAAGCTTGGGGTCAGTAACTGGAGTCAAGTGTAATCAAAACATTAGATAAGCTAAAAAGAAGTGACTGATTACTTACTTTATGAGACGGGGCCATAGTATGCACAAAGGCTCTCTAATTTTGGTCCAGCAAGTCTCCAAGGGTACAGGATCACTTCCACTGATAATTTCGATCTCATTGTTGTTTTCGTCAATGTGAGGAACTAATTCATAGATGTCATCTTCAATCACTTGTCTGGAATCAAGACCAAAGGATTTGTATACAAAGAATTGAGGTAAATTTTTAGTTTGGAGAATTTTGAGATGGCACTTACTCTTTAGGGATAAGTTCAAACACAAATGGATAGCCGAAAGGATGATTCCTTATCAATCGGGCGAAAATCTATATAGTACAATGAATTTTGGTAAAGAAAATGCCGCGTAACAGAAAAAAGTGACCATTTTTTTACCATTGCTATAAAATTTCTCTCATTCGATAAAGAAGTTTCACTTAAATAAATCTGATGACGCCAAATTTTCAAAAATCGTTTAACAATTTAAAAAGCTCTAGCAGTTTACATCAATCGACACATAGATCATTAAAAAATGATCGTTAATTAGCAATTGAGAGACTAATTAAATTCATAGCTCAGATATTTAGATCGTAAACATTGACTCGAACTCTATAATTGGTCAAAAATAATTTAAGTTACGCCCCGCGCCTAAGAGACACGGGGCGCTTCGCGCCAATTGTTTTGAGACGCTCTCGAAAGATGGTGCTGTGATGTCCAATAAAAATTGATCAATTATTTCTAATAACTTTATCAAATACTCAACAGTTCAAATCCTTTAATCCCCGAAGTACAACAAATTACTAATTAATATTATATATAAGTATTTTATGATTTATAACCAAAACATTTTAATCTACTTACGCTGCATACTGCGCATTTGTTTTCGTTATCTCAGATGTTTAAGCTGCAAACGATATATAATGTTTGATAAGAGCTGACGTCAACCGTCATGTGCAGAACTGATGCTATGTGAAGAACCAAGTACTGCGCAGTTTATTGTTATGAATAATAAAAATTTTGTAAAATTGGCTACGGGTAAATGGCCCACTAACAATCAAACGATTCAAAGTCATATTGTTTTTAGAATGTCAATCATTTCTACTGAATTGTTGTGCGTCGCAGCAAAAAAGACGTCGCTTGATTTTTGGGTTGACGGCCTCTCAATTGTACTTGAGTGCTAATTATTAGAGCATGCGCATCAATTCAATCGTACCAATATTCCGGTAAATTCCAGAACCAATCAATTGTAAAAAAAATATCAAAAAATAAACTTGACGGGACGTCTGCCGGAGTTTCACAGTTTTTATTAGTCTTGTGTAACATGAGCTGAAGAAGTACTACATGCTTCTCATAGATGGCGCTGCAATGCTAAAGCCTCTGTCTGCTACAATGGACAGTGAGAGTGAATATTACATCAGTTCAGAATAAATGAGAAACGAGTGACTGACGCAAATTTCATGCGTTTCACAATATATTTACTCAGTTGTACGATAATACACTGCACTGTCACTGCGACCTAGGAGTGTCATATTCCAAAGCGAATTCTGGATACGCGCCATTATGGAACTAGTGTTTCGTGTCCAGCTTATCGAAGAGATGACTCATAGGTTATCTTAGGAAGTTCGCGTGGGTATATCATTCAGTTTCCTCTGCGCACAATATTTACTACTGTTTATCTATTTGTATGATGCAATATTCTGTATTATGAATCATAGAAAGAGATTTACCACGTGCTACAATCAAATTCTGGATGATGATGCATCACAATTACATGGAACTGTCTAATTACAAATTTACACTTAGTGTTTTGCATATGAAGCTTCTGATTATTTGTTTAACCTCAACCAGTTTTATGTAAACAGGAAAATTGTCAATATATTCATGGTACAAAGTATATAAATATTGCATCATTATTCCTCATACCTAGTACCTGAATTTTATATTTTATTATTATGTAGATTCTCATCCATGTTTTATAAATATTTATTATTAAAATCTTGGCATTTTTAAAAAATATAACATTTTAATAATTTTGTCCACGTTCCCAAGATTTTAATAATAAATATATACATTTTATATTTGAGGTTATCTACAGCTGTTCTATATCAATTGTAATGTACTGTTAGAATTACTGTAGCATTTACGGTACATTTGCAACAGGTCAGCCATCAGCAGTAAAGAAATGTTCTTTTCTTTGGATAAGGTATGAAAAAAAAGTTTAGCTATAGAATAGTTTTTTGTAATTGCATTATAAGCATTGCATTAAATGTATACATTTGTATCCTTACTTCCTGAGGGTGCCATGGCTTCAGGAAATGTATACATTTGTATCCTTACTTCCTGAGGGTGCCATGGCTTCAGGATGTGATTACTGTAGCATTTACGGTACATTTGCAACAGGTCAGCCATCAGCAGTAAAGAAGAAATGTTCTTTTCTTTGGATAAGGTATGAAAAAAAAGTTTAGCTATAGAATAGTTTTTTGTAATTGCATTATAAGCATTGCATTAAATGTATACATTTGTATCCTTACTTCCTGAGGGTGCCATGGCTTCAGGATGTGATTAATATTAACCTAATATTACAATTAATGTATTTACAAACTTAAATATTAGATCAAAAGTAACAAATTATATTTACATCGATAATAAGTATCTAACATTATAATAAATAATTATTTACAATTATCTAAGAGGCAGAATTTGAACTATATCGGCGACCCGGCTGGTTTCTTCTCTTTGATCCTGTAACAAAAAAAAAAATTAGCACAAATTACAAGTACATATTTGTTTTTCAAGTAGTTTGTAATGGTGTTCAATACTTGCCTCTTGAAATTTTCGCCATCTTCAATGGTCTCTGGCAGCTTGCAGTTCATGGTCTCAGGCAACCATATGCAGAGAATTGCGCCCAGGATTGGCCCTATTCCAAAGACTACAGGAATCACCCAGTAGGCAAGATCATCCACCTGATTGGAATCGAACATTAAATTTATTATAATATAAATTATAAATTACAATTGATAATTAGAGTGGTTTAGATAAAAAAATAGTAGGTCTTACGTAGTCAATAAGAAATGGCGCGAAAATGCTCCCGGTTTTCGAAGCGACGCTGCAAACGGCGAATCCGATGTTCCTTACAACTGTTGGGAAGAGCTCTCCGGTGTACAAGTAAATCGTCGGGAAGCTGATGGTCATGCAGGTGAGAGCTACTGTCACCAGTACCAATTTTGCAATGTCGCTGTTGTAGAACGGAATGATCAGCAGCAAGCTGATTCCTGCTAGCACATTCGCGACGATCAAAATCTTGAGCCGGGACACACGCGAAATCAGGACGAAGACTATCAGTAGCCCTGGGAGCTGGAAGGCAGCTGGAAGATGAAATACAGTGTGAAGATGGAGCAGAAGATTGTTCAGATTGTTGGAGAAGGTTTAGACAGTTTGTACCTGAGATGGCGAGGTCGCTCAAGACGTTATTGCTCATGTGGCCTAGGTAGTGTTCTATGCCAAAGAACACCATGCCACATTTGAGCCAATTGAAGACTATGCAGATGGTTTTGAGCCTCATATTTGGAGTTCTGATCAGATCGATGACTCCGTAGGTTTTCTGTTTCTCCGTAGTGTCAATTTTCGTTATGGTTGATGGTATCAATGCTTCATGGCTCTCTATGGCAGCTATCACTTTTCTCTCGGATATTCTGTTGATTTTGGCAGCCTTGAGCAGAATTTTCTCAGACTGTTCAACTCTTCCAACTGCCAGCAACCAACGAGGAGACTCGGGTATCAGCCTATGCCAGAAAATTGCATTAGTACGGGATTCGCTTGAAGAAGAATTAGGAATTGATGGTTGCTATGACTTACCAGTGGTAGGATAGAAGCAGGCATGAGGGAAGTGAGATCATCAGCCAGTAGCCATCATAGGTTCTTGTCAGATGAGAGAACAATGGAACTGTCAGAATTCCAAGCACAAATGGCACGTGGTACAGTGTGAGAACCTTGGACCTGACTTCGGTCCCGATGATTTCCATCATTGAAATTTCAATTTGTTAGTGAACTGTGTGATATATAGCAAAACGTTTTTTTAGATCAGTACTTACCGATTACGAAGCTGATGAGCATTGTTCCGCCAGTTGCGATGGCGGAGAGGGTTTTGAATGCCAAAAACATTGGGAATAAGGGCATGAATGATGTTATTAGCATGAAAATCGCCTGGAGCACCACAGCAATCATCAGAGGAATATTCCAACCGATCCTGAAATTAATTAAAAATTACAAATCTTCAGAGCTTAATTTGTTCGTTTCAAATTTAGTGCTGATGCGATGCACAGTATTTACCTGTCAGCTAGTATCCCAAAGCCCAAATTGCCAAGGAGAATTCCTGTTTGAGTCAAGGGCTGCTGCACCAGACTCAAGAGATACTTGCGGTTGCATACCGAAAAATGAAAATGAAAATGAAAATGAAAAAGTATTTATTGAATTAGGATTACGTTAATTAATCTCTTTTCAAAAGTCAAAAATCTAACGGAAAACAAAGGGAAGTTAAGCGAGCTCATCCAGGTAGGGGGCGACGCATGCAGACCGATCAGCGCGTACGAGGGCTTACTCCGGCGAGACACCGGGCACCGATACGCGCCACGCACATAACCGCCTAGGCGAATCATGTGCGGCGCGCGCCCGGCCCCAGCCAGCCCGCCGGCGCTCACACCCGCACGCACCAGCCGGCCTACCCGCGTCGCCCCCTGAGCTCGGAACAAATAAGTAAAAAGAATGTCGTCTGTCTGTCAGTATGCCGCTTCAGTTAGGAAAATGACCATCTGTGGGAAAAAGAAACGGCAAGAAACCCACAGGTACATTTAAATATGATTACATTGCATTGATACATTTGTCAATTTAATTTGAGTGAGCCTGTTTTGATTGGAATATGATGTGAACCTCTACAAATCGGTCAAGATAACTAAAAATAAAAATAAATTCAAAAACAAAAAATGGCACAGCAAAAGCAGGCCAGTCCACCAAGGCAGCACCCGTTCACGAGCATGACGCAGGGCCCAGCCATCGTCCAATTCAACCATATTTGAGGGAAGAGAACGACCCGACCCCCACGCCACCACCAGGCAGACTTTTAAGTTAGCATGCGCTGCCAATGCCGTACACATTAAAAAAAAGATTTGTTATTCAATGACTATTACACATCAAATCATCCTCACCCAATTAACAAAATTGTAAATTTATAAATAACTTCCTATTTCGAAGAGCTAGTAGTACACCATACATTTTTGTCATTGATATATTCATCAATTTTATAATAGGCTTTTTTCATTAAAGTTGTTTTCACCTTATCTTTAAATTGTAATTCAGGCAAATTAATAATACATTCAGGAATATGATTATAAAATCTTATACAGTTACCCATGAAAGATGAATTTACTTTACTTAGTCTGAACAACGGTGTTACCAGTTTATTTTTGTTTCTTAAATTGACATTATGAATATCAGTATTTTTAGCAAATTGGGTAATATGCTTTCTAACATACATAATATTATCAAATATATATTGACTTGAGAAAGTCAATACATCAATTTCTTTAAACAATTCTTTGAGCGAATCACGTCGACGTAATCCATATATTGCTCTTACAGCTCGCTTTTGTAGTTTGAAAATGATGTCACTATCAGCACACTTGCCCCATAGTATGATGCCGTATGACATAATACTATGAAAATAACTATAATAAACTAATCTAGCTGTATTCACATCCGTTAGCCTCCTTATTCGCCACACGGCAAATGCAGCCGAACTTAACCTACTAGCCAATGATTCAATATGTGGGCCCCATTGAATTTTTGAATCTATATTAACGCCTAAGAAAGTAGTTTTCTCTACCAACTCAAGTTGCGTTTTATCTAATATAACATTACATTGATTACTTTGTACATTAGGGAGGCAAAAATGAACGCATTTAGTTTTTTTAGAGTTTAAGACTAAGTTATTAATCGTAAACCAATGAAGCACATTCTGAAGAACACAGTTTACTTCGTCTATATTATTATCTTTCCTATTAATTTTAAATATCAGTGAAGTGTCGTCAGCAAACAAGACTATACCAGCAATATTCTGCACCATGTATGGAAGGTCATTTATATATACAAGAAAGAGAAACGGCCCCAATATAGATCCTTGTGGCACTCCAATGCTTACTTTCCCACCCGCAGATAACTCGCCATTTACATTTACTTTTTGAACTCTACCTTCTAAGTATGATTTCATCATTTCAAGACTATCATGCGTAAAACCGTAATGTTTTAATTTTAGTAATAGTGTTGAATGATTTACACAATCAAATGCTTTAGACAAATCGCAAAAAACACCTACTGCATTATGATGTTCTTCCCAAGCGCCAAAAATTTGTTGAATGAGGCTAATACCAGCTTCGGTAGTATTGCGGCCTTTTGTGAAGCCATATTGTTGTTGATGAAATAATTTATTACTGTTAAAGTGCACAATCATTTGACTTAACATGATTTTTTCAAAGATTTTACTGAAAACGGGCAGGATGGATACCGGTCTAAAATTATTCAAACTATTTTTACAACCTGATTTGAATAATGGCACCACTTTACTGATTTTCATGAGGTCGGGGAAAACACCTACTTCAACGCAAGCATTAAAAATGTAAGCTAAATATGGTGCTAAAATATCAACAACAGTACTTATAACTCTAACTGACATTCCCCAAATATCTTCCGTATTTTTCAACTTAATGCTTTTAAAAGCTTTAATGATAGTTTTAGCGTCTACTTCGGAATAACAAAAGCCATTTTCACAGGCACCTATATTTTCTTTTAACAAGTTTTCTGCACTAATTGGGCACGAGTTTAGCAGCGAGGTAGTTTTAATCGGTATTTCGGTAAAAAATGTTTGGAACAACTCTGCCACTTCTTTATTTGCGGTACTAGTTCCGGTTTCTGTTTTGATTTCATAATGTGTATCACGAGGCTTTGTTTTTCCTGCCACCTTATTTATTACATTCCACACAGTCTTAGCCTTGTTTGAAGACGAACTTATAATTTTCTTATAATGCTGTGATTTTGCAATTAGACAAACTTTCTTAAACGTTTTTGAATATTTTTTGACATATTCTACAAAATCTTTATCATGGCAATAAGCTCGCTGACCGTATAGTTCAAACATTCTATCTCTGCTTTTGCGGATACCTAAAGTAGCCCAATCACTAAATTTAGATTTACAGTTACTTTTTATTCTTTTTTGCGTAAAAACACTTTGATAAACATTATTGACAGAATTGAACATATCAGAAAATAGAATGTTTGGGTCATGAGAATTAAGAGAAAGGCCGGCAATGGTCTCCGATAAGGCTTGTTTGAAGTGTTCAATTCTCCTTTGAGTAATTGGTCTTGTAATTATTTCATTGATATTACATTGTTCCGTAAAATCAAAAACAACGAATTGTCCACTATGGTCAGATCTTGTAAAATTTATAATAGCCTTTTCGTTGACCTCGCAACAGCAGAATACATTGTCGATGCAAGTCGCTGATGATTCTGTGCATCGTGTCGGCTCTAAAAATACATAATTAAGATTAAAACTACGAAATAAGCTTATTATTCTCTTACTAAACGTTGTTTTTTCTAGTAAATTAACATTAAAGTCTCCACAAACGATTACCTTTTTTTTACACGTACAAAGTCTTTCTAAAACTTGTTCCATAGTTTTTTCAAAAATCTCATAGTTTTCATTGTATGGTGGCCTATACACACAAAGTATGATACACTTTTCTAGCTCCACGCAGGATAACTCAATCTTATGTTCAACTGAGAGGCCAGAAACATCTTTCCGGTCTTTCGATTTAATATTTTGCCGTACTGCAATTAATGAACCACCACGGGAAATAGATTTTCGATTAAAACAACTAATTATATTATAGTTAAATAAATTAAATGACATGTCAGATTCCCTCAGCCAGTGCTCAGTTAAACATAAAACTTCTACAGGAGTTTTCTTTAAATATAATTCTATTTCATGTTCTTTGCCAGAAAAACCTTGTATATTTTGATGAATTAATCGTAAACAATTCTTGGGCTTTTCTTTTGTCTTAAATTCTAGTTTAAAGAGCATCCTTTGTCCTTAGATGATAACATGCAGGAGCCCTGGTCAATCCTACTTACGCTAATATTGTTATAACAATTAATATTATAAGCTAACAATGTAGTAATATACTTTTTGTCCTTTTGCTTGAGATACAATGTATCATTTGTACAAATAATATTGCCAACAAATTTGTTGATGTCAAAAAATGTAAATGCGTTACTATAACGAGTCAAATTATATAAACATGTATTCAGTCTATGAATACGTCTATTTAACTTAGGGTCATTATTTGTGTATGGGAAAGCACACAAAGTAATTTTATTAAAATTATGGGACTGAATTTTTTGAAAACTCTCTACGATATCATTTCTAGTTATTCCCATGCTATTTCCGACCATTACTATAATATTGGTACGGTCTTCATTACATTGTTGACTAGCTACATTTATTATCTCATTAAATGATCGGTTTGGCAAACAATGATTACAAACAGATGTATTGACATCATTACTTATTAATATGCCCATGCCTTTGCCAAGCGAATCGGAATATATTATGGTGCGTATTGAACTCTTTGCCGTGTCCGTAGTGCCCGCCAATCTCGTTGTCGCCACGACGGCCGGGGCGGCTGGGGTCTTGTGAGGCCTGACGACCGCGGGCTGGATGTGGGCCGCGGGGGCCGTAGAGCGCGTCGATCTCCTTGCTATGGTGGCATAGGAGGTGGCCGCAATAGCCGGTGCGTCTGTGGCCTTGAATGGCTCGTCGACCGCGGGCTGGATGTAGGCCGCGTGGGCTGTAGAGCGCGTCGTTCTCCTCGCAGCGGCGGCATAAGAGGTGGCCGCGAAGGCCGGGGCGGCTGAGGCTTTGGGGGGCCCGCCGACAGCAGGTACGATGTGGGACCAGGTCCCACTGGAAGATTCAAAGAATAAGAATAGACCGAAATTAAGAATTTAAAAAGATTATAGGTAATCGCAGGCTCACCTGACTGACGATAGTCGATCTGAAAGGGCTTTTTTCATCGAAGATGAAGTGCGTGCATTCTACTGGAGGCAAAATCTCGTCGACTTTGACGGAACAAGATCCCAATCGAGAAATACTCTTGTTGTATGGCAAAGGATATGCGCACTCGAAATTTCTTCCTGGCGCCATCACTGCGATTGCAAGCTGGTTCCACGCTGCAGGGAAGTTTATCAAGGTAATCACTACGGTGATTATTATTTGCCAGCGACCCATCACTCACATTGCATCCTGGATCGGATCTTGGGGTTTCACATCTGGAAAATTGTAAATTAAACTATTACTAGGGAAGAAACATCAAAATAATTTAGAAAAAAAATTACTTTAATTTCATTTTACAATTTTGACGTCACCCGGATTCGAACACGGAACCCTGCGCTCTAATGATCTGAGCGTAGACGACTAGTCCAGTCGTTTGAAATTTCTAATAGAACTTTCTAATTTAGATTCGATACTATTTTAGTAATTAATTACAGTATCTAGTAAAAATAAATACTTACCAGGTTTGAAGTTCTCACCCATTGTTCACAAATTATTTTCACTGTTCACACTAAAAATTTTAATACACGATTTAATTTTTTAAAGTTTGAAGCTTTGGGAGAATGGTACGGCGGACACATTCCTCCACAAATTGCGAGCGAATACTGAAGCACTTCATTCTCGTCGCTTGTTTATAAATGGAACAACTTAATGATTGACGTAGGCAGTCTCGGTTAAGACCAAGTTCAATTGTAATCAATTTTATTGTATCATTTGTATTGTTACAACTGTTATTATTATTATTGGTCAATTAGTTATGTAATTTTGGGTCACGTTATGCACATCCGGTCTGAAGTAATGAATCAAAAGGCATAAGTAAAATTTTGAAAAACTCCCGCAGACACGCACAGAATTGATAGTGTGAGCTGCGCGAATGTGTTAATTAATCCTCGCACGTACTTGCGAGGTGTTGGATTTCCTGTAATTAGTTTTCCTAGTAATCCGTTGAGCCGCAAGTTTTAAAATAGCTCAAGAATGTTGGTATCCTCTTGGCTTGTCATCTTACGACTCAAATATTTTTCGTATTTGTTTGATCTGTCATTTGAATTCTGACAGGTTCTAACAAGAAATTTTATTTGAAATCAAAATGTGTTGAACTGAATTATCAGCAAAGAGTTTGTTGTTAATAAAATGCACTTTTGACCGAGATAACATAGGCAGATAAGACCTCAAGGTTAGTCTCGTGTGACTAACATCGAGGGATAAGTACTTTTAGTTGTATTTTGGGTTTCAATATGATTTAAATGTAAAGTATGAAAATATTTAGAATACAAAAGTTGTATTTCCCTTTTTTCTGATAGTTAGATCATTAATTTTGCTCATTAATCAAAAATTCATTAAAATATGAATATTTTTATTGTCAGGGTATTATATTTTAACTCGTTGAATTCATTGCGCAAGTGGAACATGTGCTGCGCACGTGGAACGTCTACTGCGCATGTGGAACTTAGTCGAACTAAAACTTGAAATTTGATTAAATAATTTGAACGCGTCAAATCAACTAAACATAATTATTTATCATGATTAACATATTCGAAGAATTGTTATGCGAATTTTAAAACTGATTTAAGAGGATTTATCATATAAATGACATGTAAATTTTCTAATTAACCCAAGCGGGTTATTGCAAGCACACGAATAAATATTTAAAAAAATGACGTTTGATTTTTTAATTTCTACTTCAAAAGTTCTCCTTGTAGCTCTGCTCAGTTTGTATCCTCATTCTATAAACAGTCGCCGCGGTGTGCACTCGGGAGACGCATAGCAACAATGGCGTACGTTCCCTGCATCGTGCCAAGGGCCTGGGACTCTGTTACTGAGTTTTTTGTCGACTTAATGGTCCACTCCCACCTGGAAGCACACTGGAATCGCCATCATACTCTCTTCGGAGTACCAATAACTCACGAAGGCATCTCGGCGGTGTCCCGGTCATTGCCATATGGTTCAAGATCATAGACGACAGCCGAGAGCATCCGACCCATGAAAACTACATGCTCATTGAAGTTGCGCAGATCTAGTGATCCCACGTGTTCTCAAGTGTCCAGTGCTAGTGTTTAGGTTAAGATCAATGTTCGGGATTTCTTCAATTGTAAACTTGCTAGTCTTAAGTAGGTTAAGGAAAAGGTTAATTCTAAGGTGTTATGATCTTCATTATATGCTTAAAAGAATTTTCTTAGTGTTTTCTTCTAATCTTTTGATGCGTACCCACAGAAAATTTTGTCGAATTTCGCTAAGTCCTAACATTTGCGTTCGAATAACTTCCTTGTTATACCCACTAAAGGGGATCGTTTGACCCCAAATGTAATATTTAGAAAAGTTGTCCAATTATAACCTCCAAAACGAACCGTGGTGAGATCAAAACGTGATGAAATATAATTTAATATCAATAGAAACCACTAGTAATACTTTCATTCCCAAATATACAAAAGAATTACAACAAATTAACATTGATTTTATGCTTACCAAGAAAAGTTTTTAAAGTAGAAATTTAAAAACCGACTGCTACTTTTTTCGATTAACTTTTATTTGTGTGTTAACGACCACCCGGCCGTAGGCTTGTTTTCATCATTCGCAAGCCTGCCTATAATTTAGATAATTATGACTCTATATTTATAATTGTTTAAATATTATCTTAATTTGAGCATCTGAGTACGTTTTAAAGGCAAGATATTTGTTACACAAGCGAAAAATTCCGTTTCAAAGTGCATACAGTGATAACCCCTGAGCATCTTTAATAGATTACCTAGCTATATATATGAGTTCTTCAATTGCTAGAGATACTCTACTCTCTCGAGTGATGTGTTCTGAGGCAGTTTTCCTCTCGCTAGCTAAAAAAGCTTTAAATGCAATGACGTTGCCGAAGAAGTACGCAGTAGTTAAGCTTACAGGAGTTATTTCGCCAGACGAAAATCCTTATAAGTGTGTGCCAGAAGCCTGGCTGAAGTTTCAAAGTTTCGATGAAGTGATACTGCCTTACCCCACGTCGGAACAGCTGCCACTTTCAATGGATCTTATCATTAATTACGCGCCACCGGTTCTAAGTTGGCCGAATCACGTGGCTACTTTTATCTGTAAACTCGGTAAGTGTCATTTTTTGACAAGATGTTAGTTATTATGTCAGCAAACTTGTGATTCGTATGCATTTTGTTTTAGATACTTACGATCAAGGATTGTTCTTCATCAGACATGTGGATGACACTATGTTTGAAGAATATGCTCTTATGGTGTGGCGAGAAATTAGTCGTGAAGTCAAAGAAAGGCAGAGTCATAAGCAGTCTATGTTTCGTAAAGTGTGGGAATGGTTTTTGAGCTTTTTGACTAATTAAAACACCAAAGAATCGGAATTATCTTCTTTTATAGACATAGTGCTTACAAACTTATCGTAAGTATATAACTAGTTTCTACGTGAATGTAACGTGATGTACTTTAGAAGGGCTTCAGCAGCTTCTTGAAAAACAGGACGCCAATGATGAGACACTCTCTCTCTGTTACCAAACAAGGCTCTAAATGATTTGACCTTATTTGATCAATAGATCGCCGATACTGTCGTTTAGTATCAATTTCACAATTAGTGGTGATTGATGATCTATTATCGATCGTAGAAAACTCTTCTAGTTTTCGCTTACTGAAGTTATTGCTCTTCCGACCTGCAGGATCGGTAGTTTGCTGTTGGCTATCCATGCCACACTAATCACTAATTTTTTCACTTTTGTTAACCAACTAGTTTGATACACTGAACATTAAATACTGCCAAATGAAAAACAAGTAGCTATTTATTTCATACATTTTATCAAAGGAAGTGGCCGGAATATTATCACAACATTTATAGGCCACATAAATTGTTTTCAATGAAAACCTAGTTCGACTACTACTTAGATCATCACCGATTGCAATACTGAGACAATCGATGTAATCAAAATATTGCGCAAGACTGATATGTTACCAAGATAACGTACCTATATGTTTTCAATGTCATAACGTCTACAGTCATATATTTACCTACGAAATCGGTCTATCGCTACGTCTACAAATGCCGTCGCTATCGTGTTAGAATTGACCTTGGCCTTCTCAAGGTTTAGAAAAATGATAACGTATATTTGTTTACTAGGTCACTATTACACAGCAGGGAGTTAGGGTAAAGTAGTTTACATTATTATTGACAGAGTGTAACTCCTGAATATTTACTTTCGGCAAATGGCTTGTTGACGTATTGGAATCCGTTCTGTTTGATCAGAATTTTCTGTCTTTTGACTCAAAACAAAGCATTCTTTTTTCAATTTGTTAGGAATATGCCAACTGGCAAAACATAAACATTGTATAATATACTTCTAGCGTATCATACGGTAATTTAGCGCAACGTCTCCTTTAAACAGTTCAAGTCTTGGTGTCAATACCTAATTTATTCCCATTAATCATTGCTGTCGAGCTATAAAAGCCGTGATACGCGTTGTAATTTGTCTATGCGGAAACCGACTCGTTAGTATAGAGATAAGTGTTTAAATTCTTTGCTTCCTTGTTTTCTGTATCCCAACTTAAAAGAAACTATCTTGCAGATCATTACGGGTAATAATCAAAAGCCGGTGCCACAACCGATGTCTACAGGTGACGTTACTCCTGACAAGAAGTCTGGCTACTGCAAAAAGCACAAACGGAGCTCAGAGTCAGTGACTTCTCTTCAAAGCTTGGGGTCTTCTATAACCGTTTGGTCCGCAAATAAGCCCGGAAGAGTTCCAGCAAATCGCTCTGAATGAAAATTCGCGTCTGTATTTAGATTAAATAGAAATGTGGAGATGTGATTAATAAGCCTCTTAAAATCATAAATCATATTCTTTTATTCTTCAGCTTGTTTCTATATGCAGTAAATAAAATATATTACTGTCAGTTTGTTTTAAGAACCTCCTAAACAATTTATCCAGCTCAATAAACACTCAATAGATACATGACATCACAGTTTATTTCGAGTCTTAGTAAACCTATAAGATACACTACCACTTAAATCTAAAACAATCTTTCTACATATTCTCACTACTTGTCAGTCTCTCGAATAAACAAAAAGTGTTGATACTTCACTGATTTTCTATAAACTTCACTTCAAATAAAGAATTCAACTCATAGCTCATTGCAATGAGCACACGGTATGAAGAACGAGAGGTAGTCGTTCAATTCTGGTACTTCACTATAATCTTGAATTCGCCGCATCCAGGGGTGTCCGTTGTAGAACCGAAGTGTGGCTGCCTCCCCTTCAACGCGAATTGAACAGCCAATCGACTCGTCGCCTTTACGGAAGTAAGCTGAGATTACCTTGTACAACACAACTTCTAAATTGTCTGCAGTGAATCCTAGCCACTCACGTGGTACTATGCACAATTGTCTGTGAATTATTAAAGACATTATTGCAGTAGCGTTTTATTTCTATCTGACTGAATGTATGGACAGCTCAATAACAATTGCTATTTATAATACCCGAACACTCTTATCACAAATGACATTGATTAAAGATGCAATGTCAAATCTACCCAACTACTCATTTTTTAATTTATTCCGTGGCACTTAGTACAGTAATTTACGATTTTACACAACGAATTTAATTTTACTGTTGTTACAATGTCGACTGTACTGGGACACAATGGCTTTGTTAATAATAATTGCGCAGCAGCAGTTGAAAACACTCCAATTGAAAGCCGTGTCTAGCAGTCGTGTTTACCAAATGACAGTGTCTCAATAACTTTATTGGCAATTGAAGCTGATTGATCGGCAAATATAAATCTTGGACGTCACATATGCTTTCAGTCTCCCGTTAGCATTGAGAATGGGTACCAGTTCCAAGTCTGCTCCTACTCACAATCAAAAAAGTCACGGCCATTCGTTACGCTTGAGCCAGAGTTATCCATCTAGCCCAACCCGGTCACGTCCTTTGGCTTCAGATCATAACACTATTGAAAGAGCTGCGCAAGTTATGGAGGACCATCTTCTTCGTACACTGCATTCAACCCTTCGTGCAACAACCAATATCCTTGATATCATGGCGTTGCGCGCTAGAGACAAGTAGTTCATTATTACAATTATCCGTAGCTAGTTATATAACTTGCTTATGTTAGATCAGTAATGTAACACGAATGTACTAATCACGTCCAAATACAGTGATTTTTTAATACTAGGTATCACTAAGACCCCTGACATGATTATCTAAATTACTGTTTGCATCCGTATAAGTATCGACGCACACTGGAGCAATTCACTCGTCCAAGTGACTTTTTATCAACGTGTAGCGTTTTGTTGAGCATGTCAGTGCAAATAATGACGCCTAAGAAATTTACTGTGGCTAAACTTACTGTGATCTCTGAGCCGAGGTAAAATCCTTACGTGATTGTTCCGACTTCATGGATTAAGCGCAAAGACGACGAGTATGTAACGATCCCATAACCTTCAAGAGATCTACTGCCCCTGACGTTTGAAAGGATTATTAACTGCCAGCCGGCGCTCGCTGAATGGGAGGACCATCAGGGTGTCATCGAACGTAAGGCAGGTAAGCCATTTTTGTCACGCTTGATGATCCTCCCCCTCTCCTTGACCTTCTCAGTGACCGTAACGTAATAGATTTCTAAATAAGAACTCTATTTGTTTTAGGTACGTATGAAGCGGGCTTGCTCTATGTGAAACGCAAAGATCCTGCGCCTTTAGAGGAAGGAAGAAGTTCTAATGCTGTGGAGGCGTACCTATTACTTTAGAGTTCGTCGAAAAACTCGGACTATTGCACCCGGCTACTGTAATCTACAAAGTGTGGTCACGCTTTTGGCACTTAGGGGATCAATAGGTTCTTACTGATAAAACTTTTGTTGATAATAATAAGCTATACTGTAATGTAATACCGAGACCATAGTCAAATCTACCAAGCTACAAAGTGACATATGATTCCAACAATAGCAGATTCTTGTGGTACATAAATCATTGTTTAAATCCTCTTAATCGTAAATATTATTTTAAAGACCCATTAAACGCCACATTAAATCATAGCAGTGAGTGATTCTTTGATCTGCGGTGTATAGCGAGCATAAATTATACTGGTCATAAAAATAATGTAAATTTTATTTTATGTCATTTATTAGAAGTAGATTTGTTAGATTTGTAGAACAAGAAAACTATTAGCAAGATATGTGTCACTCTTTGAAGTCAAAATTTTTTAAACTCGATAAAACGAATATATATTATCTATAGGATGTAAGTGCAAGGAAATGATATAAAATATATTATAGTGTTTCTTATCGCGTTTCCCGCACGGAAAAATATATAAAATTATATTTCACTTTGATTTTTTTGCGCTAAATATATGCACAAATATATTGTAAGTATATGCGACATGTATGCCACATCTATTTTCCACAAAAATATTTTTCTTTGCGGATTCCTTTTGTGCGATGCTTCGTAGCCTCCCCACTCTTGTTTACCGAGATACTGTATATTGTATTACTTACGTAAATTTTAGCTATAGGCCATGTTTTTTTATTATCATTTCTTAAGAAGAATATTTTTTTTTCAAAAATACTTCACATGTAAGAAACAAGAAATAAATAGATATTAATCAGGTTTTTTTTTAATCTCGGTACAGACGTACGTCACGTTCACGTCAAGATAAAGGTACGAAGTTTTGAAAGCTACGTACTTTTACAAGCAAACATTTAAACCCACCACATATTGCGTCAATCCGTGTCTTCACAAGAAAAGTACTTAGTTTTATTGCAGGCGAAAAATCCAACGCCGAATATTTCAGAGAAAAATCACGGTTTTCAAGACCACATTTATTTCTATCATTAAAGAGTAATTGCTACTTCTTCTGAAGTGAAATACGACTAAGTTTATGAGCCCCTTGCAACACCTGAGTTTATGGGAGATCTTAATAGCTCGATGAAGTATTTTCGCGGAACAGTGACACGTAGTTACTAAAAAGTTTATATTTTCAACTACCACAACGGTTTTTCCTCTATGTGATTTATGGGATTCCACATTTTATAACCACTTCAAATAACTATGTAGTTAAAGTATTCGATGATCTTAGATTCTAAAATAAATATTACGAACACTTACTTAGGGTTTATCATCTCCACATCTTCACGCGGGTAGATGGCGTGGTTTATAGGGTATAAAAGCTTTCCACAGAGCTTTTGCATATCATTTTCTTCCAGTTTTCAGCCGGAATAACATCCGCGGTACATGTAAAATTTTGTGGTGGTGAAGTTTGATAAAATATCTACCTACGGACCGAATCCGTATAATGTGTTCCCGCGTGGTGGCTTAGTGATAGTGTGGGGACCAAAATTCGAGTTCCGTATCCGTCAAAGTACCAGATTTTTGAAAACTTTAATACTATCATTAAACGCAAGCCACCGATCGATGAATGGGAGAAGTATACAGGCACCATTGTCCATAAAACAGGTAACTACCGTTTGTTTTCAAATTAAATTTAAAAATTAAAATTAAATTAAATTTCTGTGGTGTTTCCTTCAAGTAGCTGTGTGTCTAATTTGATTTCTTGGCGTATTTGTCTATCTTATGTGTCCGACAAGTGTCGAACAAAGAATTAAAGCCATGAATTCTTTACATTTTTGCTAGACACATGGAAAATATGTGGCTTTAATAGTAATTCATTTCAATTACAGAAACCTATCACGAACCTATCTGCAATATATCACCACTCAAGACTCGTCGTACTTGCCAGAAGAACCTATGTTCATTTAATCAATGTCAATTAGACATAGGTCTCCTAGGAGAAGAACGCTAAGAAAATTCGGACGAGGGATTCGTCGGAGGTTCTGTAAATTATTTAGAAAATAAACTAAACTCAAAAATTCTTGTTCTTTATTTAATGTTCAAATATCTAGAAACTTAACCTACCTGCTAAGCCCTTGCTAAATAAATTAAAAACCTTACATAAAATAATTGTACGCTGATCACATGTAAAGACGTTTATGATCAAAGCACAAATAATGAGACCACTGTGTAAATAAAAAGTAGTTAAATACTTAACTACTAGTTAGAGAATTTTCATGAGTTATATGAATCATAACTTGAAACAAAGAAAGCATCTATCAACTACTGGCCAACTATCGGCAAACTAGAACGTGGAGTACTGTGAGCTGATGAAGAAAAACTTACGTAGTGGCGCAGACAATACACTTCATCCTCATTCTGAAATATTCTCTTTTTCTCGGAAAGTTCTCTAGATGCCCATCTTTCCGCAGCCAAATATCAAAGCGATAGTACTGTAACTTAGCACTTACACCTTCAAGAAAAATGGTCGTGCCTTCTATGTGTCCACACGTTTTCCACTGTTTACTTGCTGCTTCAAACACTAGGTGTCGTAAGTATGGCTTGGAATAAGTATGCCACTCTTGGGGTAAGTAGCACAAATATGTCAGACACATTTTGTAAGTATCAAACAACTGAGTCGAAAATACTTGATTGAATGAAAACTAATTAGGCGTCTAGGTGATTTATACTCCAGTAGCACGCGTGTTAATGAGATGCAACAATAAGGTCATGGAGATAAGATTAAGCGCATTTACAAACCTCTTTAGGATCAGGTCTCCAGTCCATGAGCATCCAGAAGTAACTCATGGAATCAGGATAAGTCCTCCTGTCAGATTCTTTCTTCAGCCAAAGCTTTAAATTCCAGTACTCTGTCTTTGTCTCCGTCACACCGATATTCGTTACTGCACCCTTTATTTGACCATGTGCCTCGAAATGGTTTCTAAGGCTTTTGAAGATCATCAGCTCGAGATCCTTACGTGAAAAGATGTTCCATTCCCATGGGACTATCATTGTATTAATGTCACCTAATTTAAATTGCGTCTTGGACATAAACATAGATACTTGGTGTCAGGCAGGTCATCGGTTGGTAATTAATTGATATTTAAAATTGCCATCCGTGCAAAGTCCACATCTTTCAGTCCAAATTTAAACTGCTAAATAACTGTAAATCTTAACACGTAGTATTCATGAAGTTAGGTAAGAAACAAGTTATCGAATTCGTCAACAAATTAAGGTCAGTGGGGGGAAGTCCGGCATAGTTTTTTAAAAGTTAACTTCAGTGTGTTATATATTCCGCGGTGTACAATCTCTATGTCAATCAATAGAACTGTCTAATATAAAACTTAATTGGCTATTATTTTCAGGTATAAAATCTGTAAAAACAAAGAGTATGAGGAAATAAGGATTATTTTATTAAAAGTCTGTATGTAGACGGACTTTCCCGTCAAAGTGGGGCATGTCCGTCTGTCCAAACAAACTTTTAGTTTTATTGTGCTTTGGACAATTTCTTTGGGGTAGGTAGGGATCATTTAATATCAACTAAATACCTAAATTAACTGAATATCTTAATTATTCTCATCTTCTTAATATTACTCTGAGATCTTAATAAATTATTGTAAGTTGTAGCCCTCAAACAAACTTTTAGTTTTATTGTGCTTTGGACAATTTCTTTGGGGTAGGTAGGGATCATTTAATATCAACTAAATACCTAAATTAACTGAATATCTTAATTATTCTCATCTTATTAATATTACTTTGAGATCTTAATATTATTGTAAGTTGTAGCCCTCAAACAAACTTTCAAAATATATTAATCCTCGGCGTTCTTCAACGGGTTGGGGCAGGAAAGAAACAATGTCTTCTAAGTGTTTAAGTATTGACACATCCTCATGCGTCGCGTCTTTTGCTTTTGCGAACGTATTTTACGACAGGATGTTCGTTGCACTAAATTTTTGTAACGACACCCACGTAATGTTGAATGGATTTTTTTGTAGCGAATTTTACTAGTAACCAGTTGTCCACATCTGGAAACTTTTTACCTGAACAAGGAAGTTGTTCCCCAAAGTTTTCTTTGATATTTTCTTTTTCCTGGTCAGATGTCGAACTGAGTATATCCTCTATAAAATCTTGCATATCCTCGTATTCACTTTCATCGTTATAAACGGGCGTTGATGCATCACTCTCGCTTGAAGATTTTTCCTTTTTGTGTCGTTTTACGGTGTTTGTTTTCTGTAAGCTTGTACTTTCATTGCACTTTTTGTTTCATTTTTCTGTTACTTCTCTCTTTGTTGTCCTTTCCGTGCTTTCTTTCGTACTTTTTTCTTTTACTTGCTTCTTTGATGTCTCTTGGAAATAGTCGTCGTCGTTCTTGCACTTTTTGTCTTTCTTTTCTGTTACATCCTTCTTTGTTGTTCTTGATTTGTTTTCTTTCTTAATATTTTTTGCATTTGCCTCAATTTTATAGCGCAGCACATCGTCATGCGTTATCACTTCGGCCCCTTGGACTATCTTTCTCCGCTTTTGTTTTTTGTCTTGACCAGCTTGGACTTTCATTAAGAGAAGTTCTTCAAAGGTTACAACACGGTCTTCTATAATCTGCATTTTGAACTGCTTGGATGGGACTGAAATAGGATTTTCGTAAATCTGATTGGATGGGCCTGGAATAGGATTTCCGTAAATCTGATTGGATGGGCCTGGAATAGGATTTTCGTAAATCTGATTGGATGGGCATGCAATAGGATTTTCGTAAACCTGATTGGGTGGGCCTGGTATAGGATTTTCGAAGATCTGATTATGGGATTGCTTGGGTGGGCCTGGAATAGAACTTTCTGAATTTTGTGGTGAGAAATATGCTGCGGAAGATTCCAGAATTGCATCTCCTGTAGCTTTCAATGCTAATGAAAGTAAGCTTGGTGGTTGGTAGGTAGTTCTGTGCTCTTGATTTGATGTCTCATGAGCATTTGAAGCATGTTCTAATGGTCCTTGAATGGTGTTTGACTTTGACTCTTTCCATCGCTTTAGCTTAAGAGCATCAAAATGATTTTCGGAAATTGCTTCTAGGTTTATTGGAACTATTCCTGATTTTCGAAAACCGTTTCGCAAAACTTCCGGCGTTATTTGTGCCCAAATCTGGCCGATCAGTCGAGCAAACTCTTTCTTAGGTAGTGTTTATCCCACGTTAAGCCGCTGCCATTTTACCAGCAAAGGGTCCCATTAGTCTTTGAAAGATTTCATGACAGCTACATCAAGCGGCTGGAGGACATGACTGGTATGTGGGGGAAGTTTCAGTATGGTGATGTTTTCTTTCCGCGCTTCTTCTATTATGTTTAGCCCAACATGCGTTGAGTGTCCGTCATAAATAAGTAATATGGGTCGCATTTCGCCAACAGTTGTCAAAAATTGTTTCTTGAAAAAGTTTTCGAAGACCTCGGTCTCCATCCACCCTTTCTTTGTCGCTGCATATGCAGTGCCTGGGTACGCATGAGTTGAAATCCACTCGTCCCAAATATTCTTGCCTTTAAAGATAATAAGCGGTGGAGTTTTATCTCCTGCAGCACTTGCACCGAGCAATACAGTGGTGTTGTCTTTGCCTGGTGAAGAGATAAGTCTGGTCGCAGCGTGACCCTTAAGTCCCACAGTTTTCGTTTTCTCGGGATCCTTCGAAAAAGAAGTTTCATCCAAGTTCCAGATTGCGGACGGATTGTCTCGCAATTGAAGTTCATCAATTGTCTTTTCAAGCAAGTCAAAGTATGGATATACGATGAATGGATCGACTGCTTTCTTCCGAGCGTATTCTACCCCTTGGGGTTTTTTTACTGCAAGATTGTGCCTTTTTTTGAATAAAAGAAACCAATCTATCCCTGAGACACCATCCTTGAAAGGCGTTGTCAAATTATTATTTTTCACATAATCGCCAACCATTTCCATAATTTCATGTCTACTAAGACCAAATCCGTATTTTTCCATTAGGTGTAGTAATGAAGCAAGATTTTTTTCAACCTCATCAGACAGAGTCGTGGGGCGTCCCAGAGTTTTCGATTTAAATCTTTTACGATTTACGTGATCCATGATGGTCATCCTTGGTATGTTATAAATTTGTGCGGCTTTGTAGCCGCTTAATTTTCCCGTTTGTACAGCACGTACGGCCTCTTGCAGCTTTTTTTTAGAGTATGACCTCTTGGTCGTTTTTCGTTTGTAGTTTCTCACCATCGTGGACGGATGATAGCTGAAAAAAAGACTTATTGAATATAACAGACAGTGCTTCACACTATGCCAGCTTAAGTTAAGAAAAAAAGTAAACAAGAGAAACACATTAAAAAATCGGCCAAGAGCGTGTTCAGACTTTCGGACACGCAATGATAGGGTTCCGTAGCCATATTGAGGCCCAATTGTGCAAAACAAAGTTATCTCGTAGTTAGTTCAGCACAATTTGTATGAGAAGAGCTTCCGCTTAACTTGGTTTTCACTTAACTTTTTTGTTTATCGACGGATCAGCGCGAGATTATCTAAATAATACAACAATAAGCGTATAATTTAAATACAAGTTTTATTTAGGAGTATGTACAAATAAAATAATAGTATACACAAATTAACCAAATTTAAATACAAGTTTTATTGAAGAGTATGTACAGTTAAAATAAAAGTATATACAAATTTAAATACAAAGATCTTTGAACGACTAATAAACTCTTAATCTAACTTACTTCACTAAATCACGGAAAAAAGAGATTGCTTTTGCGGCGGGAGATATTTAATTTTTTCTTTCCCGTGGAATTGAGTCTACATATAACTTGATAACTTGAAATAGCGATTGAAACCTTTGCTGACGGATGTGGACTAAAGTCCACGCTATTGTCACTTTTTTATTACTTTTCAACTTGGATATACAAGTGTCTATCACAACAAAACAAGGTGTTCTTCCTAACCCTGCATTGCAGTGCACAACCATGGGAGGCTCGGGACGAGTGAGATCACCCTGGACTGATTCTCTAAATCGCCTGACCTCCAGGACAAAGTTTAAGAAGTCTAAAGTATTTTCAGGTACACCATGATCGGGCCAAGCTATATAATTATAATGTGTAACGACCTGGCGAGCGTCAGTGCCATCTGTTGAAAGTAGAGTACTCTTCACGTACTGGGGAAAATGTTCCACCTTCATTGTCGTTACCCGGAACCTTTTGTTGAATGACATACTTGATAGAGGGATGTCACTGAAATAGGGATAGCACTTCTCCTTTCCATTCTCCACTTTCTGACACAGCATCACGATTATTTTGGCATGAAGCATCCAAATTGAACGGTAGAAATTATATGCCGTCTTTTGAGTTGGGGCTTCTGCAAGAACGTATTGCTTCTGTTGGTCAGCTCCATCACAATAATTTGCATTGATGAAGGTATTCCTGTTCCGTTCTGTCGGGAACACGACTCTTGAGTGGTCATAACACACGTCGTGGACAAATCGGTTGAGGTCCCGGTTTTTGGAACTTTCTTCGAACGTACCTTCAACTTTTTCACTTGTTATCCGGTTGTGCTCTGCAGTGACTCGTTGCTCCCAACCACTGCTCTCCATCAGACTAACGAAATCTTCCAAACTAAGGTCTTTATATGCCATTATTTGATTTAATTGAATTTACTCAACATTAATAATTAATTGTCACGTTTAGTTTTAACGGGATTCGGCGATGACTGATGAGTTTATCCTTTACAATTGCTTTAAATAGGAGTGAATTATGACATATATGAACAAATATGGACTGTTATCACTCACGTAGTAGCTGTTGAAATGTCGTCATTCCAACAAGAGGTAAACCACAAAAATAATTAAAAGCGTGTACATTGTAACATTATACAATTTAACGTCATCTATTGTATCGTCATTAAAAAGGTAATATTCACTACTAATAATCTACACTGTTACTAACTGAATTAATAAAATCAATTTACTTTGTTCTGAATTTATTGCATGGGACGTTATCTATTCCAACGCTTATCAAGTTTATTTCAACGTTCGCCGGGCGCTTTGGCGCCACACTGTCTGCGGCGTCGAGACTAATAGCTTAGAATTGTATTACTTATATGATAGTTTATCAAATGAAGTGTCCCTGCATGGAAATCGCTTTGACTTGAAATTATATATGGTTTGGCTTATTTCTTTGGCATTGATGATAAACATAATTTCTTTGCTATCATAAACAAACGGTTTTGCGTATCGCATAGTGCCGCGACCTGAAAATCGATTCGACATTGGACTAAGTCAAACAGGCTATACATTTTCTGGGCAGGCGACTGAGCTTCCAGTCAGCTGGTAAACCATTTCCGGTGATACACGAGTACTCCTATTTTTTTTTTATAAAAATGCCTAAGTACTCCAGCACTATTTCGAAGATTAGAAAGTTCTTCAGGTAATTACGATTCATCAAATTGAAAAGTCCTGAAGAAACCAACCAAGATCCTGGTCAAGATATACTTGAAGATTTTGGTTACCTGCTTGTTCGCCGGCAGTGATCGCACACTCCTACATTTGATACTCAAAGCTTCTATGGAGAGATAACAGAGAACCTGGTCAATCAGAGAAGGAGTGATTTTCAAATATGCGGCCTGCCCTGTTATCATGGTGAGTAAGTCTATTATTTTTATTAAATTGTGTTAAGATAAAAAATGAGTTATTAAATGAGTTAAATTAAATTGATGATAACTTATTTGGACTAATAGTATAATAAGTCGACCAAAAAACTGGCGGGATAGAAAATAGTGAAGTTAGAATCTGATTATATAGTTATTAACATAAAAATAGCTGTAGATTAGTAGTTAAAGTTATAAATATTCAAAATAATACACAGCACATGACAATAAAATGAAAAATAATACAAAAAAGTGAGGTTGTGTAGTAAATAGATCAACAGAACACGCGCACCAAACCAATTGAATGCGCCATCTGTTTACTTATCAAAATTACAATTGATAACAATAATTAATATGTATATTTTATTAGTAATTAAAAAATATTGAGGCCATTAATCGATATAAAACCATCCTAACTTTCAAGTTGGACCAAATTAAACATTGTTGCCAACTTTCATAAAAATTGATATAAATGGTTTAGAGTTAATAGTGAACAAAAATGATAACATTAGATTTTCATATACATGTTGAGAAGATAACATATTAAACTAACTGTGTCAACACTGCTTTAGTAGGATAAGTTCATTACCAAGCGCATTGCTCCCAATGAATTGACTACTCATGGTTTATCGATCCGTACTGTAATAAAAATGTTTTGATATTAGCTACATGTGAATATTAAGAGTAGAATAATATTTTGAATGAATAAACAGTTGCCAAATTTTAAATGAATGTAGGTGGCAGATTGAAAGGGAGTGACAACAAATTAATGGAGATGTGTACTGTAATGTATGAAGGTAGTTTTAAGATATGTCATAATGGATAAAACGCATTATTGCAGGTAGGCGTTGTTCATTAAACGGTGTTAACCATATCGGACGTGTTTTTCTGGCGCTCCCGAAATCCTGTCCTTCAGGCCTGTAAATATTCCTCAGTGGCGACGAACTGTGTTACGAACACTCGCGTGTGTTTGGTGGACGTTGTTTTTTTTTTATATTAAGTGACAAAATAACGGCAAAATGGCACTCGGCAAAATCGAGCCGTTTGACGTCACAAAGGACAATTGGAGTCTATTCGTGGACCGGATAGAACAATACTTCATCGTCAACGATGTTAAAGACGAGAGGAAAGTGGCGATTTTAATTACAGCAGTGGGCAGTGAGGCATATGAATTGATGGATAATTTGTGCACACCAGTGAAACCGGCCAAGAAAACGTTTAATGACCTTGTGGAGGTCATGCGCCGACATTTGCAACCGAAGCCGAGTTTGTTGGCGGAAAGGTTTAAGTTTAGACAGAGGCTACAGAGATCAAGCGAAGGTGTTGCAGAGTATGTGGCAGAACTTAAAAAACTGTCAAAGGATTGTCGTTTCCCTAGCGAGACCTTGCAAGAGAATTTACGCGACCAGTTTGTGTGCGGCTTACGGAGCGATGGCATTCGACAGAGACTTTTCGCGGAGGACGATATCAAATTCGGCACTGCGTTTAAAATCGCAGGCAGTATGGAGGCTGCCGAGACGGACGCGGCGTTGGTGGAGGATCGTACCCGCTGGCAGGGTGATGACTCATCAGCATCGACATCGTCGTCGGTTCACATGCTGGCATCAGATAGTCGCTGGAGACAGTCGGCGAGCGGCGGGACCCGCGCGCATCGGCGCGGCGGCGGCGCGGGCGGCGGCGGTCGCGGCGCGGGCGCGCGCGCCGACCCCCAGCAATCCCTACACCTACAGAGGTCACGCGGCAGCGTGGCAAACAGGTTGCACGGCGGAACTAATCGTAACAATTACAACTCGAGTAGCATGTGCGCGGCGTGTGGTGGTTCGCATAGTGCTGGTACATGTAAATTTCGACTATATGTGTGCAGGGTATGTAACAAGCATGGACATTTAAAAAAAATGTGCCCAAATTTGCAAGGTGGAACATTTCACAACATAAATGCGGACAGGGACAGCGGCCACAATAAAGATTGTGCGAGCGATAACAGCGACGAGGTAAATAACTACTCTTTAAACATAAACAAGTTATCATTAATTGCACCGTATACGGTGAATGTTTGTATAGGAGGTTGCGACTTGCAAATGGAAATTGATACAGGGAGTGCTATTTCATGTATTAGCAGGGAATGTTATGATCATTATTTATCACAATTCACTTTGGTAGATTGTGATTTGACACTACGGTATTACACCGGCGAAACTATTAGACCAATAGGTAAAATATCGCCGTTAGTAAAGTATAATGGTAGCGAAAAGTGTCTGGATTTGTATGTAGTAGAACGGGGTAAAACTAGGTTGTTAGGCCGACAGTGGATTCATGAATTAAACATTGATGTAAAAGCCGCAAATTGTCACTCCATCGGGAAAAGTGTATCTTGTTTCAGTTTTGACAACTTCAGTTCCAGATACTGTGACGTGTTCGCGGATGGCTTGGGGAGATCACCGGCGGAGCCGTGGGGTTCCGGCTGCGGCCGGAGGCGCGGCCCGTGTTCCTGCGCGCGCGGCCGCTGGCGTACGCGCTGCGCGAGCCCGTGGAGCGCGCGCTTGACGCCATGGTGAGCGACGGCATCCTCACGCCGGTAGCCACCTCCGACTGGGCCACACCCATAGTCCCGGTAATGAAAAAGGATGGAACCATTCGCGTATGTGCTGACTATAAAATTACCTTAAATAAGTGCCTCGAGGTGGACCGCTTCCCGCTGCCGAAGGTGGAGGATCTACTAGCCAAATTATACGGTGGGCAAAAATTCTCAAAAATTGATCTTTCACAGGCGTATGCCCAGTTCGAATTAGATCAGTCGAAAAAGTATACGGTAATAAATACCCATAAAGGATTGTTTAGGTACAATAGGTTAATTTACGGTTTAGCTTCGAGTCCGGGAATATTCCAGAGAAAACTTGAACAGATGTTCTCTGATATACCTAACGTTGGAGTATTTTTAGATGACATTATTTTGACAGCGGAAAATGATAAGCAACATATGGACACCTTGCATAAGGTATTCTCTCGATTACAACAATACGGATTGAAGGTAAAAAAAGAGAAGTGTACTTTTTTCGCAGAATCAGTGACGTATTTAGGATTTGTGATTTCTAAAGATGGAATTCAGACTTGTCAAGATAAAATAGAAGCGATTAAAAATGCCCCTATGCCTACAAGTGTTACAGAATTGAGATCATTCCTAGGATTAGTAATGTATTATGCTAAGTTTGTTCCTAATTTGAGTACCATTCTAACCCCATTGTACGACTTATTAAAGAAAGATCGGAAGTTTGAATGGAATGTAGAATGCGATCGTGCATTTAAAACTATTAAGTATATCCTTATGTCAAGTGAAGTATTAGCTCATTACTCGTTAGAATTGCCGCTGATCCTGACGACGGATGCGAGCAGCGTTGGGGTTGGGGCGGTCATCTCGCACGTCACGCCGGCAGGTGAGAGGCCCGTCGCGTACGCATCGAGGGTGCTCAACTCTGCTGAAAAAGCGTACTCGCAAATCGAACGGGAGGCTTTGGCTATTATTTATGGCGTAAGGAAATTCCATCAGTATCTTTATGGCCGTAAATTCACACTTCGGACTGATCACAAGCCGCTTGTCACGATTTTTGGAGACAAGGTAGGCATACCTGTAATGGCCGCGAGTCGAATGCAACGTTGGGCCGTAATTTTAGCAGGTTACGACTATGATATCGAATACGTAAGGAGTGCGAATAACGCGGCTGACGCGTTGTCACGGTTGCCTGTAGGTAAAAAAAATGAGCAAATGCGTGAAACTACGTACCTAAATTTCGTACAAATTTTTTTACCAGTAACGAGCGAGCAGGTTAAGAAAAATTACGAAAACGATAATGTACTAAAGCGGGTGTACGTGTACATCAATACAGGGTGGCCCGAGCATTGCACTGATAGTGAAATGAAGCCATATTTTGTGAGACGGAAGGAGCTGTATTTAGATATGGGTTGTATACTTTGGGGCTACAGGTTAGTCATACCGGAACCTTTGCGGGAAAAGCTACTGAAAGAACTGCACATTGGCCATATGGGGATGGTAAAAATGAAAAGTTTGGCGCGTAGTTTTGTATGGTGGGCCGGTATCGACGCGGATATCGAGCGCGCGTGTCAGGCATGCGAGGCGTGCGCGGCGGAGGCGGCGGCTCCCCCGCGCGCGCCGCCGCAGCCCTGGCCCTATCCCGCTGAACCCTGGTCGCGGCTACATGTGGATTTCCTTAGACCCTTTCAGGGTAAAATGTTTTTAATTCTTATAGATTCCACAACTAAATGGCTTGAAATATTTTTGATGCAACGTACGACTGCGTATTCCGTTATACGCGTGCTAAGAGAAACGTTCGCGAGATTTGGACTGCCAAAAGAAGTGGTGTCCGACAATGGGCCCCCCTTCTCGAGTAAGGAATATGCAGACTTCATGCGTAATAATGGTATAAAATTAACGTTTACAGCTGTATACCATCCGTCCTCCAACGGAGCAGCGGAAGGAGCTGTAAAGTTATGTAAACGAGTAATGAGGAAAGCTATGCGAGAAGGCAGTGACGTCGAGGCAGCTCTACAGAGTTATTTGATGGCATATAGGAATGTAGCTCATAGTAGTACAGGGTTAGCTCCGGCGATGCTGCTGCAACGTAGGAACCTCAGGTCTAGACTTGATTTATTGAGAGGAGCGCGTCAGGCAGAAAGTAAAATGTACGAAGCCCAAAGTAAACAAACGGAGTATGCTCGTGGAACGCCGCGAGAATTCCATATCGGTGACTCGGTAATGGTTCGGGACTTTAGTGAGGGAAGGAAATGGGTAAAAGGAAAAGTTGATGAGAAACTAGGTTCTCGACATTATACGGTTAGTAGGGAGGAGGGTCCTCCACTGAAAAGGCATGTAGACCAGATGAGAAGAAACTGGTTTAGTTTTGGATTTCCATATGGATGTGATTCCGATCAAATGTCAGCTTCAACGGGTTCCGGGTCCCAGTCGGCGAGCGCGCGCTCCGCGGCTCCCAGCGCGGGCCAGCCGCGCAGCCGGGTCCCCACTGTTCCGGCGGAGCCGCCGAGGCTAAGGCCTAGAGATGCACTTAGACCTCCTATTCGGTATCGTTTAGAGATAGATTAAGGTACCTATTGTTAATGTATTCATGTATACCTAACAATTTGCTGCGTTGTTTCTTTTGTTTAGTATAGATGTACTACGTACTTCCTCTGTAGTAATGTTAAGTTATATTACAATTGTTAACCTGTTAAATTGGCACCTTAATAAAATATTGGTCATGGTGTACCTACCGTGTAAGATAATGTAACTATTATAGTAAAAATTATAGTCAAGTGTTTTCGGAATAAGGGTGAGGGTGTAATGTATGAAGGTAGTTTTAAGATATGTCATAATGGATAAAACGCATTATTGCAGGTAGGCGTTGTTCATTAAACGGTGTTAACCATATCGGACGTGTTTTTCTGGCGCTCCCGAAATCCTGCCCTTCAGGCCTGTAAATATTCCTCAGTAGTAATAATCAAAAACAAGCGGATATTTTCAACTCGAGAGCTTTTAATATTAATATACATAAATTTACAATCAGTTTAGAGCAGAGAATACAGTTTAAACCCTATTACAATTGACACAAGGTATAAAAACTGACGTGATTAAATGATAAAATACTTTATATATTTTGGTAATAACTATTTATTATCAGTTTACACGTTTAACATATAGCTGTTTTTAAGATCAAATGTAAAGAAGGATATTATAAAGAACGAATGACATCGAGTGCTGCCAACAGCAAATCACTTAAATCGACATAAATTGTTATGGTATTGCCACCCCACAACACCCCCACTCAATACAATAATATTTACTATATAAAAACAAAAACAAAATGTTATTAATAACTTAGATTAGGTATATGACATTTTTAACATTAGCCGTTCAACAGCTGAGATGAAGCTACACCACACCTCATCAAACATTTCTCAAACAATTGTTTACATAATGCTTTTGTGAAAATATCAGCAGGATGTTCATCTGTTTTAATATATTTTACATTTAGTTTGTTACTGCTGATTAAATCTTTAACATAATGATAACGAATATCCACATGTTTTAGTCGTTTCATTGATTCTGACCCTGCACTTAGTATGGCTGACTGGTTGTCACAAAAAATATTTATGGGGCAAATATTTTGGAAACCGAAGTCGCTTAATAAATTTATTAGCCAACAGGCCTCACTCGCAGCCATGCTCAATGCCACATACTCTGATTCTGTGGATGACAGACTTACAGACGACTGTTTTTTAGAGCTCCATAAAACTATACAATTACAAAATGTGAACATGTATCCTGAAGTGAATTTTCTATCATTTATATGAATTTTCTATCCCCAATTAGCATCACAATACCCTTTTAAACAAATATTGTTATCACATTTATAAATTAATTTATAATCTAATGTATGTTTTACATACCGTAATACCCGCTTTAGAGCAGTTAATAACATGTCATTTGCACTCTTTTGATATCTACTTAGCATAGACACAGCGAAACATAGATCTAGTCTAGTACCTGACACAGCATACATTAAACTACCTATTAGGTATTTGTCGACACAACTTTTCAATGTTTTGATTTATATTACATTTATTACTTGCAAATATTTTTATATTCAAATTACTGTCCATAGGTGTTGACATAGGCTTGCAATCTTCCATATTAAATTTAGTTAGTACAGATTTTAAGTAATTTTGTTGAGTTAGTTCAGTAATTCCACTCTTTAAATTTTGTGTTACACTGATACCTAAGAAATTTGAAATCTTTCCCAAATCTTTCATTTTAAATTCATGATTTAACACAGTTTTAAGTTTCAGAATTTATTTTCAGAACAATTATTTCCAAAAAACACAAGGTCATCAACATACAATAATAACACAAACATTATATTTCCATTGGAACATTTCATATAAAGGCAAGAATCACATTTTGATCTTATGAAACCCTCTCTTGTTATTACTGAATTAAACTTTAAATTCCAACATTTAGGCGATATTTTGAGACCATATAGAGATTTATTTAATTTGACTATTTTGTTTCCATTAGAATAAGCTCCTTCCGGAAAACATAAGTAAACATTTTCATTTAACTCCCCATATAAAAAGGCACCCGTTACATCCATCTGATAAATAGGAAGATTTAACTTAGTTGCAACTATGACAAACATTCTAAATGTTGACAACTTTGCCACAGGGGCATATATTTCATTTAAATCAAATACATTTTCTTGCTCAAATCATCTAGCTACTAATCTGGCTTTATATTGCTTACCATCTTTTGACTCCTTGATTTTAAAAACCCATTTGCTGCTGACCACCTTCTCGTTCACAGATTGTTTAAAAACAGTCCAGGTATTGTTTTCCTTTAAAGTTCCCAATTCCCTATCTATCGCTTCACTCCACTTATGTCCGTCACTGGAGTTTATGGCTTCTTTGTATGACACTGGCTCACTCAAGTCACTTTGAACCAAGTTTGTTTCCGAGTACGCTTGCTCCTGTCCTTCTGTGATATTAGATTTGGATCTTCTTCTGGTGAACTTAAGTCCTCAAAACACGGTTCATATTCACTTCCTGGCGTACTGTCATGGAGTGTATCTTCCTCAGGGGTAAGTGTAACTTCCAATATCTCCTGTTCACTTCTGTCCTTTTCATTTTCCTTTTCCGACTCTGTCAAAGACTGGTCAACCTGTGTTTCAAGATTTAATCTTACTGTAGACTCTTCTAAGAACACCACGTCTCTTTTAATTTCTATTTTATTTTTCTGTGGAAAGTATACTCTATAGCCTTTTACCTCTTCACTGTATCCGACCATCAGTCCCTTTTCTCCTTTTTATCCCATTTCCTCCTTTTTTCTTTAGTGATGTGTACATAGACGGGCACGCCAAAGGTCTTGAGCTGATGAATATTGTAATTTTTATTAGTCCACACTTCATATGGAGTTTTTCAATTTTCATTGCTTTTCGTAGTTCTGTTCAGTACAAAGGCCGCTGTATGCACTGCCTCAGCCCATAATGTTTTGGGAAGATTTTTTGCATGCAGCATGGTTCTTGCTGCTTCTACCAGGGTTCTGTTTTCTCGCTCTGCTTTCGCATTTTGTTCTGGCGTATACGGTACACTCATTTGGTGCGTTATGCCACGTTTGAGGAACATTTGTTTTGTTTCTCTGTTGACAAATTCCAACCCATTGTCGCTTCGAAATATTTTTATTTTGTTTCCAGTAGTTGTCTCAGCCTTGTTGAGAAAATGATCAATGCAGTTCTGGATCTCGTTTTTAGTTTTTACGAAATACGCCGATCTATAATTTGAATAATCGTCCGTAAGTAGGACGAAATACCTCGAGCCTCCGACAGACGATTCCACAGAGTACTTTTATGACGATTCTTCCATCGGCCCACATGTATAATTTCACAAGTTTTTGTGCTCACCTATTGCTTTTCGAGAATGGCAAACGGTGCATCTTTCCCAACAAACAACTTTCGCACTTTAGGACAGAAATTTGTTTGGTTTTAATGTTGTTATTTTCCAATATTTTTCTATCGTAATCAAAATTCTGGTGAGCCAGCCTCTCGTGCCACACGTAGAAATCATTTTCTATTGTTGTCTTAGCAACACTCGCTGACACGGAACGTATCCATAACTGAACGCAGTCTTATTAATGTTTTCCCTCCATTATTATTCTCCTAGCTGTCAATGTCAACGACATATCCACAACCCATTGTACGAAATACATCCAATAAAAACTGAAATAAAGTTGATGTTTGATTTAATGTTCATCTTATATTACATGGTGCCGAAACCGGATATTCAGCGTGTTAAAAATGACAGAAAACAGTGCGCAGAAACCGGACCTGAATGTAAAGCCGCCAAAGTACTTTACAATAAATACTAACGAAGATGTGGCACAATCGTGGAAACGATGGCTTCAACAATTCGAGTGGTATGCGATAGCCAGCAATCTAGAAGAGAAAAAACCTGCAGCACAAGTCGCCGTATTTATGTCATGTATTGGACCAGAGGCTACGGTTATCTACAGTACATTTAAACTGTCAGAGACAGAGGTTAATCTGGAAAGCCTGAAAAACAGGTTTACAAATCATTTTACTCCAAAAATCAACGAATCTTATGAAAGGTACGTCTTCAACACAATAATCGAAAAGGAAGGTCAAGTGATTGATGAGTTTCTCACAGAGCTGCGTGGTAAAGCAAAAAACTGTGGATATGGCATGTTGGAAGACAGCCTCATTCGTGACAGGATATTAGTGGGAGTACGATGTGATTCACTGAGAGAAAAGTTGCTGTCCGAACAGGATCTCTCACTTCATAAAACTATAGACATCTGTCACTTAGTCAAGCAGGTCAAAATGCAGGCAAGTACCATGAGGCAAACTGTCACTGTAGATGCAGTTACCTGGAACAGAAAAAACATGCCCATTAAGAAAAAAGAAGAAGAAAGTGATGAGATAAATTCATTTCACTGTAGCAGATGTGATACTATCCATTCCCGGAGGTATTGCCTTGCTTTTAAGAAAATTTGTCTGAAGTGTAAAAAGAGAAACCACTTCATAAAATGCTGCAAAAGTAAAACAGTTGATGCAATTGCTAGAAATGAAGAATATGACGATGATAATGATGGATTTATGGTGTCAGCTGTAGATGCCGAGAGAGATGTTGATATAGAAGACTGGTATGAGCAAGCAACTTTGCCAAATGGGGTTATTGTAAACTTCAAATTGGATTCGGGAAGCCAGTGCAATGTGATTAGTCGACAAACAATTCACAAAACCAGAACACAACACAGCCCTTGCACAACAAGATTTTTAACATCATTCTCTAATCATAAATTGCCTGTCTTAGGAGAAGTTAAAATGGAGACAATTATAAAAGGACAGCAAAGAGTGATAAAATACTTAGTTGTTGAAGAAGGTGTTACTCCTGTGCTGGGCAAATCAACATGTGTAAATTTAAAGTTAGTGAGACGCATAGAAGCACTCTCAAAAGATGATGACCTATTCGAAGGAATCGGCTGCCTTAAACAATACAAATATGATATTGATTTTGTGGACAATCCAAAATTACCTATATGTCCAGCGCGTAAGATTCCTCATTCAATAAGACAACAAGTTAAAGAAGAATTGGACAACATGGTAGCCCAGAAAATAATTAAACCAGTGACTGAACCTACACCAGCTGTTTCACCTATGGTTGTAGTGAACAAAAACAACAAAATTAGGCTTTGCCTAGATCCTTCAGAAATAAATAAAAATTTGAAGAGGAGACATTACCCGCTGAACACTCTTGAAGAAATTGCTGCAAGAATTCACGGTTCAAGATGGTTCACACTACTGGACTGTAGGAAAGGCTTTTGGCAATTGCAAGTGACTCCCCGCACATCAGAATTCTTAACATTTAGTACACCCTTTGGAAGGTACTCCTGCTTGAGAATGCCCTTCGGCTTGGCGTCAGCTCCAGAGGTCTTTCAACAAGTTATGAGTTCACTGTTAGTAGACTTAAAAAATACTGAGGTGTCAATGGATGATGTACTACTCCACGCTCCCAGCAAAGAAGACCTGGAAAAAATCACACAAAAAGTACTGGAAAAATTCAGGAAGCTCAATAAAGAGAAATGTGTATTCAACACACAAGAAGTGAAGTTTCTAGGACACATAGTAACCAGTGAGGGATTAAAACCAGACCCTGAGAAATTGGAAACCATTTCAAAGATCAAGAGGCCTGACAATGTAAAAGAGCTGCAGCGCTTTCTGGGGTTAATAACTTACATGTCAAAATTCATAAAAAATATGGCAGATATCACCAGCCCATTAAGACAGTTACTACAAAAAGATTTTGAATGGATTTGGGACCAACCACAGGAAAATGCATTCATCAAACTGAAGGAGCTGTTGAAAACCCCACCGGTACTCGGATTCTATGATCCTAAAGAACCAATATTACTCTCAGTGGATGCCAGTAGTTATGCATGTGGAGGAGTCATGATCCAGAAAGGAAAGCCCATTGCCTACTGTGCCAAGTATTTCACAAAAACTGAACAAGGGTACAGTCAACTGGAAAAAGAGGCCAATGCAATCTTGGTAGCATGTAAAAAATTTCATACCTATATCTGGGGATGCAAAGATTTGACTATTGAATCAGACCACAGACCATTAGAAACAATCTTCAAAAAACCACTTACCAGTGCACCACCAAGACTGCAAAGGATGTTATATCAGATTTTACCATATAACCCCAAAGTGACATATAAAAAAGGCTCAGAAATGTATGTAGCTTACACCCTGAGCAGAGACTGTGAAAAACTAACCTGAACCTAGAAAAAGACCTGAACCTAGAGAAAAGGCAAATATGTGCTAAAAACGCGCAGAGAAGAGCTTAAAGTTGAAATTGAGAAAAGTGAAGAGCTTACTAGCTTAAAGAAAGCTATACTCAAGGGATGGCCTGAAAAAGCTGAACAATTGCCGGAAAATTTGAAAAAATATTGGTGCTATAGAGAAACGCTAAGTGTATTCAATGATATCAGTTTTAAAGATGATAGAGTACTGGTACCCAAGTCTATGACTCCCTTAGTAATGAAACAGTGCCATCTAAGTCATAAAGGTATACAGGGAACACTTAAACTTGCACGTGACAATGTATTTTGGCCAGACATGACATCAGATTTAACAAATTATGTAAAATCATGTAAAGCATGTACAAAAATACCCAATGGAGCCCATTATTATGCAGACTGCACCAGATCGACCATGGAGCCTAGTGGCAACAGATTTATTTCACCTTAAAGGCAAGGATTATATATTGATAGCAGACGGTTATTCAGGCTTCTTCGACGTGCGTGAACTGAGAAGCATGACCAGCTCTGAGATAATTGACAGTCTAAAATGTTGGTTTGCAACACATGGAATACCAGACACTATATTAACAGATGGCGGTAAACAATATGACAGCCAAGAGTTTAGACTGTTCAGAAAGGAATGGAATAATTTTGAACACCGGATCTCAAGTCCCCATTTTCCCCGTGCAAATGGCTTAGCCGAACGCTATGTTCAGGAAGCAAAAAACTTAATGAAGAAGTGTTTTGAGGATAACACAGATCTCCAACTAGCGTTACTGCACACTTAACACACCGCGACTAGATCTTGGTTCACCAGCACAAAGATTGTTCAATAGAAGAACCAAAACTTTACTTCCTACTAATAACATACTGTTTGCCCCTAAAATCATAAGAAATGTTACTAAAAAACTTCAGCAGCTGAAAGAAAATGAGAAAAGCTTTGCAGACAGAGGGAAAAGAGCAAACACAGAGTTCTTCAATCATGAAAAAGTAATGTTAAGGAAAAGTCATGGAAACTGGGTTCCAGCAGAAGTGTTAACAGCTGAAGGACACCGCTCATACAAAGTAGTGACTGAAGATGGAATCAAATATTGCGTCCTCTGCATCTTCAGCATCTTCAGCTGCAATGACACTCGTACTGGAGCTAGAAGTGCCAGCCTCTCCTTGCTCTGTAGTTGCTTTTGGTTTCCATTTACCGACTTGATTAACAACGTCATCAGGAAGTTCGTACGTTAAGCAATTCATGTCCTTAATCTTTAGTTGGTTTCTGATGGTAAGCAGGGAATTTAAAGTTTTTTCGTCTAACTTGTTACGTAGTTTATTTTTGATGATACTCATGGCACTAAATGAGTTGATAAATATCAAACGCCAATATGTCCTTGATAACTAATAAACGAGCAGGGCATTATTTTGATTTGCAGGTTCTATATGGTGTATTTCCAAAACGTTAAGGTTTATTTCAGCTTATTTTGGCCTTATTTATGTCTGGTAACATTTTAATATAATAGTATAGTAGGACCACGCTAAGTCCGAATCGCTTTTTAAAAAAAATAAAATAAAAATCTCTGTATGGCAACTAGTGCCATGTCTTTTATCCGTCATAGAACGTCATTCATAAAAGTCATAACAAAGAATTTGACTGACTTGAAAAATATTGTTGAGGCGATTGGCACATTGGAGCGCAGCATTCATTCTGGCGAAATTTAGAAATATGTGTATAAGACATTTACTGTTTTGGAATTGTTAACTGAAACAATTGTGTTGCTCTGTAAACAAAGTTTTTATTTTAGTTCTTATATTCTAACATACACACGATAATCATAAGTTTCTCTGTTTAACATAAAGGATACAACTTACCTGTAAACAAAGAAACGACAATTAAAGTCTCTTATTGAAATTATCACAATTCCTTTTTATATTACAACCACTACATCACGGTGAGGTTATGACAGCCATCTTTATGCGTCGTTATTAATACTGTCGGCCGCCATTACTTGTGGCGCCATCTACAAGGTATATGCTCACATAGTGACTCTTTACCGACCGAGGCTGCTATACAGTACAACTTAAAGAAAATAATATATTATTTTCTTTATATCTCCCTCCTCAAACAAAAAAATTTTTTTTTACAAAATTTTCACTTATTTAAACTTAGTACTAATACTATATCTTAATGTTATACATAACTATAGTTGAAATCGTTATATTCATGTAGGTATCGGTATGATCTTTGTAATATGAAAGAGATTAGACTCTGACTTTTTATGACCTGTATTAATTCTATATATTGAATTTGATATTTTTTCCATTATTTTAAATGGACCGATCTTCAGCTCATCTAATTTATTTCTATTGAGTCTGTTCCCATTTTCGACATATACCATATCCCCTGTATTAAAATTGAATTGAGTTCTATTTTTATCAAAGATTTGTTTATTATATTTATGTGATTTTATTGAATTTTCAAATGCTATTTTTCTGTCTCTTATCCATTCAACCTCTGTTTTATTTTGTTTTAGTTCATTAGGCAAACATGAGACATCTGTACCATCCAACAAGTATTTTGGTGCAAAGCCAGTAACTGTATGTTCTGTATTATTATATTTATCTACACAGTTATGGGCAATGGTTGTCCATGCTATTTTATTACTTTTTTCGTTTATTTTACATCTGATTTTGTTTACAAGTGTTTGGTTAAGTCTTTCATTTAATCCATTAGAAAAAGGAGCATTTACTGCAGTGAAGACTATTGGTATTGATTTTTCATTTAAATATGTTTTAAATTCTTTTGAATTGATTCCCGGGTATTGATCACAGAGAAGTATGCCTATTGTATCCGAATCGGTAACGTTATTGATTAATTTTACAAAGTCATTAGCACTTTGTGTTTTTGAGGTAACAATATAAGCGAACCGAGTAAAATGGTCTACTAGCAGATGCAAAAATCTTTTAGTTGATCGTGAACCTCCAAACCCTCCAATTGTGTCTATTGAGACAATTTCAAAAGGTTTTGTAGCTGGACCTAAATGTGACATTAGACCATACTTATTTTGTCCTCTTGTTTTATTTTTTATGCATATCTCACAGCTTTTACAATGTTTTTGAATATTTATAGTTAAATGTTTTGCTGTATATACTGTACTAATTTTGTTTTGCATTTGTTTTACACCTAAATGACACATATTTTCATGTACATCTTTAATAAGTTTTTTACTGAAATTTTCAGATAACACAATTTTCTCCTTTTTTTTTATTGTTTTGTAATAAACATTATGTCTTGATATTAATTTTGATTTATTGTTTTGAATTTCTGTATTGTTTTTCTGATCTGTAACGATATCATTAAGTTTTAGCATGTTTACAATTTTTAATTGTTCATCCGTATCTTCATTTGCTGCTAACACCGGATTCCTACTTAAACAGTCTGCTTCTATATTTTCTTTTCCCGGAGTGTATTTGATTTTAAAATCATATTGTGATAAGTAATATGTTAAATCCCCTAATTCATCATCTGTTCTTGATTTTATATTTAAATTTTCTAATGGTTTGTGATCAGAATATACTGTAAAAGTCTTACCTATTAGCCAGTGCTGCCAGTATTTTATTGCTTCTTTAATAGCTAAACATTCTAAAAAAACGGCTTTTTTTGTCCTTTGTACTTGATTTAACTTTTTTGAAAAATATGCCACTGGCTTGTCCTTTCCATTTGCTTGTGTTTGCTTTAACACGGCCCCTATACCTTCTAAAGATGCGTCTGTATGGATAATTATCGGCAAATTCTGGTCAAATATTTCTAAGATTGGCTGTGAACACAACAATTTTTTTACATTTTAAAGATCTTTGACAATCTGCTGTCCAAATAAATTTTTGATTTTTTCTAAGTAAATTATGCAAGGATTCCAAAATTATCGCACTTCTTGGGATGTATTCATGATAGAAGTTAATTTTACCAAGAAATTGTCGAACATTTTTTTGAGTCTTTGGTATTGGAAATTCTTTTATTGAAACTAAATTATCTCTTATGGGCCGCACTGTATTATTATTTATTAAATGACCGAGATATTTCACAGTGTTTGAGGCAAATATACATTTTGTAAACTTTAATCTAAAACCCTCTCTTTTTATAGCTTTTAATAATTGTGTTAAATGGTTGATGTGTTCATTAAAAGTTTTAGAAAATATTAAGATGTCATCAATGTAGTTCACTGCAAAATGGGTAAGTTTATATTTTCTTAAAATGTTACCTAGTATCCTTTGGAAAATTGCCGGTGAAGTCTTCAAACCAAATGGCAAACAGGTCCACTGAAAATGTCCTTCCTGTGTTACAAAAGCAGTTTTCTTTCTATCTTCTATTCTAAGCGGGATTGACCAGAAGGCTGAATTTATGTCCAAAGTCGTGAAATATGTTGAGTCTCTTGTTTTTATCACTAGGTCGTCGATCAGTGGAAAAGGTTGAGCTTGAGGTACCACTATTTTATTTAGATCTCTAAAGTCTATACACAATCTTGATTTTCTATTGTCTTCTTTTTTGAAAAGTTACCGGCGCCGCAAATGGACTATAAGATTCTTCAATAAGATTTTTATCTAGTAGCTTAGCTACTTGTCCTTCAATTTCCTTTTTGTCTTCAACTGAGCATCGGTAAGGCCTTTTACTGCAGTATTTGTCCACAAGTAGATCGATGCGTGCTTCATAGTCTCTGACCGTACCAATGTCATACTTGTCTTTTGCAAATATCGATTTGTAAGTATCTATCAATTTGTTTATCTCTGACTTTTGCTCAATATTTAAACTGCTCATGCTTATTTTAAAATCTTCCTCTTTTATGTGTTCATTAAAATTAATTGAACATGGGTATTCTTCATTTTTTTCTTCCTTAAAAGTTTTTATCTTATCACTATCCTCATTTATAGGAATATTTTTATCTTTGATTTCTACGTCCTCTCTCTTTTGAGTGATTTTCAAATTTTCATCTTGTACCAATCTAAATTGTTTTATGATATCCAATCCAATTAGAAAGTCGTATTTAAATTCCTCTCCATCTATTATATATATTTCAGCTTTTTCTTCAATATCAAAAATTTTCATTTTAATAGTTGTCAAACCAATTGTCTTTTTAACACCATTAATTGTGATTAAGTTATCATTTTTATAATCACCGTTTTCTTGACGTCTCAGTCTTATTAATTTGGAATTAATTATAGAAACATTTGAGCCCGAATCATATATTCCAAATATATCTAATTTTGTATCTAATAATAGTTCGACTTTAATTAATGGTGTTATTATTCGTTTTTTTTATCCTCATAATTGAGTTCAACGTCAATTACTGAATTGTTGACAGTTTTCCCATAATTTCTCTTTATATTATATTTATCTGTCTCTTTGAACCAGCACCTTTCTTCTGGGTGGAACCGGATACCTTTATTTAAATTCTCACAAGTTTTGCATGGTTTAAATTTATCAGTTTTTACTTTATAATCATTGCTATTTCTTTTATTTTTGTTCGCATTATATTTGTTTGGTACAAATTCATGCTTTCCAATTTCATTGTAGAGGCTCGCAGTTGATTTTACAGCTTCCTTGTCTATTTTATCCATAATGTAATCTGGTAATCCCATAACAATTAGATGTATCATGGTCTGGGTGTCGATGTGCTTGTTTACCTCTAATAATAATCTTTCTTTTTTTGTGGCATATTCCAATAAAGATCCAGCTTGAAATCTATATGTAAATGCATACTTGACTTGGGACCACCCTTTGTTTCCAAATGTTTCACAAAAGTTATCTCTCCATACTGTCCATTTGGAATTAACTGTTAATTTTATTAACATACTGCTATACCAATCTAGGCACTGTTTTTCTAAAAGATGTTTCAAAATCTCAATTTTCTCTTCATTCTGTATAATCTCAAATCTTTCACATTCACTTTCAAATTCGTTAATCCATTGGTCAGCGTTTGATGTTTTATTAGAAAACTTTTCTATTAAAAACCTATCAGCAATTTTTCCTAAATTTTTCGCTTCCGGCATATTATGTTTTGTATTATTGTATGATGGCAGTGTCACTTCAGTAATCTCATCTAAATACTGGTCACCAAACTGTACGTTTTCACCTTCATCCAAATATATGGCTTTTAAATCCGTGTTTAAAGGAATCCACACCGCGCGCATTTGATGTCTTTTCTTTATTGAGTTTTTTATTTTGCGATATACTTCTGAAGACAAAATGGCAGCGTGCTTACTTGCGGGTTTTAAGTCATCTGGGAGTTCGAACACGCGTCCTTCAGGTGTTTCAATACAAGTTACACATATCACATTTGTTTTTCCGTCCGCGGACCCCAATACTTCAAATTTAAATCGTAATTTGTCCATTTTTCTTTGTTTTTAACTAGAATTGTCGTTTTATAAGACAATTTACTGTTTTGGAATTGTTAACTGAAACAATTGTGTTGCTCTGTAAACAAAGTTTTTATTTTAGTTCTTATATTCTAACATACACACGATAATCATAAGTTTCTCTGTTTAACATAAAGGATACAACTTACCTGTAAACAAAGAAACGACAATTAAAGTCTCTTATTGAAATTATCACAATTCCTTTTTATATTACAACCACTACATCACGGTGAGGTTATGACAGCCATCTTTATGCGTCGTTATTAATACTGTCGGCCGCCATTACTTGTGGCGCCATCTACAAGGTATATGCTCACATAGTGACTCTTTACCGACCGAGGCTGCTATACAGTACAACTTAAAGAAAATAATATATTATTTTCTTTATATGTGTAATTTTTATATTGTTTTATATACAATAAAAAATTTAGGAATTCTCCAAATTGTTATAATCTTTTCATAAAATTATATTATTTGGGCGAAAAATAATTTGAGATCGAGTAACGGAATACCTATTTGACAATCCTGGAGACCTCACTTCAGAGCAGCGGCCTATTTGACGCCTTTTTATGTAGAAAGTACAGTGCCAAAAACTTATCTGGCCCGCAGCCCGTGTCAAATATTGGAAAAAAAACGACGGATGAACGCGCGTGGATGCGTTGTCAGTGTGTTAGACTATGAGTAATTTCCATAGAAACCGATGACAGCTCAAATAACTTTATGTCGCGCACTAACGCACGTCACGCACAACTTTACGGTGCTGCGTTCCAGTGTGCGGATCGCCTAAATAATAATGGACAATGTCTGACAAGGACAGATTATCCAATATATATTGCCATATCCACATTTTATATTTTCTACCACTGTCAGTTGATTCGGACTAAGCGTGGTCCTATTATAACACTCATAAACCCGCTTAAAATCATAAACCGGTATGGACATAATAGGTTCTGCAAAAAACCAATGGACTTATTTGGTTCTGAAAAAAAAAATAAGGGTCCGACATATGTTAGTTTGATACAAGATGTCACTGAGTGACGCCATCTTACCGTAAGGGCTGGGGTTACCAGCGACATAAGTTTGTTCAGTTAACTAGCTTTTGCCTATGGGCTTTTACTCGTATGAAAATTTAATTCAGCACTCCAGAATAATGCAGCTTTCTGTCAGTGAAAGTTTACGAATTTAATCAATAGTTTCAGAGATGAATGTTACACGTTTGTCAAATAAAAAGTAACCATGTAAGTTTGTATGCTAGTAATTATCTGTATGTTTATCTGGTAGTAGTTTAATATTTTTTTTTTATTATAATATAATATTAATAAAACAAGTAAGAAAATAAACAAACTCTTTCATATGTCAAAGATTTAATAAGTGATCTTAAAAGTAACATAGTAATCAATTACACAAAGTCAATTATCTCTTCGTTCTCCACATCTTCAATATTAACTTCACTTTCGGAATCATTTTCTAGTGTTTTTAGTTGGTTAATAACTCTTCTGGTAAGAATATTTTTATAGTACGATAAGTTTTCAAATTTCTGCCAATCATCTCCGTAATGTTTCGTTAAAAGACTGTTTACGTCGGTCAACTTTGCTGCTTTTACGGGAACTCCAACAGATATTTGACTCAAAGTCATTTCATTTAGTCTTTTTCCCCGTTTTGTTAAAGATTTGCTGTCACAAATGTCATTTCGATAAGAAATTTCACCGCGAACACGAACTCTGTTAGCATTTTTTTTTAATATAATCCGTTTGCATTTGCTGATCTGAAAATGCCAACTTTGAGTACCTTTGAGAAATTCTTTGCTTTTTTCCCTCCAGTCATGTACAGGCACGTCGGTAACCAATTTGTGAATAGATGCATGTTCTTCAATGATTCTTTCATATTCACTTGGCATAATAATGTTCTCCCTTTTCTTAATAACTCTTTCGATTAACGCAAACACTCTGTCGGCAGGCAAGAAAAATGCCCTGTGACCGGAAAAACCATTTCAACGTCTTTGATATTACGTTATTTTATATTACGTCTCAAGAAGCCATTTCATTACCATGCTCAAAAACCAATCTTATTTTACTAATACCAGTTAGGTCTACTATATTTTAGCAGTGATGTAATGCTGAGCATATTTCGTTTGAGCTTTTGGCTGCCTGATCTTCCGTCCAAACATACGCATGGGTGTTATCAGGCGTTAAGGATGAGCGTGAAGTCCCAACAACCACCGTGAAATTATATAAGTTGTCTTGAGTAATATGTTAATTGGTCTGGTATTTTTGGCAGTGGAAGATTTTTTTGACAGTCGAATGATAAAATAAGGAGCCCAGGGATATCTTCTTGCAGCATTTTAAAAAATTCTTTTGCTCGCAATTTGTGGATTCTGTACTCCGTAATCAGTTGCTGTTTCATTTCCTGAACAGTTTCTACTTTTATTTTTTCTAAATGTTGGAGACAGAAAGAACACACGTCTGTCCACGGGCTACCAAATCCGATATTAAATCGCGTGTTAAATATTTTCCTAAAAAACCCTTGCTTAACACCAAAATCTGGCAGAGCCTGATCATTATACATCTGAAACATTTTTTTAATGTTCAAATCGGGATGAAGATATTGCCTCACTTTTATCTGTTCTCGACAGTAAGTGGCTCTCTAACGTAGTGAAACTTTTTATAAATTTCTCTACGGCTTCTGCTTTTGAGGCGTACGCAAATTGCTTTCTATTGCCACCTCTGTTTTCCTTCGCTAATCTACCAGTTTCATAGTGCCTTTTAGATATTCCTTCAATTCTATTTTAATCGAGTAGCCTTCAAAAATGTCATTTTACATACGGGTATGAAGGCCTTAGTATTTCTGTTGAGGATGTAATATTTTACAACAAAGGCCCTGGGATTTTTAGTTCCACCTCTAGGCCGATGACGTTTCACTTTTGTGGCCGATATGTACTTCAGTATGTTATCTTGGTCAATTTTCGATGTAGTTTCATAAAGTTTCTTATGAAAGTGAAAAATATCTCCACCCGTGAGTGACATACACTTCAAACTGTTTGAATTATGTCTGCAGGAAGGTTTTTTTGGTAAACCTGGTGCTGAGTACCTGAAAAGTCAATTTTAATATTAGTTGAAAGCAAACCCTACAGAACGTTGCCTAAACTGTTAGGTAATTTGTATTTTGTTCTAAGTCACATTCGCCATCACATGATGAGTTAAAGTAATACCACATTCAGATTATTCAGATAATGCATTACAGAATTCTATACTATCAAAAGCAAACACAGGAAATACTAATCGCGACGGGTCTCGTTATGCAAAACTAACCACAGGAAGGACAATCAAAACTCATTCCTTAATATAAATTTAAATTAGATATCTAAACCTTTGTTTTATTTAGAAAATAAAACCATAAACTCACGCCTATATTCGCCGAAGGGCTAGGGGTTTAGCAGTCAGTTTATATTAGTCCCAGCATGACAGCTAAATAATTAGTAAATGAAGTCTATAGCTAAATCATTTCAGAAAAATTCATCATCATTCTAAATAAATTCATCAGTCATTTTAGAAAAAACAAACCAACATTTTAATACAGAACCGTATAAGTTTAGTTAACATTAATTCATAACTTTATTTAAATTTTATTGTAATACTCAAATACAAGATTTTCCTAAATCCTAGAATATGTGGCAACGTTGGCAACACAAAAAAATGCAACACAGCGATATTCCGAGTATAATAAAATTTTACTCACAATTTCTCCTTTTTCTGAGCATTTTTACGTTGTGTCTTTATCTTGCTTCTCTTTCTGGCTTTGTCTGGTTCACAATTTGTTATGCTGGACTCCATTTGCGGCAATTAAAACCAATAAATCTATTTTAAAGTGAGGAGCGCTACCACAGCTTATCAATACTATAATGGCCGCCATGATGGCTGACCGCGTGATCTGATTGGTTCGTTTGGACATATTTGAATTAGTTATGAACGCATCTAGGGACTTACGTTCCTTTGAAATGAAACTGGCATTTAGTTTTGTTTTTTCATTGCAATAACGTGGACATATTTGAAAGTGAAATATAACACAACATTCTTGGTTTTCTTTACTATATTTTGGCGTAAAAAGTTGTTTTTGGTCCAGGGTGGACATATTGGCGTTTGATATTTATCAACTCAAATAATCTTTCGACTTCGGCATTTGAGTGCGGCAATGACAAGATGGCGATAGCAAATTCACACAATTCGTGGAAGGTGTTCACATCAGCTGCATTTTTGTACGCCGCTACCTTAGCCCAAAAGGTACAGGTCGCGCGGTGGTTTAAGATCGCTCGGCAAAACTAGTCAATCGGCGCAGATTTTTTTTAATTTCATATTTTGCTGTATAATCCCTACTATTCCTACTAATATTATAAATGCGAAAGTGTTGTATGTTCCGTTTTCACACTTTAACGGCTGAACCAATTTAGATGAAATTTAACATAGAGTTATTTTGGATCGTAGACGGACATAGGGTACTTTAGGCCGCGGCTCCGCTCGCGTGAATCAAAATACACGCGATCGGAGCCACTAGTTATTGTTTGTGACTTATCTTGGTAGTAGAAATATTTAGAAAAATAAAGAACAAAAGTTTTAATTTTTATTTATTACATAAAATGAAAAAAAAAAATTAATCATCCGGCAGTGTTGACATTCCTTCCATCAAATCATCGTGCGATGTCGAAGTAGAAGGTTGAGGATGGAAACACGAGGCTAAGGGCACCTCTTCATCGTCAGACATTTCGGAGTTATCGTTATCTTCACTCTCTTCGCTGTCGGAGCTGTCATCAGTGACACGAATAACAAACTGTTCTGTCATAAGATCTATAATGTGGTCACTTTTTACGTATTCTTCTTCTACAGATTTGGTTTTATTACACAAAATCTCCCACTCTCTTGCTCCCATTAGATAAACTTTTTCTTTAACAAGCTCAATAGCATTATTAAGATTCCATTTAACGTTTTTACTACCCACATACTGTTTGACTATAGACCAAGCCATCTCAATCGGGTTGAGATCAGGGTGATACGGAGGCAGTCTCAGAATGTTGTGATTGTGTTCAGCCAAAATCTTGTCAATAGATAACTTTTTAACTTTTTGCGGTTTCAACATTTTTTCATCGTATTCAATACCTTTTTCGGACTGCCAGGCTTGCATATCTGCTTTTTTGGAGTTTGATGTTGGTGCATTGCATGGCTGTTTATTATGATAGGAAGCGTTATCAACCACTACAACAGAATTAGGTGGAATATTAGGGATAAGTTGGGTTCTCAACCATTTTTCGTAGTTGTCGTAATTCATGTTGTCGTGGTAGTCTCCTGATTTGCCTCCAGCTTTGAAAGTGAGCAACGCATTTGGAACAAAGCCCGCCACGGATCCAGCATGTACGATAACCACGCGTTGTCCTTTAGAAATTGGCGTTTTAAGGCCCTTCGTTGAACCATCCGTCCAAGCTTTGGGGTTCGAGTGTGATGAATCCACGTATGATTCATCTGTGTAAATTATTGCACGTCCTTCTTCACGTTTTTTTTTATTTTTTCTAGGTACTCGATTCGTTTGAGTCGAATGTTTGTAGTTTATATCAAAACCTTTCTGTTGTTTTCGGTTTTCTTCCATTTAAAACCCAATTCTTTTATAATCTGTCGAAGACTTGTTTTAGAGCCTTGAAAATTTAAATCTTCCTGTAATTTTTGTCTCAGTTTTTCAATTGTGGGAAGCTCTTTATTAGTGATGTGAAAGTTATGAATGCACCTTTTAATAACTCCTTGGTCAAAGTTATCGATTTCAGTTATTGGTTTTGCACGCTGTCTTTTTTTCCCAGGAGTTCTAAACACCGTCAGAAATTCGGAATTTGCGGCCTGTGTGGAAATCCTCCTCACTGTTGTAACAGATGTTTTTGTTGCAAGTGCTGTTGTTTTTTGTTCTTGTTTTAAACTGCTCATAATTTGTTGTAAAATATTTTCTTTTGTTTTGCTAGCTTCCGCAGTTTCTTCCCGAATTTGCTCTAATTTATTGCAGATTTCAATTAATACCGATATATCAGCTTCATTTGTTGTTCTATTGGTAATGAGTTGTAAACATTGTTTAGGTGTTGTAATTTTATTCTGTAATAATATCGTGGCTTCTGCAGTTATATTTTTTACCTGCTTCAACTTACCCACGATTTCATTAGTTTCCTTTTTAACGTAACAATTCACGTCGTAAAAAATTTTTCTGGCTTGCCGTGTTAAAACTTAATTTTTTGGCATTTTTTTTCACCTCGACTTACTAATAACACGATAAACAATCTGTACGCAACAGTATCCAAGCGAAATGGGACGCGGGAACGCAACGCGGGAGGTAAAGAGCGACTGATCCACCAATAACGTGTCCCGTCGGCGCATACCCGCCCCCCTCTCTCCTCGTCACACCGAATAGACCTAAAAATTGAATACTGCGCATGCCCCTTCTACTTTTGCCGAGCGATCTTAAACCACCGCGCGACCTGTAACAGGGTCTCCATTAAGTGGACTCCAATCTACGAAGTTAATTGTTTGCCACTGCTGCAAAATCTTATCGATCTTTTCGTCGCAAATTCCTATTTCTTTTGCGAGATCTGTTATGGAATTGTCTTTTGATTGTTTCAATGTTTCTTCTTCAGACAACAGCCTCATTTTTTCCAAAGTTTTATAGTTCAATGGTAGTCGTTTTTGAAGTTCTTCGCCCAACTTCACATTGAAATCTATACAGCGTTTTTTTATTGTAGCAATATTTATATTATGATCAGCTGGAAATTTCTGCAGTTGTGATTCAAAAACATAGCCAAGGTATGGAACGGGATTGAGGTGGTCTCTTATTTTCAAATTTATAAAATCTTCGTCAGTTGTTGCTGCTGTTGGCATAATAACTAGTTGACATATTGAACGTAACAACATCATCAGAGTGCTCAACAGTCTTATGGGATTTGCTTTTTCGCTTTCAAAGATTTTTATAGTTTGCTGCACTTCGCCGAGGATGCTTTTTAAAAAGTACTAATATAGTCGATTTTGCTCATCATTATACATAGCATAAAGCATTTCGGTTGTGTAGCAGTGTTCTCTAGTGGTTTGAAAATGTAATTTTAATTCATCCCATTGCGATATTCCAGGATAGATTTCCATGTTGAAACTCAGACAAAGCAACAAAGCAACTTTTTAAATTTATTTAAATAATCTGATTAGAATTTTAAATTCGGATCCCTACAAAGTTGAGAATGTTAATGTTATTTCATGTTGGATCCATGATATTCCAGCAAAAAACTGATAGCTTTGTAGTCTACATGTTTTCAACCTAGTTTTAAAAATATCGTTTTATGTTTAGGCTATTTTGATTTTGACTTATAAGTCATAAAATTACAATATAAAAAAAAGTTTGGGGAGTTCAAAAGTGCACACCTCCAATGCTCATTCATTTGTCTTTTTTAACAGGAAATTAATTTTCGAGCTTTGTAGTGCAAAAAAAAAGTATTAGTATGAAAAAAAATTCGTTTCAAAGAAATATTTACTGCACATAATCCTAAAGCTAATTAAAAAAGTCAGATCAATATGTTAGGTTTTTTCGGCTGTATCGTGAATACATACGTACATACCTACATACAGATTGGCTTCTTAAAAAAAGAGCACAATAATATCGAATTTGTTTATTTAAGTGTATTCTTAATAACAATATTTTTTTTGTCTTATATAAGTTATTGAAAAATTATAAAAGTGATGTGGTTTGAGTCAATTGCATGACATTGATAAAGCAATAACAAAGCACTCCGCAGATGCTTTGCATTTTGAAGTGTATAAAACTGATAAGAGGATTTTTACGACTCAATAAAGTTTTCAACAAAACAGATTATTTTTATCATTACTCTGTATGGAGCTCTGGTTGATTCCAACCATTCATGAAGATTTTCAATACCGAGGATCCACTGAAACAAAATACAAAAATTAGTATCCAACTAAGTATTCATAAAAAGGCTAGAAATCTTCAAACGAGTGGTTATTTACCGCAAGGATACTGCGATCTGTCCGAATAAAGCGGTCTACTACTCTCCAGGGTAGGACGTTCAGCATCCAATGGACATCATCAATGCATATGTTCCCCAGGACTACTAAGAGTGGATCTATAAAGGGAATATTCAGTATCTCATGTCCACTGTACATTGGGAGAGGAATAAACGGTAGTTGCACTAGTTGCTGTGGTGCCAGCTGCTTTGCATTATCATATAAATCAAGGGCATGGATTAACAGCTCTTGCTCTGTCAACTGATCCTTATTTTCCGTGGCGCTGATGAAGGATGGCCGGAAACTTAGGTCTTCTAGGATTAAAGTTGTTACCAACCACTTATAAAAGTTAGTGAAACAGTTCTCTGCAGGAATATGGATTCTATTGAAGTTCATAGGGTTGGTTGATTGTGAAGTCTTAGATAAAACATTTAATGGTATCTGTACAGTAGAAGGTAGTGGAGTTCTTTTGGAAGCACGCTTCATGGTAGCAGGGGCTGGTTGATCATCTTCCGACTCTGAATTTGATTCTGTGCTTTGAGTTTTTCTGGGCTTCTTGTTTTTACTGAAATGCGGCAATAACTTCACAAGGCACCTCTAAATTTTTATTTTTTTTAGCGATTTCAAACTTTCCGTGCCGTCATAGTCCGAACTAGTCAAATTTATGATTGAGATGTTATCACCAATCGGATTAATAATTACATCAGACATTTTTGCTCAAACGTGTATTCAACTATCACTTCAAAATACAAACTGGCATTGATCTCACAAATAATTATTTATATTCACTTGACTCAGTGACTCAGACGTCACATCAGTATGCAGATTTGATATCGCAGCTTTTAATAAAAAGTAAACAATCCACCGGACAATGAAAAAACAAGTTAGTTGCATAAAATGAAATTTTGTTTGGACGGGTTTTAAAAATATTATTTTGTAATAAATTCAGTAACAAACACATACATTTTTGACAATTAGTTTAGTGTCATTTAAAACACCTAAGTGTTTCATTACCATTTGAATATATGATCGTCACTTTTTAAACGTTTGCTAGTGTTTAAAAAGTGACGACAATGTATTTAAATGGCAATAAAACGCTTAGGTGTTTTAAAATAAAACATTATTATTCACTTCAACAATGGGGTTTTCTTGCTGACTGCAGTTGACGATTTTTCTAAGTACTTCCACAATAAAATTTTCAATGCCATAAATTGACCAGACGTGGGGAACTAAAATGTCAGGTGCGAGCTGACTATATTCAATCACCGGATATTGTCCTGCCATTTTTATAGTGAAAAAGCAAACGACCGTACTCAATAAACAAGACCATACATTATTCTCAGTGGTGATGATCCCAAACATTCAAAACACGTAAGAGACAAGTGGGCAAAACACGAACGCAGGGTGATCTCGAACGCAACAGTTTTAATATGTAAGAAAGAAATTACAGAATTTATAACGCAAAAGTCACGTAACCTAAAATAATTTTGTCATTTTAATTGTCCTGATCCTGTGGAACAATGACAAACAGATCATATCGGATAATTTTCAACTAGAAGCGTTCAATCATTTTTATTATTATTATATAGATTTTTTTTTTAATAAATGTACAAAACTTATATTTAAAATAATATTTCTTGCGATCACCACTCCAGCTACAAATCAAGTTCAAAGCTGCTTAACTTCAATGATCAAATTGCGTCCTCCAAGTAGTCCAGTCTGCCACCATAGTATAGTATAGTATAGTATAGTGATATGTATCTATTCTATTCATATTTAACATTTTGGTACGGGAAAGAACATGCACTGTGTCATGCGCCGCTGCCGACGCGCATACGTTTACTATGGGCGACCTTAAAATTTCATGCGTACTCTAATAACTTATTAACAGATACATTGCGTCAATCAGGGTTTCATTCAAATTAATATGGTAACCTAGTAAAAATTACTCGCTGTACTAGCTATTTTTGCTCATTTTTACTACCTATTAAATTTTTAAATTTCTAAATTTACTATGGGCTGTTGTAAATATTATAGGCCCGACTATCATTATTTGTAATTTCTTTTGTAAAATCCGAGAGAAGTCCACTATAGTCCACCGTTATAATGTGCCCATAGTAAGATTTAATGGGGAATTCTCGCAGTGTGTATATGTGACAATCCTCCCAATGAAATTTTTTCTCGACCAATGAAAATTCAACTTTTTAGCGGTAATTTTAAATATTTATAAAAAGTATACCTTTCAAGCCTAACCTAAAAATACATAATTAAATGGTGCTCATTCGGCTGCGCATAAGAGGCATCATTTCCGACCATAGTGGGAATGTCAAATATATGGTCCTGGACGAACGTGTCAAATATAGAGATTTTACTGCAAATGTAAATCCGTAATTATTTCCCTTAGTGTTCGAAACCCGAACACTAAGAGTTTTGTTACTTTTTTTTAATGTTACATTTTATAAAACAATTTTTAATTTCGACTACTTGACTAGCAAGATACGCAATTTTAAATATCAAAACAATAAAAGAAAGTTAATGTTTTAATACTGCTGTTTTATAAAAGATATTTCTAAGATGTTTGTGTTTCCTCTACTTCCTCTATATCGTTGACCTTAATTTGAACTCAAGCGTCGCGTGCTTTGTTACTCTCAGTCTGTATGCTGACGCACGTGAGTTATAAAAAGACAGTTTGGCGGTCAGTCACTATTTTGTTACCCAAGATCAGTTCAAGGTTATTTTTGTTTTGGCTTCATGCTATTAAATGACTCATTCGATGCGTAGAGCCGATAACACTAACGGCGATAGTCTGTTCTAAGTTCGACATTGCCGTGTGTAAACAAACATTCTTAAATGAAAACATTCGCATTTAGGTATGTTGTAATGATAATATTTACAATGGACAATACGTTCCTAGAAATTGTTGTAATTTAAAGGAAAGTTGAACAATATCATTGTAAAAAGACTTCTGACAAGTCTGAAGAAGTTTGAAGTGAAATTATTGACTTAATTACAAGTTGGTTCCCTTAAAAATAATGTAGCAACTTTGGATTGTGACAGAATGCAACTTTGTAACGATAAATAGCGGGCACGTTTTAAATGCGTGTTGATGTTTGTCTCCGTGACCAACCGGATTTTTAATAATTTTAAGTGATAATCTCTGAACTCGAGGAATGAAAATACTCAATACAATATTGTACGGTTAGATATTTAACAAACAAGCGCATGTCTATAGGTTCATTTGCATTGTGTCAATCAAACTGGTTGCACTGAAGACATTTTGATATCAAATTATTGACATGGTGCCATCTAACGTAATCATTACTGGCTTCCGAAATGACGAAGGTGAAAATCTACTGTTATATGTCTGCCGCAGTGGAACCGCCAACGACTTGATGTGCACAATAGTATCAATGATGAGAATAGACATTGCTTACTGGAATATAACGCAAAGAAGAAGCAGTGTGTCCACGTCAGTGCTTTTGACAACATAGACGCAATTGAAAAAATTAAGCTTCTCGTACTCTGGGGGGCGGATATCAATGCCCAGGAGCAGGAAGAAGGCAATACACCTCTACACATCGCAGTGTATGTTAAAAACTACGAGCTGGTCGACTGGTTGTGTCAGCATCCTAAAGTTAACAAAGAAGCTCTCAACTACGATTTGAAGACGCCTTACCACATCGCTTTCTTACGCAGAGATGATAGGATGATGGGAATATTCAAGGAAAATGGAGCAAAATGCAAAGTGCCACTGCAGTCAGAAGCAAATTCAGATAATGAAGATCAATAATCACGATATTGTACGTACGAAGGTGAAAAATTAGCTTATAAGTATTAAAATATGTTGTCTAGTTATATAATTGGTTATAATAAGTATCCTTTACTGTAAGATGGACGGTGTAGCCTAATGGGATGTATAACTTAAGGGAAGAGCACTCGGCGCGATGCCAAACAGGTCTGGGTTCGATTCCCAGCCTAAGTTATCTGATTTATTTTTTTGATTTATCTGGGCTTCCATAAGGAAGATTTTCTATTTTTAAGCTTTTCGGTTTCCATATTTCCTGTTTTAAGAAATAAAGTGATATTGGAAATTTATTTATTTACTTACGAATAGCCCTATATAGATTCCCTTCCGGTTTTATTTAACCGTCCAAATCATAATATTTATTACGTTAATGCGATTGTATTTCATACGGGAAAAGTATGAGGCTTTGTTACAGAAGATTTTCACTAGTAATAGATTTAAAACCGACCGATTGAACCGGTTTAAAAATTCAATTTAAGACCTCCTAAGGTTTTTACAACCTAGATAAAAATCTTTTTCCCAAAGTGTTAATAATTTACTGTTTTTCCCTACATGGCACAGAACTTTACGAACTGTGTAGCGGATAATGTTGTAGAATTAAATAAAAAAAAAAAAGCTTGTCTTGTAGCTTATCAAGCGTGACTCCGCTTAGGAAGCAAAGTTATCTTTCATTACACGCTTTTGGACCAGTTTACCAAATAATAGAATAATTAGTTTTTTCAAGAGTAATTACATTTTTAACTTGATACCTGTTTGGTGTTAAATGGCTTGGATTTAATGAAAACTTAGTTACAAGTCTTAAGGATCATTCTGGTTTTTAAATGGTTTTATAATGAGAACATAATGAAATTAATTACTCGTTATAAATCTTAGCAAATTATAATTGAAATCAGTAATCACAGATAGAGTTAACGATTAAAGTTTTATCGCTTTTAAAATTATGTCATATTTGCTAATTAATAATTTAAAGTTTTGTTAGAATTTTTGTTATATTGCTGGATAAATTATATTGTTACGTCCAAAAGACAATTTCTATTATAATCTTGTGTAATTAATTAAAAAATCACACAGTCTATATTAGAGAAATTTGTTGCGTATTTTTGTTCATTACTAAAAAAGCTATATGAATTGTAAATTTATGTATGAATAATTCAATTTTAAACATCAAAACAATCATTAGTTATACTCCATTTAAATTCCTCAAATGCAGTGCAATAAAATACTTTTGAAGCCGGTGTATCCATTTCGAAGGTGGGTTCGATGGCGTTTTAACCTTCATGGGACGGCCAAAGACGTAATTCCCTGGGGTTGTTGATCCTTTTGGTTAGTTTATAAACACACGAGGAAGCAAAAGTTAGGTCACTCTTTAAACAAACATCGGACGGTGCAATCTCTAAGGGAAAGTTTACTTTGAGAATTATGACACAGTTTATTTGTATAGTGCCTAAACCTTGGGAGTTCTATCCAACATGGCTGGTGGAGTTAATTATTGGTGCCGAACTTGAGGAACACTGGGCCAAGTTCCAGAAGTTAGACGGCGTTACTATCACTCTGGAAAATATCCCAGCGGTCTCCGAGCCACACTCAGGATGTATTTGGTTCAAGATCGTCGGAGATACCTCTGTCCTTCCACAGTGTGAAAACTACAACCTTCTTTACGTCAACTGCTTCTAGTGCCTTTTTTTTTAATTTAATTGGTATTATCGTCATAATAATTATAATTTAGTTCATAAGTCTCAATGGTATAAACAATAAAATTTATCTTGGTGTGGAATTTTCTTATTATTTAGTCCTTTATCTTTCAGTGCGCATATAAACAAAGAGAGAGTAGGGTTCAGCGTTCTAGCCGACTATAGATTTTTTAACCCTTACCCAATATTCTTTAGCTCGAATAAAAATACTTATGGTAATTATCTCATTACCAGGCACTCAGAGAATAAATTTGATCATTTTTCTAAGTTTCGAAGTGGAGATCATTCCTAGATTATCCTGACGACAGCAGGTTCAATAGAAAGCCACCGCGTGTCACATACTTTGAGGATCTTTAAAGGTTCTTCACCACAATTGATTGTTTGAAAAATATGTTTGTATTCAATTTGGCGTTTCGTTGAATGCGAAATCCAATTATATGTTTCAAACTGAAATATCTTATCACTATTCCAAGATACTTCGTGACGCTTATATCTGTAGACTCATCCAACAATAAACTGTATTTTTGATCACCAATGTCAGTCAATAGTTCATTTTTAAAATGTGGTGCTAGAATGTCATTTATTACCTGTGTGCATTTAGTTCTGTGCAACTTCATGTCTATTGATGATTTCGAATCCTTAAAACATTTTTTGCATACATCAGTTAAGTGATCAATTTGGCGAATGGAAGTATGTTCCGCAATAAATAAGGCTAACGTACATTCAGCTCTGGCGCACTGCTTGCATTTCGCTGGTTCAGATGTCGGAAATTTAATCAGTTTATTTTGGGAAATTAGTTGTGACTTTATTTTATGTTTCTTTGTTTCCATATGCCTTTTTAAATCAATCAGTTTCGCGCAAATATCGGCGCTGCAATAAGTGCAAAATGCTTTAGTTGGATCACTTGCCACGGGTCTAAGCCAATGTTTGAAATCTTCTTTGTTCTCCCACTCACTTCTATAGTTCTGTGAATACTGTTTTTTCTTCAATGGCACCTCCATGTTCCAAATTCTTATTAACACTTGACTCAGTTACAGCGAAAGTAATATTTTTTAACCAAATAAACTTATAAACCAGTTTTTTCCACCTGAATAAGTCAAGAAGTGAATGTGATTGATAAAGATTATAGTTAAATACTTCGGTCTCCCTCATTTTTAATATCAACGTGACGGCGCATCGAGTTGGTATGTCTCTTTAGCTGGTCCTTGTTTGTTTGTTTGTCTGTGGTTAGTAGGGATACGATATCGAAACGAAAGTATCGATACCGTACTCGATACCAGCATCGTATAAAAAGTATCGATACCATAAAAGTATCGTAACAAAAGTATCGATACCATTAGGTAACCGAGTACTATTTCACATTTAATTATTAGGATTAAAATTTAAAAAAAAAACTTGAATACAAGTATGCAATGGTTATTTATTATAAAAAAAATGAACACAAAAGGCAAACTACTTATTCTAAAGGACTTGAATCGAAATCTCAAAAACAACAAAAAATATGGAAAGTCTTAGTCACAAATCACCATTACTAATTAGAAGAAAATGTACTATCAATGTTGCTTAAATTTTACAAAAAGAAAATGATTGACATTATAAAACAGTTTTATATTTAAAAATTCCAATCACTTTCTCCACAATCTGACATGGATAGCTATTTATTTAGACGGGAACCTGTAACTCGGTTCCGCGTTTCAGATGCTGTAGCTCCAGCAATGGAAAACAGTCGTTCCGAAGGTACCGATGTAGCCGGTACAATTAAAAATTTTCTCGCCAAAGCATAAAGCCTGGGAAAAACACTTTTCATTTCTTCCCATTGCTCGAAAGGATTAGACCTCAGGCTGGAAATAGGATTTGCCAAATAAAGACTTGTCTCGTCCCTTTCACCCTCTAAGCGTCTTATTTGCGTTTCCCTAACTAACTTTTTATGTGTACTCCAAAAGTCATAAGTGTCATCGGGCTCAGGATCAGAGGATGATCGTTAAGGAGACAAATCGTCGCTTGCATTGACATTTCTCCTTATGAATGAAATAGCTCGAGCACATGCGTTCGGATCCGTGAAATGTAAATGTTTGAATCTAGGGTCTAGTACTGTTGACACTGCCATTAAATTATTGCACTCTACGAGACCAACTCTGTTATTTATTTCTTTTATTGCGAGTTCCTTTAGTCTTGTTATCAGGGTGCATTCTTCGCCGGTTGATTGGATGCTACCTATTTCCTGTCGGAGACAATTAACTGTCGGAATGACTTTACTGATTGTTACGTAATTTTCGCCGCATAAGTTCTTTGTCACGTATTCAAACGGTTTTAGAATCAGAATTATTTTTTGGATGACGCTATGTTCTGTTGCGGTTGGAAGTGCGGGTGCACGAGTATTCTCAAATAAAATATCAAACACAATATTTCTGAGCTGGATGTACCTTTCTAACATATAGTAGGTACTGTTCCAACACGTTTTGACATCCATTATCAATTTTAGATTTTTATAACCTTGCTTTGCACGCAACATGTCAGACTGTACGACACTGTTTGAAAATTTTTACAATATCTCGTACTTTTTTTACCAAAGTCGATAATTGATTATCTTCGAGTACTTTTTCTACGATGCGATTTATTGTGTGTGCAAAACACGGGATGTGTTTCGACGAGTCGAGACACATATTAACAGCTGCGACTACGTTTGCACCTCTGTCTGTTACAGCAGCTACAATATTTTGCTTTGATTAATCAAATCTATCGATTATTTGTTCCAAATGCTCTGATATGTTTTCCGCAGTATGACGTGTATTAAGCGGTTCCGTTGTGAGAATTTTGGAGTTGATCTTGCCATTTTCTAAATAATGTATAGTTACACCAAGGAAACTTCGTGTTGATCTCATCTCAGACCAAATATCAATATAAAATGTTAGGGCATAAAAGTCTGCTTTTTTCAGCTTGCATTTGTATTTTTCCAGTGTTACGTCATATAGATCATCTAATCGCTGTTTTAAGGTATCCACTGATGGTAGTTTGATGTGAGGAGCTAACATTTTTATTAAATTACGGAAACCTTTGCCGGTAATAATATAGAAAGGTCTGTGATAGTTACAAATGATTACGCTTTCGAATTGTGCGCTTCCTTTAGAATAAGAAACTGATCTTTCGATTGTTTCAGAGATAGTTAATTGAGAAGATCGAATCTTTAAGCTGCCTGTACTTAAGGTTCTATTATCCATCAGAGAAGCGGTTGAGGTTGCATTACTGGTAGTAGCGATATTTGATGTTAAGTCTATTGTTGAAGCCATCGTTGTACTGGAACAAGTTGCTTTTGAACTCACAGAACGTGTAGCATGGGTAGTAGGTATAGCAGAAGTTTCTGTTGCGGTTGTTGTTACAGTGGTTACAGCATGTAAACTAACGTCTGCGCTTCTAGCGTCAGCTGAAAATTAATTTTCAGTTTCGATATTACCTGTATTTGTATCCTTACGTTGAAAAACCGTGATTGAACGCTGCTGGTTTGGATTTGTTCCTGTTTCCAAGAGAACTGAAAGATACAAGTAAGCAAGTAAGTACATCGTTAATATTTATTTATTAGTTAGTAAAACTTTACGAACAGATTTTAAGTTTTATTTTTGTATTTTAGTTCCAGAGAAAAAATAAATGTAAAGGTATTATGTTGATATAAATCTATATATTTAAGGGTGTATGTAAAATAACTTACCATTTAGAATGCGTCTTTAAATGTTTTTGTAAGTTTGACGTATTTCCACTTGTTTTCAAATTCTTAAAACATATTTTACAGGAAGCACTATTATTCTCAGTTTTTCTGAAATATTTCCAGACTTCGCTGGTTCCTGGAGGTGGCGGCATAACTAGATAGATTTCAAAGTTTTTCCAATAACTATAATACCAGATAACGAACAAATTCACGAATAATTAAGATTACAAAGAAGTATGTCTGCTCAGCTGAGTAGATATTATGATATGAATAAAAAAACTAAGCTTGATGTTGCTAGCTGCTAGTTCTTATTTGTGATATAAGTTGTATAATTATTTCAATATTTACAATTCGATATGTACCTACAGAAAAAAAATTGCTACAAATTTGCAAGAATATAATTATTTATAGGGTCTATATAAAATTTTTATATATATATTGTTTTTATTCACATATTTTATCTTAACAAACTCCTTTTTTGAAATATCAATATAGGCTGATATTAGAAAGAAATGGCAACACAAGATCGGACTTTGTTGATTTTGTCTATGAAAGGGAAATACCCTTTAATCCTGTCGCACATTTAAGTAGTGATGTGAATTACTGATAGTGCTGTGCTGTGTGTCCACCAAAGTATCGAGTACTATAGAGAAGTATCGATACCGTTAAACTATCGGAACAAAAGTATCGATTCCAAAAGTACTTGGTATCGAAACCAAAGTATCGATACTACTCAGGTATCGATTCTTTTTTCGTATCCCTAGTGGTTAGTTAACAATGGCAGCGCGCGCACGCATCATTGTGCGCTGTGATGTTCTTGTTTTGATTAACACCAGAAATCAAGCACCCACGAGGAATTGCTATATAAGTCACGAATACCAATACAGCCTTTAAACTAACGTCGTTGTAAGTTTGTGTCGTGGTGGACGGCGGGCCCTCATGCGCCGCACTGGAAAAGTCAGCCCTGATGTTAAAATGGTAATGATAGATCCAATTATAATGATGTCGGCTATCTAGACTCTAGGGCGCCGATATCAGAAGTGGGATCCAACACGACGCCCACTTTAGGAGATGAAATCTGAATATCGTACCTACGGTGCAATAACGTCACTTATGCAAGTGATGTAATTTTTCAGGAGAGGCGTTTGAAAATTCAACTTCCTATTACAATAGATAGTTCGTCTCGACTGAAAAAATAAGATGATAATACCTAAACTACATCTATAAACGTTATTTTAAAATAAAAGCAAACACCTCACTAATTACTATTTTAAAAATATACACGTTTAAAAATTACTACCCTCGCAGAAGTGACGTTATGACACTAGAAAATTACTAACCGGTCAATTATGTCAAAACAAATAAAACACGAAATCATACATATCTAAAACAATATTTATTAAAGTAGCAAATAAGTATAACAAAATTTCTTAATTCTACAAAGTAACTTTTTTATTAATCAGACTTTTTTATAACAGAGATCTTCTTACTATTAATTAGGCCAAGGTTTGTGTTCAATCAATGATTGGGTATGGCATTTGAGAATTATTATCATTACGCATTAATCAATAATTGTTTTACTTATATCTATTAGAAATTTGGTAAACGCTCTTAAAAAGCTTTTCCAGGTTAACCTGGGGTGTTCGACGTTGTCATTAGAATCATACATAGAACTTTACTATTAATTAGGTTTTTTAATCACAGTCTTTGTAGGTACCCATAGTATTTAAATCTTATTAATTAATAATCAACAGTAAATACAAATTATTTTACTTATCTTAATACAAAAACATAACTGTTTACTCTTAACTTTAATCACTTGTACATTCACAGGAAAATAAGTGAGTTTTTAACGCTGCGGTTAAATAAAGTTCCCTGTAAGTGTAAATGTGGCCTTGTAGCAATTACATGAGATCATTGTAGAAACTTTCATAGTATCTCGGCACGAGATTAGCCCCCAATAATTGCAATAAATCACGTTTTTTGCGTTCTGTAATTGGTATTTTTGATGTGTAAGCTTGCTTTAAAGTAATTTCATCCATGCTTCGAATGCCTCTATTGCCGCGTAATTTTTTGGGTTGAACAATAGCTTTTACCTCCTCCCAATTTTCAGTTTTGTAAGTGGTTCGATATTGGTTATTTTCAGAATTCTTGGTAAATTTAATACTTTTGATGTCACCGGTCTTGATAACACCACCATTGACATTTTTCGCCGTATTAAAGTTCATGTTCTCCTCAAGTGATTTCAAATCGAAGAAATCGTTATAGTTCATTTCATTGACCACAAACGGTTTGCCAGTCTTTTTGGCCCCACGAATTAGGGAAATATATTGGTCGGGAACATAAATACATCCAGCGTTTTTGGCTCTAGTAACAGATTTTTCTATTACTGAGTGAGCTGCATCACCTTCGTTCTGCGTGTGGCCTCTAATCAAGAAGTTGTGTTGAATGGAGTTAATATTTAAGCGACTCACTGCATAGTGGTACATTGCAAAAACAAATCTATTTTTCTGCTGACCACAGCAATTGTCAGAATAAATAATGACATCGCAGCCTGGTTTCTCAAATGCAATCTGCTCCAGGTATTTATACACACACGACCCTATTTCGATGGCTCCTCTATTGCCCAACCCTTCATGCCAAAAATAACAGGTTGTTGTTTGCTCGTTTGCATTAGACATTGTTAAATTATAACAATTAAGTCTTGATTTGTAGTAAATTGCCGATTTGCCAACGGGGCATGGTAACACCGCTTGTAAGTCATAGGTGAATACAGTTGTGTTGTTGTCAGGTTCAAGACATCTTTTCATATCCCTGTCTTTCTCATCTCTACTTAAGTGTTTTTCTTCCTGATGTAAGTTGAAGCTGTCACGTAATTTATTTTTTTCTTCTTCAGAGGCATTTTCATATGCTTCACACTCATCGCATCGATCTTTTTTCGGTTTGAAAAATCCAATGTTAAAGTCTTGATTGAAAATCCGTGAGTAAGCGTCGTAGTTCACAGTAGGCTTGTTTTGTTGCTTCTGGATTTCGGAATAATTTCTATGCAATTCTGCCACTGATAAACCCCCATCAATAAATAGTCTGCTAGTATTAGCCCTAAGATAGTGACTCTCAACCTTTGGTATTGATTCGATATGATCCTTTACTGCTTGTATAACTTCAGGTGGCAATGTACATTGTTTTCCGTGTTTTCCTCGTTTATCAGCTGGAATAAAGCCATCATTCTCTGCTTTGCCGTCGATAACAGTCCGTATAATACGTTGTGTTATACCCAGAGTGTTGATCAGAAAAGCTTTACAGACGCGGATCTCGTTTTTCTCATTGAGCAAGTAATATGCAGTGTTTTCTTTTCTATCGTACCTTTTGTTAGTCTTTATACGGCGGTACGCACATTTTAGTGTTCTTGTACAAGCGTTTAAAAAACCCCGTTGCCTCTCTATACTCTCCAAATTCCAGTAAGACTCAAATATTATCGTCCTTTGTTCGTCAGTAAATTTTGCAGCACAGGACAACCGACATTTTGAGGTACATGTAGGTCCCATTCTTTTACCTTGATTGAGTTTTTTGGTCTTTGCTGAGATATAAGTTTGACCAGAATTTTTCAATCGCTTCGCTACATTCTTTTTCCAGGTTGCTGGATTACGCGTACGCTTTCTGCCTCTCGGTTTAGCTATAGGTTGCGCTGGTTGGTTATGCCCGTGAACACGACTCTCACTATTAGAATTATTATTTTCTGCAGGAGTATCACTGGAACTGCTACTTGAATTGCCACTGGAACTGCTACTGGAGCTACTGCTGAAGCTACTGGATGAAGACAATCTTGAACGAGGGCCGGGCCTGAATTCATCTCCTGAATCAGTGCCGGAAAAATCGCCTGTTGGGAGGTCAATACCATCTCGTTCATACATTTCATGAGTAGACTCTTCTAGAGTAGTAGTTGATGGGTCATTTAGGTTGGATGGTTCTTCTTGATTCTCGGAATTTGTATGATGAGACAATGTATTTTGTTGTTCAGAGAAATCGCCTATTGGGAGGTTGATACCATCTTGTTCATACGTTTCATTACTGGCAAACATAGTAGACGGAGAGTCACCGGGGTTCTCTAAAGTAGTATCATCCTGCTCTGGAGTAGTTGATGTTGGGTCTTCTAGATTGGATGGCGATAGTTGATTCTCGCAATTTGTATTGTTGGACAATATATTTTTTTGTTCGGAATCTTGCATCCTTGTACAGTTGTATACATTTTGCACTTTAGAGTTCTCACTGTCATTTGAAAGTGCAAGAAGGACAAGGTTTTTGCTGCGTTGATTCATTTAAGGTCTGAAACAAACAATGTACAAAATTATGTGGTAACTCAACGTGTAAAACAAATACATTATGTCCTTATATCGCGTACGAAACGGCAACTATTTACCACATGAAAAAAAGATGTAAGTATTACAATTTATAGAAAATCAATATCTACAATAGCACCTAAAGCGATCATTATAATAATAAATATACTTGTCGTCGCGTGAAGGAAAGGGGTGTATCAGGATCATTGTCATCAGGGTGGTGATATCAGTATTAGGTCGTATTCGTCCAGATAAATTAAAGAAAAGGTTCACATTTACTCCACTGTATTTATTCCATTTCATTTTTGCACATCACTTATAATTTCACTAGAATTCAGAGCGGTATTACAAATGTAGGCAGTTGAGGTAATTTACTTTCTTATTTCAAAGGTGATTTTAAAATTACTTTATTTTTAAACGTAAATAACACTTTCTATTAACGAACTTCAAACGTAAACAAACGAAATGTGGAGACAGTTTCAAGACGCGTCACTCCTCGGCGGCGGTCGCGCCAAGAATGGCCGCCACTCGGCCCGAGTCGTGCCGTCGAGACTCTGTCAGCACGCCCCACCAGAGGGCGCACTCCCACTTCCGTTTTCATCGTCATGAGTCCGTACTATTGACCACATGAGTCCATACTATTGACCGTGATCCGTCACGGCCGTCCTGCTGTACACACGTCCTCGTGTGTAATCTGAAACATGAAAACCAAAGCACAGTACTATATTCGCTCGGTCACTTCTGACCACAACACATCACCCAAATAAGTCTTATGAATCATGTGATTGGATCTATCACGACTGCATTAACCCACCAATTCTTCACATAAAACATACGTCCATTATCATTTATCATACTAAACTTCTGTAGATTGAGAGATAACAACATCATCTTGTACATAAATTATTCTTTATAAGTTGCCGACATAAATTCAGCTACGACTTCAGTTCATTAGAGAGGCGTGACAAGGTATAACACCAGACGGTTCATAAACCGTATCACAATTACCACCAATGAAGAAGGTTTAATCATCGTCACCAGTGTTTTCCCCTTGATGCTCTTGTTGAGTGGGAAACAAGCCCCAATCACAGAGCTCGCGTATCGTCCCCGACGTCCATTACTGTAGGTACTTAGATTCACTACAAATATGTGACATACCTACATCAAATTTTCAGTACTCAGCAAAAGACCCAATGTTACTTCGAGTGGGATTGAAACACTCCTTCATTAAATGCCATATGATTATTGGTCATCCGTCAGCGCCATCCTAATTTAAAAAGAATAAGTAATGTTACCATACAGGAGAAATGACACACAGGCGACGAACCACCACATCACGATGCCATCAGTCGGGCCGCCACGCAACCAGGCCGCCACGCAACTGGACCTGCACACAAGCGAAATACCACACAGACTAGGTGCCACACAGGTTGGGTGTCACTCTGGTCAGTGCCACTCTAATCGTCAAACTATGAGTTTATTCATCATATATCCTGTGTCACGTCTACCAAAGCACGATACAGGTAAGATGTCACACACGGGTAAATTTCACAGAGGCAAAATGCCACACCGGCGAAATGCCATACAGGTAGAATGCCTCACAGGCTAAATACCACACAGACTTAATGTCACACAGACTATGCCACACAGGCGAAATGCCAAAGAGGCGGGATGCCACACAGGCGGGAGCCACACAGGCGGGAGCCACACAGGCGGGAGCCACACAAGCGGGAGCCACACAAGCGGGAGCCACACAGGCGGGAGCCACACAGGCGGGAGCCACACAGGCGGGAGCCACACAGGCGGGAGCCACACAGGCGGGAGCCACACAGGCGGGACAAATAAATAGAAGCTGTCTATAGATTCTCAGCTCGTGGTCAATCCTTCGACCAAATCTGTACTAAGTCAGTCATAGGTAACAGTCTATCTGCTATCATAACCCGGTCAATAACGGTCTACGAGTTACACAACAAGTAATCGTCACAGATCCGAACAACTGTTTACGGTGTCATCTCTACAAAAACAACAAAATAAAATAAAATAAAAATAAACATTATTTCTACTGCCCAATATCAAAACTAAATCAGAAGTTTAATAATAAGAAGCTCTCACGTCTATTTGATACGCCAGTTATAGGTAACAATAGTCCATTTGATGCCACACCAAAACTAAACAAGCAATAATCATCTTCATCGATTTTAACTGTTCGAACGAGTATACTCTATCTAGACTTTACGTTACGTTTAAGCTCCCATTTTGAAACCATTTAACAATGTTTGTAATAACGAAGGCATCCCAAATCAAGCCGCCTTCTAAAAAAATTACAAAATAAAATTTGCTATCTACAGCCACAACATATGAGACTTTCGGGGCTCTTAGCCCAATGAGTCACACACATGACTCCCGGGTCACTCCAAGTCAGCCAAATAAATCTGGATGTTTGACCTCAACAACAATTCAGGTACTTAAAAACTTGTACTGGCAGAAGGATATGAAATCTCACCATTGCTTACACTGTCTCATCTTACTGGCACAACAACAGAACTCAAAATAGTTACTTTATATCAGTAATCAAGGAAATTTCAGTACTCGAAGCTAAAAATAATTTATAAAACCGGCTATTGAACTATCACCAAAATATCTGGACTTTCTCATCATCGTTATCGTTCAACACTTTCTCACAAAGCTTAAAACAACTACTTGCTATTAGCCACGCTCCCATAGCCTCCATCAGGCCGGTAAGCAACCATAAAACTCTCCCATAGGCTCCATTAGCCCACCATCACTGATAAAACACGATCACCTTCATCCGATGATGCAACAAATTTTGAGAAAACAAAACGATCACATAAATCTCATAAAAACCTCGGCTAGATAGTCGTCACGTATTGGGTTAGCGTCTTAGATTGATCCGTCTAACAAAGTCTTTATCCAGGTCAAACTAAGTCACATTGACTTAGTACACATGGTGTTTCTTCGGTCGAACTAAGTCACAGGTTTATCTTTAGTTACTCAAAACATAATTCGAAATTATCTACCGTCAATCAGTTCACTTACTCGTGTTTACTTTATTTTTCGTTAAATAACTTGATACTAATATAAAATTACGTTACTAACCAAACTACCTTTTTTTTGTAGTATTAAAAGAAACGTATATCGGTGATCCCATTTTTACCGCGGATATCTTATCTCTCTATTCTACAACATTGGGAAACTACGACCACAATAACAAACATACTGAAATATGGAAAATTTCGTTCGAATTTCTCCTGTTAAATGTAAACAAACACGCTAATAATTTTTCTCTTTTTTTTCTCTCGATACATGTTTGCACCCTCCCGCTCGCATAGAAATCGCGGAGATCGCGGGGTCGTTATTGAATTTGCACATTCGAAGCCTATGTGAAGCCTATCCTATCACTAAGACAACATCCTAAAGTACACCAGCTAATTGTTCCACAAACTAACTGCTACGGCATCCCTGCCACACTGTTATTATCAAATATTTACTTAATCAGCAATCAGGAACGACTTATGGTGACGGGAAAAGTCGAAGGCAAGAGACCCAGAGGCCGAAGTCCGAAGAGATGGGTGGACCAAATATCCGAACGATTCATCGAAACCGATGGAGACATGCAGTTTACTGAAGATGTCAGGATCCTCAGCAGTGAGGCAACGATCAAGAAGAAGAAGTCAGTCAGCAGCAGCACCACCATAACTATGCTTACGTACTCCATTTATAAAAATAATAGCACTATGCTTTCCAAGTATTTCTTATTCTTGTTTTCTGATAACTGACGTGATGTTGGTAATACGTAAAATCATAGCGCACCATGTTTCAAGATGGTAAAATAATCTTAGATTAAATAACACTTTTTTTTTACTATAAACACTGTTTGACATTGGGACGGATTTAACATAATTCTTACTATTTTTGTGGAGTGATTTTTTTTCTTAGTAACTTTCTATCAGACAGCCTACATTAATTGACATAGGTACCCGCAAAAGCTAACATTTTTAAACTTAGCAGTAGTTTTTGACATTTTTACCAACAAATTGTAACACTGACGTAACTGACGTTGTTTATGTTTTGTTTACATTCTTTCTATTTGTAGTTTCACTAAAGATACAAATAAACCTGCCATTCTCTCTACTAAGGGTATCAATAGTGTTTCTGTCAGAATACTTTTCTTAATTGTCAAAGTAAATAACTCCTAAAATCCGCTAGGGAGCCTTTTCAGCACAGGTTTTTACTAAATAATTATTATGTATAGGACTCACCAGATAGAGAGGAACTGTTAATATCACATCATTTCTCAGTCATGTACACTCGCAGATTGTCTACCATCGTCGTCCCATGTTGAAACAATCACGTTGAGGCTACCAGTCCAGCGTTGCATTCCAATGTTGTTCTCGTAGGTGAAGCGAACCGTTGTGCACCATTGTTATGCAATAGAAGAAAATAATTGTATTAGTAAAACAAAAATAAAAAATTAATATACACCGTTTTTAATTGTTTGATTTTATTTAATCTGCAGAAATCTAAGCAATTAATTTACTTGTGGTGTCAAACCACACTGCTAAATGAATCTAAATGTAAGCGATTACTTTAAAGTCATTGAATAAACTTTAGCTGGCTAATTTAGAACTACGCAAATTATTTAACTAACTCAATTTTATATTTAAAAAGGAAAATATTTTACATGAGTAATCTAAATTAAATTTAACAAAAACAAAGAAGCCATACCAAAGTGCCGTCCATAGTAAGTTTCACTAGATTTTTAATAATGTTGTCGATATCCCAGTGGTGCTCTCGAAGGCCCGGGGTCTGCCTTGACCATGACCCATTTGGTACAGATGATCTGCTGTTTACTTTATGAATCCCCCAATCTTTCTGACGAAGTCTTTGTCTTATATCTCGGGGTGTTTGGACTCTTGGCTGCGCTTTGAACATGTTAAATCATTTTACATTTTAATGTAAGCAACTCAACTGGATCGAGTAATCACCTTTCTTTTATTATTACGCTTTCACGTAGCGTATCTGCATTTTCTTTGTTGCTTTTCGTCATACCATCTCTTGGGCGTTGCGTTCGTCATCACCGCTTCTGATGTCGTCGCGTGAAGGAAAGGGGTGTATCAGGATCATTGTCATCAGGGTGGTGATATCAGTATTAGGTCGTATTCGTCCAGATAAATTAAAGAAAAGGTTCACATTTACTCCACTGTATTTATTCCATTTCATTTTTGCACATCACTTATAATTTCACTAGAATTCAGAGCGGTATTACAAATGTAGGCAGTTGAGGTAATTTACTTTCTTATTTCAAAGGTGATTTTAAAATTACTTTATTTTTAAACGTAAATAACACTTTCTATTAACGAACTTCAAACGTAAACAAACGAAATGTGGAGACAGTTTCAAGACGCGTCACTCCTCGGCGGCGGTCGCGCCAAGAATGGCCGCCACTCGGCCCGAGTCGTGCCGTCGAGACTCTGTCAGCACGCCCCACCAGAGGGCGCACTCCCACTTCCGTTTTCATCGTCATGAGTCCGTACTATTGACCACATGAGTCCATACTATTGACCGTGATCCGTCATACTTAATAAATACTTTACAACTATGTGGAAGTGTCAACGCCCGACTCCTGAACCTATGATGAAGGTCCGTATATTAAATTATAACTAGGTACTAATTAAGGTTAATTTTAAACTAAATATTAACTAAATTTTATGATATTTGGTATAAAAACAATGACTTGTTATTTATGAAACTGTACTGGTACTGGAACAATATCGTCACAACTATTAACCTAATGTTCAACTCAATACCATAAAATACAAAGGTTGGGGAAACAACGTCACTACTACAAAAGTGTTGTTATTTCGCCAAAAATATAAAAATATATTGTCACAATTGGGGAAATAACGTCACTACTACACAAGTGTCATTTAAGCTCCAAAAACATAAAAATAAATTGTCACAATTACCTTAGTAACGTTGTAGCTCCAGGAGACTGCTTCTCGTGCGGGGGCCCGCGCGCAACTGACCAATGAAACGTTGTTTCTCCTAGTGCCGTCCAGATTCGCGCCAAAACCATAACGACACTGGTGCCCTCAAATGGAAAGTATGCGTACCACACAAGTGACAATAACGCACCAAGTAAAGAGGTAGATTAGGTGTATTTTCTCATACTCAGTTCAGTTTTGGAAAAAATTGCATAAGTGACGTTATTGCACCGTAGGTACGATATGATAATCACACCAAGGTGAGGTCGTTCCTATGGAAGGTAAGTCATACCAACAGACAACTGGTTACCACTGGACGTCTGATTCCTCTCTTATTCGATGTATACGAGTCCCGCTACAATGAAACAGAGAGCAAATCATGTTGTTGTCAAATGGCCCATGCCTACAAGGAAGAGAAAGGAATGTGAGGTTCCCCTCATTGTGATCACATCGTGTTAGAGATCAACAAAACAATGTATAAGGTTTGTAATTGTGGTAACTATGGTATTCAGGTCCGGTGTCAAATGCTATTTTATTATATTGTCCCGTATCAACAGTTTAATTTGTCCCATTTTTATAAATCCTGCCCTACAGGTACAGAGCCTACCATCATAAATTGTGCTCCTTTTGAATGTGCTCCCAAACCATTCAATATACCCAGTCATGGTACCTATATTGATTTGATTATTTCAGTAAATATCCAAGAGAATTTTATACATTGAATTTAATTTCATAATAGCAGAATTATGTAATAAGTTGAAGATTAAGATGTAATAACCTACCTATTGATTGTTGGGATAGGCCCTGTCAGAGTCGAATAGTATAATTATGATTCTAATATGCTATGCCAATAGATTTGGGTTGGATTCCCATCGTTCCCATGTTGGAACGGTTTGAGGAGACTGATTTGAAATTTTATTGTACGGGTTGTTATTTGTGTTTTTATTCAATTCTTTATTGGGGATATGTGTGGTGTATGTATGCAGATACTATAATGTTATACTGATTTACATAGTAAGTCATGATTACATTTAACTTCATGTTTCAAGTTTTCTTGTCATTAAGTAACCTATAGAATAAATAAGCAATTCTAATTCTTAGGTTGCCATGGAGCTTATTTCTATTCCAAACGAAACTCTCTGGGAGTGTCAATACCATGGCACCCATAGCTATTTGTGCAGAGCTTAATATAAACAATTGATATTGTAGCAGCAAGTAAATTATTTACAAAAAAATTATGATGAAGTTTCAAATTGAATTTAATTGCAGGTGCATACCTACCTATATTGAATTTAAGTACTGATTTGAACCATTTGGGTTGTACTTGCCTACTATTAAGCTGGTATTATCATTAATCCATAATAATGTTGTGACCGCTGTGTCAGTTAAATTGTGACCCTGCTGCTGCGCGGATTCTCCCTGCCCAAGTGGTCCATAGTAGTCTTTGTTGGAAACAGAAAGTTGTTTTGTATCACCACACCATGTTTAGCCTTATTGGAGGCATACAAACATTGAATTGGATGTAGGAGCATAATGGTAAAGTGTGAAATAATTATTTCATGCTTCTGTGCATCTCTATCAACATTTTGTCAAGAGCCTTAAGATATTTAGGTTTTTGAGATGGAGCAGGTGGACGATAATGATTTGGGTGTTTAATGATTTTACACTAAAGGTGAAGTCAAGGCTCACTATTTCAAGTTTTAAATAGATCTACTTAGGTTTAGATAATTGTTTGTGTAGTGTATTCTTAATGGAATTTCATGCTAATAATAAAATATTTATTGAGCAAGTACTTAGTCATACACACTTGATCAAGCTGTAGGTAAGGTAGGTGGCAGCCTGTGCTATACCACCAGCTAGCGGAAATAATGTTCATTTTGCCAAACAGTACTTTTAAAGAGAACATTGGACTTACAAGCTAATATAATTCTATAGCATTATTTTATACTAATGTATGTGTATTGTGTATTGCATTGTGTTATGTATTTGGTAAAACGTAGGATAGCAGGTAACTAATTTGGAGGATGAATTGGGCACTCAACAGTTTCATAGGAGAGGTTCTGGAGCCAGTTTATGACACTTGCTTTGGCCAGTTTGTGACACATGATAATATATTATTGATGATGACGAAGATACTGATGATGATTTATTAGAAACCGGTCGCAATGTGTAGAGTATATTTTGATGATAGTGGAACTTGTGAAAAATAATTATGTTTATATTGATCATGCTAAGGCTGTAGTAGATACTTACTTTGTGTGACCTAATTTCATAATAGATAATAAATATTACCCAGTCGTATAAATGAAATGCTATAAAAGAAAGTCTTAATTTTACATGCTTTGGGGAACTAGATTGATGACGTGGTAACTCGACAGGACGAAATTGATGATACAAAGTAAGAACAAGGTGACTGTCGAGGAAGGTTACATCAATCAATATGTGTGTTATGGTTTATTTTCTTAAAATTAACTGATGGCTCACGTACCAGACGGGTAAGTTTTATTAGTTAAGTGCCTAGTGGTCGTATGGGGGCTTCGGTGGTGTTTCGGCGAGTTGTTTTAAGCCTCATGAGAAAATCTTAATTGATAGTAGTATGACATAGTTTGGTTGAAGATACTGATTTTATATCATATTATCTTTGGTCAAAGCGTGTGGTAAATCACATGCCCTTAATAATTGTAAATGAGTAGAATGAGAGGAGCACGTACTTGTTGAAAGTCAGTTTAGACTTAGTTACAGTTGCGGCATAGGCTTTCCTCTTGGTCGGTCATTTGATGCAGAGTGTCGTAACTCCTACCTTTATCAACTAACTGCTTCCATTGGCTGCGTTCCGTCGCTTGGTACAGTGTGGCGCTGACTGGAGTCTCCAACTCTTCGGATACCTGCACGACATAGTTGTCGACTCTTTTAGTGTGTCTCATTGGATAGTTAATGTTATGCTATAATAATGATACAAAGAAATCAATTGTCGCGTGATAAAAGTAGGCTGGGAAGTCTTGATCTGTATTTTGTTCGTAACTCATAGACCCAGAAGATATAGATACCAACCAATCAAGTCAACACTTAGCAAGCGCGGTTGAGCATCTGCTATGAAACATATGTAGTTACAGACATTCACTACTCGGTTTAGCTAGAAATGGCAATAATAATAATTATTACCTATCTTACTCTAGGAGCTTGACATGTCTTTTTGAGTACTTCTCAGATTTTGGTTTAGGTCACAACAAACATGTTCGAATTTACGTGCAAAGCTTTCCATCAATTAACAACGTATCCATTTGGATAAGCGCTTTCTAGTTAGAATCCTCTCTCGAGAGAAAGGGAACCAGGTTATGGAGAGGGAGTCCACACTGACAGTATTTTGTATGGTAGGTTAGGATGTGATAGATCATCCTCGTTTTTCAAGATAGTCAGGAAAAAGTTACCGTAAGTTACTTACTTACGAGTAAGTATTTGTTGTTAATGTTGATTAGATAGGTACGTTACCTACTTACCGCAGCCTTGAGAGTTGTACCTGCATAGGTACTTTGTTATGCTATAAATATCTTGGATGACATGATTATAGCAGAAGCGTGATCTAATTATCACTCATGTCACTGTATTTGATACTTGACGGCAATTTTGTCATTGAAAGAGTTCACCAATTACTTTAATCAATTTAGTCTACTGATGTTATGGTTTTTGACGGATCATCAGAAGTCCGCACTCGAGGCCAGCGAGCCATGAAGCGCAGTATCTTGAAAGTCAAATAGTCGGACCGTATAAGAAACAGTGTATTGCGCTCCAAATATCAATTCGTTGATAGGGGTTAAAAAGCTGCCAACCTGAAGTGGGACTGGGCAAAAATATCTATGATGAGTATCGGAGATGGCGGGACGAGTTGGACGCCTTTTCTAAGGATTGGCCGAGGAAAGCATTCGACCGGGAGGCCTTTGCCCTGCAGTGGGACAGAGACGGCTAAAAATAAAATTAAAAATAAAATGTTTTGGTAATTTATTCCGAGCGTTCATAACGCTATTGAACAGATAGTTGCACATAGGGTTGGAGGTGCTTAACGATCATAACAGTGATAAAGAGATCCTCTGTGTAGAAATGGATATTGTGTACGAAGTTTCATAATACGATGTAGTTAAGTTGGACAGAATAATGGCCCTGTTAGACAATATACAGGCGTTGTATTAGTTGGTGTGTTGGTACCCTATCCTGGACACCTGACGCTGTCATCCGAACCATACTCTGTGCGGGAGTTGGTATAGGAGTCAGTAATTAGAACCAGATAGTGTATGTGTGTTTATGTTTATTCTGGACACCTGATGCTGTCATCCGGACCATACTCTGTGCGGCAGTTGGGAGAGGAGTAAGTAGTCAGAAACAGATGGTAGATATATGTTTGTGTATCCTGGTCTGTGCCGTTGATATCCAGATCCTGCCCTGTTGCGGGGTTTGGTCTAAAGGATTCAAAGGATAGAACTAGCTGATGTTTATGTGTACCCTGGTTCTTAGCTGCTGATATCCGGATCCTGCCCTGTTGCGGGGTTTGATTTGAAGGATTTAACGGATAGAACTAGCTGATGTTAATGTGTGCCCTGGTTCTTAGCCGCTGATATCCGAATCCTGACCTGTTGCGGGGTTTGGTTTGAAGGATTCAACGAATAGAACTAGCTGATGTCTATGTGTACCCTGGTTCTTAGCCGCTGATATCCGGATCCTGCCCTGTTGCGGGGTTTGGTTTGAAGGATTCAATGGCTAGAACTAGTTGTTTATGTGAGCCATACCGGGTATGTGCGGGTTGGTTTAAAAGAACCAAAGATCAGGCGCAGACGATGACTTTGGTACGTTTAAGGTTGATCTAGAGTTGCTTGTTACATAGTCACGATGTTCACGACGGCGAAGTAGATAAACATGGATGTACATTGTACCTACAGATAAATTTGGTTGATACGTGCACATCAACACTATGAGGCTGTTTCATTGGACGCACATGACCGTGTGCGTTACTTAGACGTTGTTGATGGGTAACTACAAATTGGGTTTAGTTTGCATTTCTATATGTCGGGCTCGAGCTATATGATCTAAGGGCTCGAGTCAATGGTGGAATGTTTTCTCTTGAGTTCGTTTGAGAAATTGGTGGCAATCATAGTAACAAATCTTGATTGTCAGGATGATCGAGCGGATCACTAGCGGTGAAGCTGTTAGAACAACTTAACGCCCGAGGACGGTCGTATTATCAGAATGGCCGTGACGGCGCATCGAGTTATTGGTCGTGATAAGATGTCTATCGGTTAGATACTCTTTAGCTGGTCCTTGTTTGTTTGTTTGTCTGTGGTTAGTTAACAATGGCAGCGCGCGCACGCATTATTGTGCGCTGTGATGTTCTTGTTTTGATTAACACCAGAAATCAAGCACCCACGAGGAATTGCTATATAAGTCACGAATACAAATACCATAGCCTTTAAACTAACGTCGTTGTAAGTTTGTGTCGTGGTGGACCGCGGGCCCTCATGCGCCGCACTGGAAAAGTCAGCGCTGATGTTAAAATGGTAATGATAGATCCAATTATAATGATGTCGGCTATCGGAGGAGGTTAAAAGCAAAATGTGATTTGTCACTAGAGGTTTGCACCGGAGCGGAATTTTGGCAACCGATTGAATTCACCGGTTTTTAGGGCAATCTCCGGTGATTCACCGGTGATCACCGGAGAATAAAGCATATTTTTGTTTATTTCAATTTATATTATATTTAAAATATATTTTAATAAAAAAAGAAAGTATAATTGAAGAAACAATTGTCCAATTATGCTTATTTTTTTATCGATATACTAACTTATGACATCATACAGTGGGTATGGCCATTTAATCCAATATCCGCTGCTCTCATAAAAGTCAAGCGCTTTGAGTTATGACTGAAATAATTAATTTCATTCGAAAGAAAGCAAGTTAGTAAATAGTTGTAAAAAATGTAGTTAAATAATTAAAAATATTGATAATTGAATCTTTCTTTTATTTGTGTCATATTTATTATATTAAAAGGTTATTTTAAGATGTAATACGATCACCGGAGTTTAATCGGTTATTATCCGATTGTTTCAATCGAGTACATTTACCGGTAAATCACCGGTGATTCTCCGGTACTCACTGCTCCGGTGCAAACCCCTATTTGTCACAGAAATGTCAAACTGAGGTAAATGGCAAAAACCTATAATTTCTAAATATTGACACATTAGAGACTGTGTGATATACAATAATGAATAATTGTGTATTCTGACACTATTCTAATATTCTATACAATAGGCAATCATATAATTTAACTCTGATATTATCAATAAAAATTTGGACAAATCACATTTTGCATGAACATTGTGGACAAAACACTTTATGCATGGACGTTTGCAGGACAAATCACGTTTTGCTACTGATCTCAAAGTATTGCATTATTTTAATGTGAGTAGTTACCAACTGTAATAAAGCAATTAAACAGCTGAAAAGTTTTTATTAAATTTATTTATTTAAGTAATGTTTGAAGAATCACATAATAATTTGTGTTTGTTGGGGTAAACCCGAACAGAAGTTTCAATATCAAGACAATCACAAAATATTTCTTCGGGTTCAACCTGGGCTGATGGCAAGTTATAAATAATATCTTTGTACCACCCAAAAATGCTTTCATCAAGGTTCTGCCAATTATTTCCATACATACATTGAAGTAACTTTTCCACATCATCTTTCTTTTCTTTTGTGATTTCATGGCTCAACGGCAACAGCATTAAATCAAACCTATGTAGACGTTGGTGCGATATGCCTCTTTTCACCAGGTTTACAAATGTTTATGTTTCATCTTCGTAATTAAAATATTTTGATCCGTTTACAACCACGGCCTTCAAGGTTGGGCTATGTTTTAGGTGTATTTTTTTCATTTCGCTAATCATTGGCAGATCTTTATAAAGTCGGCTTAATGACTTTGTGTCCAAAATTACCCAGTCCTCTCCGAGTATGTGCACTGTACCAACCTGTCTGTATATTTCATAATATTCATTTTTAGAAAATATTGTTGGTTTCTTTCTGAGCAGTTTCTCAACTCTACCAAAGATGCGATCAGCAGGAAGATAGCTGTGACCTCGTACTGGTGTAATAAAGTCTATTTCTAGATCCGGTTTATTTCGCAAAAAATGTAGCAATGTCCGAACAACAATATTGTTTTTATTTTGGGCAATACAACCGTCACTAAACAAACGTAATTGTTGGATATTCGTCAGATCCAGTTTTTCAAGGTGCTGTAATAAAGCTGAAGATATCTCTGCACTTCCTTTACCTGCCTGTTCCTCCGTCCATGTGTAAAAATCAGGTTTGTTTGTCGCTGTGTCTACTATGCATGAAGCATAAAAACCAATTTGTCTGGCATAGTAAGCTTCTTGAATTTGTGTCTTAGGAAGCGGCTGAATCTGTTGTAAATCGAAACAAAGTGTTTTTGACTCTGGCACATCTTTCTTTAGGTGTTTATAAAAGGCTTTGGCCCTCAGCTTATGCACTCTTTTCTCAGTCATCTTAGATGATTTATCTGATGGAGTAGTTGCCCCTTTTATTTGATTGCTTAGAAGAGTGCAATAGCTGCATACATCCGAAGCCGGAGATTTAAACCCTATATTGAATTCAGTTATAAATATGCGTCTGAACATTGAACATTTCACTTTCAAGTTTTGAGGACAAGTAGAATTGTAGATCTTGTGTAACTTAGAAAATGAATATTGACAACCTAAATAAACCCTTTTAGATTTTTCTCTGTTGTAATGGCTTTCGCATCCTTTCAGTTTTCCTATAAACGTTCGGACAGAGTGTTTCTTTTCTATACTCTTGTGACTGACTCGGTCGCCTCCTCTATGTTCTTCAATTGCTTTACCACTGAAAACTGCTTTAGTTACGTTCCTCAATCTTGTGCGTTTAAAGCGAGTAACACCCATAAATAACTTCTTACATACAGGAACTCTGTTTCCCAGATGTAGCAAATGAAATTTTGTATTGTATGCATGCTCAGTACCTGCCTTCTTCTTTTTGTTACATTGTACAGGTCTTGGCCTTCGTCGCTTGATGACTTCAGTCGAAATTTGCGCTGATACGATTGAGTCTTGACGTAATTTGTTTGGTGCATGGTACAAATCATCGCGGATGGCTTTTACATCGCTTGGGGTAATTTTACAGCATTTAAATTGCTTCGTATTGTGTATACACGGTAAATACAAAGAAACACTGGGCGCGGAGTACCTTTGCTTTTTCCGTAGAGCTCTTGCTCCTCCAGTAACTCGCCTTTTGCGAGTCCCGTTGTTTATTGTTGATACTTCTACAGCGTCTTCATCAGCGTCACTGTCCATTTTCTTGAGATTTTATTATCAATCGCACGAAATCCTTTGACCGAATAAAAATTTTTATCAGTCTGTCAAACTCACGTCAATGTCACCAAACGTGCAAAAAGTGTTTCCTCCATAGACAAAATGGCGCATGATGACCGGTGATTGGCTGAAGTGACAAATCACTTAAGTATTGCAGGTGAAATGTCATTGGACAAAACGTCTTTTGCATTTAAACCTGATCTTCAAAGACAAAATAACTATGGATAGAATGCTTTTTGCTCGAATCGAATGATTAAAAATGACGTTGTTTATGGTGGACCACAGACTAGCATCATTAACTCCACTTTTTTATTTTTGTGACACATCACGTTTTGCTTTTAACCTCCTCATCTAGACTCTAGGGCGCCGATAAACGAATGAGAAAGACAATGAGTGAATGAACCACTTTGGCAATCTTATTTAATTACGGGGGAATTCCCGAGCAATGTATTCCGTTTCAGTGATACCAGCCTATGAATTTAAAATAGATGGAAATTAACGTAACTAAAATTACTACTTTTGGTTAGAAACTCATGAATTTCAATCTTCCAAAAGTATTCAAAGTGAAGTGGAAAAATCCGCCAGAAACCGCTAAATATTTATTTCCCGCTAAAGCTTTCTGTTTTCGCGCGAGAAGATCACAAATCCACCAGTTCTAGCGGGAAAGGCGCTAAAACGGCAACACTTCGTCATGATGTATCCCTTGTCTGTGGCGCGATTGACCGAGAACAGATTAATCTTCAATTCGGGAACGAACAACACGTTCTCTATGGTAGTGTCAGTCCATTCACTTCCGTTTCGAACTTGCACTGCCATCTTGCCGCAACTTTGCACACTAATCGCTGCGCCGTTACCGATGATTACTGAATTTTGAGACACATTTGATAAAAATGTTGTAAACAACTTACGATCACAACACATATGTTCGCTAGCACCAGAATCTACTAGCCATTTTGTTTCTTGATATTGTTCATAGGTTTTATTCGACATGACGAACGCGTTACTTTTATTAGGTTGCGTGTTATTGTCTTTATTTTTCTTGAACCAACCCTGAGACTTCAAGTGTCCTAATTTGCCACAAAAGAAGCACTTCTTTTTCACATTTTCTTCATTGTTTTGTTTAGCACTTTTACAGTCACTTTGGAAATGTCCGATGTTATTGCATTTGTAACACTTTACCGTCCTTTTGTTCTTAGCCAGAAATGCAGATGATGAATGTAGTGTATTCATTCTAATTTTTTTAGCGGCAAAATTTATAGTTTTTATTTATTGCTGCTACGGTATATGTATTTGGTCTATAAAAAGTTGGCAACCCTATAGATAACACACATTATCTTCTTGAACCGATATATACTTACCACTACGACTTACCGGAGAACTAACTGGTTGTATTATTTACAACCTCAATAGAAGAGCTATCCTCGTATAGGTACCACAACAGTATACCTATATATACTTGTATATGTACTTATATACGAGTACATTAAAATACACGACTCTCCCGCCCCCCCCGCAATCCGTTTCACCCCTCCCCCCCTTGAAAAGAGTCCCATTTTACAGATTTTCTCAATTTTCAGGAAAACTATACAAGCTAGGACAAAATGGTCAAAGACGGAATTATTTATCAATAAACGGCCTACCAGTTTTAACATTCATTTTAATACGATTTATAGTTTCCAAGCCATGGTGCATCAAAGATTACTAAACATGTGCGCTTAGCGGAAATAAAACATTTAATACACAAGAAACAACAATTTTTATTATTTTTTACAAAAAAGCGTTTAACTAAACATAATAAACAATTTTTATTAATTTTTTATATAGTAAGTACTTATATCTAACAAAAATCAGTATCGTCATCATTATCTTCTAAAGACTTGTTGAAGCAACTAAGGCCCTGGCAATGGTTGCACATGGTGGAACAACGCAATCCAGCTCTGACACATCCACGTCTTTTTCGGCAGCCTTTTCTGCAGCTGCACGATACTATTTTGAGTATCGACTATGGAGCTGGTGATTTTGTGGTATATATGGGTGATAAAAAGTTATTATTATTTTTCCAGCCCCAGTTTTCTGGGTCCAATGCGTTTCCTCGCCATAATTGTACTTGATGAAAAGTACGCATTGAATGCTGAAAAGCTGCCCCTGATGAAGGTGGTAACTTTGATAATATCACCGTATTGTTCGTCAGACCAACATATTTGTTGAAATGGACGTATCGTAACTCGTTTAAAGCTTTCTCGGTTTGCTTAGCCCCATACAAGGCGAGAATATATCTTTCTCCCGCTTCTTTTACCTGCTCGTGTGAGGCATCCGGGTTATTGAAAACGTTTATCGTATCTTGCAAGTCGATCTTTTTACCAATAGACTGAACTTTTCCTTTGTCGTAGAATGCTGAAGTAGTATCGCAACCACTTATGGCATGCAGAAAGAGGATCGATTCCCTGCAATTTTCGACCACATTTCCTTCTATTAAGCTTCGGGTGCTATAAAGTCTCTTGTTTACACTCCCTTGGCCCTCTTTCAGCAAGAATATATTCTTGTGTAGTGGAGTAAGACCCAGTAAAAGAACCAACAGATCTATGTCTTGCCCAACCACTACGACATTCTCGTTTCTTTCGGCTTCTTCTATTGCCGTATGAACAATAAGCATATCTGCGTCATCATTCGCTGTTAGCGAGCTTCTCCCCTCGTTATTCAGTCGCTTGCTAAGCTGCAAAATAAATCTTTACTTGTTCAATAGATTACTTAAGAAACTTGCTTTTGTTTCAGTTATACGACTCTGCTCATTAAGCTCTATTTCTGGACACTTTCGGTTTAGCATTCGTCTCAACCTTTCAGAGCTTTTTGTGCTTTTACAGTTTTCGCCATAGCCGTCGAATACGAGGACAATCTTCTCTCCGTAACATTTTTTAATGTACCTCACATAAGCGGTGTAAATATCAGAGTATGTCCCTTCTTTTGGCCAAATCACTATGTATTAGAGAACCGCCATCTAAAACGTTAAAAAAAGATGTCGTATAGGGCTGATTTTTTTGTTTTTCTTATCCCTCCGTTTTCTTCAAACAACGAAAGAGGTACTGTCGCCAATTCATGACAAAAACAGTCGCGTAAATCTTTTGGGGAGTGGATGGTACAGACAATTCTTTGGAATAGTTGAGTTGTGTCAACTTTTGTAACATCTTCATTTCCAGGTGTTTTTACTGATTTGCTAGAATGTGAGATCGTTTTGACGATATGAATGCGTTTTAACTTGACGTCTCCGAATTTGGTTCCATCTTTCACAGTCTTTTGTAGGATTTCTTCTCCAATAGATTTTGCCTCAAAGCAGTTGACTTGCTCATCTGCGACTGTTCCACTCGATAGTGATAAAAGATTCTTTGTTTGTATGAATGGGGAGTGAACTCGAAGCCATTGAATAAACTTCTCATAATCGTGCTGATCTTGTTTAATCCTCGAGTCCCTAAGTTCTGCATGTTGACTGCTGCTGGCAGATCGAAACGTTATGTTCAACATACCATAACAGTCTTCATGTTGAGGCGCCATAGGACCAGCGGATGTTTCCAGCACAGGTGGCTCTTGACTCGGCTGAAAATAATAATATAAACATTGTTCATATGGGATATGGCAATCACATTTAATGTGGTAAGTCACTGGTACAAAAATTAGGTATTTCAAAAAACATTTTGAATTCAAACCTACCTACTGCAGTAGATTGAGAATGTATCATTAGGTACTTCAAGGAGAATATTGCCTTTATACACAGGTGGGTTTAAAAGCAATATTCTCTAATATTAGATTATGAATTTTTTATTGAGTAGGTACTTATTTAAAAATTAATAAAGAATCTAATATTATTTAGCAATAAGTCAGTTCACAACTAATACGTTCTGTTCAAGCATAACACTAAATATAAAGTTTAAAAACCTCGTTAAAAAGCAGGTACTCAAGCTGTCGTCTGCGGCTCCCCAAATCGATCTCCCATAATGGTTATCACTTTTAATTCCGATTGGGATAGCTCGGGGGCGGTAGACGAGCCACCACCAGTGGCAGACGCAGACCTCCGTGCTGCTGCTGCTGCCTTTTTGGCTAAATACTTTTTATCCGTCCAGACCTAAAATGAAATAACATTTGAATAATCATGCATGACTAATTCGTATGAATTATATTAAACAACAAGATATTCTTACTTTTTGCCATTGTTTGGTACTTTTAGTACACCCTCCCATAGCATTTAGCGTGGTACAAATTTCCTCCCATAGCCCGTGGGAGCGTGCACGACCCTCCAAACTCCTCAAATTTCCTCGAACTAAATCTCGATATTCCTCGAGGAAGTTTAACAGGGCCTCAATTTGTTGAGATGTCGGCACAGTCATGGTTGCTTGGCAAAAGGGCCACGGGCCACTTGTATTCATATTCACTAAACTTGTGTACATTCCAGGCAAAGTGCTTTGCTCGCTTTTTTCAAGTAGGCAACTTACTCCAACGCACTTGTAACGTCAACTTCTCTTCATCTTGGTGTTAACTGGTTGTTGCTTGAAAACCGTAGTCCATTTCAAATTCATTATCGCTTCTTAGAAATGCAAAAAATCAAGCAAAAACATCTCCAGTCTCGAACACGTTTGTTTGTTTACATTTTGTCACTTTTTTTATTGATACAAGGCATAGGCAGGCAAGCGCATCCGTTGTATAAAGCCAATTTATTTTCTTGAATGTTTAAATCTTTAGAAATATTACATTTATCTCGCAAAAAATTAAAAAACTAAAACAAAATACTATACAATATACTTATTATCTTTATTGATAAAGTATTTTTACTTGGTTAATCGACGTATTTAATGCATATTCTAATATATCGCCAAACTATCGATAGTTTTAATTACCCTAGTGCACTTTTTCATTCGTTCCGAATTTCATCTGAATATTGTCTATGAATCCGAACGATTAATAAGATTCCGAACTAAATTCATGGTAGGGTCACAACGTTCGGTTCGGTCGGGTATCGGTCGGTTCCGAAAGTAACGGAGCGTCATTTCGTAGTAGACCTCCTGACCACATTGGAATAAAAGCTGGCCTCATCCATCAGTTTTCAACAAATTTATTTAGATTTTCATCGTCATTGTTTATTTCTTTGGATTTGACGTATTGCCAGCCTTCGTCTACTTTATCCACCTGGCAACAAAGGTAGTACAGAACATAAATTTATTATATACAGAGATATGCAGAGATGCCCAACGCCGTCATATTCATGCATCTGTATCTAATGGTGATTCTTCGAAAGTGTGGAAATTTTTGCGGTCTTTGGGCATAGGCAAGCCCCGTGGCGATGCCCTGCCTAAAGATATTAATATTAATGACCTTAACAGATATTTTTCCTCTTCCTCTAACTTGCAGAATGTTGCCAAGGCTGACACATTGCACGGCTTGTCTTCCCTCCCTTAACCTGATCATCCGCCATTTGTTCTTGGACAGTTCGGTGCGTCGGACGTTGAAAAGAGTGTCATGGCTATAACCTCTAACGCTATTGGCAGTGACGAGATAAGTCGTAGCATGATCGTGCCTATTATTGATGTTGTTGCTCCAGTTATAGCTCACATTTTTAATACATCAGTTAGTACTAGGTCTTACCCCAGTCTGTGGAAGGAGGCCTTACTGTTTCCCATTCCTAAAAAAGCATCTCCTGTGTCCTTCTCTGATCTCCGTCCCATCTCCATTCTATCATTCCTATCCAAAGTCCTCGAGCGCCTTATCCAACACCAACTTTCTGCTTATCTCACTAAATACAATCTCCTCAATCCTCTCCAGTCTGGCTTCCGACCAGGACACAGCACTGTCACTGCTTTGGTGAAAATAACTGATGACATCAGGATGGGGATGGAGCGTGGTCATGTTACGGTTCTGGCACTCTTGGACTTCAGCAATGCGTTCAACACTGTCGACCATGACGTTCTCCTGGGTATTATGCGCTCGCTTAACATCTGTGGGGATGTTGTTGAGTGGTTCGGTAGTTATTTAGTGGGGCGACGTCAGCGGATTCGTATGGATGACTCCCTCTCAACGTGGAGTAAAGTGGATGCTGGTGTTCCGCAGGGTGGTGTCCTTTCTCCATTACTTTTCGCTCTTTTTATCAACAACATCACCGCTAACATTAGATCCAGTTGTCACCTCTATGCTGACGACCTACAAATTTATGCACACTCAACTCCGGAAAATTTGGCTCATGCTATTGAAACTATAAATGGTGACCTGAAATGCATTGCAGACTGGAGTGCTTCGCATGGACTTAAAATCAATGCTTTGAAGACGCAGTTAATCATCATCGGTAGTTCGAGGATGTTGGCGAGAGTGGACCACGGGGCGTTGCCCAGTGTTTGCTTTGACAGTATTCGCGTGCCATTTAGTGAGTCCGTTAAAAATCTAGGAGTCATAATTGACAGAACATTGTCCTGGGGGCCACACATTGCCGAGACCAGCCGCAAGCTGTTCGCCTCGTCATCGGCGATGAGAAGGTTGCGCAATTTTCTTCCGATACCAACCAAGATTGCGCTGGTTCAGGCTTTATTACTACCGATACTGGACTACGCTGACACATGCTTCACTGATCTGACTGAGGAACACCTTAATAAGTTAGAACGTCTACAATTACAAATTTTTGTATAAAGTTTATTTTCGGCCTTCGTAAGTTCGATCATGTGTCGGAGTTCCGTGCTCGGCTTGGGTGGCTTCCTATCCGTCAGTATTGGGTGGCTTCGTATCTCGCTATTGTATCGTGTACTATTTGACAGATGTTCGCCACGATACCTCAGCGAGCGCTTCCAGTATGACTCAGATGTACAAAGTCGATCCCTCCGTTCTTCGCGTGATCGAATGTTGGTGATGCCCAGTCATACTACGAGGTTCTACGACAAATCTTTTACTGTCCAGTCGGTGCGTCTGTGGAATGCTCTGCCCCGTGAGGTGAGGTGCTCTGATACACCAGGTGTATTCCGGGGGAGATTGAAGCAACATCTCCTTGACTTACAAATATGAGGTCCTTTGTCTGAGTCTAGATATGGAATGGATTGTTATTTATTGTATTATTAAGTTATTTGTTATGTATTGTTTATGTTATTGGATATATATATATAAGTAGTTGCTATTGTTTATGTTAGTATTATATTTTGTACATTGCCTAAAATGTTAATATTCTATTATTAGTTTATGTGTAAATGGTTGCCTGGAAGAGATCGCTCTCAGCGATAAGGCCGCCCTTGTACCTATATTGTTTTAAACTGTATTTTTACGATTTCCTTTAATGTACAATAAAGTGTTATAAATAAATAAATAAATAAATATAATAATAGATTTTATACAATAATTTTGTTTTAAAAACATAACCCGTTTTTAATAGTATCTTCCTAAAGACGTGTATCGACATTGCGAGGCTGTTCTCGTTCAAGTCAAACGAGGCAAAGCAAAGCCCGCAAGGCAAACTCCATACCGTGAGTCGTCCTGCCTCGCGAAGCAGTATGGAGCAGTAAGTAAAAATCAAGGCGACTTGCTGGTTGGATGAAATACTGAAAGACCTGCACGCACTGGGAATCCTCGATTTGCAGGAGATAGCGCAGGATAGGAAGAGGTGGCGATTTCTGGTGTCGGAGGCCAAGCTCCACTTTGGGCTGCTGAGCCAGCGCTGTAAGTAACTAAGTATGTAAGTAAAAGTGCTATATTTGTTTTAGATGTTAGTGCTCCTCGGGTTAGTCAACCACGGGCTCAACTTTAGATTTTTATGGTACAATTAGCACTATATAAAAATATTTTTACTATGAGTAGCACCAATAGAAAAAAAAGAGCGATGGTACAAGAAAATTGCATACCTATCCAGAAACTTTGCGATATCAACCTGCTTGCTTGTCTGTGACAAAGAGATTCTGACTCCTGCCGCTTCCTGAAAAATATTTTTCTATAAAATATATAAAACGTTTTATATTTTATATAAAATCGTTGTGAATTAAAATACCTATCTTAACCAAAATAAAACTGTGTGTGTGATCAAAAGTAGTGATACGCGAGTGAAATTAAAAATCCATTTATAGAAAGTTAGGTCAAAACAATAATCATCATATCATCTTCAAACGCTTCACTACTCTGCTCAAAAGGTAGCACATTTCTTTTACTTCTAACACCTCATCATCACAGCCCATAACAGTCCACTGCAGGACTAAGGACCTTTCCCACTCTCCCATCTAATAACCTCTCCCACTCTCCCATCTAATAACTACTTGGTAGAAAACAATGAACTTGGCTTGACACGCTCCCGCGTGTCTTGATAACTGGCGTTTTAAGTATTAGTAGCAGTGCGATGGTCACTAACAGACTGACTGACGACTGACAGACGGCTCGAGGACGCCGCGTGCGGCACAGATTATAGAGAACTGCTAGATATTCACGTTTTTTTAATACCACTAAGTTGGCAAACAACCTTATGGCCTGCCTGATGATAAGCAGTCACCGCAGCCTTTGGACGATTGCAATACCAGGAGCATCACCCACGCGTTGCTGACCGTAAAAAACTTTTCATCCCTTTCTTGAAGAACTCCATGTTGGATTCTCCGGGGAAAATCTCTCCAGGTAATTTATTCCACAACCTTAGTGTGCATGGGAGAAAGTACCTTTACAACCGCACAGTTCGCGACCAATTTGGCTCCAAGGTGTGAGGATGAACTACCTACGAAGTAAAGTGAATATCCATGGCATCTACTTCTCTATGCTTAACTTTTTTGTAGGTAATATCTTACCTAGTGGTAACTACCTATTTGTTACCAAATTCGAATAGATCAGGCATCAGGTAGGTATATAAATATAATTGAATTGAATTGGATCGAAAAAAATGTGGAAAAGGAGTAAAAAATTATTAATTAGGTACTCACCGCTCATAAAGTAACATATCCTTTACAATGTATATTTTTATTCCTGTACTGTTTACACCGCCAGTAACAAATTTTTGTCGTGTAGACAGAGTTTTTATAATATTGATGTCCATGAAATAATAACACTCTACCGCGTCCTCGCTGTAGTATTTTAAAGTCAACATTCATTTTCATAAAATATGTACCGAAAAAACCTCAGGAAAATATTTTAAAGAATAATGACATGACAAATACTTATAAATTGCATTTCCTTAATAGATATTAAATGGCCAGTTAGGTCAAAGGAGATAACATACCATGTAGGTATACTATAAAAGAGATAACATGTATTTAGACCTAGTCCAGACAGGGCGACTAGGTCTTACCTATGTAAATATCAATTCCAGACTGTGCACCCAATTTAAATTAATTTCAGTTAAATTAACTTTAATTTCAGTTAAATTAACTGTAATTTCAGTTAAAATAACTTTTGTTTTAATTAAATTAACTTTTGTTTTAATTAAATTAACTATTGTTTTAATTAAAATAACTTTACCTTCAATGCGACTGCAACTTTAGAGGATCAAAAGTTCGTTGATGTTTATCAGCCGAACTTTTACTACCTAAAAGTTGCCCTAGTTCGGTCAACCGGACTAACAACCGGACTATTGCTACTACAGGATAATTTCAAATAAGCTCTTCATTATAACAACAATATCCGCTGCTCTCATTAAAGTCAAGCGCTTTGAGTTATGACTGAAATAATTAATTTCATTCGAAAGAAGCAAGTTAGTAAATAGTTGTAATTAAATAATAAAAAATATTGATAATTGAATCTTTCTTTTATTTGTGAAATATTTATTATGTTAAAAGATTATTTTAAGATGTAATACGATCACCGGAGTTTAATCATTTAATATCCGATTGTTTCAATCGAGTACATTTACCGGTAAATCACCGGTGATTCTCCGGTACTCACTGCTCCGGTGCAAACCCCTAGCCCAGGGTAGCAAGAGTGAATAGAGGTAAATTATCGTCACTTGAATATTCTGACGAACTGCTTTCCTCACCTTCGTCTTGGATTATTTCATCAGCTGCAGCAATGAGAGGTTCGTCATCGTCCGAAAATCCATATATTATTGAATCTGCATCATTAAATTCCAATATGTTTTCTATTTCTTGCTTAGATAAACCTGTAAAACAAAGCAATTAGATTTTTAAAATAATATACTATTAATATTTTTATAAAAGGTAAATTAAGCCTGAGTCCCTATGTCCCTTATACGGGACACATAGATATCCGACACCATCACGGGCAAATTATGTGTTGAAATAAGTAACAAATGCATTACAGTTATGTCAAATATCATAAACAAAATGAAACGCATGGATTCAAAGCCTTGGACGTCTTATTTTGTTTTAAAATGAATTAAAACTTACCTCGAGCAGCCGTTGTTCCAACTTTTTGAGATTGCGCAACTTCGAACTGTCAAAACCTTCCGACAAAACTAGAAAACTTTACTTTTCCGTTAGAGAGCTATCTTTTCAAAACACGCTGAACTAATTATTAGAATGATACCGTAAATAATGGTTAGCTGGCGCCAGTAGAAAAAATGTCCCCGAAAGGGGGACCTCAGGACTTCTTCCTGTTCTTATCGAGTCGATGGACTAAAACTCTCACTTATACTTTATTCGCCCAGTATTCGGCGACGGATACAGCGTTTGAACTGGCCTTGAACAAGTCCTCCATGGTACAAGTTTTAGGGCACGCCGAGCATGAAACGAGGTGGTCCATAGTTTGCGGGGATATGCCACAGGACTGAGGAGGCTACAGTCTTATCTAAGATGAGCCTTTCATTGTTCATTTCTCTGGGCTTGGCACCACATAAATAGCATTTCTGTGGGGATGAACATGCAGCTAGGGCATTGCATATTTTACCATCTATCATGCACAAAACCATTGTTGCCTTTACTGAGACTTCTGTGTCATTCATTATTATTTTAGTGGGTGTCAGTGAAGCTACTTGTTGCTCTACCTTATGAACTTCACTTCTAATTAAATCTACTGTTTACAAACTTGATGGGACGACGATATTTTGTCGATGATGGTGAGGGGTTCTGCCACAATCTTTTTATTGCCTTGGTAATTTTCTGAAACCATTTGAATAGGCACCATTGCTATACTAAATAAACTTTCATCACTGCATTGTTCTCCCGAAAACTTTTGTTGATACAGATTTTGCTCCGCTCCATCACAACCCCATTTTACAATAAAATTTAAATAGCTCAAATCAGTAATTGTTTTCAGGGTCTCTTCTTGAGCTATGCATAATCTTTTTATAGTGTGGTCCATTAAAAACTGCAGCTTAATTTCGGCGTGCGTTTAAGTCACATCAATTTCCTGAGGGTAGCAAAGCTGCTTTGCCGCTTTTACTTTGTAATATGGTGGATACAGCTTGCTGCCTGGATTTTTTTCTTGCTGGCGTATCACATTATATTGACGGGTCGTTAGATTCGCATCAATCGTTAGTGCGAAAGCTTGATCTTCCGACAATCCAATATTTCTAGGGCTTCCAAAAATTTGACGCGCTTTCTTTATCGAAGTACCTCTTTTAGGCGAAGAGAAACAGAGCTCTTTAACAATAGCTGCGGAATCTCTTTTTCCTTCTCTTCGAAGCCGGGCTTCGGTTGCCATCGATATTTCTTCCTGACTTGATGTTTCACGAACATGTTTGATTCGCCGTCTTTTTGTTTTTTTGCTGGAGGTTTCAAAGTCTTTTCGTGATCTTCCAGTCCGATTACTCGTTGAAGGAAGTGCGATAGCGCTAGTGAAAACATCTGGAAGTGATATATTTTCTTTCAACCACGAACAATTTGCATTCACAAAACGTTCTCGATGTCTACCTGATTTTGACCATTTTTGTTAAATTTTTTGACAAACAGTTCTGATACTAACTTTCAAAATCTTCAAAATGTCTTCCGAAAAAGACGGGTCACCTAGCTCTTGCAATATATGATGTAATAAAGCATCTGTTCTTTTGCATTAGCAAACCAAACTTCAAAAAATTTTCGACGCGAAATTTGCGTACCATTCTGAAAATGAAAAAAAAAATGTACGAGCGTCGCAATTATTCGCAAACAATCATAATTGTTTTGTATAGCTGATAACTCTTTCCTAAAAATACATTAAAATGCGATATAATATACTAAAACTCAAGTACAATAATATAGTAATACTTATCACATATCTCTTTGATAGGCCTGCTGAAAGAGATTTCTTCTAAGAAATAAGTAGCGCCTGTTGTGTCATCTATAACTCTGTATTTTTCATCAAAGTTTTATGTGTACAATAAACTGGAAAATGAAATGAAATACAAACTAACGATTTTTTTAAAATCATATTTAAACATTATCCTATTCTAAATAATGAAGAGAATAAAAAATGTTTACAAACTTACCTTCAAACTCACAGAAACACTTATCCGACACACTTTCACTACTAACAATAGAAACACGACCGTATTCATAGAGCAAACTCAGACGAATGGCGCAGACGCTCTGTAAACCCAATCTACGAAACTCGGGTAGTCGGCCTCTCGAACGTTCTGTGTCTAACGGTGGTAACGAGTGTCCGTTTTTCCGCACTACTAACTCTAGACACCTGCTTTTGGCCTTTGACTGCGAGAACTTTAGCAGATTTCTGAACGGTCTATGATACTGCTTTTTTAGGGGATGGGCGGGCAGGAAGGGCCCTTTAAGGTTGATTAATAAAAAAAATTGAAAATGGTTAGAAATTTAATAAAAAACAAAAACATAACGAAACTTTGCCTCTTTGGCTAATACAATCAACAATATTAAAGTTTTAGAAATTCAACATAATCGAGTAATTTCAGTTTTTAAAAAACTAACAAAAAACCCATTTTGCCCTTAGGGGGTCGGTAAAACGGGTACCCTAAGCGGGCAAGAAGAATACAACGCGTCATTTACCTATTAATCAAAACAGATATCACAAAAATAGGAGCCATGTCCACTGTAGGATGAGCATGATTCGTGAGACCATTCTTTGCATTGCGAGCACTGGATCCAGTCCTCAGTGGGAGGACTCACGTATTTTTCCCTGCATATGATACAATAAAAGTCCACATTCTCGCTGCTACGAGTATTTTCAAATTTCTTTTTCTCTTTCCTTTCCGTTCTTTTCTTTCTTTTCTGTCCAGACGTAGATGGTTTTGGTGTGTCGACTTTTTTCCTCAGGGATTTATCAAATTTTTCTTTCTGTTGAATTTTTATCGGAGTGCTAGTCAAAATTTCAGATTTCTGTGGCTGTCTGCGTCTGTTTGTTTTTCTCTGAGTGTTTTGTGGAAGGGGATGAATTTCTTGAAGAATATTTCTTGTACTCTGGAATTCTATGGTTGGTGGTAGCGTAGTTGTTCCACGATCTTCCTGTAATAAAGGAGAAGGAAAAGCTACCGCTTGTACTGGTTCTATAACTTCAGTACTTGCAGGGTCTTGGCATATTGTTTCAGTCAGTATGGGTTGAATGTTTTCCGTCATCTCTTGTACACTTTCAGACTGAATATTTGACGGTGCAATTAGGGGCTCATGCTCTTCATCAAAAATCTGTGCTGTTACATTTTCAGTAACCGGAAGAAGACTATGATGGTGGTCATCGCGATTGGTTTCTTGCAGTTGAAGTTCTCGATTATAAACAGTAGATGGTGCAAAACATTCTTCTCCAATAGTATAACGATCAAACGGTTGAATTCCTGATGCTCGAAAACCACTTAAAGCATTTTGGGGCGTAGCTGCTCTTAGGTAAGCCTGGCAAACAAGTTTTGCTACATCAAATTGGCAAATAACTCTGCCTGGATATTGCTTTTGAAATTTATTAACCTCTACTTCAAAGAAGGTTTTGAATGGTGAGTATACAGCTACATCTAGAGGTTGTAATTTGTGTGAGGTATGGGGAGGAATTGATAAAAATATGACGTTATTTTTAGTAGCGAATTCTAAAGCAGGATAATATTTATGCGACTCGTGATTATCTAAAATCAATAAGGCTTTGCAATCTTGGGTTGGTCTGACACGGCTCACAAAAACCCTAAGCCATTCCAAGAATATTTCCCCATTAATCCAACCGCTATCAGAAACAGCTGCTTCACAACCCGGCAGGGCACCATCCAGCAATCGAGCTTGAAACCGCTTCCGTTTGAAAATAAAAAAAGGAGGCGGTGCAAAGTTACCAGAAGCGCTGCAGCAACAAATAACCGTTGTCAATGTTCCTTTTTCCAAACTGCTGACGATTCCCACTTGCTTTTTACCATAAATGGACAGTACTTTAGGTGGTCTTGTAGATGACGTTCTGACACCTGTTTCATCCATGTTGTAAATCATATCAGGCCGAATTTTTTGCGACTCCACTATACTTTCAAGTAAGTCATAGAACCTGTTGACAGCTGGCCTATTAAATGCCTGTAATCTGGCAATGGACGTTGATTCTGGGGTCCTCAGTACTATTTCTGGATGCTTCATCCTGAAGTTTTTGTACCATTGCTTTCCCGCAATGTCATTTTTAAATTTAGTTTGCGTGTTTTTGCGCTTGGCAAATTCACCAGCCATTTGCAAAAATTCAGACTTAGTAAGTCCGTAAAATAAAGAGTCAAGCTACTTAAGATGCTGCACTAACTCTAGCTCTTCATCTTCTGTAAATATCGGCTTGAACCTCCCCAACCTCTTAACGGAAGAACCTGTTTTCATGCGTCGCTGCAATACACTATAAGATATTCCGTATTTTGTTGCAGCACTTTTTATTGTAGTTTTCTTGGCCTCATTGATCGCTTCTCTTAACGTACTTTCCGACCAAGTAGCTCGCGTAGTTTTTCTTTTGTTATTGTACACCATCTGTAATAGAAATATTCAATTAAAGCCATGCAGTAAACCAAAAATATTATGCGGGCAAAAAGGGTACTACCCGTTTTGCCCGGGCCCGTTTTGCCTCCCACCCCCAACCTGAGCCCACACCTCAATTTTATTTACAATTATGTTTACTTTGAGCATAACGAAGTCGTATCAGATAGCACACGAGCCAAGCTTAAACACGTCGTACATTTATTCACAGTAAGCTTTACATAAATTGTAAAATCACAGTGTACTTACGTTGCGAAAATTTTAATTTTTCGGCGCCAAACTTGCACAGCTCTCAGAGCACTCGACTTACGCGTGCCGCTCCTCGCGGCGTACCTATGGCGCGAGCGGGCTAGCGCTTCACGTGATCGTGCTGTCTTGCTCTTACGTTAGCGAAGAGATATAAAAAATACCCTTCTTACCTTCTGACCTTCTTGCCCGCCCTTCCCCTATTATGACTGCTATTTCATATGCTAGACTCGTGACAACCACTGGGCTTGGTTGCTCAAAATACACGACACAGACGACGGAGCCACCGATGAGGGCGACGCCATACTTAGTTCTTGCTAATATGACCTACATACACCCTTGCAGAAGCATTTCTGGCTGGTGTTGTACCTGAACGGAACGGAACGGACGAAACGGACTGCTATTTCATATGCTAGTTTTCGGGTTACTAGTGAAGTAAAATAGTAATATTGATATGATAAAACGGCTCCATGTTCCTCAACATGAACTCGAACTCCAAGCCACCGTAGCGAGGAAACATGTGACCGCTGACCTTCCGTCTCTGGTACTTCTTTACTTTAGCGTACATTATCCTGCCGGTGGACGGCGTGTAGATGAGATACTCCTCGGTCTCGCCAATTGTGAAATCCAAATAGGTCGACGCGTCGTCCGAGTCCGAATCGTCTGACTAGTTCATATACATCTTTGCTGTTTCTCGAATGTATCTCAGCTAGTTTAAGGTATTCCTTCTCGAACGTTCGGTGTCTAACGGTGGTAACGAGTGTCCCTCTTTCCGCACTACTAACTCTAGGCACCTGCTTTTGGCCTTTGACTGCCAGAACTTTAGCAGAATTCTGAATGGTCTATGATACTGCGATTTTATTTATGACTGCCATTGCATAGGCTAGTTTTCGGGTATCTAGTAAGGTAAAATAGTAATATTTGTAAATTATATCGTGGTTGGAAAGTATTTACTGAGAAAAACTAATAAATTCACTTACAATATTATATTTATTTCCTTCTTGTTAAACACATTACAGCTCGTTTCTTGCATTGTAAAACATGGACAAAGTAAATTTTCCGTTCACAGACACTAGAACGGGATAGCACAAGAGAGTGTACTCCATAGAGCCACAGACTTATGTCGATACAGTATTATTATAAACTAACACACCTCCTTAATGCTGTATCGATTCAAACATTTGAAAGTTTACATCCTGCAATGGAATTACAAATAATACAGGTTCTTACCAATAAACAAAAAAAATATCTATCTTTTACATAAAAAAATTAAGTTTCACTTCACAAGTGCTAAAGAAAAATTAAATTATATTAATTAGAGTTCAAACCCAATGAAGCTCTTTTTTTATGAAGTTTAATTTTACCCAAAGATTTTATTAAAATGTCGGCAAGCTGATTAGAAATTTTAAGAACATTGATAAGACCTTTCTTTTCATAGTCATGCACAAAATGGTAACTAATATCGACATGTTTAGAATTTTTACAAAATTTACCGTTCTTAGCTAATGCAATAGCACCAGTATTATCTTCATAAATGTTCACAGGACCTTTAATTTCAACATCTAGATCAGCCAACACTCCTTTGACAGGTAATAATACTTCTTGTACACAGTTTGCAAGCGCATAATATTCAGCATGAGTTGATGCACGTGACACAATACTTTGTTTTTGTGATTTCCACATAATTGGATTACCAAACACCCTAATTAAAATTCCTGTTGTTGATTTTCTGTCAACAATATCAGCTGCCCAATCAGCATTTACATAGGCATCCATTTCAACATTGTTATCTGCACTATATATCAATTTCAAGTAACGTGTATGATTACGTGTATGAGCTCCAATTAAATTTCTATACTTCAAGGATGAATCCGTAACTTCAGCCGGTTCCAGTTTCAAATTTAATTCCATAGGGTCCATAGGTTCCATATTACACGGTTTAGAATCAATGACATTAAATTTCTTTGCTACAGTTTCAATGTAGTTTTTCTGATTCAAAAACATTTTCTTTTCCTCTGGATTATAGTCTATGTCTATTCCCAAATATTGTTTCACCTTTCCCAAATCCTTCATTTTGAATTTTCTGTTAAGTTTTTCTTTTACTTTTATTATGGCTCCATTATCTTCACTGACTATTAGTATGTCATCCACATACAGAATTATATATACTTTATTATTATTCATGTATCCTGTATATAAACAATAGTCATAAGCTGAACGTTGAAAGTTTATACTCAACATGAACTCGTGGAAACATTAATACCAATCCCGTGGACTTTCTCTCAGTCCATACAATGATTTTTTTTATAAGCATGCTTTGTTAGGTTCAACAATGTAGCCATCAATAATCCCATTAGTTAAATCCTGGTTTGAGTCCTGGACATGGACCGGTCCGTGGTTCAGGTCCAGGTCCTGGCCCCGGATCAGGTCCTGGTTCAGGTCCAGGTCCCGGCTTCGGACCAGGTCCTGGTTCAGGTCCAGGTCCTGGCCCCGGACCAGGACTTGGTTCAGGTCCTGGACCCGGCCCCGGACCAGGTACTGGTTCAGGTCCAGGTCCTGGTTCAGGTCCAAGTTCTGGCCCCGGTCCAGCTCCTGGTTCAGGTCCAGGTCCGTCCCCGGACCAGGTCCTGGTTCAGGTCCAGGTCCTAGCCCCGAACCAGGTCCTGGTCCAGCTAATGTTTATGGTCTATGTGCTGGCACTGGTCTAGGTCCTGGTTCTGGTTCAAGCTCAAATTGTGATCAAGGTTCCAATTTTGGTCATGGTCTTGGACCAGAACCTGGACCCTAGACCTGGACTTTGTCTTGGAGCAAAATAGGACCGGGACCAGGGCTAGGACCAAGACCTAGTCCAAGAAAATCGGATATAATTTCTTTTGACAATTGGTTCATTGGTAAATTTTCGCTAATTAAAATAACAAGACGATAACATACAGTTAACATGAGAAAAAGCTTTCCGGAAACCCAAAATTACATTAATCAACCGTTAATTGGAGATTTGACAATCCGTTGACAAGCTGTTAACATACTGTCAATTGGTCCTTTCAGAAACCCAAACTGCATTTAATCAGAGATTAAATTTAACAAGCTCTTACGTAATTTTTGCGTTGACAAGCGTTTTAGAAACCGGGTGATAATGTCATTAATAAAATTTCTAAGGCAAAGGGGATTACTTTCTCGTGCATCTGGGGCGTCAAATTTCATTAAACTTAATTTTTTTAGAGCCTTATTCCAAAAATCTAAATGGTCACACAGAGCTTGTTTAAACTTGCCACTTGTATGACCGAAGCCATTTAAGGAATAAAATAAATAATTGACAAATAATAGAAGTTCAGCTGTAAAATAACCATTTTCAATGTATGTAGTATTAGAAAAATCAAACCCATGCTCTTGATAAATCAAGAGCTTGTACTTAATGTAGAGGTCTAGCGATGTAGACACCTGCCTACAAGCATAGAAGTAGTGGAGTAGAAATCCATGACATGGTTATGTACCTGCTAAAGACCTGTGCTGTAAGCTTCACCTGTAAATGTAAAGGATATAAACATGAATATTTTAGAATATTTCCTTCTGATCATTTATTTTTACTTTACCTAACTTGTTTAATCACAAGTTACAAAACTCCAATAGTAAATATTATATATTTTATCACATTAACACAGTAAAACTAGATACTAAACTGAGGCATAGGATAAGTGGTAGCTATATTTAATCAAGCAAAGACCATATTATATATTTTACTAGCGACCCGCCCCGGCTTAACGCGTGTTCTTGGGGTTTCTCTATTATAATATGCATATATTATACATAAAAATCTTCCAGAATCTATTTTTCCTTCCTTCTATAAATGATTGTGAACACCGCATCAAAATCTATTTCTATGGCTTAGGAGTTAACGGAAATACACATAGACACGTCCTTATATTATATATGGAATAAGACATTTCATGTTCCTTTTTATCCCGTACTTGTGCCATATTATGTGTATATGCGAGCGGAGCCGCAGGCGGAAGGCTAGTAAGGATTATAAATGCGAAAGTAACTCTCTGTCTGTTATATTTTCACAGCTAAACCACTACACTGATTTCGATGACATTCGGTTTGGCACCAATGGCAACTGGGGATGGACATAGGATACTTTTTATTGCCCTCCACTCGCAAGATATTGGTATTATAGCGGGCGCGGGCGGAAAGCTAGTCAATCATAAAATGAAAGCATTTGTTGTCATCATCATTCTTGTTGGTGGAGCAATCGCCACTCTTCTCTCCTGTCTGCCAACCTCTTCATCTCTTTATAATCCCCGGCGTTCATTTTTTCTAGTAGAGTAATTAAAATAATAATCGTCTTGGCGTTAATGTCCCGGTTGTGCTCTCGCGCACGAGGGCCCGGGGTCCACCTTGATCATGATCCAGGATTTGGCGATCAAGTAATTACAGTGGAGCGACTGACATCTGACCTCCGTGACCCTACTACCTGACCAGATTGGATCATGGTTACAAGTTCAGTTGCCTGAATTTTCCGGTTTCATGACGATGATTTTCGTCACCGTAAGAGCATCGGCAAGCCATTAGCGAATGTACATCACTCACAAAAGAGTCATTGGTACATGGTCGCCGTTGGATTTGAAGCCGGTACCTCTTAGATTTTTGGAATAATATTTAACGGGTTTTCCGTTCGTGTTAAGAAGCTTAATTATGCTTAATAATCATTAATACTGTTTAGTATTTTGAAATATTGTGTTTATTTTAGGATTTAGATCGAGAACAGTGTTAAAATGGATAATTCCGAAGTGATCAATAATAATACAAAAGACCCACTACCTGGTCCTGTATACAGTAGACCACGACCCATACAATCTGATTCTTCTTCGTCTTCCGAGTCGTCCAGTTCCTCAGATTCTTCTCCACCGCGTAATAAGAAGAAATATAAGCGTAAGCGACGCAACCGTCAGCGAAATTTGCTTAAAAAAATTAGTTAGTGAGGTCAATGAATTACGTAACCGGGCTCAAATTCTAAACGAACAAAATAATTATTGTTCGGAAATCGATTGTAATATCAGCGGTGACTTGTACGATGATTTTAGTGATGGTAAAAATAAGTCTCAGGACTTCATTTTTCATGTTGGTACCTCTCTAAAAGAGGGTACAATCGCTAAAACCTCTGATGAATACATCAAAAGGTTAAATCACCTTCAACGTTTTGATCTTCCCGAATGGACCGAGGTTCGATTTGCCGAGGTTCAAAAACCATATCTGCGACGATGAGGATGAAGTTACGTCAACTTCCACACCATCCGTTGTACGTCCTACTCCAGCTCAAGATGCTATCAAAAAAGAAATTGATAAACGACGCATGGAGCTAGACTTGACAGAAAGACGCAAAGGATCTCGTGTTGCTGACGGCACTGAACACGAGAAAGTACGTAAGTTGCGGCAAGAAATTGATAATTTTGAAAAACAGCTCAAGCATAAACAGGGATAATTTCGATGTTGAAAGTTAAAATTTCAAACCAATTAAATTTGTAAATCTAAAGAAATTTTTTTAACTGCAAAATTGTTTGTCATTCAGCACGTTCAAAACCCTACAAAGTGATTCCTTTTGGAACCTTTTTTCCTCAAGATATTTGCCGCTTAGTAATATTTTTATCTTCCTATTATTTAACATTCGGGTTTTTCAATGCTGGGATCAGGCTCAGGTCAAATCTTATCTCTTTTGCCTCCAGTCAGTTGCTCACTAATAAGATCTTGTAAATGGAACTATTTATAAGTTAGTGAAGTCTTTTTCCTGCTGTAGTTTTTTAAAATTGATATCATGTTTGAACTAAGGGCTCACGGAAATTATGACTATTGATTTGTGACCTTTAGTAGAGAAACACTAGAGTATTTCGGACCTTTCTTTCCGCTGCTTCTCTTAGAAGCTGATCAATTTCATGCTGAACATGTTTCACCAAATCTTCTTTCTTCGGAAATTTTTGTTTTGCTGTGTTTCATAACTTTACCACTTCTTCTTGACAACATTTTTTTGTCTTGTAGATGTGTCTTTTAACGTAAGCTTTATAATATTCTTGAAAACTTATGTTTAATCATTAAAATCGTAACAAAAATAGTTGTTAAATAAAATATATGCGGGCATCAACAAAGCAGGTTAGGACCTGTACGTGCGTCGCTGTTACTCAGCTCTTTACGCTGTGACGTTTGTCGAGTCGCGCGTATCGATACGGCTGGTTGATAATACTTAGAGCTATTGTGCTGCTCTGCGGGGTTCGGGCGAGTACGACAAACACCATTGTGTAAAATTTCGCCATATTTTTATTCTAGAAAAATTTCTTACTTTAATTTAACTTTACTTTCACACGTTTTACATGGTTTTCTATTGAAAAAAAATTACGTGATATTTGTTAAACCCCCCCCCCCCCCCCCCCACCTCCCCCAAGTGAGATTTGGAAAGATTTAACTTGACTCCCGGGATCCCACCCTTGAACACCTCACGTAATTTATGGACTTACCCTTACCACCGTCGGCGAGCTACTCGTGACGTCAAGCGTAGGCGGCGCGCTCAAAGAAACGCCTGGCGCAGCGACGTACGGTGCAGGGGCTCCGGCGGGCGGTGGCGCGCGGAGCGGCGGCACAGCTGTGCCGCGCGTATGCCGTTGTAACTGGCGGCGGCGCACGGCTCGGGGTCGGCGGGGCGCGCGGCGCGCCGAAACCTCTCGCGCTGGCAGGGACGCGCGGCGTGTTGACAGCACTCTCGTCGAAAGCGCGCGAAACACCGATTGTAGTCTCGTCGACAAGCGATTCTTCTACGCTTAAAGATTGAGTTAAAAGATCTTCTATGTCCTTAACTTTATCTCTTAAAATTCTTTTTGCTATCCGACTATGCAAAAGGCCGTACAGCATGTCCACTTGTAACCTTTCTTCTATAGTGTATGGCATCTTAGCTATTAAAGTGCGCACGCGCGAAATAAATACTTCGGCACGTTCGGCACCTTGCTCCATGGCGAACATGTCTCTTAAAAGCTTATGTGGTGGCCGGGCTACGCCGAACCGGGCCCGCAGTCGTTTTAACGCTTCCTCCCAGGTCGTAATAGTGGCCTTGACCCCACGAAACCAAACACCTGCTTCGCCTTCGAGAAGCATAGCGAGACCTCGCACGGCATGTTGCTCGTTTATATTTGTACATTCTTTGTATATCTCAATACTGTCTATAAACGCCTCGAGAACGTCTGGGTCTTGTGATAAACCGTAGAAACGCGCTGTGCAGTTAGCAAAGTTACCGGAGACAGAATCCGCACTAGATGGCGGCAACGAGTAGGTCGGGGAGCTCGTGTTAGCGGCTCTCCACGCCGGCGGCGCGGCTATAAGGCTCTCAATCAATTGGCGGTTGGACTCCGCTTGAGCCTTTGTGAACGCCGACAGGAATGACGCCAACTGCCCCTCCGACAATACTGAGTCGACGGCATCGTCGACGGCGTCGGCGAAGTCTTTTGACACATTTGTTTTCTTACTGCGAGGCATTTTATCACACTTTTACAGTTAATCACGAAGTACACGACACAATTATGAGTTTGAAATCACGCGATACCTAAGTACCTATATCGTAGGTGCGCGTGCCGCTAGTTGGAGCGCCAATGTGGTTTGGAAGCGTTCAAATCAAACAGTTTCTCATTCAATACACAGTATAATCAAGTTTCACACACGAACACAGGAATACAGTCAACAATTAGCTGGTCAAAACACCAGATACCTGGACAAAACAAAATAGCAACGAGTGATGCGAACGGATTCGGCGTACTGGCCGGCAAGCTCCGCGCGTGCGGGGGCAGACGTATGAGGTGGAGTGAGCGGGAAAGTATGAGGTGCGAGAGAGACCGCGCATATACTAGGTATTGCGCGGGCGGACGACACGAATGGCGGTTTGGTAAATGGCGCGAAATTATAGTACCTACTGGCGCAAACGTAACCCTATAAAATGAGTAATAACAATAGCATGCAATAATATTATTAAAATAAAAGAGTAACAAAAAAGAATTGAAAATGACTTAACCTAAAACACATTATTCAGTTTATTCATTTTCCTTATCACTCTCATTGTCTTGGGAATCCATTTCTGAGTTATAATGTACATTGGAAACATCTAGAAACTCAAGGCAGTATCCCGAAACTGAATTAAATCGAGAGTTTCAGAAAAATGCTGCTGCCTTTTCTTGGTATCTAACTTTGGCCTTTGTGCACTTATTATAGGATCTGAAGAAATAATAAGCATATTAAGGATATCTTGATTATACTATCTTGCCTGTTCTTTTTCCGCGAATAATGTTCTCGAAGACTTCCAATCGGTACAATATCATTATTTTGGCTTATATCTGCCCCGTGTATAAGTATTTTATGGAAGGTTGAAGACATATAATACCAGTCATATAACTCCACGTACTTTTCTGCTGTTTGGCGAGCATAATCTTTGAACTTAATGACATCGATCTTCTCATCGTTGCAAAATTTGGACACTGCTTGCTTTGGCGGATAGCATTCAAGCTTCGCTTGTTGCACTTTATAGTACGATGGATAAATGTCGGGTGGACTGTACAATAATGGTCCACGATTTTAGGGGTTTGGGGGGGAGGGGGGGGTGGTAGGAACCCCCCCAAACCCCCTCCCCACCAAAGCAAACGCATACTCTTAGAGATATTCAAGATTGAAATTTGAGGTTAGGTGAGGTTAGAAATCAACAAAAAGCTCCAATTTATGCACTTTACTAGCTAATTTAGGAGTTAGGGGGGGGGAAAGGGTGAGTAGGTACCCCCCAAACCCACCCCCCACCAAATCTAACGCATTCTCTGAAATATTCAAAATCGAAATTTGAGGTTAGGAATCAACAAAACGCTCCAATTTATACACTTTACTAACACTTTTCCTAATAGGGTTGAAAAGATTTTTAATCAAATTATAAGCGAATAACACATATTGATTGGGGTTACTCAAATACTCGGTGGTTATTTAAATACTACTAACACGCTCGTCGCTTCGCTCCTCGCAACCTAACCCCTCTGTGAGCTAATGACGTTTTTGATAGATTCTATACCAAAAACAAAATTTATACCATATATAATAAGAGGTAGGTAAATAAAATAGTAAAATAATATTTAACAATTTATTAGGGTTTATAAATAAATGATACCGCTTTCAACAATTCTTCAAACGGATCTTCATGTTTTAATCTTATTTGTCTTCTCCAAGTATATTCAGCCAGCCAGTCTGTAAAATCTGATTGATTGTGTTGCTGTCTGAATACTTTTTTCAGTACCCGCCACTGGCTTTCAATACGCTGGGTGTGTGTCCCATCTTATGCCACAAACTTGTGTATTGGGTCGCTGTGGTTAACTTTTTTATGAATATATCCATGTTCAGAAAGGCAATCATATGCTCTCCAAAAATCGGTATGAACAATAGAGCCCTCCTGAACATGTTTTTTTATAAGTGGCACCAAGACTTCAGCTGATCTTACATTGTCGGGACACACTTCAAGCCTTAAATCTTCACTTCCATCTTCAATCATTCCAATCACCCAATGCCCTTCAACATACCTCCCTCTATTGTATTTTCTTTTCCCAAACTTTGATTCATCAATTTGTACAATTTTATTTGGTCCTCCTATTTTTGTTTCATGCCTATAATTTTCTAGTAAATAGATAACAACTGTTTCTCGACAATAGCTATACCAATCAGCAATGGTTTTGAAAGAAAGCACAGGTTCATTTTCCTCAGAGAGATGTTTTTGTGCCCATTCATAAGAATGGCCCTCACTAAAAGCATACATTAAATGAAATACTGTTGTGAGGGCCAAATGCGCATTTTCAAACCAGGTTCCAGCCGTTCGGCTTACATGATGATTCCTGCAATTGCCTTTTCGGCATCTATGTCTCCCAAAGTGACCGGCATCCTTAGTAATCGTCATAGGTTTATGGTGATAACTACACAATTTTTCAGTGGAAATCAATCCCCTTTCCTCTGCAAACTGAACACATTGTTCAGGTGTACCCAGTCTTGTGAAATCCTTCTTCCAAGTCCACATTGCTCTGTAACAAAATATAATGGGAGTTTAAAAAATAGGTACCTAAAAAGATATTTAATTTTGATATAAAAATCTTAAAATATCTGCTAACCTAATTTCATCCGAGTAATAATAAACTCGTCTCCCGAATGACCCAGACGGAGCTGAAGAGGCTTGCCCTTGCTCCTCAGAAACAAGGGCTTTCAAGAGGATTCATCGCCTGCTGGCATGATAATGTTTGCCAACCTGCTAGCTGCATCATCCGATGATGCTAACCCACTAGGGCCAGCTACGTTGCTGGGACCAGCAACTGGTTCCTCCAACGCAGACGACGACGAGAGCACAAGTGGCTCATTAGAGTCCAACACTTGCACTCGCGTAAATGTAGGCACAAGCGGCTCACTAGAGTCTATCACTTGGGCACTACGGGGCACTGAAGAAGAGGCCGTAACAAGCGGCTCATTTGAGTCCAAAACTTGCACTTCACTCGATTCTTCAGGCAAAACAGCGGAATCCGAACACGAAGACTTCGAAGACGCCATGGTAGTCACGAAGTAACAGAAGTACGTAAAACGAACGAACGGTGACTGAGAATGGCAAAATGCAGACAATCAAAATGGCGTCGGGTCTTTGCGTTTCGTTTCTTGCAATAGCATAAATTTACTTTTACTTTTTCTTTAATTTCTCTCTGAGATAATGATTAATTTAGCATTAAACATTATAATTAAATGTAAATGAACATATTTTATAAAAACCATACAGTAATTATTATTTTATAAACCAATTCTGTTTTACCCAACAATAATTTAGTTTTATTAGTGGCTGTATGATATGATATCCTTTTCACATAGACCAAAAAAAAAAAAACATGAATGAAACCTGTCAATATATTGTCAAATATTACGAAAAAAGTGTAACTTTTAATAATTTATTTCTCAAAAACTACAAGTTTGCTTTGGTAGTGACTTTGCATAATTACTTATTAAGCATAGACCTTTTCACCAAAAAATTGCCAACTTCCAATTCGAGGACCATTATTGTACAGTACACCCTAAATGTCCTTAGCACCTTCTCGAATAGCCGTCTCTCGCAATGGGATGTATTGCCACTTCGATAGTTTTAAAGAGAGCAATAATCCAAGAGCTTTTTCTGGTGTAAATATATCAGTTTTCACTGTTTTTTTTATTGATTCCTTAATTTGAGCAGCTGCTTCAGGATTTTTTAACATATATTCGATGACAGATGCGATATCCTCGTGGCCTTTCTCTTTCAAACGTACTGCAGCTGTATATGCCAATTCACTTGGGTCTTCGTCTTTATGATAATCAGATCTTCTCTTTTTCTGTTTGCTTAGATCTTCAAAAGGTTTTCGAAGTCTCTTGGTCATTCTTCCAACAGAGGATGATGTCGATGGCTCTGGTGAGACTGGTCGTTCATCAACAGTTGGTTCTTGAGTGTCCAACTTTGTTTGTACGCAACTTGGCCAATCGATATTTGCTTGTAGTTAATTATCGTACTGTTTTCTGAATGTATCAATAATTCGGTGAGATTTGTGCCATATCTGTGATGCAGCTCGTGTGAATATCCGACAAAATTATTTTAAAGTCACAATATTTGGCACCAATGCAATCGCCTAAACGAGACATAACTGCACCAAACAATACTTTATAGTCAAATGAAGTACTTTCACTTTTTAGAAGAACAAACAAGTCTAAATTAGTAATTAAACTTTCCATTCTAATACTTTTCAGTCGCAGGACAAATGTAATGTTTACGATTACAAAGTTTTGTAAAAACTAAATTAAAACACAAAATTTTAGGCCTTTTATTGTAGTGGTCGCTCATTAGTTAATTACCCTCATAAAATTTCTTGGTATTAATAACATAAATGATCATTAGTTAACTACCCTCATTACACAATCATAAAAGCCGTGTACTGTTAAAATCATCAAAACATTTCTTAGAACTAATAACATTAAAAATCTACTAATTAATATTTAAAAGAAAGACATATAGGTATTATTCTTATTAGACATTAATAACCTAATCACATATTGAGACTCGGTACAAGACCACATTGTTATTCAAGCGCTTATCAAAATTTCGACTATCCTCTATATAAGTTATCTTCAATCTACCTATATTGTTTTGTAATTGGCAGTACCACTTTTATCTGTATCTGATTGTAAACAAATGTACATTGCTGTAAGACTGTGAAATAAATAAATAAACTGTAATTAAGCCAGTAAATCACCCAGTTTGGTGATATAGCTATGAAACAACTAGTTTCAAGGCGTATTTAACTGTTCTAATACGTTTTTTCTTATATAATATTGACAAACATCTTACTCAGTCATAGCGAAGTATGATGGTACCTGTTACATTTACTATACATACATAGTTGAAGCAGCTGTAGGTCCCTACCTACATCTACCTACTACTTCTAGGACCCAAGCATAATACTATATGATTTAACGTGTTGCTAAATTCTCACCGAAAGGAACCGTTGTTAATAAATAAATAAAATATTTCGACGATTTTGAAAGAAAAATCTGCAGCGGTAACCGTTATATGGAGTATGTAAAAAAATCATGAATTGTTTTATGACCATCTGTAAGGATATTACGGTTTTCCTTGCCGTTTCAGAGATAATTGGATTTTTCATATTGACTCCATACATTTTTTTCGTAAAAAAAATATAATTCGTTTGTTTTTGCTCAGAGTTAACTCGGATAACATTTTTATGTATAGTTTTATCTCATGGAAGCATTTCCCGCTAATAAACTGACACGTAAAAAGTTGAGTTGCCTATGTCTATGAAGGTCGATTTTCAGCCCGCTGTACGCCACGTCTGTCTGTTTGTTCGCGATAAACTCAAAAACTACTGAACGGATCCTTGTGATTAATGAGGTTTTGGTGCTTCGGGGCGCATAATATAAATGATACCTACTCTACTAAAATTAGTCCAGTACTTGGTGTAGCTAGGAAAATTCTACGTACATAAGGCAGCATATCAACATACCCACCACCAGTACAAACCGGAGACGGTCCAATGTCTAAACATAGGTTGAGGTGCTGTCATCTGTACACAAAGCAGTTTTTGCATCAGGCTATTAAAAATTGTTATGTGTTAAATACTGTACTAGTAGTAGGTACAGCGTAGAGAAAATATTTACTAAAGTAATAGAGGAGACACCGCAAGTATTTTCTTTGAACCACGCTTTGCGGTCCATGGACAACAGTGGCCGCAGTCAGTTCTGAGACATTGCGCGACGCGGACCAATCTGACAGTGGCTTGGATATTCAAAAAAACGCCATCTTGTGCATTAAAAACTGTACGAACCATTCGAGGGCCAAAAATAAAGAAAATGATAACATTTCATCGGTCATTCTATGACTTAGCAGCCTCCCCCCGCACTCCCGCACGTGACAGGTTGGTACAATATTTTTGTTTGTGATGGCTGCTCTATTACGTTAGTAAATATTTTCTCTATGAGGTACAGACTACCCTTGACCTGGACTGTTAAAAAAACTTCTAAGATCTTGGATGTTATACTGGTGGTGGGTAGGTTGATGTGCTGCCTTCAGCACATACAATAAGGTTAGTACATAAAAAAAACATAATGCATAATAGTAACTAATGTAAATACCTTCATCTTGTCGTATGACTTTGGGTCGAGATGCTTGTCAGTGAGACGGATGGTGCGGGCTTTGCCACCACAACCATCCGCCTTATACAGTGTCTCTAGAAAAGACCACAGTGCGCGCTTTCCATTAAGGAGCACGTGTTTTTTCTGAAAATTATTGCGGAAACACTTTAATAAATGGGGCTAAATGCTATGGTTGTCTACAACATATTCCAGACTATTGGCATCATTACTATTGTTGTTACGCAATAGTTCAGCTCTAGTATCTGGTATCAATGAGTCTATTGCCGCAACATTGGCAGATCCCTGGTCACTAATTGTGGCTCTAATTAAAAATCCGCTATTGAAAGTAGCTGAGATAATTTATTTAATAATATTCTTTAAATTAGAGGTTGTAACACCATCTTTATCAAAATAAAAAGCTATTGGTATTTTCCATTTACTAAAGAGGCCACGTAATATGAAAACTAAAGCTTTGTCAGCAACATTTGAAGAACGTTTGCCGGACCCCATATCCTCAAAGCCTTCTACTACTCTGGTTTGAAAATTAAAAGATAAATTTTTACTAATGGCCATTTCATCAAACAACAAAACACACTGTTTGTCTGACTCAGATTTAGTAGGTGAAATGTCTGCAAAATTCTGGAAAATAAAATCATTGATACCAGGTCTAAGTAGGATATTTGACAAGAATGTATTTATAGTAGATTTGCCTGGAAGTGATAAAAAGTAAGGCATGAACCTGTAACATTTAGACTTAATTTAAACAAAGAAAGAGCAAAATTTTTCCTAGCATCAAGTGTATCTACGTCCCTTAGGTGTGACACCAGTCAGGCGTAATTGACCAGAAACTGGTTCAAGGTACTGTATTTGGAAAGAAGACACTTGATCTTGAGGCAATGCAAATTACTTTTCTGCTTCAGTTGCAAAAAATTTGACTGTAAAGCACGTAATTTGTTTTTTAGAATATTGTTGTTGAATATTGTTGTCACATGGTAACAAGCGCACGAAACAATATCACGTTTGTTTCTGATCTCACGTCTACTCCTACAAACAGGAGCAGTACGCTCAGACAGAGGTATGGAGCTAACAATGGAAGGCCGCTCTTGTTGGTCTGAGCTCAATACATCTGTAGATGTAGAAGGCCTTGGTGAATAGTAGACTGACTGTATTCTCAATCAGGCTTCCACATCATAAGATGTGGAAGGTGTTGGGAGGTGGTCAGCAGAATGCTCATCAAAAGTCCTTTGAACGGGGGCAAGTTGGGTTGTGGAAGAGCTTCGCACATCAACAGATGGATGTAGCTCTTGGGGGGTGCTTGTGCAGTTAGGTTTGGCTTTGAAAAAATCTACAACCTTACACTCCAATTTAACGTTAGAATTAAACGGGGTTAACAAACAAAGCTTCTTGGGACTTGAAGGTTGAAGACAACGCAAATCCAAATAATTAGGTAAATTTACCGTGGGATATGTGTCGTGCTTAAGCATCGAATGTCCCTGCGAATTTATAACAATATCGTCAGGAGTGAAATGACGTACTCAAATACGTAAATTATCATACTGGCTACGATGATACTCTAGCAAGAATGGACAATGGTTTATCCTTACTTGAAAATGAGAACTATTTGTGTACGGGATTGCAAACAATCTAGAATTAGAATGTCGGCTTCGGCAACCGGGAACTGCACAAGTTCTACCCATAGTTGTTAAACGACAAAACAAAGGGAAATACTAGCAAAATCAAAATACATACAGTATTACAGTAGAGCCATAAATACACTTATACGCACGAACACAAAGCACAGAATTAAAACACTAAACGCACTGCAAATTTATCACTTCACACACAAACATAATTTCACTAAACTCTTCAATAACTATTAATAATTGAAAAATTGAAAATGTTAAGGAGGAATGCGACGACGAATGTTTACTTACCGATGAAAAGTTAATCCAGGTGTATTTCTATACTTTGAGCTTTCACATCATTATCATCATCACAGCCCATAACAGTCCACTGCACAGTGTTTCCTTTGGACTATGACATGGGATCGTTCAAGAAGTATATTAGAGGTCTCTTCAGAGGCGGGCAACGCATTGGTGACTCCCCTGGTGTTGCTGATGTCCATAGGCGGCGGTGACCACTTTCCATCAGGTGGCCCGCATGCCTATTAGTCTGATCCGGATAAATTAAAAAAAAAAACAAAAAAAACTGCAGGACTTTAGGCCTCTCCCACGAAAGGGGAGGTTATTGCCATAATCTCCACGCTTGGCAGGTGGGTTGGTCGTGGTGTTATAAATATAAGAATGGAAAACGCTGCTCCTTATTTTCCAGTCTATGGAGACTTATTTATTTATTTATTTATTTATTTATTTCACAGTCTTACAGCAATATACATTTGTTTACAATCAGATACAGATAAAAGTGGTACTGCCAATTACAAAACTGCAATTTACAAATGGGATTAGTGAAGCTAAGAATACCAAACAGCAAAGTACCCATAGATTTGTTCAGTGATGATACGGATAAAATAATAATAACAATGATAAAAGAATAATGATAAATGAACAGTAATAACGTTTGCGTATGTGTGTGTGTGTGTGCGTGTGTATGTGTGTGTGTGTGTGTGTGTGAATGTTCATTTGTATGCCTATACCTATCCTAGTGATCACTGATAATAGTGATATCACGTCACTATCATCGTCCTTTACCGAGACTGTAGAAACTTAAGAACCCCGCTCAAAAAGGGTGTGCGGTCAAGATGGAAAATATCAATAGTTTTGGACAAATGTTTTTCATATCCATCTATAGCCCTATTGAGCGGTGATCCCAACGCATAATTACTGCGCGCGCGACGATGGTCGAGTAGACGTGGCCAGCGGCCACCGCGTCGTGCGCGCGGGTCACCCGCGCTCAGCAACACCCGTGACAACAGCCGTGGACTGTCCACCCCGGAGTGAATAATGTCATATAGAAGCCTAGCATCAGTCAGGAAACGCCTATCCTCCAATGTGAGTATCCCGTGAGCCTTCAGACTAGCAGAGTAATCTCCGGGAGCCATGCAAGTCAAGTAATTTAGTCTGTTGATAAATGATTTTTGCACAGACTCCAATCTATTACGGCCGACGTCGTAGACTGGGGACCAGATAGGTGAAGCATACTCAAGAACGCTTCTGACATAGGCGTAATACAAGATTTTGAAAGCTGACGCTGAGTTAAGGGGCTTAACTGTTCTGTAAATGAAACCCAACATTCTGGTTGCTTTTGCAAAAATAGACTCGTAGTGGGCGTTAAAAGTAAGCTTCGAGTCGAGAATGATTCCCAAATCCCTAACCTGATTACTACGTTGCACTATCTCGTTGTTCAGCCTGTACGTTGTGTTTACAGCGTGTGGTTGTCTCGTAAAAGTGATGGTCGTACATTTTTTAACATTTAGATCTAGACTGTTACGCGTACAATACTCCGACACTCTATCTAGATCCTGCTGCAATCTTGCATAATCATCGGTACTTTTTATAGGCATGAAGATCTTTGTATCGTCGGCGTACATGAGGTAAAATGCATGACGGAAGCAGGACGAGTAATCGAAGAGACATATATTAAAGAGCAAAGGCCCTAAATGGGACCCCTGTGGTACCCCTGATGGAATGGGTGCGAAACGAGACTGGTAACAGCCGATCCTAACCGCCTGACTCCTGTTCCGCAGGTAGGACTCAAACCAACGAAGTAGATCACCGTGCACACCGACCCGCTCTAATTTATATAGAATAGTATCATGGTTGAGTCTGTCAAAACATTTAGAGTAGTCGGTGTACACGGCATCCACCCGATAGCCTTCGTCCATGTAGCCCGTAACGGCATCCACAAATTCGCCCAGGTTGGACACAGTGGAGCGTTTACGCATAAAGCCATGCTGTGCGAGCGGGATACTACGCGCAAGCGACGGGTACACTAGATCATATACGATCTGCTCAAAGACTTTGCTAAATATGGTTAAAATTGACACGGGGCGGTACTGCTCAGCGAGGATCTTGGAGCCGCATTTATGTATAGGTACAATGTAGGCTTGCTTCCAAACAGTTGGAAATATGCCCTCCGCAAGAGATCTCTTAAATAATATGCTCAAAGGCAATGCCAGATAGTGAGCGCAGTTACGGACGAAAACCGGTGCGATGCCATCACAACCCGCACCTTTGTTAATTTTTATTTTTTGTAGGTACTTTTCTACTAAATCGCTATCAATCGTCAGTGTGCTCTCACAGCTCAAGGGATTACTGTGTATATTTTCCGTGAAAAAACCAGGAGTGTGAACGTCAGGAGTAGCTTTATAAACAGATAAAAAATAATCTAAGAAAACATCACATATTTCGGGACCGTCACTGCCAGCACGAGTACCATAATTTATCTGAGCAGGAAGCCCATGATCGCGGCGCAGACTCTTCGTATAGCTCCAGAAAACTTTTGGATCTTTGGCAATGGAAGTGCTACAGCGTTCCGTGTACTTATTCCAGCATTGACGTTGCAACTTTTTATGTCTGGCACGTAACAAAGAGAAAGCCTCGCGGACTGCGCTGTTACCGTTTTTCTTCCAGAGTGCGTGATATTTATGTTTTTCCTTAATGATGTGTATAAGCGCTCTGGTGTACCAAGCTGGATACCCATCCGAGGTACCGTAGAAAAAAGGCACATGCTTATCTATCACTGACTTTACAGTGTTGTTTAAAAACTGAACTGCCTCGTCCAACGGCACGTTATTCAGAGCCCGTGTCCAGTTAATCGCACATAAGTCATGGAATATTTCATCATAATCGGCCTTGTTATATTTAAAAATTTTCTTTGGGGGTGTCTTCAAATGTTTAAGACTAATATTAACAAGGTCCAACGCGAGCGCCGGGTGGTGAGGCCAATCCTCTCGGATAATGGGATCAACAACGCGACGCACATCTGCCTCCGTATTAGAAAAGGCAATATCCAAATGCCGTCCATTGCCATTGGGCACACCGCAATACTGCGACAATCCACTGGAGAGAAGATACTCAAAAAAGCACTCCTGACTCTCGCCTGACATTCCACTAGGGTCGAAAAATCCGCCCGTCCGAGACCTCCAAATAATATGAGGCAAATTAAAATCTCCTAATAATAAATAATGGGCCCTCATAGTGCAATGGGACTGTAAATAAATATTGAGTCGAAGCAACTGATCGTCGTGTGCAGACCCGGAGCCCGGTAAGTAAACGCATATTATATGTAAATCTAAATGTGAGTGTATAGCGCGCGCGCCTATAATTACGTGTACCAACTCCAGACTTGTGTCGGATAGCGGGGCGCGGCGCGCGGCGAGCGACCGAGCCGTAAGCAGCATCACACCTCCGCCGACCGGCCGCGCCGCGCCACGCGCGCCGCTGGCCGCGCGCGCGCTGCACGGCCGGTCCCGGCGATGCACGTCGTAACGCGGATCGCTGACTTCGGAGTCGAAAACCCCGTCCACCAGCCACGTCTCGCAAATAGCCACAACATCGTAGTTATTATTAAGTAAACCCTGCCTAAATTTAACAGTTTTACCCCTTATACTCCTCGTATTCTGTAAATATACAGTTAGTGGTGCCATTTATAAGCAGCAACAAATTAAAAGCGAGTTACAATATAGTGTATAATGTGAGAGAATAGGAGCGCAGCTGTCATACCATAGGCCTCTCGGCATAGCAACTGAGTATCGGTGCAGGGATTCACATAGGTATGCATACAGTGATGAGTTGTGTAAGTGATGGTGTGTATTGTTGTATAGTGTACGAAGTAATATGAATGAATAGGAATATGTAGTGATTATAAGTATATCGAGCATGGTCCCAAATGGCTGGACGTTACTATTTATGACACTACGGTTTTTTTCAAGCTCGATAATTGCGACTGTCTGTCTATACGCTGTGGAGGGAAATTGTTGGCTTGACGAACAAAAATCTTCCCGTTGCGCGTCCAGCAGTGCTGAAACCCCAGTTCTTTGCACTTGGCTTTGGTGTGTTTCAGTAACGTCTTATTAGCGGGCGTCAAGTGCTCGTTCACATGGATCTGGCGAGGATCACCCGGCAATTCGATGTCCTTGGTGCTGACCCCCCTTTGTTTACGAACTGCAGTCAGAAATTCGTCCCTCTTATTTATAGTGCTGAACTTCGCAATAATTGGCTTAGGGAGGCCTGCGGTGTTCCGTGTGGGTATTCTTACCGCCGAGATGATTTCCGTGCTGTCCAGAGAAACATCCACCGCTTTGGCAATGGAGACTACCAGGTCACAAACACGTTCAGATTTCCGTTCAGGGACTCCGAATATTTCCAAGTTTAGCAGTCGCTCCCGCTGCTCGAACCCATTTATGGTTTGTCGTAAATCGTCAACTGTTGACCGTAACTCGGAGACCTCGTCCTTGGTTTTGCGCAGCTCCTTTAGCTCAGTCTTCATCGCACTGATGTCACGTACCGTCTCATCAAACAGCGAACTGTACCTGTTTAGAGACTCCAACATGGTGTTATACTGCTGACTTATAGCCTCTTGCCTCTCCTGTAGAGCCTTGCTATTTTCAGACATCTTACTGTCGATAAGCGCCGTTAATTTGGCTATAAGTCGGTCATTGTTGTCCGAAATAGTCTGCAGTAGGTCCGCGTGAGCCGATTTCGGTAGCGGACATTCCGTGGCGACGACGGGTGCATCGGACGCGGCAAGAGTCGTCTGGAGGCTCGGATCAGCAGAAACAGCAACACCCCGATGGTAGCCAGGATTGGCCGGATTAACGTCCCCCAGTAGGGAACTCTGATCAGCCGGTGCCGCCGCCGCCGGCCGGGAGGACTGAACTGCGCGAATGGGGGTGTGGTCTCCCTTTCGCTCCTTAGGTGTCGTGCATTGTTTACATTTCCAAGCCGACCTCTGTTTCGGTGTTAATTTTATGAAGGCCGATCTAGCCACCCCCAGGCACTCATAATGGTAAACATTATTACACTTGCCCTCTGAACACTTAAGGAGCATCTCCGTGGCGCTAGCAACCTGATTACACGCCGTGCACAGCATATTGAAGAGTTAATGCAATGTAAGCGTAAATATAACGAAAAAAAGGAAAATGACTCTCAGAGACAAACGACACGATACCACTTATAAATGTCCGTTCTGCGATGGCTAATCACCTGTCAACAACCGCGACAAGCCACTGGGATGAGGCGTCAGGCGAGTGTCACAGTTGTGCGGTCCGCGTTCGGGTCACTTTCCGATGCACTCAAGTACGTTCACGATCCGCGGTGAGTTGACGGTATGTCAGCGCGGCACTAAACGAAACACTTTACGTTATAATACGCAGATTAAAATAGCAGATTTTTATCACAATGTGACGATAGGCAGATACTGAGCCAAATGCAAACTGAAAGAAGTATTTTAAGTTAAATATAACTATTTTTAAGATTAAAATTTATGGAGTATTCACCAGCACGGTACTCACAACTAAACAATTCGTCAAAGATCTCAAGAAGAGACTTAGATCTTTTGCCTCGAAAACATAAGTCGTCTTGTACGACACCCACGAGTGTAAGGGGTTGGTGCTATTCTACTCTGCCAGACACCACACGGCGGTGCTTTCACATAAATGTGCATAAAGGAGAATGGGAAAAATGTATGAACTTTGGTCTACCTACTCAATACTAACGCCATCTATGCCAATATAAAGATTATATGTTAATAAACAAATAACGAATAATGAAAAAGTACTAGGGGCTCGCAGAATTTAGAAAAGGGACAAAAACTCTTCGATTTATTATGAAAAATATTTAATTAATTATAGACATAGACATAGACAGTATTTTATTCGGATCTTCATTACTTCCTTAACCTAAGGTAAGTACAGTAAATTATAATTATTGAAAATTACATAAGACCAGCCAGTGATGTAATGGAAACCGAAATCGACCAGTCTCAGCATAATGTTGTGAGGGCTAATGCCTGTCATAGCGCTGGTTTTCAGAAAAGCCAATGCATCCCACGCGCGTGACGCGAACGGTTATAAATATTATAAATATAATTATAATAGTAATTGTAATTATAGTATTACATTATGCTAGTGTCTATAATGACATTATTCAGGTGAGCAGCTGGCGGTGGCAAACCTTCCTGATGGCGAGCTCAGCATAAATACCACAAGATAGATATTACATGTGCACATGTCCCAATTGTGCGACGTCCTGTCAAACACGTGCAATAATAGTGTTTAAAAGCATCTCGTCCTTCGATGCCGCTATTTATTAGCAAGTATGTGTAGTATTGCTTGGATCTTGTATGACGTGATTGTATACGTGCTCTCAGCAAGAAATTCCCTTGTTCTACTTCAATGTTATATTCGTTTAAATTTTCGAGTTAGTTGTCTCTGTATAATTCAATGACATACGTCCCATCACTTAAATGTTCGGCACAGTAAGAACTGGCTATCTTGATCTGATACGTTCCCAGTGCGATTAGAACAAGGTGTTCTTCTTCTAATTGAGGAATATCTTCAAAACCAGGAACATTGGCAGCCATGCGTGTAAATATGACTCGTTGCATATTCAAATTCTTTTGTATGACATATTGAGCCAAATGATTCTCGGAATGAATTCTTTCATTTATGATGGTAATAATCGCATCGGCATACGCATTGTCACTGATTGGAAAGCATTGATCAGTGCTGCAGCTATCCGGAAATGTTCGAACATATTATGCGGAACAGCCCTGTTGAAGTTATCAACCCGTAAAAACTTGAAGTCGCGCTTGAACCTTCCGTTTATTACTTCTACCACCCATCTTGCTATCCCATGTAATCAAGCGCGACTTGTTCGCTTGCTCTGTGGATAGCTGCTGACTGTTTCTGTCCTTACTTGGTGGCATATGTAAGTGGCATATGTGCATCGTAACCGCATGCTTCAAAATCAGGTAGAGCGTCTCTGAAGCCACGATCCAAAATGAACACGTCATTCATTGAATAAAACCAATGTAATGTATTGTCATGATCGTTAAGAATATTGTTCATAATCAGACGCTACTAGTCTGATGTAGTCGATGCGTAAGAGCCTGTTACGTCGATGATATAGCCATTGCTACAGACAATGAGAAACGGCTTCAACAGATTCCTGTACTTATGGAGACTGTAACTACGTCTTTGAAAGAGGAAATTGCTGCTCTTCTGTATATAAATGTACGTCCCGTCACAAATCGATATTAGTTTCGAGTTATTGTCGTCTCCAAACAGTGCATTTGGTATGAACAAATTCTTGGTAAGCGCTTCGTTTCTACTTATGTGATCGAACCCTAAGTGCGATGGCACGAAGTCTGCCAGTAAGCATTCTCTCGCTATCACTAATTGGCGTTCGAATGTTCGACGAGATATTTTTAGAAGCGATGCTAATCGTACGTTAGGTTCGCCTATTCGAAGTTTCATAAGATATCCTCCGAGAACCACGTTCGGTACATTCGACCGCTGTCGCAGTGATGGCGTTTGTTCAAGCAACGAATTGAATTCAGTTATCGTAAGTCCTGTCCACTGTCGCAACTCATTTTCATCTACTGTTTGTAAATCAAAATCGAACATGGTCGATGGATTCTGTAGTGCTGTTCTGTAAATTTAAATTATATCCAGTATATGGTCTTGATTAAAGTCGTGAGATACATTGCCACTTAGCAATTGGTCCCAATCGTGAGCCATTGTGTGTTCATTACAAACACGAGCACTTCGAGGAATGTAGAAATTGTAATAAGACAACATGTGAGCTTTTATGCTATTGGGTATTCGAAGTCTTGACTCGTTTAAACAATCTGTAAATATGCAATGAAGATTTCTTCGATTTTCTGGTATAGCAAGTGGAACTTGTTCGTTGACAGCATTGTCGATTTCGACAGCTCCAACAGCCTGCCTGGATACCTGAAAGAAGAGAAAAATAACGTTCATTGTTGTTTTTCACATACAGCCATTAAAAATCATTTCTTAATACCCCAACTCACAACAGTGACTAAATGTTAATTGTATAACATCTCATATACTAAAGTAAACCTTTTTTACTTAATGATTAAAAGAGTCAGAAAGAGGGTAAATATTATACAGGTGAGGGTTTGGAAAAAAAATTGTTCGTTTTGATGAGTACTATCACCCCTTAAAAATCTTGCATACCTTTCGAAGTCATCCTGTTTAATGAAAAAGGTGTAATTATGCATTAACAAACAGAACTTACCTCACGTGAAGAATGTCTTCGTATATAGTCTTCAACAAAAGGTCTGGATAGAATTAAGGTATGCGTTATTACGTTGCCGCTGCCGTAAAACAGAGCAGTCACAATCAACGCATATCTGACGTATATTTCCTTCCATTATAAAATGTAAGCCGTCTTGTTGTAAACACAACTCCGCCCGTCGCCTATGATTATTGTTTAGTCTCTGTAGACTAAAATTGTTTGCTTTGACAGTGTCAAAAGCTGTTATAATTCGCTGCCGTAGTTCCTGCATGGTGGTACTTGCGCGTTCGTAAACATGTTTTTTGATATCGCCCCAAAGAAAAAATCGAGTGGAGTTAGATCAGGGCTACGCGCTGGCCAAGGGACTGGCCCACCGCGTCCAATCCATCGACCCGGAAAATGATCGTTCAAATAATCACGAACACGATGTTCAAAATGTGCCAGTGCCCCATCGTGCTGATAATAAAAAAAATTGACGACGGTGCAATGGTACATCATCCAAAACGATCGGAATCACGTCTCTTAGCAATTCCAAGTAGGCAGCACCATTAAGTCGTCCTTCTAAAACGAGGTCCAATGATGGTATCATTTATTATGCCAGCCCAAACGTTGACACTGAAGCGTGTTTGATACGCATTCCGTCGCGTGAGAAGGGGTTCATCACGGTTCATAGTACTCCAGTAGTGTTCATTGTGAACATTGAAATGTCCGATTCGCGTAAAAAAAGACTCGTCGGTCCAAATAATGTTAGTTTGCTCATTCTCCAAAAGCCACTGACAAAACCGCCTTCGTAAGGCGAAATCATCTGGCGAAATATCTTAAACCGATTGCTAGTGATACGGATGAAGCCCCGTAGCATTTAATAGCCGCCAAACGGATGACTGAGAGACATGGTATCGCCTGGAAGCTTTCCGAGTACTCTGCCGCGGGTCCCGAGCAAAATAATATAGTACCCGTCTGTCTAACCTTTCTTAATCACGATGCAGACCACCTCGTGCTTGAGCGTGAGTGGGCACTGTGAATTGTCCATAGTCACGTAAATTTTGAACCATCCGGAGTATTAATCCATGGGTTGGCACTGGCAAATTCGGATAACGCTCATGGAATTAGTCCTTTGCTCTGTTTGTGTTATTAGTCTGGTAGTAAAACCTTATCATGTCGCATTTTTCAATGTTGGAATAAGGATATGCTGCAGGCATGATTTTCACGAAGTTTTTTGTGGAATTCAACAATATCAACAAACGTAAATGTTGACAATGCCAAAAGTGACAATTTACTTTTCTTTTAAAGGGCTGTTATTACAGTTAAAGAGGTTGGGTATCTTTATCAATTCGTCAGTGTAGGGTGACCATGATTTTAGAGACTTAAACTTTTAATTAACAGTAAGTGAAAATAAATAAAAAGGTGTGCTCTTTAAACTATATTACGATGGTAATCGATCAACTAATATTTACTGTATATGTAGTGTTAGTCCTGCTCACGTCTCTTGAATCACCCTTTATATACGTGGCAAATATTTTGGAAACCGAAGTACACGTCCAGCTTCTGTTGCAGGACCGCGAGATGCTCGTTTACAATAATTTTACTATTTATAGTAACGCACACGCGAACAGCAAAAAACGCAGCACATGACTGATTTGCCTAATTTACTTCACACTTTATGAAGATCACCCCTTGCTGTTAAACCCAAAATGTTCAAAATTTCGAGCTCGCTCATTTATTCATTGATTACCCCAGGCTTTTTATAACCTAAATTATCACAAATTTCAGCTTGTTCCACTCGCTCACACATTTATTGATCACCCCAGATTTTACAATCCAAAATATCCGAGCTCGCTCCGCTCGCTCACACATTACACGTTTATTGATCACCCCAGCTTCTACAATCTAAAATATCCTAACTCGCATTATTCATGTTAAACAGGTCAATTTTTATTTTTCCCTCAGGGCGCTCGGTCCTTGATACCTAGTTTTTATTTTTGCCCCTTCCTCTAGTTGCACATACACTATTTCTCGAGAATCGTTGTTTATCACCAAAGTTTCTGCGGCCATACTTTTATCCTATAATGACACACAAAATTTAACATTAGCAAAGCAAAATGAGTTAGATGCATTCCAAACAGACCAAAAATATTTCAAGAATTGAAATGCACGCAAGAGATATGTAAGCTCTCTTACATCTACATTACATTCAGGATAAATGGATTTTGCCTTACATTAGGCAAGGGACCCATCTCTGCCTAAAATATTTGCCATTCTATTCTCCAGTGGGGTCAGAGCGGCATCATTGCTTGGTCCTCCAGCAGTGGCTCGTTGGTTAACGTTTTTGTTTACCAACTTTGCCCGGATCCGACATTTCAAGTCGTTCCATACCTGAAAATTTTATTATTTGTGTTTTCATATTACCATATAAAAACATAAATTGAGTCAATGCAGAAACAGTAAAATTTCTTAATTGATTAGGACATTAACACCCGGTTTCTGAAACGCTTGTCAAATCATTGATTAGCTAACAGACTGTCACATTTAACAAGCTGTTAAATCACCGTGGGTTTCTGAAAGGCCAATCAATCTATTGTTAGCTAATCGACCATTAACAAGAGATCAATTTTTTCGTCTGGCTACCCCTGCTAAAATCAGTCACATTCATTCACTCATACATGTTTTGTTTCTGTCTAACGCATTGATTTGTCTCTGTCCCTAACGGCCTTTTGATAGCGGCGGGATATTCAACTTTTAGATGAAACTGATAGCGATTGTATAGTTTTCGTGTAAATAAAAATCGAATATTATCAAAAAAAAAATATACAGAGCGAGAAAAGAGAAAATATAACAATATTTATGTTATAGGGTCACGGGTTTCAGTGGATCCGTAATCCCATCATCATCATCTTTAGGCAGTTAGGTGGGTCCCGGTCCACTGCTGAATACAGGCCTCCCACGGCTTACACTCTGGTAGACTCTGTTATCTTGCATCCATCGGCTCCCTAGGACCTTAAGGTCCAGGTACTGGCCCCGGACCAGGTACTGGTTCAGGTCCAGGTCCTGGACCCAGACCAGTTCGTGGTTCAGGTCCAGGTCCTGGACATTGACATGTCTGTGGTTCAGGTCCTGGTCCTGGTTCAGGTCCTGGTCCTGGTGCAGGTCCATGTCCTGGCCCCAAACCAGGTCCTGGTCCGGCTAATGTTTATGGTCTATGTGCTAGCACTGGTCTCGGTCCTGGTTCTGGTTCAAGCTCAAATTGTGATCAAGGTTGTAGTTTTGGTCATGATCCTGGATCAGAACCTGGACGGTGCCTTGGACCAAAACTAGGACCTGGACCAGGGCCAGGACCAAGACCTAGACCAAGAAAATCGGATATAATTTCTTTTGACAATCGGTTAATTGGTCGATTTTCGCCAATTAAAATAACAAGGCGATAACATACAGATAACATGAGAAAAAGCTTTCCGGAAACCCAAAATTACATTAATCAGCCGTTAATTGGAGATTTGACAATCCGTCAACAAGCTGTTAACAAGCCGTCAATTGGCCCTTTCAGAAACCCAAACTGCATTTAATCAGTGTTTAACAAGCTGTTACGTAATTTTTGCGTTGACAAGCGTTTCAGAAACCGGGTGTAAATCTCTCTTTCAATCGTCAAAAACGAGGAGGTAGGAAAGTAGGAAGGAAACACACGCTGTCCGCCCTATGGTAAACCCACCCCACGCCAACTACGGCCGGACCGTGCCCGACAATGCCAGGCAGAGCCTGACCGCGCTCGATATATTTATTATATAGGTATGTCTAGTATAATTAAGAAAAACCACCTAAAACTAAAGCAAGAGTAAGCCAGTCCACCAAGGCAACAACCTTTTACGAGTATAACGCAGGGCCCAGCTATCGTCCGATTCAACCATATTTGAGGGAAAAGAGCGACCCGGCCCCCACGCCACCACCAGACAGACTATTAGTGAGCGTGCATTACACATGCTGCATGTGATAGGTAGTCGCTCCCACCCTACTCTATCCTGTCCCTACCCTATTCTACCATTGCCTTAACCCTACCCTACCACTACCTTACCCCTACCCTACCACTATCTTACCCCTACCCTACCACTATCTTACCCCTACCCTACCCTATCACTACCCCTACTCTACCGCAGACAGGAGACACCATGTGTGGGAAAGGAAGGGAAATTAACGTCGCTTCCAAGGTGGTTCTCCGTGGTGGAAAGAAACGGCAAGAAACCCACAGAGCCTACGTTAATTCTTTTTTTAAACACGTCTTATGTACTAATACATTATGTGTCCTATATACTATCTTAATAGTAAATACCTGTATAGAACAGCAGTTCAGTCCCATGGACTTTTATCATTTACATATTCAGATATACTATAATAACTTTTTGACATAATTTGATTTTTATAGTGACTTTACATTTATTCCATGGTAAATTCTGAATATCTGTTGGAACCTTATTATAAAAGCGTACACATTGACCCATAACTGATTTGTGGACTTTGGCTAGACGACAAGCACCAGCAACAAGCTTATCTTTATTTCTCGTATTAATATTATGAACATCACTATTGTTCTTAAATAAGTGTAATAATTTTTTAAATTGTATAATAATATTTAAATATATATATATTATATATTGTGACGGCATTGTCATTATATCAGTATTCCTGAATTTATCTCTTAGGGAAGTTCTAGGTTTAAATTGATAAATCGCGCGAATAGTCCTTTTCTGCAGTACAAATACATTGTGCCGGACGGCAGCGTGTCCCCACAGCAGTATGCCATAGGCCATAATACATAGTAAATTAATCTTGCTATAGCTTCGTCAGAAATACCTCGTATCTTCCTTACAGCATATGCTGCAGAACTTAGCCTTTCGCCAATTTATCAATGTGAGGATTGCAATCTATTATCCAGAGCAGTGGACGGTGTACACGACAAATATTGATAAATAACCGCAAATGTATGTACAAGACAGCTGTTTGGTATACGGGTACTTTAGGTTACAACAATCATTTTGAGCTGTAGTTCTTAAAAATATTCCCATGGAGAGAGCAGTGTTGACGTCATCAATTTTTTGTATGGAACTTGAATTTTTTTTTACAGAAATATGTCGTGTTTGGTATCATATGAAAGAGCTTCATGACCCGGTTCTAAAAATATACTACACAATTACCTTTCGGCTACGTGTGTTCTAAAAATTCAAGAAATATTTTCAAAACATACCAAGTTTGAGCTCTTCCAGGTAGGAGACAGCTTAGTATTTTTTTATAAAACATACGCCTAATATCTCTGAATAAACTCATATATAACGTCAAAAAGGCGATTTTATAAATATTAACATTTAATCATTTACTTAAAAAAAAATTAAAATTTGAGATTTATGTTTTGTAAACTTGTAGTACTGTACTATTATTGTGTATTGTTGATGTGAATGATAATAAATCTATTCTAATGAAGATAAATAATTTATCAGCCGTCAGGTTGCATTTTGATTGACCTTAACTAGTGTTTACCGTAATAAGCATAACAGAGGAACGGGGTGAATCACCTGTACAGCCATGGTAATTAATTCAGGATTAAAACAGTTCATATTATTTACTTTTTTTGCTTAAAAATGCATTTGAAAACCTTGGACTGGATAATTATAATTCTAGGTCTGCGTTTATGGAGCTCATCTACGGTTTGTAGACTCTGGTCCTTTAACGTCGTCGTGGGATCCTGAGACCATTGTACCAGCGAGGCCGCGATCACCAGCCATTTGTGGAAAAGCCTCACTTAGGGAAACCGAGCGTGATTAACCCGCCCGAGTCTTCCAAGGTGAACATGAGTACGGTGGTCCTTTTGGAGCGGTTGACCGAGAGCTTACCCACACAACAAGCTAACTCGACGAAGGCTTGGGAGGTTCATACGACAATCGAGAAACTACGTCTCCTTCTGAAAAAGAAGGTATTCCGTAAAGAAAGCTCCGTAGTTAAAATTTTACTAAGTACGAAGGTACTTCCCAAGTCGGGGTTAATATTACTGAGTCTGATAAACAACTGAGTCGTCCGAAAATCCGCTCCGGGTGACGTTTGTTTCGGGCCAAGACTACTTCATTCCCTTCAACGATCCGGTTGTTGCAGTGTTGTCGCCAATGGTAGCTGACGAGGCGCGGTGGCTGGTGTTTTGTACTCCGTGGACGAGGATGGAGTCATATACTCATCCCACGTTATTAGCTGTGAGTATTGTCTTTTATTCGATTAATATTCCTTTATATTTTTTTTTGTAATACGTAACTCGTAACGAATTCATGACATCTTCAAGGAGATCCGGACAGAGTGTCGTCCTACGGTTTTCTGTATATACTGTGGTCAAGCCATGGTGGTCAACTATAATATAAGGACCTTTGTAGTGTGAATCAAAGGATAGGGTCTATCGGTTCATACAATGTGTTCACTAAGATCCAGCTGGTACAAAGTGAATGAAAAACGGAAGTATGTTAAATACGGAACTCGAATCAGTTGAAAAAAGAAATCTAAGTCTAGCCAATTCTTCACAATTATTTTTTGAAAACTTTTTTAGCAAAACTGCAACACTCACGCGACACTCATGCAACACTGGAACAAGCCGTAGAGTAAACGATGAAAGAAGAAACTCCTTCTACGCCTGGAGTAAGAAGTCTTTGTCGTCATAGCGGAGAGAAATCAATGAGGAAAGAAAAAACTCCTTTCAAGAGGAGAGGGCATTATGCTCAATAATGCGTGTAATGTTCTCGCTTTGAGAAAACACTGGTAATGCGGCGTGCCACGTGACATACCTTTTGATGTTACATAAAATAGCTGACGGATGTGCCCAAAATCAACTAGCACAAGAACTATAGAATCATGGTGTGTACACCACCTCGGTCGACCTCGCTTCGCAAACGGTATTAGGGGGCACGCATAACGAGTTTCCAAGTCGTTGCGGTGCTAACGTTTGACTACCCTCAAATACGAAATGGTCACCCATCCAGCTCCCCTGCATTACTAGCATTGCTTAACCTTGGTTTTTACTACATAATAAAAAACTTATCTGACACAATGGCCAAAACTAGAATTAAGTCTCGTTATTTTGAAATGTCATGCCAATGCCAACAACAGCGACGCTGTCACATGGTCTGACAAGTTTATGGCTCTGTAAGAAAACTCCTTTAAAGGGACTCAACGGCAAAAATGCGTACAATGTGTGACACACACCTTTTGATACATAAAATGGCCGTACGTATGTGGCCAAAAAGAAACTAAAATAATAATTACAATTCCCCAGCATCATAATACATATTATTATGGCTAATTAACACGCTTACAGCCTATCATCGCCATAGAAATTACAACCACAGGGCAGGTCTTCCTAACGGAGTATGGAGTTTCATTCGTCATTAGTGGCAGTGTATGACAAATACAATGACATGCCTGTCATTGTCAATGTCCAAACCTAGGATTTTTTTACCTGTCTGTCTATGCAGTGCCACAAACTTAATCTAACCCAGTGACAGCGTCGCTGTTAATGGCATTGACATGACATTTTAAAATGGCGACACTTGGTTCCAGTTTTGGCCACCGGGTCAGATAAGTTTGTGCATCCATAGCTTTTTTCGTGTGTGTTCATAATTTCATGCCAAGAATGCGTTTGTTTCATAGCAAATTAGTAATATTTTAAACATTAATATAAATAAATTGGCTAGCTAAAGAATTTAAATAATTACGAGAAGACATTACGTTTTATAAGCTTTATTCATTACAACTCTCATTATGCCGGCTGGTGGTCAGGAAAATTTTAGACTGTCTCCTTTACCCTTCTAAGTTATTTTATTGCATAAACTATGTTTCCAGCATTTAGGGTGCTAGGGTTTAAATGGGTATCATAATAGCGTTTTGAACGATGTTTGGATTTAATCAAACGAGAACTTGCAAAATGTCTCATATCAGTCATTCGATTAATTAAATTGCGTAAATAGGATCCGTAGGTTTCGGTTTTATCAGGAGGTGGCAAAGAACTAGGTATACGGGCTCTTTTACCGTAAATAATTTCCAGTGAAGGAGTTAGTGGATTCATGTACAGAAGTATTGTATGAAAACATTGCGAAAGAAACAAGTTTATCCCAATCTTCATATTTATCTATATAATGTTTAATGAATTCGGTAAGAACTATATGACTACGCTCGAGAGTTCCATTTGTTTGCGGATGATACCCTGAAGTGGTTACTTGTTTCATTTTAAATAACTTTGCTAGATGATGAAATATTTTGCCAACAAATGATCTACCTCGATCGCTTAGTATAACGCGGGGTGCTCCGAATTTAATGATAACATTACGCGCAAGTTTGTCTGCGATTGTTTCAGCTTCGATATTAGGTATTGGTACGGCTATACAATATTTTGTTAGATTGTTTTGAACTGTTAGAATGTGCATATTACCTAAAGGTGTGCTAGGTAAAGGACCCACAGTATCGATTGATATTTTGTCGAAAGGGTCCGCGGGACTGTCAGTGATAATCATTGGTTCTTTCGTTTTAACGCGAACCAATTTTTGTTCTTAGCAACTTTTACAAGTTCGAATGAAATCAGAAATATCGTCTCGCATGTTTGGCCAGTAAAAACGATCACGAATTTTACGGTAAGTTTTGGTTACACCTTTGAGACCGCCGTTCAGACTTTCGTGGTATTCCGCGATAATATCTGGACGGACGTCTTCATCAGGAATCGTCACATTCCCATGACAGATGGTTAATGAACATTCACAATCACTCAGACATTCTTTGAGAAGATCCGTAATGAGCGACTGGCTCAATCCTTCGAGCATGTCTCCTGGTTTTGAAATTCGCAAGGTTTTTATATCATAATGTTTGATCATGGTTTCAATAGTTTTTGAGACATCTTTTAAGTCTTGAATTGAGAAGGTATCGAAGTGATTCTTTTTCAAAACTGCACTGAGGACTTTCCGTTTACCTATTGGAGTAACAAAGACTTCATTAATTTTTGGTTTCTTGAACTTCAAATCCTGAGGGTCTAATTTATCAGTTTCTATCAATAATCTAGAAACTATCGTGGTAAATTCACAATCAGCGGAAATAAAATGTAAATAATTATCTTGAAAATAAGTTAAATTTTCATTAGTTGTATGTAAGGTTAGTTTTGTTTCGCAGAACGTGTTACTCCGCAATTTTGATATCAGTGAACCAGTGAAAAGAATTGCTACCAAAATGGCAGACTACGGCTTTGAAACCTCAACAGTGGAAGACTTCTTGAAAAAGATGAAGCAACCGAACATTAATCAATTGATCAAGCACGAGCACGATAAGGTAGTGGCCATAGAACTAGAAGGTACTTGTCATCATTTTCTGAAGTTTGAAAATCCACATCGAAACCGTTACCCCAACATTAAGTGCTGGGATCACTCTCGGGTAATCTTGACTACACAAGGGTAAAACAAACCTGACTACTCATATAATAGAGATCAGATAATTGTAACTCCAATATCATTGTATCGCTGACTGAAACAGAAGATGAAGATAACGTTTGTTATGAGTATTAGGTCAGTTCTGAAGGGTATCAACTAGTTTTAAGCAGGTTTATCGTGAAGACATTCAAAATCCAGGAAGAGTTTGGTATCACAAGGACACAACTCCGACTTACTGATGTTACATCTGGAGAGTCACGAGAGTTAACCTATTTCTGGTACACGAACTGGCCCAATAACAGAACTCCAAATAACTTGAAAGAGTTTGTTTCTCTTTTCTCAAAAGTTAATCACCTTTCGGGAGAGACATTCTTCCATGAAGTTTGCAGAGCAAACTCAATTGCTCTTCTACGGAGTGCGGCAATATCGATGGATCAAGTGAGTCCAGAGATTTTAAACATAAAAAATTACGTTGGTGAACAGTGTACTCACATTATCGTGAAGTGTCAAAAATATCATGCTTTGGATATGATGTGAAATTGTAATCCATATTGGTGCTGACATCAACGGTCAAGAAGGGCTGGGTGGTTTCACTCCACTTCAATTGTGTGTCCGGGAGAAGAACTACCAGCTCTTCAGTGGTTCTGTCGGGCAACAAATATCAATATAGAAGCCAAAAACTACGCACTACAAACGGCGTTTCATTTGGCATATGAGATAACAAGATAAAATTATGGATATTTTAAGAATGGCGGGAGCCAAATGTGAACCTCCAAATGTGTAAGATCGTGAAGCAAGTAATAACATTGATGAAGAAAGCGATAAGTTGTATATTAAAACATTAAGTGATCTCAGTTTGATGTGAAAATATAAATATCAAAATATTGTAGCCATTAAAGTTTATGTTTAGAGTTAAGTAACACCAGGTATCTAGATTTGAGTTTCTAATGTGTATTAGATAGTTTTTGCACTTTGTGGCCTATTTAATTGTTTTTTTATTCGCTAAAGTTTATAGTTGTAATTGGTTGGGCATAGAAATAAGTGAAAATAGGTATAAGTTGTTTGATTTTTTTTTTATAATACTCAAAAGCAAGTCCATGACATATGAGAATAACAAGATTTTTTTTTAATGATTTTGAATGAAAATCTAAAGTATCTGTTCATTTTAATTAATTGAAATAAACTTATATGACGTAATATATCTATCATTTCACTGACTAATAGATCTGATTCTCTGAGACCGCGTTAACTTCAGGGGAGAAAGGTATGCATCCTTTGAAATAGCAATTTTCTGTTAAAAAAATGGTTTGGCTAGTGTTTTGATCTAGGCTTGAACAACACGTCTATTTCTTAAACCCCTTCTTGTACAACATTGTTAGCTAACTTTTTAGCTTTCCTTTCTTCATGCCGGTCTCGAGCATGAAGAAGAACATAACTGGTACATCGGGGACAACGATCCGTCACCACCCAAAAATCTTCTTCATTCTTAGTCAAGAAAAACTGTAAAGAAAATACAGTGTAAACTCTTTATATAGAAACTCAAGGGACTGAGCATTTTTTGTCGTTATAGAGAGTTATCGTTATATGGAGTGAACAAAAAAACAACCATATTAACAAGAATTTTTAATATGTATGTCTTAGATAATCAATGCTTATAAATTATTGTTTACACATATAGTCTGATAACTTTGTCTGACGTTTTTTGCTATGCCAGTACTTGTTCTGTATTATTTTATGTATTCTATTCATATCTAGATATGTGGTGGAATCGTCTTGATTAAACAACAAAAAAATTTCTACCAACTTAGCGGCATCTAGGGCTTGTTGAATTGTTGGTGGTGATTCGGCTTTATCCACTTGATCATCTTCTTCATCTTGATTATCGGGTGTTTTCTGACTTTTTGACACTAAATCAACAATTTGTTCATCTGTAAGTGTACCAGTTGTGGCTACATCCTCATCTATATTTTCGTACGATTGTAGATCTTCGTTAAAATTGTTTGGTATATTGAACTGGCTTATCCATTCACTCAGTGGTAGATTGTCTTCACTGTCAAATTGGTTCGTTTCTTGGCTACTACATAATCCATCATGTCGAAAAGAATGTTGGATAGTGGCTGCTGTTACCTCTTGCCAGGCTTTTGATAAGAAGTTCACTGCTTGTAGCATGTTGATCGAGACCTTGCCGTCAGTTTCGATCATATCCATCAACATTTTCCGTCTATAGTGGCCCTTTAGGCTTTTAATTACGCTCTGATCCATTGGTTGTAAAATACTGGTTGTATTAGCTGGGAAAAATGCTAACTCTATGTTTCGAAGAATAGATATGATTGGGTGAGCAGGACAATTGTCTACTAGAAGCAAGATTTTCCGTGATTTTAATTCAGCATCCCATTTCTCACTTCCTCTTCAAAAATCTGTCATCCAAGTCATCCAAGCTGACTTGTTTGCTGTGTACGTAACTGGCAATTGTTTTATGTTCTTGAAACACCGAGGGTTTTTCGATTTGCCTATAACTAAGAGCTTTCTTTTTTCTGTGCCACTCATATTGGCAGTCACTAAAACTGTAATACGCTCTTTAGACAGTTTTCCTCCAACACATTTTTCCCCTTTGAATTTTAAAGTTTGGTCGGGAGTCAACTTGAAAAAAAGGCCAGTTTCATCTGCATTAAAAATGTCTTCTGGTGAGTACTTTATCTTTAATTTAGGCCACACTGTACTAATCCAATTGTTAGTCACATTCATATCAACATCCCGCGCCTCTCTGTTCATTTTACCGTACGTGATTCGGTGAGACTGTACCTCATTTCTGCGACGAACAATCTTCGATGATCGCCAATGCAATTTAACAAAACTGCGTTGTCATTTTACAACGATGTATTTAAAGTTCGACTTTACAAGACCGCGACGCACGTTACTGCGAAAAGTCGCTGGTTCGACTCAACATAGGTTCGATGTACTTTACAGCGACATCACTAAACAGCGAAAACACAAACCCCGACGAACGTTACTGCGAAACGTTGCTGCTTCGAAACCAATGAACATCGATGTACTTTACAGCGTCATCTCTAAACAGCGAAAACACAAATTCCGACCTACGTTACTGCGAAACATTGCTGCTTCGAAACCAATAAGCGTCGATGTACTTTACAGCGACATTTCTAAACTGCGAGTCGTTTAAATTGCGACGCACCGTACTGCGAAAGATAATCACTTCGATATTCCTACATTTCGATACATCCTTACATGCTTTCCTCGCACCAATTACCTGATCGCTAAAACCTGAATCATGGTCAAGGCGGCCCCGGGCCCTCGTTGTCGAGAGCACAACCGGGACATTAACGTCGAGATTATCTTCTTTATATATCTAATTCTTCTTGCTATAATCGGTATAGATATCTGTTTGGCAGCCCTTGTCCATATTATCATTGACAAATTCCGTAAACAGCACAAGATTAGAAACCGTAGACCTACCTCTCACAAAGCCATGTCATGCTTGTTAACAATAATTAACACTATATTCACGTAAGAAACTATACAGCTCAATGGGAACTAGATTCTTTTTCTGTTATTATTTTTTATTTCATTATTTGTTTAACACTTTTGTTGTTATGAATGTGTTCCTTTTCAAAGGACTATCTTAAAATGTTACCATGTCGTTTTCATGAATACATTGAAGATTTGTTTTATTGTGGTTGATTATCGTCACTTCTTACCTTAAGGTTTATTTAAATTGGAGAGTTGTTTTTTTGTTCGCATTTTACATAGGTATGTTAATATTTTTGTTCTTTACTGTAATTTTTATTCCGGTTATGAAGAAAAATATATGCTCTTTATTTCTTAAATATTTTGTTTTCTTTTATTAAAAAAATGAATTAAAAGTCATACTAAAATAAGTAATTAAATTTAACCATAAATTATTAACAATATCAAAACAATGTCAAAATAATAAAAAGCCAATTAAAAAAGTCTTTGATAGGTACCTATGGTAAGGTAGGTATTGTTAACAAAATATTTTCATAATTTGACTGATTTAATGGATTTTTCATTTGCGACGTCGTCACTCGAACTAGATAATTGCAATTGACATTAGACTTTCCATGATGTTCATTCTGCTATTACTTGAGATGAAATATTTGCAACAATCCTTACAATCATTTGACATCAAATCTAAAAATAATGCTTACAGTCTTGACTTGGTAACCAAACTGACAGCAAAAAGTCAACCAAATGAATCAGCAACACCATTGAGATGGTATAATGAATACTTATTGTGGTAGAAGTAATGCAAAATAACGTTTTGACATTTCCCGAATTTGTTTACCGTTTTTTTTATTATAAATTATCTGTTAATTTTCTTTTTCGGGATTAATGAATTAATCATTTCTCATAACCCCAACCCCTGGGACAAATTTCATATAAATAACGGTAATTGCTTCAGAAATTTAGTCTCCTTTTGGATATCGAAGCAGATGCTGCGACGTTTGCTAACTGATATTCGCTCTTGCATCAAACGTAAGTAAACAATTTGTACCTGCTTGTTGCATGTGATTATTAAAAGGAATACAACTGCATCCTGTGCTATCATTTTTCACAGAATAAATCCGAGAAGATGGTTACAATGGTGAACATCATCCTGATTCCTATCACAATGGTTATGGTAGTGTCCGGAACGCCACGATACATCCCGAAATCTCCACATACTAACAAAATACAAAAAACTAGAAGCTTGCCTACTGTTGGGAGAGCCAGTAAGTGTTTTCACTAAGAGATTCGAGACGTTTGACCGTTTAGAGTGTGTGTAATATTTATTTATTATTTTTTCAGTGTATGGAGTCAAAGCTTTCTTGCTGCACGCTGATCTACCAGAAAACCTTCATGCGAGTCAACACGGTGCCAACCACGTGCTTCAAGTTCGGAAAGGGCGTGTGCCAAGTGAACGAAAGCATCGACAATTTGGAAGAGTACCGCAAGTTGGTCAGGCAGCTGAATGGCACTAACTTCGAGGAGCTGAAGAGCAAGTACTTGAGTCCTAATTCCAGTTACGTAAACCTGTCCGCAAAAATGACAATCAACTTGAACTACGGGTGAAACGGATTTGTCATCCGCCTACCATTTACATTAACGAATAATTTGGTCAGAGTCTGAGACCTCTAAGTGATGTCTTGTCTATTATTTTCAGAACATCACTTAGAGGTCTAGGATTCTTATCAGAATAGTCATAATTGTTTTGTGTGTGTTTAAGATAAGTGTTACATGATGTGTAGATTCGATTCTATTTTGTTTTACTGAGTTATAATCAGTATTAAACCATACAGTAGAGTAAATGCAGTTGCAAAACTAAATGGACGCTAATAGCTCAATGATTAATGGTCTAGAGGTCTCAGAGATGATTGAAAGTTCATTGACATCAATTGAAGCATCCAAACATCTCTTAATAGTATGAGCTGTACAATGAGATGCCAATTTACTAATTGAGATGTGATTTATGTATGCCTCTTTGAATCAATAGATGTTATTAATGTTGATACTTGTTTAATAGCATTAAGTTACACAATGTATAGTTTTTCATAATTTATGAATAAAGAGAATATGCACTCCAAAGTATATAATTTATGGCACTGTTGTCAGTTGGCTTCAGGTGTCTCGTATGTCCACCGGACGTTGTCCAGTAGGTCGAATGGGCGATCCGGTATGACTTCTTGTGACCATGCTACATACGCATATGATGTTGCTTTAAAAGCGAATCAACTTGTTTCTGAAACAAAATAAACTCATTTGCTATGGTACCGAACTTTCGATGTACTCTCTGCATATAGTGGTACCGTTGATTGTTCTAGATTGTATTAATGAATAACCATTTCTTAGAGGCGTATCAGTTATAAACTATCCCATGTAAGCCCCAACCATTGACACGATACCTAATAGTAAGTCTTCGTAAATCGAAAGCTCGCGAGTAAATTGGTCTTGAATGCGTTATAGTGGCACTTGAGACGTTTCAATCAAAGCGCGCCAATTGATAGGACTTGGGTAGGATCTTCTTACTAGATTATTTGCTAGTTCTAATCATGTGTTTCTGATATCACAAGTTTGCTTAGTTACATGTTCAATAGTAAAGCACAGGGCCATGAGATTACTCATCAATCGAAGAATCAATTATAAGGTAGCGGATAGGTGTTGCCTAGAGTACGAACATACACAAGCTACTGTTGAAAGAGGTTTTACTTACGGGTCGCGACAGCTATCGCAGGACATGTAAACACCCAAGTATTCTTGGGGATTCGGTATGGTCCTCCGGTCATGTTGCTTCCGTAGCCATGGCTGGTCATGATGGTAGTGTAATTGGGCAGTGACACCGTTCACGTTAATCCTTGCTCCTTCAACTTTCTGAGTTACTGACTGGCAAGACATGTTTTGCTTGAGAATCACTTCCAGAACGCCTGGTGTGTAGTAATTAAACCATTCGTTCGGAACTAAACAAACGTGCTTTAAGATTTTGATGCAACCTGTCTAATTGCTTGCAAGTGACTGATGGCATGTGAGTGAATTCGACTCCTTATAAATCTTCAATGCTCATCGAGATGATTGATCCACAATTAACTTTAATTGAAGTACATGAACCAAACTTAAAGTTTTATGATTTCTATATAGTGATTGGTGGTATGAACTACTAATTATGTTGTACATCTAAACCTAGATGTATCGACAGCCAGGATTTCGGCTGCAACAAAAAAGCTTCGTTACATAGTCACATGGTCTTACCATGAATGGTCGCTAAAGAACAAACAAAAATTTATTACTTACGATTTAGGTGTTTCAATACATGGCATAAGGACTCCAGTGTATTTCTCGGAGCTAGGTATTGGTCGAACGTCCTTTTCCTTTTTAAACCATATTTGTTTGCCATGTATGCGAAGTATAGTAGACGTATTATCAATCTGAATTTGTGTTCCTTCGATCTTGTTGGTCTTTCGATAGTGCGCTTCAACTTCACTATGAAGAACCAACCCTATGAACTCCGAAGGGTACTGATCCCATGAATTCGGGATCAAGCACAAATGTTTCTTCAACATAGCTTATCCAACAACAATATGTTTGTTCAAAATTTCCACTCCAATACTGCTTGTAACAGCCCCTAACTGTTTTAGAATGCAATTCAATCAAAACCTCCAATGAATATTCTTAGGGCACTTGATATAATTATACTCAATTGGCAATTGTAGAGTGCCTTGATTGATTACAGTCAAAGCATAGGTATAAGACTTGTCAGTCAAGATCGCTATATAATTATTTTTTAACCTACACTTTACATTGCGCAATTGTTTTCATTGTTTTATTAACTGGCGTCAATGATCATGTGTGTAACTGGTGCAAAAGTTTAAAAATGAACTGCGCAGTAAAATTGATCACAATTTAATGATTCAAGGTCATATTGTTTTCAGAATGTCAATCATTTCAATGGGTTGTCATGAAAGTTCCAGCAAAATCTACGTCGCATGATTTTTGGGTTTTGTGGCCCCTCAATTTATCATTTGCTATTGGAACATGCGCATCAATTTAATAGAAACAATTCTACTGTAAATTCTGAGAACAAATCAATTGAAGATAGATAACAAAAAATAAACCAGATTGACATTTTGTGGAATGTTCTACGGTTTTTATTAGACTTGATGCTCGCGACTGTACTTCTGATGAGTGTACTAAGAGTTAATACTAAAACTTTCTCATAGATGGCGCTATAGTATAAAACCCTCAGTCTGCTTCAACGGACAGTAGAGGTTGCATCAGTTCTGGATCAATGAAAAACGAGCAGCTGACGCAATTCTTGTCCATTTTACAATATTTACTCAGTTGTATAAAAATATTCTGACGTTACGGCCTTGAAGAGTAATATTTCAAAGCGAATCTTAGTTACGCGCCATTACGAAATTAGTGTCCCGTGTCGAGCGGCTCTTATCAAAGGGATCATCATCATCATCACAGCCCATAACAGTCCACTACAGGACTTTGGGCCTCTCCCGCAAAAGGGGAGGTTATTGCCATAATCTCCACGCTTGGCAGGCGGGTTGGAGATCGCAGTGTTGCAAACATAACAATGAAAAACGCTGCTGCCCATTTTCCAGTTTATGGAGACTACATATTTTGCCTCTAAACGTTAGTCGCCTTGTACGACACCCACGAGTGTAAGGGGTTGGTGCTATTCTACTCTACCGGTCACCACACGGCAAAGGGATGCGTTGGTACATTTACCTACTTGTTTTAATCCTTTCGGTGCGAGAATCCTGGAGTTTCGTTGTACAGTACTATTCCCCGTTTCATCAACATTGTAGATTGAATTCGACTTAAATTGGTATTTCATTTTATTTTATTTACTTAAGGAAAACCAACAGCAATGATTACAATATAAAATAACACTAGCAGCACAGAGCCAATTACAGGTTTCCACCGATAAAAATTGGATAAACTAATACATACTTAACTAAGAGTTAAGCATTCCGAACAGTCTTTAAGATTACAAATTCAAACTAAAACTAAAATACTTATACCTACAATACCCGAAAGTAATATAACAATAGTTACTTAATAATATAGTTTGAAAAAAGCTACAACGTACCCAAGTAATACTTTAGTATGCGGTTTCTCGCTGACTCACAACTTGTGTTAAATAAATCAAGATCAATTCTCCTAGATAAAACATTAAAATTATTAGTTGCTCGCAATAGAAAGGTGTTCTTTCTGTTCTGTAATTGGTAGAAGCTTCTGGAACATTCATCATGACTATTTTTAAATTTTCAAAAAATATATATATCTGTTTCTTCTTGATTAAATGCTGTTATTCTATTTATTGAAGTAGCTTCTGGTCTTCGAAGTGATATATTGCGGTGTCTAGCCATAAAATTATAATACCAATCCATACCTGCCATTTTGGTATATTTATTGAAGTCATTTGCTATGTTATTAGCAGCGGCAAAATCAAATGCTATTTTTCTTAAGGCGTGTCCAAACATAGCGCGGCACGAGCGCGGCAGCAACACGCGGCATGTCCAGGAAACAATTCTGCCGCGCTCTAGTTAGGACTATTGACGAATGTTTGCGCGCGGCTGTTGTCCAAACAAAGCGCGGCACGCCGCGCGCGGCTGCCGCGCACACATGCCGCTCTATGTTTGGACACACCTTTAGGGTAGGAATTGTTATCCCAAAGAAGGCTTTGCAGATTTCAAAATGAATTCGACCAGTTCATTTTCTTGAGATTCATTGAAAACTGACTTCTTTCCTCTTTGTGGCATGGTACTAACACAGACTTTTTTCACTTGATCAAAAAGGGTCGCTCTGGGAATGCCATACTTCTCTGCCGCCTGTCGAAAAGGAGTATTTTTCTCTTTAATTTCTTGCACAGCTCTTTGTAAAGTTTCATTTCCCCCATCGTCCATCGATAAACACAAAATATCAACAAGCGGTGCGAACGGATTCGGCGAACTGGCGGGCAAGCTCCGCGCGTACGGGGGCAGACGTATGAGGTGGAGTGAGCGGGAAAGTATGAGGTGCGAGAAAGACCGCGCATATACTAGGTATTGCGCGGGCGAACGACACTAACGGCGGTTTGGTAAATGGCGCGAAATTATAATACCTACGTGCGTAAACGTAACCCTATATACGCCCCCTGTTTACCATAAACAATGCCCTCATGATTGGTCAAACTGATATCGGAATCTTAACTTTACGAGGTCGGCCTCGACGACGAGCAGGGATGACCGGCTGAGAAACATCGATGCATTCACCCTCTCGACTATGATACCTCCTTAGATCAGATAAGTGGTAATTACCAACGATCTCATCAAGCTTGTCCACAAAAGCCACAAGGTAGGTTGTACGGCTTACTTTCTTATGTACTATATAAAGACCGTCTCGTTTGGGTGTAAGCTTCGACGTGATGCCTTTTGTTGGCATTGCTAAGCATGTGAGTTATCATTAGCTAGATCACCAGCTACTAGTTCATCAGGTTGACGCTGAACATCTTTAGCAGCCTTGCGAAGATCCTGTTGTCTCTACTGAGAGTATCGGCAAGCTTGAGCAAGTACGGGGTGATCTGTGGGACGTAGTTCTCACTCATGATGACGGTACGGAGATTGGCTTAAGCAGCTAATGGTGATCTAAGCTCACGAGCATACGTTAAGAACGCAGGAGTTTGCTGAGTGGCCTTAGTCAACGAGGTGTTCAAGGCGAATCGAATAAAAGACAGTGCCTCAGGCCATTGCTGATGATGTCCTTCAACAAGGATGGCCAGTTGTGTCTTCATGTCACGGTTTTTCCTTTCAACCGGATTTGCTTCTGAATGGTATAAGGGCACAAGGTTTTGCTTTACACCGAGAGTGAACATAGCCTTCTGCATGACATCTGCGATGAATTGCACGCCATTGTCAGAAATAAGGCGTCTGGGCACTCCGAAGCGCAAGAAGACTTCATTCAAATGCACTTTATTTGTAACTTTTGAACCGGTTGGTATTCGACTTAGTAACTATTCTTGATTTTACTTTGCAGTAGGTATGCAACCAAAACAAAACTTTGTTTGTAAGGCCCCATTGTCTTTTGAATTTCACGTGGTAAGTTATATTTCATTATGTATGCAACCAGGACGTACAACAGATTGATTTTCTTGGTTGTTTTTACTTTGTGAATGTGAAGTCGCCTCTGAGATGCGCAGAACGCGGAAGCAGTTCATGAATGAGTGTATTACTCAAAGTGAGAACGTAAGTTAGTCGGTTAGACTGCATCATCGAGTCTGAACATAATGGCGATGTACCAATTGTCACCGATGAGCGCAAACAACAACGGGCGCTAGCCAAGATCTGCTTAATGGTGCAGCCAACAGCTTTCTCGCACAGAAGAGAACCGCAAAAAGCTAGTTACCAAGAGTGAAAATTGAATATTTGTAGGTTATTGCATAGAATCAAAACGATACCGACTAGTGTATCTAAGTAACCCAACTAAATGCGTTAAATCTAGAAATGTCGTGTTTTTGGAAAATAATAGGCACGTAGATCAAGAAATTCCAGCAGAAACCGAAACTGAGACTATCGCTATGCTACTACAGGTAGATCAGGGTAGTATTATTCCTGTAGAAACATTTACGGAAACCACTGGACCTGAAAAGTCCAGTCAACCTTACTAGTTAAAGGTCCCCCCCTTCTTTAGCAGGCCGCCTGCAGTCTCTGGTCGTATCGGGCGGCCTGCTGTCGTAGGCCAATAACGTCTACACACGATCATCGCCTACCGGCAATGGCTGCGGCGACGTCTGCGACTACACACTAGCAGTTGTAAGTCGGCAGTTTTTGTAAAACTGAAGGCGCACGACTGACAATAGACAAACTGCCGGCCGACTACCTCCTAATGTGTGACTATTTGGCCTGAAGGCTAAGGACTGTCCGGCCGATATCTGTCAAGCGCCCACACACTCTCAGTTCGTATTAGTCGTCAGTCCGAACGGACAATTAACTGACAGACTGATATCGTCCGGCGAACTGTTAATCTGTTTATTGTGTATTATCACAGTCAAAAACCAGAATATGAAATGAAAAGTGCCAAATATTTATCTGAGTTGGAGCATTAAGAATGTTTGATCAAGAGAGGCATATGTAAAGATATACTCGTGTTGTAAGCTACTGAGAGTAATGTGTCCAGATCAAATGACAGCGCACCAATTATCCGGAAATAGCCTCATTAACGTAGGTCATGGATGTATTATCTAGGCGGAAACCTTCAAGATTTATCCTCTAAACCACAAGTAAGGTTCGAACTTTGCGAACACAACTCGAACTTTCACAAGAAGCTTCAGTCATTGACAACAACATACAGATATAAAAAGAGACGAGTACTGAAATCCTGACAATTGGAATATGAGTTTAAGACGTGTGGCAGATATGGCAGCTTAAGGGCTGTTCTGTACAGCACAATAATAATATGTTCTCTCTATCTGGATATCAATCTTAGTAAACAAAGATCAAATTATTCTGGTGGTGGACAAAATTTCATTTTTCTGTGAAACATAATTAGCAAGAAAAATATTGTACAGTACCTTTTCCGCAAGACAGGTCGGACCCCACCAGTCTCCCTTGGGAGCCTTGATAATGCCAACACACTCGAAGTGGTACCATTCTTTGGCACAAGTTGAGTTATTACAGGCGATCAAGTTGCCCTGTGTCTTCGCCACATATGCAGTAAGTTTTCTGTATTACTAGTTCAGACTTCAACTCTTTTTCTTCTGCTGTTAGTACTGTGCTATCAAACGGAAGTACGCCGCACAAGTGATGGCCGTACACTCACACTTTCACTAGGCATTGCTCGCAAACAGCACTCTCCGTCCCATGCTTCCAGTACATATGGCGTAGGAGCATCCTGTATCCAACAAAGAACTTGTTGCACCTCTTACAGTCGTATATCATATTCGACTCACATAACAAAGTTAAGCAAGGCTTTCACTGTGAACGATTTGGGCTTAGGACTCAATTTCGATATCAACTCCGCGTCCAAGTGCGTGGTTTTTCTCTTTGTACTTGTAGGTATTAACCTACAAGTACAAAGAGAAAAACCAAAAAATATTTTTTCGCCGATGTCGTACTTTAGTCATTACGGCAACCTCTGGCTTCAAGTTACCTAGGACTCCGTCACATTTTCTGTCATGTCCGGCGTCTTTTCTTGCATCCCACTTTTGAAGTGTTACAGACACCTCAGGACATTGTTGGTTCCAGTAGGAATGATTTTAGCGATCTGAGTGGTTCAGTTGGTTAACATGCCGTCTACCACGCAGAGGTCCCGGGTTCGATTCCTGACGGAGTAGAAATTGAAATGCTAAATTGAAATGTTACGGGTTTGGATGTAGTAGATATGTAATAAGAATGTGAATGTGTAGAATAATAAGTATTTATTTAAAAAAAAGTAAATAAGAAGTTTATCAGTTATCTAACACCCATAACACAAGCTTTGCTAACTTTAGGGCTAGATGGCGCTATGTGAATTTGTCCAAGCATATTATATTATAATGTTACAACAGGTCTGAGTTAGTTTTAAATCGTTGTAATGTTTTCGTCAGCACAGGCTCAATTCAATCTATTGCAGCTAGCAAAAAATCAATCAATCTACTTTGATCCATTATCTAAAATTAAGCTTATCCGCGACAAATGGACCCTTGTCGTTTATTATGATATAACCCCGTACTGGAGTGGGCTAGAAGCATATATAAACTATCAAAATATCTAGACAATACGTGTACTGATATCGAAGAAAAGATAAATTGCCATATGATTTTACTACAGTTGCAACATACTTATCAAGGTCTTCTATAACAACGAACTTTTGCTAAAGCAGCATTTTTCTGAAACGCGCCGCCGCACTATGGAAAATATAGGTCAGTTTCGGATCAAAAATCTATAACTTCGTGATTTTTTATCATATCGTGATGAATTTTGGTACACATATGCAGTAATGTATGTAGATTCAAATGATATAGAATTTATAGTGATTTCTCATTATATGTTTAAATGTAAATAGCGTAAAGAGACAAAAATTGGGATAAGCAAAGAAAAAGTGGTAAATTATTTATTTAAAGTGAAATACAAAGTAATAATTGTTATAAAAATTAAAACTAACATTAATCATAAAGAACAAGTCATGTCAAAAAAAAAATTATATAAACAATATCTTTAAATTTATCGCTTTCGTCTACTTAACTTATATTTTTTGACATCTACTCTATAATGTGGGTCATGTTGCACTTAACACATTTAATTTAAGAGTGAGTGAATATGAATACACTGGAAAAATAAACACCTTATCTACTTAGGATCTATACACATTTCAGTTGCAAGTGGTGCCACTTTTAGAATACTTACTGCTTCTTCCTCAAGATCTTTTACATTCTTTGCGTATGGTTTTCTTAAACTTGTTATATACGGATCGGACGTGTACAATAGAGTTTTAAAAACATCTTCATTTGTAGCTTTTCGGCTACATTTTCTGGCATGATGTAGTCGTATGTTTCGGTAGTCTTTGTTGCGCGACTCTTGTGCGTCTTCCGATAGCTGTCCAATAGGAAGCACTGCGAAATGTTTGAGAATACTTTCTCCATGTATAAGTATTTTGTGTATAGATGATGGCATGTAATACCAATTGTATTTGCTCACGTACACTCTTGCAGTTTCCATTGCGTATTCGCCAAATTTTTCGGGATCGATCATCATTCCTAAAGATAAAACTTGTAAAATGATGTAGAGGCGTTTCATTAAGGTTTCATCTACACCTGTTATTTCGGCAGAGCATGTGCTGTTATAGAAAAATCTTCTTGCGGTATTCCCATCGTTAGTATTCCCACTACCTTGCCGAGGTTTATCTATTATCAATCCTAACTCCTCCCTGAAACGATTTTGAACAAGTTCTTTCTTTTCATTCTGCAATCTCTTTTTTTCATCACTTGTAGCAGACCAAGTTTCAAAATCAAGATTATAGGAAATGTGTAATAACATTTCCATACTGCGAATCCAGGCGTGAAAGTAGAGAGTCCGTACTGGTAGGCACTTTCATCTTCTGGTCTGGCACTAACTTTCATTCATTAGTCGCGGAGTAGCCCCACATATCGTGCACGTGGAACCAGAAGGAGTATCTGTTAGCACTTGAGCCACCTTTCTATCTATCATTGTTAGAAAGAGTTAATGTTTCACTTGAATACCAACATTATCTTCATTAATCAATGATGGTTGTAAAGCTTCAATTTGCCTTCTAATTTCATCTACAACAGCCTTGATTTTCTCTGGAGTTTCCTTACAAAACTCTATTGAAATGGGTCTACAAAAACGTACAGATGAAGGTACCGGATTTTTCCAAATAATAAAACCTGACTGCTCATCAATTAATCTGATGGGGACCATGGAAGTGATGAACAAATTGGCATCTGAAATTGGTTCCGACTCCTCTGGAAGTATTGGCTTATATTGGCTTTGGCCAGATGAACCATCACATCCCCATTTGCTGTAGAGGATTAACGTTTTATATTGTTTTTGGTAAACTGAATCGATTTTCAAAATTCTAGCAACAGTGTGGTCCAATAAATCTTGAACATTAATTACTTTAGCAGAAGTATTGGTGATCTCAATTGTAGAAGATGGTGGATAGCAAGATTTCTTTAGTTCTTGTATTTTGTAGTAAAGCGGAAATATACAACATTTTCGTTCATTTGTTAAGTTCCTTAAGTACATACATATATTGTGCATTAGTTAAATCCAAATCAATAGAAGCACTCAATGCTTCCGGGTCAGAAAGCGTTTTAACTGGTCTGAGTCATTCCGGATACTTGAAATGTACAATTTCTTTTGATTGTCGGCGTTTCTTAATGATTCGACAAGATGTGCTTCTGTGTTTTCACTTATAGCCCGTAGTCCCTGCACGTAGGCTTTATTGATGTGCTCAAAGCCGTATTCTGCGAGTAGAAGAGTATTTTTCCTCTTCTTGGTAGATTCTTAGGAGTCTAAATAAGCCACGCATGGTCTTCCTCGTTGGCCAGAAGTTGATGGTGTAGAATATTGATCAAAGTCCGGTAAATTCACCGAATACCCTGTGTCCAACCAAGTATTATTCTTCTCTAAAAATGATTCTTTTTTCCGAGATGCCAGGGCCCAGCGCTTATTAAACATTGGAAGAATGTGCCTTTGTATGTCACTTATTATAAAACATATGTCGTTTTCAGAAACATCAACATTAATTTTTCCAGTAAAACTTCGGACAATGATTTCACGGTTCTACCTCCCTCGATATAGGGAAATATGATATCTTGTTTGGTACAGTTGAAGGAAGACATTGTATAACTATAATACACAATCTGCGGTAATTACAGCCGTAAATGAACTTTACTTCACTTGAAGTTACACTGAACTGAATGGCTGGAATAATAATTACCTCACTTTATATAGGGTAAGGTGGGGCACAGTGTGACAAAAATGACAAATTGTGTTCTGAAATCAAATATATTTAATAAATTATCTTTTTTTGGTCTTAAAATAATCAACAGTTTTTCTACACTCATTAGACAAATAAAAATCGTATCAAATTTAACAAGAAATACTTCTAAATGGCACATTTAAGAAGTCCGTCGATTGTCACAGACAGCCCCGTATCTGGGGTACTATGTGACATACTCTGGGGTACTATGTGACATATCATGGAACGGTCTATGTAAGAAAATAATAAAAACATAGTGTTTATTGTAAATTAAACTTCTTCAACATATTTTTAGGAAAAACGTACGAATCAGCTTGACGTTTGGTAAATTTTTTGTGTTTTTCGAGCAAAGGCAAAACAATTTCTATGTCTTCCAAACCAACTGTCGCCATATCCGGCTCGAGTGGGAAATAAAAATTGTTATCTACCTTGCCACTTTTACGTAAATAACTTATGTCGTAAGCATTTTCTTCATTGTCTGTTATGAGTTTCCCTATATAATGCTTGACTTTCTGCTGTTTGGCAGTAAATTTAACAATAACAAAATCTTCTCGTTCTGGTTTCTTATGGCAGGATAGGGGAATATCACAAGAATTATCAGACGAGATGGATATAGTGTCATCTGATCTTTCAAAAAGAACTTTTTTCACTTGCACTTGCGACTGCTTTGATTTTTTAGTTATTTCTTTGGCTCTCAATTTTTTTTTGTCTATCAATTTTTTTTCTTTGGAATTAACATTTTTAATTCTTTTGAAAATGAAAAAGTATTTATTGAATTAGGATTACGTTAATTAATCTCTTTTCAAAAGTCAAAAATCTAACGGAAAACAAAGGGAAGTTAAGCGAGCTCATCCAGGTAGGGGGCGACGCATGCAGACCGATCAGCGCGTACGAGGGCTTACTCCGGCGAGACACCGGGCACCGATACGCGCCACGCACATAACCGCCTAGGCGAATCATGTGCAGCGCGCGCCCGGCCCCAGCCAGCCCGCCGGTGCTCACACCCGCACGCCCCAGCCGGCCTACCCGCGTCGCCCCCTGAGCTCGGAACAAATAAGTAAAAAGAATGTCGTCTGTCTGTCAGTATGCCGCTATACTTTAAACCGCTTCTTCAAATTCTTGTTTTATAGGTGTGTCTGTCGCAATACAGCTTCTTCCTCTTTTTCTTTCCTTGTTAGACTTAAGTCTTGGTTGAGCTTTAGGATAATCGCGATATCCTATGGGGCTTTTTAATTGATTGTCCTTGGAAGAAGTAAGATGTTTAGGTTGATAATTCATCAGATTATTAGACTGATCTTTTGAAAGTTGATCTCTAGCAAGCAATTTATAGCCTTCTGACTCTTCGGGGTCAATAGTCTCTATTAGTATAGAAGGGCTCAATTGGCCTGACTCGACCGCATCATCATCAGCTAGAATGACTTGTGGAACAGTTTCTCGGCATGTATTTGAACAAGACGGTGTCACATTAATTTCGGATTCTACAGGACGCTCAGAGGACAAATGTGATTGTGAACTCCCACTTGGTCTCGTCTCTTCAACTTCATAATTCTGTACTGGTCGGTTTGTTATTTCACTGGGCATGAAATCATCATCAGAAAAAACATCTTTATCGAATGGAAAGATGCCAGTTTTTTTGTACCCGGATTTTATGTTGACATGTCAAAAGCTAATCCTGCAACATCATATATTGTAAGAGTTCTTCCCGGGTGCCGCATCATCCATGAGTCACCGGCAGCATTGTAATAAGTCTAAGGACCAAAAACCGATACGTCCAGTGGCTGCAGTCTGTGGCTCGTGTGTGGTGGTATAGTCAACAAAGTAACCCCATTATTCTTTGCTATATTGAGAACTGCTGGAACAAGATGGCTCTCATGATTGTCAATGATCAGTAGGGATGGGTTGTCTTTTGAAGATGAAGTCACCTTTCTAAAATGCTTCTTTAAAAAGTTCGCCCGTCATCCACCCAGTAGGCTGCGCAAGGCCTAGAGTACCCACAGGTGCACCTGTTAACATAAACGGTTTGAAAACATTTCGAGGGAAAACCATTGCTGGAGCCAGAGCAGATCCCGTTGCAGACACATCACAACAAGTTGTCACAAGGGTGCCTCGTTCTGCACTAGTAACTTTGTTGAGTTGCTTAGCCCCCTTCGCAGCAAGTATCTTTTTTGGTTTTTGGCCAGTTGTAGTCCCGGTTTCATCTAAGCAGAAAACTCTTGTTCCGTCAGAAAAACTCGGGGTACGACTCATCACTTCTTGTAAATTATTGAAGAATGTATTAACATTATGTCTATTAAATGAAGTAGCCCTTGTCAAACTACATGGCTCTGGTTTCCTTAACGTCAGGACCGGATGTCTTTGTCGAAAACCATAAAGCCAGTCAATGCCTGCAATTTTTTTTGCAACCCAATTTTTAGGTATCTTTAATTGGTGAAAGACAGCCATTTCATAAGCAAGCTTTCGGCATTCCACTGTATCGAGACCATAACTAATTTTAGAACAAGTTAAAATATATTCTTTTAATCCTTTTTCTTGATCATTTGAAAATACTTTTCTATTGGCATAATTATGCCAAAATTAGGAGTGAGATTTACGATTTCAGATTCAACATTATTTTTCACTTTCTTGACATAGCGACTTAATGTCATATAGTTTACATGTTTTTCGTCAGCGGCACTTCTCAAGCTCGAACCACTTTCGACGAGTGCAAGAGCTTCTCGCATATTTTGTTCACTATGCTGGCCCATTGACGTCTTGCGAACCCGATGTCCAACCATTTTGAAATGGATCTAAAACAAACAAAAATCTAATTAAAGTTATCATTTTACATCTAGTTACCAAATATTCACATTTATTACATTGTCTTATGAACAGACAGAAGATGAATAACGCTATAAGAGTTATTTAGCAAATAGAATTTCGACATCTGGACCTGATAGCGCAGTTCACGACGGACATCCGTCATATATCCGGTAAGGACAATGTGGTAGCAGATGCCCTTTCCCGAGTCGACGAAGTGGTTCAGCCGGTTTCCTTGGAGCATCTAGCGGCAGCTCAGCGTGCTGACGGCGAGCTTAACAACCTCATCGAGGGGACCACGTCGCTACGCTTGGTGAAGGTATCGTGCCCGGGTTCCCAGACGCAAATTTATTGCGATGACAGCGCCGGCACTCCCAGACCTTACGTCCCACTGCCCTTTCGTCGACAGATTTTCGACAGCCTACATGCACTGAGCCACCCTGGTGCCAACGCTCAAAGGTCACCCGGCATGTCTCTGCACCCCTCGGTTCCTTCAAACTTCCAGCAGCCAGGTTTAAGTTTGTCCACATAGACCTGGTCGGGCCGTTACCTGTCTCGCAAGGTTTTCGGTACTGTCTCACGGCAATCGACCGCTTTACGCGTTGGCCTGAGGCAATTCCACTTGCGGACATCACGGCAGAGACAGTGGCGAAAGCCTTGATGAGTGGGTGGATTTCACGATTCGGTTGTCCTACAGACATTGTCACGGATCGTGGTCGACAATTCGAGTCTGCATTGTTCGAGCAGCTCTCGAATATGCGGGATTTCAGCATCGCCGAACTACGGCATATCATCCTGCCTGCAACGGACTCGTGGAGAGGTTTCATCGGCAGCTGAAAGCTGCCATAATCTGCCACGGGACTGTTAACTGGGTTGACTCCCTTGCACCAGTGTTGCTGGGAATAAGGAGTGCGTTCAAGGAGGACCTCCAAACAACGTCCGCGGAGCTGGTTTACGGCGAACCTCTGCGCCTACCTGGCGGATTTTTTGACACAGCAGCTGAGGATGGTACCGTTGACTTGACTTTGTTTACGTCAAGACTTCGGGGTATCATCCAAAGCTTGCAGCCATCTCCAGCATCTCGCCATAGCGGAAGGCGTTCCGCATTCGTATTCAAGGACTTAGCCACATGTACTCACGTATTTTTGCGTGACTGCACTGTTGGCGGGTCCTTGAAACCTGCTTATACCGGTCCCTTCGAAGTTCTCCAGCGCGGTGACAAGATCTTCACCATTCTTGTCAACGGTAAGAGCACCACAGTGTCGATTGACCGCATAAAACCGGCCTACACATTACGCACCAGTGACATACTTTATACACCTGTCACGTTAACACCTAACACACACACTTCACCCACACATACTCACATGACGCACACGGATGACCGGAGCCTACCTAATACTGAAGAGCAAGTCATCAGAACTCGGTCAGGGCGTAAGGTAAAATTTCCGGACTATTATCGCCCGTAGCCCGGTCTCTGGAGGGGGGTGATGTAGTGTAACTACGTATTAGTATTTATTTTATATATTTAATCTGATAATAAACTAAATATAAGATTGTAAAATAGAAATAAATAATATGTATAGTATAATATAATATGATAAGCATTACAATAGTATTATAATAGTGTAACATAAAAGAACGTACACCGGACAGACCAACTACTTTTGTTAGTAGACGATTTTGTGACACGCGTGGCGGTAGTCGCAAAATCACATCTACCGGCTCCTACGCCGCGAACGCGGGTCGGTCCGGTCGGCAGTCCGCAGCCATAAGAGACGCGAGACGCATGTCACTCTGTGCACCGCCCACGTACCTACTTTTATACGTAATCCATTTTCTGTACTTCCTATTTCTAAAACTGTTTTCCATCGCTTCTAATTTCTCCTTCTGTGCTTGTTCAGACTTTCATTGTGTGTACTGTATTCTGTATCGGTATAGGTACCTATTCAGTTTGAATAAAAACTAAAAGTGAGTGAACATTTTGTGGCTTCATTTTTACCATCTAATCCACCACCAGCACCATCACATCACTTTAGAACTACTAAACTCTATTAATTATAGGTTAGGAATACCGGTAAAGTATTTATGTGTAATAAACCAGTAGTATAAGTATTTTTATATATATAAAACAACAATTACCTAAGTCCTCCTTGCAAGATCAAAAACAAAACAACAAAGGTCTTTTTAAAGAAAAAACTACCAAATAAACAATTTTTTTGCAATTTCTTTCCGACGAGTTATAAACAAAGCAAATTGTAAGCGTTTAAAATGGCGGCTGGTTGTGCTTGACTGAACAACGTCTTAGCGCTAGAAGAATTTTAGAAAGAGACGGAGATAATTATACTGTCACACTATTTTGCAATATTGAATCCTACAAAATTATTATCTCTTATTTTCTCACGCGAAATGGGTGCAAATTTTATAAGACCTCTTTGTTATTACGAAATAATAAAAAAAATATAACAATAAAGCCCATAGGTACTGTTCGTGCGAACAGTTCCTGTAGTAAACCGCAAAAGAAACGAATTTCCTACTCCGACTTTTATCAATTGTTTTTGTGTTATCTTCTAAACCGCAAATATCCGCAGCAGTTTTTTTTTGTATCTTGTTTATGAATAGTTAGACTATGTACTAATACAAAAAGTAGCGGATGGGGAGACGTGGGTAACAGTCGTAACTCTAAAAGAATTTTTTTTTGTGAAAAATTTGGTTATGTTCCTTTTTAAGTACTTTCCCAACTTTCTCAAAATAAAATGAAAATTAAAAAGCTGTTTCGTAAAGTACATAAAATTACCTTCCTAAAAATGTAATACACTGATCTGTGCTTAATATTTTTTTCACAATATTGGTTCGAAACATGAACACCCAAAGACTTGAGTTTGGCACCTCTATCTTCAATGTACTTCTGACTTTGAAAAATAATATTATTTTGCATATTAGGTAACAAAATCCTATTGAATATTATAACTTGACTATTTGAGTATCAATTTAAATCAAAATATCACCCAGATTATGACATTCGTAAAAAACTATTTATGATATGCCCTTGTTCTACCATTTTCCATAGTGCGCCGCCACGACTTGATAGACGGAGTCGGCTATCTAGCGAATAGCCTCTTCGGAGTACTAGACAGTGATTCGCAGAAATATATGAACAAGACATTAAACTTATTAGAAGTAATGAACTCCATCTCACTAAATTATGGAAAAATCAAACTTCGGTCATCGAAGCAGAGTTCAACATACTTAAGCGCATGAAAAATAATATCGACAAGCAGCACAAAATAATTCACAAGCAACTTAACATCTTAGAAACCGCAACAATTGTTTAGTTTGTAGTTATGTGTTACCTGAAGAGTTACTATTTATTACAGGATTAAAATCACGGCTATTAAAACCAATAACTATCTTGGCGCTTTCTACTTACCAGCGACTTAACTGGATAAAACAAGATGATCCATTCCTTGTTATGTCAATGTATACGTAGAATGATTTGGCTCATAAGAATCCTCCCATCGACACACACTAACAAACTCAGGAGGAAAATGTATTTATATTTTAGAGGTATGTCTTCTATAGAGATAAATTTCTTATCTTTAAATCTGGCCTTTGTATTCTTTATCTAAGTTAAATATTTTCTTTACAGTTTTTCTTGACTAAGAATGAAGAAGATTTTTGGGTGGTGACGGATCGTTGTCCCCGATGTACCAGTTATATGTTCTTCTTCATGCTCGAAACCGGCATCAAGAAAGGAAAGCTAAAAAGTTAGCTAACAATGTTGTACAAGAAGGGGTTTAAGAAATAGACGTGTTGTTCAAGCCTAGATCAAAACACTAGCCAAACCATTTTTTTAACAGCAAAGTGCTATTTCAAAGGATGCATACCTTTCTCCCCTGAAGTTAACGCGGTCTCAGAGAATCAGATCTATTAGTCAGTGAAATGATAGATATATTACGACATATAATTTTATTTCAATTAATTAAAATGTACAGATACTTTAGATTTTCATTCAAAATCATTAAAAAATAATCTTGTTATTCTCATATGTCATGGACTTGCTTTTGAGTATTATAAAAAAAAATCAAACAACTTATACCTATTTTCACATATGTCTATGCCCAACCAATTACAACTATAAACTTTAGGGATTAAAAAAACAATTAAATAGGCCACAAAGTGCAAAAACTATCTAATACACATTAGAAACTCAAATCTAAATACCTAGTGTTACTTAACTCTAAACATAAACTTTAATGGCTACAATATTTTGATATTTATATTTTTACATCAAACTGAGATCACTTAATGTTTTAATATACAACTTATCGCTTTCTTCATCATTGTTATTACTTTCTTCACGATCTTACACATTTGTAGGTTTACATTTGGCTCCCGCCATTCTTAAAATATCCATCATTTTGTAGTCTGTTATCTCATATGCCAAATGAAACGCCGTTTGTAGTGCGTAGTTTTTGGCTTCTATATTGATATTTGATGCCCGACAGAACCACTAGGCGAACTGGTAGTTCTTCTCCCGGACACACAATTGAAGTGGAGTGAAACCACCCAGCCCTTCTTGACCGTTGATGTCAGCACCAATATGGATTACAATTTCACATCATATCCAAAGCATGATATTTTTGACACTTCACGATAATGTGAGTACACTGTTCACCATTGTAATTTTTTATGTTAAAATCTCTGGACTCACTTGATCCATCCATGTTGCCGCACTCCGTAAAAGAGCAATTGAGTTTGCTCTGCAAACTTCATGGAAGAATGTCTCTCCCGAAAGGTGATTCACTTTTGAGAAAAGAGAAACAAACTCTTTCAAGTTATTTGGAGTTCTGTTATTGGGCCAGTTCGTGTACCAGAAATAGGTTAACTCTCGTGACTCTCCAGATGTAACATCAGTAAGTCGGAGTTGTGTCCTTGTGATACCAAACTCTTCCTCGATTTTGAATGTCTTCACGATAAACCTGCCAAAAACTAGTTGAGACTATATTAATGACAAAAATCCATGGCTATGAAATAATTCATAATTATTTATTATTATTATTAGTTTTCGACATTGTTTATATTATTATGTATATTAATATGATGAAGATAAATTCTGACATTATTTATTACAAATATTATTTTTATATTGACATTATTATTGTGTGATTATGAATTATTGTTATGATAATTATTATCATTTATTAATTTTATTGACATGGATTATTATTATATTTAAATTTGTATGTAGAAATTAGTATTTAAGATCTTCATTTAAGTGTTTTTACTGTTATGTTGTGACGTTCATAAGTGTTTCGTCGAAACCTAATTTGAATAAATGATTTTTGAATTTTGAATTTTGAATTTTGAATTTTGAATACCCTTCAGAACTGACCTAATACTCATAACAAACGTTATCTTCATCTTCTGTTTCAGTCAGCGATACAATGATACGCGTATCTCTCTCCAAATTAGGGTCCAGAAGTCCCCAACAGTGTGTTTTGTGGGACCCTGACAGCAAATATATTTACTCCTGACTTTAAAACCATCTACGAAATTCGCGTAGATGTACGTCGAATCGCTGTCTTTGTTTGTTACTACGATAGTCCTAGGTTCACTATTTGAATGATCGTGAACTAGAGTCCCTCGAGAGGTCAAAATGACCCTAGAATAGTCCCAACATGGGATGTCGTAGTAACGGTTCTCGTTAGATTTTTTTTTATTGATAGTTATTTATTGTTACTTGTATCAGGACGTTCTTCATTTCTTTGAATTCCTTGTTGACGAGGTCCTAGAAGTTCGGCTTCTTGATTTTCATCAAAAAGTCACTGATGGTGAGTGTTTCGGAACCGTGATTCAACATGATAGCTAATCGATTCACTGATAAAAGATAACAAGCGACCAGTTACCGCAACTGTCGGATTGAAAGTCAGAAAATTTTCATCCTTTACGATTTTACCCATTTGGAGGTGTGAACCTGGCGGGAGCCAAATGTGAATTTGGCTCCCGCCATTCATAAAATATCCATCATTTTGTAGTCTGTTATTTCATATGCCAAATAAAACGCCGTTTGTAATGCGTAGTTTTTGGCTTTTATATTGATATTTGGTGCCCGACAAAACAACTCGGCGAGCTGGTAGTTCTTCTCCCGGACACAAAATTGAAGTGGAGTGAAACCACCCAGCCCTTCTTGACCGTTGATGTCAGCACCAAGATAGAATACAATTTCCATCATATCCAAAGCATGATCTTTTTGACACTTCACGATAATGTGAGTACACTGTTCACCATTGTAATTTTTTATGTTAAAATCTCTGGACTCACTTGATCCATCCATGTTGCCGCACTCCGTAAAAGAGCAATTGAGTTTGCTCTGCAAACTTCATGGAAGAATGTCTCTCCCGAAAGGTGATTCACTTTTGAGAAAAGAGAAACAAACTCTTTCAAGTTATTTGGAGTTCTGTTATTGGGCCAGTTCGTATACCAGAAATGGGTTATCGCTCGTGACTCTCCAGATGTAACATCAGTAAGTCGGAGTTGTGTCCTTGTGATACCAAACTCTTCCTCGATTTTGAATGTCTTCACGATAAACCTGCCAAAAACTAGTTGATGCCCTTCAGAACTGACCTAATACTCATAACAAACGTTATCTTCATCATCTGTTTCCGTCAGCGATACGCGTATCTCTTTCCCAAATTAGGATCCAGAAGTCCCCAACAGTGTGTTTTGTGGGACCCTGACAGCAAATATATTTGCTCCTGTCCAGGAGAGCTCTTCAAGTCGAAACGTAGTTTTTCACCAGATATTTTTTATTTTATTTCAGCGAATGGTTTGTCATGAATAAATAATAAATAATTTAGCGGGAAAAGACGTCAATATTGAGTCATAAAGGGATATCACAATCAATTTAAATGTTTATAAAGACCGAGCTTACATCGAAAAATGAACGCTATTGCAAAAGTTTACAATTCATATTTAAATGAAAAAAGAATCGACAATGGCGTGAGAAAAACCACATAAAAATGTATGTAACGTGAATGTAAGTTGAATCGCTGTCTCTTGGAGTTACAATTATCTTATCTCTATTATATAAGTAGTCAGGTTTGTTTTACCCTTGTGTAGTCAAGATTACCCGAGAGTGATCCCAGCACTTTATGTTGGGGTAACGGTTTCGATGTGAATTTTCAAACTTCAGAAAACGATGACAAGTACCTTCTAGTTCTATGGCCACTACCTTATCGTGCTCGTGCTTGATCAATTGATGAATGTTCGGTTGCTTCATCTTTTTCAAGAAGTCTTCCACTGTTGAGGTTTCAACCGTAGTCTGCCATTTTGGTAGCAATTGTTTTCACTGGTTCACTGATATCTAAATTGCGGAGTAACACGTTCTGCGAAACAAAACTAACCTTACATACAACTAATGAAAATTTAACTTATTTTCAAGATAATTATTTACATTTTATTTCCGCTGATTGTGAATTTACCACGATAGTTTCTAGATTATTGATAGAAACTGATAAATTAGACCATCAGGATTTGAAGTTCAAGAAACCAAAAATTAATGAAGTCTTTGTTACTCCAATAGGTAAACGGAAAGTCCTCAGTGCAATTTTGAAAAAGAATCACTTCGATACCTTCTCAATTCAAGACTTAAAAGATGTCTCAAAAACTATTGAAACCACGATCAAACATTATGATATAAAAACCTTGCGAATTTCAAAACCAGGAGACATGCTCGAAGGATTGAGCCAGTCGCTCATTACGGATCTTCTCAAAGAATGTCTGAGTGATTGTGAATGTTCATTAACCATCTGTCATGGGAATGTGACGATTCCTGATGAAGACGTCCGTCCAGATATTATCGCGGAATACCACGAAAGTCTGAACGGCGGTCTCAAAGGTGTAACCAAAACTTACCGTAAAATTCGTGATCGTTTTTACTGGCCAAACATGCGAGACGATATTTCTGATTTCATTCGAACTTGTAAATGTTGCTAAGAACAATTGGTTCGCGTTAAAACGAAAGAACAAAATTTTAACAAAATATCAATCGATACTGTGGGTCCTTTACCTAGCACACCTTTAGGTAATATGCACATTCTAACAGTTCAAAACAATCTAACAAAATATTGTATAGCCGTACCAATACCTAATATCGAAGCTGAAACAATCGCAGACGCACTTGCGCGTAATGTTATCATTAAATTCGGAGCCCCCCGCGTAATACTAAGCGATCGAGGTAGATATTTTGCCAAGTTATTTAAAATGAAACAAGTAACCACTTCAGGGTATCACCCGCAAACAAATGGAGCTCTCGAGCGTAGTCATATAGTTCTTACCGAATTCATTAAACATTATATAGATAAATATGAAGATTGGGATAAACTTGTTTCTTTCGCAATGTTTTCATACAATACTTCTGTACATGAATCCACTAACTCCTTCACTGGAAATTATTTACGGTAAAAGAGCCCGTATACCTAGTTCTTTGCCACCTCCTGATAAAACCGAAACCTACGGATCCTATTTACGCAATTTAATTAATCGTATGAATGATTAGAGCGTCGGTGGCCGAGCGGTTAGAGTATACGACTCGTAAGCCATAGGTCCCGGGTTCGAATCCCGCTCCGGCCATGTACCAATGACTGTTTTCTGAGTTACGTACATTAGTTGAATACTAACCGATGCTCTTACGGTGAGGGAAAACATCGTGATGAAACCTGCACATTCAGGCGACTGGATGTGTAACCATGATCAAATCTGGTCAGGTACCCCTGGTAGCAGGGTCATGGAGTTCAGATGGCAGTCGCTCCACTGTAATTACCTGACCTGCCAAATCCTGGATAATGGTCAAGGCGGACCCCGGGCCCTCGTGCGCGAGAGCACAACCGGGACATTAACGCCAAGATGATTATTTTAATTAATCGTTAACTGATATGAGATATTTTGCAAGTTCTCGTTTGATTTAATCCAAACATCGTTCAAAACGCTATTATGACACACCCATTTAAACCCTAGCACCCTTAATGCTGGAAACATAGTTTATGCAATAAAAGAACTTAGAAGGGGTAAATATGATTCACACTACAAAGGTCCTTATATTATAGTTGACCACCATGGCTTGACCACAGTATATACAGAAAACCGTAGGACGACACTCTGTCCGGATCTCCTTGAAGATGTCATAAATTCGTTACGAGTTACGTAATACAAAAAAAAATATAAAGGAATATTAATCGAATAAAAGACAATACTCACAGCTAATAACGTGGGATGAGTATATGACTCCATCCTCGTCCACGGAGTACAAAACACCAGCCACCGCGCCTCGTCAGCTACCATTGGCGACAACACTGCAACAACCGGATCGTTGAAGGGAATGAAGTAGTCTTGGCCCGAAACAAACGTCACCCGGAGCGGATTTTCGGACGACTCAGTTGTAGTAATATTAACCCCGACTTGGTAAGTACCTTCGTACTTAGTAAAATTTTAACTACGGAGCTTTCTTTACGGAATACCTTCTTTTTCAGAAGGAGACGTAGTTTCTCGATTGTCGTATGAACCTCCCAAGCCTTCGTCGAGTTAGCTTGTTGTGTGGGTAAGCTCTCGGTCAACCGCTCCAAAAGGACCACCGTACTCATGTTCACCATGGAAGACTCGGGCGGGTTAATCACGCTCGGTTTCCCTAAGTGAGGCTTTTCCACAATCCACGTCTTCAACTCTTCTTCTTTACAAATGGCTGGTGATCACGGCCTCGCTGGTACAATGGTCTCAGGATCCCACGACGACGTTAAAGGACCAGAGTCTACAAACTCGGACAGCCTTGCTGGAGAAAAACTCCCCAGGATCACCGTCTCCGCATCAGGATCCACTTCTTTCCTCAACTGGACACCTGATAAGCTTAAATCAAGAGGTTCCTCTTGATTTGTCGCCAGTCCGCGAAGATCATGATCACGCACTTGGCCAGTCGCCTCGAAACACAGAACTTCACTTTCGATGAACTAATCGTTCACGTTAAATCCCGACATGATATTACTTCGATTACCGACGGAAGACACAAGGAACGTACAATAACGAAAGACTCGTAACACGCACTATTCATATAGGGCCTTATCAGCCTTTTATAATGGGGTTGCCCACAACAACTCAAGTAACGTGTTACGGAGTAATTTTATTTATTTATTTTTATTCAACTATTTTATTGTTTACAGTAAAACATACAGGTAAAAACACAATTATAAATGACACAACAGGCACAACTTTTTTCTAAAAAGAAATTTCTTCCAGCAGGCCTACAGAAGTAAGATGTGGCATAAGGAACGCAGATACGACGTGCACAGTACAGAATCAAAATAATTATGCTACTAGATACATACACATATACATACAAGCTTAAATATATAATGAATGCGTACATACATAATTATATAATAATTTATAAAATAATATACATACATAAATACATATCTATTTAGGACTAGACAGGGAAAGGTAATGCTCTTTGACGCGTTTTTAGAAAGTAGGTAGTGACGGACTGTCACGCACCTCATGAGGAAGAGAGTTCCACAGTCTCGCAGCATGCACAGTAAAAGAGTAGGAGAAGAAATCGGAATTATGGACCGGGATGGCTAGTGACGTTTTGACATTTGAGCGACAGGCTTTGTCCTGGTCTCGGGAAAAGTGAAAGTGGTTACGGAGATAAGAAGGAGCAGAAGGACTGTACAGGATATTAAAAAGGGTTGAAAGGATGTGAGCATTCCTGCGGTAACGTATAGGGAGCCATTTGAGCTGTGTTCGGAAACAGGAGACGTGGTCATACTTTCGTAGACCAAAGATAAACCTCAAACAAGCATTTTGGAGGCGCTCCAGTTTGTTTAAAAGTTCTTCAGTGACTTGGAAGAAGGAGAGTTTGTGCAAGGGTGATCTTGGTTTTAAATGGCAGGAAGTTTTGGAGACGTTTGAGTGAATGAAGTGAAAAATGTATTTTCTTGCTGACCTCATTGACGTGAGGGTGCCAGGATAAATTGGAGTCGAAAGTCACCCCAAGGTTTTTTGCCGTCTTACTACATAAGATGGGCGTCCCGTCATAAAGCAGCTGAGGGATTACAATTTCAGCTGCAAGTCGCCTATGCATATACGGGCTCCCTACTAGCAGCGCTTGTGATTTATTGGGATTCACTAAAAGCCCAAAGCCCAGGCAGAGATATGTTCTAGATCGGCATTGATCTGGGCAAAAGCACCCGCAATACTTTGAAATGCTGGTAAACTTGTAGATCGTCGACGTAAACGTGGAACTTTGAAGAGATGACAGGAGTGACGGTATTTATAAAAGCCGAAAACAGGAGTGGTGAGAGTACACCACCCTGCGGTACGCCGGCAACGAGATTGCACCAGTCTGAGGATATGTCATCATAGCGGATCCACTGAGAACGACCACGGAGATATGACTCAAATCACACTATAGCTGGAGGAGAGACGTTGAGGGAGCGAAGAACAGCTAGAAGGACATCAAAGTCAACAGAGTAAAAAGCGCTGCTAAAATCCAGTAATGTCAAAACTGTGAGAGATTTATCCTCCATCGCAAGACGAATATCGTCAGTGACTTTTAGCAGCGCCGTAACCGTGCTATGACCAGACCGGCCTGATTGGAAAGGGGAAAGAAGACTGTTAGATGTGAGAAACGTAGATAGCTGACTGTGGACAATGTGTTCAAGGACTTTTGAAAGGTATGGTAATAGGGATATGGGCCGGAAATTAGAGAAGGATGTAGGATTGGTAATTTTGGGAAGAGGATAATATTCGCGCACTTCCAGTACAGTACGAGCTTTAACATTTGCATCCAAGGTCACTGGGGATGAGGAGAAATAGTTATTTAATGCATTCGGATCAACAGAACAACCGGAGGAGTCTGGAGATTTGCCAATCCCCAGTGACCTTAGAAAAGACCATGTCTTCGCAGGAGATGATCCGACGATGGAATTGTGGATATGTTGTCTCCTGGCATCTCTACAAAGGCGACTACAGAGGTTTCGAAGATATTTATACCGGTCAAGATTGCGGCCCGAGGGGCATTTTTTAACCTCGTAAGTCCCGACTGTTTAGAATAGTTTTAAGTGTAGAGACCTAATGGATTATATTTAGTACATAATCAAAATAGTGAGTCAGACCGACAAATTTTTTTTCATATTTAATTGGTTTTTTATACAATACCAAGTATTATGTATTTTTTTATGTATGTGTGTTGCATTTATAACCAATTTATGAAGACGGTATTGGAAATTATTTTGTACTTTTTTTAGTACATTAGGACGTAATGTGATCTAACAAATAAAAAAATTATAGTTTTTTTTCCTTAATACCTTTATTTTCGAATCAATTTTCCACATTTGACGGAACAATGTTTTATTAATCTAGGTAAACTTACCATTTTGCTAAATTGGTTGAAAATCTTATTAATGTCGCTCACTAAAATAGTATTGAATTGGATAATTATTATAAATCGCTTATGTTAAATTTAAGCACTTTCCTGTTCTTTGTATGTAAGTTCGGTTACTCATCATCATCATCGTCCTAGCGCTTATCCCGGCCTCTGCCAGGGTCCGCTTTCCTACTCATTCTCCTCCACTTCGCCAACATCGCGTCATAGGTCGTCGTTGACATTTGTCGATTTGTAGCATAAGTATCTTCTGATATGTAATCTTCGAAAACAGAATATTTTAGTAGTATTCAAGTTCACTAAGAATTTAAAAGAAAATAGATTATTTATTTATTATGAGCTCAAGACCTAACGTACTATTTAAAGTACAAATGTTGAGGATATATCTATGTAACAGAAGCCTAACATACTAAATAAAGAACAAATTATTTCAAAAGCATGTCAGATAATTTCCATGTGAATTTCAATGAAACATTTCTTTTAATTACATTCTTTATATATTCAACTAAATATTACTAATAAATAAAAGAGTAAAAATTTGAAGATTATATTCATTTAATGAAATTAGCTTAACACGTCTTTCTTGTCCACCCTCTCGCCCGGCCATTTTGGAAAAAATTTATTCTGACAGTGACAACTGACATCACGTTTTGATGATGACACGACTGGTCATAGACCATAGAAGCAAATTGCTTCTACAGAGCTGTCATTAGAAAATGGGTAGCCCTAAAATGGGTAAATTAATATTTTGTACTATTTTTAGTACGTTAGGCAGTTACGCTTGCTTTTCTTTAAAAAGATTAGGTCTGAACCTCTTGTAACATTTTGTACTAAATATAGTACGCCAGGACTTACGAGGTTATATCGACGATTGGCGCTGTCCCGTTTTGACATCATATCCTTGATGTCCTGAGTAATCCATGGCGCAGGCGCATGTTTTACATCACTATCACTACATAGTATAAAACAAAGTCGCTTTCTCTGTCCCTATGTCCCTTTGTATGCTTAAATCTTTGAAACTACGCAACGGATTTTGATGCGGTTTTTTTTAATAGATAGAGTGATTCAAGAGGAAGGTTTATAAGCAAGAAAAAAGGGGAGGTAGGGGTAAAGTAGGAGGTATACGCGAACGAAGTCGCGCCGGGTCCACTAGTTGTCCATAAAATATAAATAAAATATAATATACCTAATAATACAGGGCTTTTAAGATTTAAATTACAATTTAACATCACCACTAACCGCAGCGTGCCGGAAGCAGTTTTACATAGAGGAAATAAAAATGGAGCGAAAATAGAGCACAATCAATATAGAAAGCAAAGCAGGTATCCAGGCCAAAAAATAATAGCATTCACTGCAGTATCAAAACGCAGAATGAGAAAAAAAAAGTGATACTGTCAAACTGTCAATACCGTAAACAAACAAAATTAGTTACAAAACATGAAGTAAAATTTAAAATTGAGAAGACCCTCACCCAGTACAAAATAAAAAATTCTTGAAAGTGACCTACATTTGCCTATAAGAAGATTACAGTTAACAGAAAAGGGTAGAAATATATATAACAGAATGAAATAATTTACAAAGAAAAGTTATGGAAACCAACGCTATTTCTTGTCTTCCCTTCTAGACCTTTTAGAAATGGGAGCAGCCGGAGCCAGCGCTTTATCAACTCCTGCTGTGGGTGGATTGATGTTCGCCGTCGTGTTCGGTGCATGGTCCTTTGCAATCGGAAACCGACTCATCAGTGGTTGCAGCTGATTCATGGTCTCAATTTTGACGCGTGTCTTATTGGGATGTATGATGGCTATTTTCCCATCCACAGACCAACTGTTTGGAATGCCGAAGTGATTACGGGCTGCCATGAATAAATCATGCCTGGACTTGGTCAGGAACTCAGACACCACAATACCTGTATCTTTGAGGGACGTTTTAGAGTCTCAGGTTAATAACCTCGTGCGACCCCTATCGAAACAAAGCAACCTCCTCAAGCCTACTACCAGGAGCCTAATGCTGCGTACACACCGGGCGATGTGTGACGCGCACCCGTTTCGGCCAACGATTGTCCGTTAGCGTGTGCCGGCCGGCAATCCGCAGTGCAGCGTGGCGGTAACATCAAACGGATAGAAGTAATCATCCAATCGCAGTTTGGGCGGATACCGAAGGCCAACAAACAAACGTGCAAATACGAGCCCGAATCGGTTCCCAAAACTCCCAAAGATCGTTTGCTTGACCACGAAATGCAAGTATTAGACCTTAGAAGTCCAAATAATTCGGCCGACAGCTCTTCGTTGGCGTACGTTGAGTGTGTACACACCATAAGGACGAGTAATAACCTCGTGCCATTCATATCAAAACAAACCAACCTCCTTCATCTTACTACCAGGCGTCGTACTAAATGTTACCTACTTATCTACATGAATAGGCTCTACCAAATTAACTAGGAACTTGCCTACACTAATTATTTTCAATAGGTAGGTATGCTTAAATAGTCGGAGCGTCGGTGGCCTAAGGTTGCGGTATCCGACTCGTACACGAGAGGTACCAGGTTCGAATCCCTCTGCCGCCATGTACCAATAACTCTTTTTTAAGTTATGCACATTAGCTGAATACTAACCGATGCTTTCACGGTAAGGGAAATTATCATGATGAAACTTACACATTCAATTCAGACGACTGAATGTGTAAGTAACCATGATCCAATCTGGTCAGGTTCCCTTGGTAGCAGGGTTAGGAGCCAGGAATGTCGGATGGCAGTCGCTCCACTGCAATTAATTACCTAATCTGCCAAATCCTAGATCATGGACCATAGTCAAGGCGGACCACGGGCACGGAAACTAATTTTGTGGAGAGAAAAGAATTTGTTACAGTGGAGCGACTACCATCTCGTTTAGTCTACATTTGACTGATTCTACTTTTGACATCATAGTCTATTTTTGACCGATTCTGCATTTGACCGATTCTACAATTGACTGATTCTGCATTTGACCGATTCTATAATTGACTGATTCTGCATTTGACCGATTCTATAATGGCCTGATTCTGCAATTGACCGATTCTATAATTGACTGATTCTATATTCGACCGATTCTTTAAAACATTACAATAATAAAACAAAAGTAGAAAATAGTGGTGTGTGGGTCACCACATTTGTTAATTAGGGCAGGATTTATAAAAATATTCCGAATAAAGGAGTCCATTTCATCTAGTTTAGAATAGAATAGAATAGAAAACATTTATTTACACACAATAACACCACAAACACATAACAAATGGCTCAAAGGGGTTGAATCACTGACCTCCAAATATATATTTTTTGAGGTCAGTGGCTCGACTCCAGAGCCGTAAAACAAAAAATAAAAAAAAAGTATTAAGAATAAGTGACATAAAAATGCGCAAACAAAATTAATAACAAACAACATCAAATGAGGAAACAACAACTAGACAAACATATATGCATAAAAGAAAATTGAAGAATAGAGCCGTTGCATGTGTATGTGGTGTGGTGTGTAAAAGGGACCTCACTCAGCTTCATGCCCTGGCGGAGACCAGGGCGCTGGTTTTCAGTGAGACCTGCTGAGTGAGGCACGGACGAAGACGTTTTAAATAGATAAATACAACGTGTGGAGTGTAAATACGTGTTTAGTGTAATGTAATGTATAATTTAATGTATGGATGTATTGGCCGCAACGAAGAGTCAAAACTATCATTGGTATACCTGTGGAACTTACCGCAACCTACAGCTTCCTGGGGCTATATAACAATCTCAACTTTTATTAGTACACCGAATCTGTAAAATCAGTTGTTTTTTGTAACAAAATTGCCTAAGTATCTGTTAATTTGTGTAATATATTTTATTGTAATAGGTTAGTATTTACGTTATAAGCGCGATTTATATAGTGCACGTAAGGTTTGCCTGTTATTGGCTTTACATTTATGTTAATTGTTATTATTACTATAGTTTAAGAGCATTGTAAAAAAAATGTAAATCTGTTGGCAAATTAAATAAATAAATAAATCCAAAGTAAATCGAAGGTTAGGCGGCATTTCACTTCTAAGCAGTTATATCAAGCACAACTTCAATCCTGCATGAAGTACTGCTGCCACCTCTGGGATGAATCAGAGATCTTTAATTGTTATCATCTTTATTCATTTTTTTCATGTTGAATTTTGCATTGTTGATTTAAATGAATAATAATGTAATTTATTTATATTGAATAACTTGGCTACTTGAAATGTAATTATTGAATTGTATGACATAGTTTAAGGTACTTGGAAATTTGTAATTTAATATGGAATGAAAAAAGAATGTTCTAATGTTGACATATAAATTTCTAATTTATGAAATAAATAAATCTAAATCTAATACTAACCGATACTCTTTCGGTGACGGAAAATATTGTGATGAACCCTGCACCTTAGGCCGCCTGAATGAGTAACCACGATCCAATCTGGTTAGGTTCACAAAATGTGTGTAACTAATGGGTCATGGAGGTCAAATGGCAGTCACTCCACTGTAATTACTTGATCTGCCTAATCTTGGATCATGGTCAAGGCGAACCCCGTGCCCTCGTGCGCAACAGCACAACTGGGACATTAACGCCCAGATATTTTTTTTTTCAGTCAAAAAAAAAGAAAGTTATTGGTTTTTAATAGTATTTTATTTTATAACCTGCTTTAATTAACTAATGTCCCACACACGATTATTTTCTGCTTTTGATTTACCTTTTTAATGTTTTAAAGAATCAGTCAAATGTAGAATCAGTCAATTATAGAATCGGTCAAATGCAGAATTAGTCAATTATAGAATCGGTCAAATGCAGAATCAGTCAATTATAGAATCGGTCAAATGCAGAATCAGTCAATTGTAGAATCGGTCAAATGCAGAATCGGTCAAAAATAGACTATGATGTCAAAAGTAGAATCAGTCAAATGTAGACTAAACGTACCATCTGACCTCCATAACCCTGCTACCAGGGGAACCTGACTCGATTGGATCATGGTTACAATTTCAGTTGCCAGAATTTGCAGATTTCATCATGATGTTTCCCTCACCATAGGAGCATCGGTTAATTTCAACTAATGTACATAACTCAGAAAAGAGTCATTGCCACAGCGGGATTCGAACCCGGCACCTCTCTCGCTTACGAGTCGGATACTCAACCGCCCAGCCACCAACGTTCTTGAAAAACATACTTAAGATAGCTACATAACTAAAACAGAATTCGTTTAATTGATAAATCGTTCTACACAAATAAGTAGGTACTATGTCCTACTAAAATGGTTCACTCATCTAGGGACCTACGTAGCGTAGGGAACCACTTATGAGACTAGTTTTGTTGAAACAGATTACAGACAGGTTTTACTAAATACCTACATGTTTTCATGAACAGATAAAAGCGTTGTCTTTTCTGCCTATTTCCCGTCGGAAAAGAACCTCCTAACGTTACGATTAGGTACTAGCTAGGTAGCATATCTTAAAGTCTAGCTAGAACCTAGACCTTTAAAGCATGTAGGTACATACCTTTTTAAAGTTATTTTATGAAAACATTCAACGTCAGGTGCCATACTTTCTTGCTTTCTTGTGGCTCGGATGACTGATAGGTATTAACTATCAAGTAAGCTTGCACTCGTATCGTAGCGTAGCTAGGTAGGTACACTCCATACACACAGATACACAATACTACGCAGGCTCTGGTTGCTATGCAATACGTAAGTAGGTAGGTACCATGGTGTTTGGCCTACTGCTAGCTTGCATTCATGCACAGAATAATGATTATCACAATACTTAAACGTTGAACGCTGAACACAGACAAGACTACGTTAATACTGGTACCTGAAGTTATAAATCATTCGTTCACATCGTTAACACTCTTATCACAGTTATCTTCACAATCGGTACTTAGGTATCCTACAACTACAACGCAACAATCATTTCGGTCACGCGAAAAGCTAAAAACTGAATGAACGAATACGACGCGAAAGTAGGCAAATTTCGTCAATGGAAGTCGCGCCGTGGGTCAAACCACAAAATAAAGAAAGGCCCGCCAAAGCATTATATTTTTAGATTTTTAGTTTTCAGTTTCTATTTTGATGTCAAAGGCGCCGCCACAGCTCCGGCGCCGGCGTTGATCTTGAAGGCACGCGCAAAAGGATTCGTACTTAGGGATCCGTGTTTTAGGGGTCTAACTTATTTCGCCTTTTATGTTCTCTCGTTTTATGTTCTCCTGGTAGTTGCACCATAATGTTGATTTTTTTTTTATTTGATAAAGTGAGTCTCAAGCGGCGAATCCAACTGTGGGCTTCATAATAATCCTTATGGCGATGGCCTACATTTGCTTATCACGATTTTATCGGGTAGTTTGGTACAATGACAGTAACCTAGACAGTAATTTCTAAAATTGTGTTTGGGTCCGTGCTCCACCTAGGTGACCTAGGTTCTCCAATTGGGTGAAGCATGGGATATTTACAGGTATAGCTCCATCAACTAAGAATCATTTAGTTAATTTAATTTGCGTAGCATAAAACAAGTAATTGTACTGCCACTAGGCCACTAGGTACATATTTGTTTCTTAAGCGTTGTTGACACTAAAAACTAAGTAGTAACAGACGTTCCCCTTTTTCTGGAGCCAACCAACCATTAGTTCAGTTGATACTAATCCTTACGCAAGATAAAATAGTCGCATTTGAGTGTGGAATACGTGGTCGGACGTCCGACCAAGGACGGCATTCCCGCGCATCCGTATTAACCCAAAAGCTGCTTTATTTTGTACTTCGTAAGGATTAGTATCGACTGCAACTGATTGGTCGGCTCATGGCAAACCGTAGCGTCTGTTACTAGTAAATTGAAGATAGGGTAAAACCGGGTCTCCTGACCGTACCTAGTACGTAAATAGTGTTGCTAGGTATTTTTTCAGCTTTTCAAATTTAATATTCACCTTCTTGAATTCCTACATGAGTAGAATTTAATAATTACTATTAGATAGGTACTAAAATGACATCTTTCCTTATTTCGGAGCTGGCGGAAAAGTTCAACGAGAAATGCATAAACTTGTGCCAAGACTCACCACATGCATTCAACAGGATGTAGACTGAGTGAAAAAATAGACAATAAAGTATAACAACAATATCGTGTAGTTTTGCTGCACTTTCCAAAAATATTAAAATCTAGTGAATGTACTTTATGGACACCCTGTGATATCAGTATCCCGTACATAGTCCACCTGCTTCAGTCATGACTGCCTAGTACAATAGAAGATATGGCGCAGACGCGAAATCAAGCTGTAACTTTTTTGCCTATTAATGTTTATTGTGTTTTCGCAATTAGTTTGAAGACTATGTACCTAGGTGCAACATTGTGTTGAAGGCAACAAAAAACAAATAAATTAAAGTAGAAACAAACATCGAAATGTTTTGTTTTTGTGCCGGACTACTCACGAGCTGCTTGTAATAATAATTTTACTAACCAGCCACTTGAGGCTCGTATCGATCGTAATTGATCGTAGTGATCTTTAGATTGAATTTTAAAACTCATATGAAACGGTAGGTAGAAAAGACGTAAATGGACAAAACCTATATCCTATCTGTAACTGGTAAAATTGTATTATTCAGTTGATTGACCTGATTATGAACTTGAGTGATCTATTACAACTGATTTCTAGAGATGCGGTCTTTCGTTTTCAAAATGTGATTATCGACATTGAAAAAGAAAAAGTTCGATAGTCATTTTCTCGGTAACTATTCCACGCACGAAAAAAATAATTGTACCTATCGTTTTAATACGTTTAGCACTCCATCCAGTTCACGGCTTTATACATGTATTATGAAACACCCTGTATATATATATATATATATATATATATATACATATATATATATATATATATATATATATATATATATATATATATATATATATAGATATATAAACACGGTAAATGTTGATCTTTCGAGACGTAAGATCAGTTAATTGTTGATCCAAAAACAAATGTTGATCCGGAGGCCTTATGTTGATCCATTACGCTTTTTCTCATACTGATGTGGCTCCGAACGGATCAACATTTGGCATTTTTGTCATGTGACTTGACTACCAATAACGCTTGTCAAATGTGGCTCCAATATACAAATCCGCTCCTTTAAATGTTGATCCGATTCAAACGGACCAATCAGGATGAAGCACTTTATTACTTCCTCCGTGATTGGCCGATGGAGGTCAATACAACGTTGCCGTTCCGCTTACTACAGTTGTTGATCCGTTGTGAATCGAAAATCGAACTTTTAATATCAATTTAAGAAAGTACGGGGTGTAAGGGACAGCCCTCCGCAAACTGAAACGGTGAACTCAGACCATCAAACTGAACAACTTTCATAATGGGGCCTACCTCAGGAAACGCGAACAAAAATCAGCTGTCCCATACATTTGAGTCGAGTAGGTACAGCAGTTTTGTATGGACCAGACACTCAACTATAGACCAGATACCAGAGATGACAGTCATTGTTCTCATAGATCCCGTCGGAGTAGAGTAACGAAACTTGGAGGGTGTATAGGGCCATGTCCGAGCCATACCAGAAAACCTTCGGAAGGTCGACTCCTGACCGTCGGGGTCAACGGCCCGCGGAAACTATGACAGTTAGGGTCATGGGCCCTGAACTAATATTGTAGAGAACCCTGGTCAGATTTTCGGGGCGGTGAAAAAAATGGCGGAATCCAAGATAGCCACCATACAAATTTCAAACGGAAAGAGATAGGGCACATTGCTTGTAGAACCGATGGCCGATGGGGCCGAAAAGTTCTCGAGTGGCTACCACGTACCGGAAAGCACAGCGTGGGTAGGCCCCCCACTCGGTGGACCGACGACCTGGTGAAGGCGGCAGGAATCCGTTGGATGAGGACAGCGCAGGACCGGTCGTTATGGCGATCCTTGGGGGGGGGGGCTATGTCCAGCAGTGGACGTCCATCGGCTGAGATGATGAGGTACTAAATCGTGCATAGCTTAAAAATCGAATATGCCGGGATTGGTCCAGACATCCTGACGGTCACCAGAACTCGACTCTAATGTATGGGAAAGCTGTTTTTTTTTCGCGATTTCGATAATGATATCTTAGAGAAAGTTTTTCCATTTGATGGTCTGATCATCCCCTTAAAATAGTTTCAGCTAATTTTGTTAGACCTTATACAGGGTGTAAAATTAAATGGGACACTTTACCTAAAGGGGTGCTTCAGACCGTCAAACTGAAAAACTTTTTTCTACGGGACCAATATCGAAATTGCGAAAAAAATATCTGCTGTCCCATACATTTCATTCGAGTTTATGTTTGTAGTTTTGTATTTCTTTGTTCGTAGCAATGCAACGATTTGCAGTAGGTGTTCGCGCCTTTTTTTCTTTTTTTTTTGTTCTTTACTCTTGGTGGTCAGTTCTATTTTTGAATAAAGTTCTTTTTGGTGCAGGTCTCAATGATAAGTTTTCATACTAATTTTAATTTGCGGTCGTAGTAAATACTAAATAATATGTGGACGCGGTTCTAAATTCAAACGTCATTATTGACCAGCGGGTTTATAATTAAATTCAGTACAATATTATTGCCCCTAGACAGAGGGCTATAATGATTTGCTTTATTGTTAGAGTTACATGACATATAACTGACCATTTTCGAGCGGGTAGTGTGAACATTTCTTTATACGGTGTAAGGGACGGGGACCCTTAAACTAAAACCATGGACTCAGACCATCATTTGAACAACTTTCTAAAAGAAACATTTCTCGGAAATGAAAAAATTTGACGTTCCATACAAAACTTCCGAACATACTGCCAATTTCGAATGAGAAATCGAATATTTTTAATTTCCGAGAAAAGTTTCTTTGAAAATGTTGTTCAGAATTATGGTCTGTCTCCATGGTTGACTCTGTCCCTTACACAAATAAATACGTCAATTTATTAACAACATTATGAACCTCAATAAATACAGGATACGGTATTTAGTTAATATTTTATAATTTTTCTAAGTTTTTCTCGTGATGCCGTCATATTAGAGATTGAATAGTTCAAACTCTTTGCTTTGCGTACAATAATTAAGAAAAAGAAAGTCACTCCATTGACATTAGAACCCAGTGTTGCCAGATGTGATTTCAGAAATTTCCCCAAATTCCATATTTTTATCCCCCAAAATGATACGTTTTGACTGTCTCCCCAAAACTGCACAAAACCATAGACATCACTTTGCTTACCTACTGAAAGGCACAGATATCGAACCATGATTGTTAGTCAGGCTATAAATAGCAGAACACCTTAGTTATATTTTTTTGAAAACTGATTTAGAAAACATTCGAAATTCTCCACTCTGATAATTTTTTCAAACGATTTCATTTCCCCAGATACCAAATTTTTCCCCATAATCGCGAAAAAAAATTATATCTGACAACCCTTACATTGCCATTGACGTTTATATGACGTTTGTTTTTATTTATCAAAGACTTCGGATTTAAACCCATTCAGCCTCTGATATGACGTCATTTAGAGGTCAAATGAATGTCAAGTATTTTTTGTATTATTGTTAAAATATCCACCATCTTATAATTTTAAGAGTTTTAAATAAGAAAATAAGGTTTCTTAATGTAAAATCTCGAAATGGTTTTAGAATCGGCATAGCTTAGGTTTTACTTTACATACCGAATTCTGACCAGCACTAGAGTGACAGGTAGATAGTTTGGCTGTCGGTTACCAACTTTCCACTGGTTTGCTATGGCTATACTGCCAAAATCTGCCATTTTATATTGCTATCCTGCCAGATACTGCCAGAATTTGAAAACGTCAACCGATCCTGCTAGAGGTCAAAATAAAGGGCTAAAAATGCCAAAAAGGCTGAAGCTCACAAAGCAATCAACGACTGGCTCAAAAGGATTCAGATTCCAGAGCCGTAAAAACCAATAAAAAAAAATAATTAAAATTATGACTTTACATGAATAACTTTGCAAAATTCTAATACGATACGACTCAAAGTTTAACTTGATGCCTAATTTGAACTCATTTGAAACTTATGACTTAAATCTAATTATTTGTAGATATAGTTAGTACGTAGTGGCACTTTAAAAACAATAAACTCGGTACTCACCACTATCCGATCCTGAAGAATCTGTTGCCATCGTGAACACGAAACATAAACGGCCAGGTTGCTTGAAAGCTCGGACCAGACTGACTCACGTAAAGTAAAATACAAACGCGACAGCATGTTGTCTCACTTTAACTTGAAGTAGGAACGTAATTTTTTTTCATTTGCACAATAGCGCGACGTTGCCGTACTTACCCTTCATATTCACCGCATATGAGGCTCCGGAGCCACATTTACCACTAAGTCTTTTAAAAATCGGAGCCACATTATGCGCTTGCGTATGATTTTTTTGACCGTTAGTGGATCAACAGTTACCTTAAAATTTTATGACGAGTTTATAGAAAACGGGTAAATGCACTTCCACTGACGTCACACGCCGAATTCATATATTCGTGCTATACAGCTATATCTCAATCCAGAGTTGAATGTACACACAAAATAGGTGGATCAACATTTGTTCTAAATCAGTACTGGATCAACTTTTACCGTGAAAGGTAAATTATATATATATATATATATATATATATATATATATATATATACATATATATATATATATATAGATATATAGATATATAAACACGGTAAATGTTGATCTTTCGAGACGTAAGATCAGTTAATTGTTGATCCAAAAACAAATGTTGATCCGGAGGCCTTATGTTGATCCATTACGCTTTTTCTCATACTGATGTGGCTCCGAACGGATCAACATTTGGCATTTTTGTCATGTGACTTGACTACCAATAACGCTTGTCAAATGTGGCTCCAATATACAAATCCGCTCCTTTAAATGTTGATCCGATTCAAACGGACCAATCAGGATGAAGCACTTTATTACTTCCTCCGTGATTGGCCGATGGAGGTCAATACAACGTTGCCGTTCCGCTTACTACAGTTGTTGATCCGTTGTGAATCGAAAATCGAACTTTTAATATCAATTTAAGAAAGTACGGGGTGTAAGGGACAGCCCTCCGCAAACTGAAACGGTGAACTCAGACCATCAAACTGAACAACTTTCATAATGGGGCCTACCTCAGGAAACGCGAACAAAAATCAGCTGTCCCATACATTTGAGTCGAGTAGGTACAGCAGTTTTGTATGGACCAGACACTCAACTATAGACCAGAGATGACAGTCATTGTTCTCATAGATCCCGTCGGAGTAGAGTAACGAAACTTGGAGGGTGTATAGGGCCGGTGTCCGAGCCATACCAGAAAACCTTCGGAAGGTCGACTCCTGACCGTCGGGGTCAACGGCCCGCGGAAACTATGACAGTTAGGGTCATGGGCCCTGAACTAATATTGTAGAGAACCCTGGTCAGATTTTCGGGGCGGTGAAAAAAATGGCGGAATCCAAGATGGCCACCATACAAATTTCAAACGGAAAGAGATAGGGCACATTGCTTGTAGAACCGATGGCCGATGGGGCCGAAAAGTTCTCGAGTGGCTACCACGTACCGGAAAGCACAGCGTAGGTAGGGCCCCCACGACGTCCACTGCTGGGCTATGTCCAGCAGTGGACGTCCATCGGCTGAGATGATGAGGGTACTAAATCGTGCATAGCTTAAAAATCGAATATGCCGGATTGGTCCAGACATCCTGACGGTCACCAGAACTCGACTCTAATGTATGGGAAAGCTGTTTTTTTTCGCGATTTCGATAATGATATCTTAGAGAAAGTTTTTCCATTTGATGGTCTGATCATCCCCTTAAAATAGTTTCAGCTAATTTTGTTAGACCTTATACAGGGTGTAAAATTAAATGGGACACTTTACCTAAAGTGGAGCTTCAGACCGTCAAACTGAAAAACTTTCGTCACGGGCGCCATATTGAATCCTGAGTGTAACGAGTGATTCTAGGGTTAACTCCCAAGTGCAGCGAGGGAGTTAAGACTAGAATCCAGAGTGAAGCGAGGGGTTCAAGCTCACCCAAGACGAAAACACGTTTATCCCCGATGAGCATACTGTACTTTTCACACCTACCGCGAGAAACAAAAGCAGTACTATTAGAAACAAAAATATTTATTAGAGTTACAACAAAGTATTACATTATTATTGTATTATAGTATTTAGAATACATTAATTTTCAAATTAAAAGTGAAAGTTAATATTTGATACGTTAGACCAGTTGTGGAAAGACAATGTAATATTTTTATTTCTTTGTTCGTAGCAATGCAACGATTTGCAGTAGGTGTTCGCGCCTTTTTTTCTTTTTTTTTTGTTCTTACTCTTGGTGGTCAGTTCTATTTTTGAATAAAGTTATTTTTGGTGCAGGTCTCCATGATAAGTTTTCATACTAATTTTAATTTGCGGTCGTAGTAAATACTAAATAATATGTGGACGCGGTTCTAAATTCAAACGTCATTATTGACCAGCGGGTTTATAATGAAATTCAGTACAATATTATTGCCCCTAGACAGAGGGCTATAATGATTTGCTTTATAGTTAGAGTTACATGACATATAACTGACCATTTTCGAGCGGGTGGTGTGAACATTTCTTTATACGGTGTAAGGGACGGGGACCCTTAAACTAAAACCATGGACTCAGACCATCATTTGAACAACTTTCTAAAAGAAACATTTCTCGGAAATGAAAAAATTTGACGTTCCATACAAAACTTCCGAACATACTGCCAATTTCGAATGAGAAATCGAATATTTTTAATTTCCGAGAAAAGTTTCTTTGAAAATGTTGTTCAGAATTATGGTCTGTCTCCATGGTTGACTCTGTCCCTTACACAAATAAATACGTCAATTTATTAACAACATTATGAACCTCAATAAATACAGGATACGGTATTTAGTTAATATTTTATAATTTTTCTAAGTTTTTCTCGTGATGCCGTCATATTAGAGATTGAATAGTTCAAACTCTTTGCTTTGCGTAAAATAATTAAGAAAAAGAAAGTCACTCCATTGACATTAGAACTCAGTGTTGCCAGATGTGATTTCAGAAATTTCCCCAAATTCCATATTTTTATCCCCCAAAATGATACGTTTTGACTGTCTCCCCAAAACTGCACAAAACCATAGACATCACTTTGCTTACCTACTGAAAGGCACAGATATCGAACCATGATTGTTAGTCAGGCTATAAATAGCAGAACACCTTAGTTATATTTTTTTGAAAACTGATTTAGAAAACATTCGAAATTCTCCACTTTGATAATTTTTTCAAACAATTTCATTTCCCCAGATACCAAATTTTTCCCCATAATCGCGAAAAAAAATTATATCTGACAACCCTTACGTTGCCATTGACGTTTATATGACGTTTGTTTTTATTTACCAAAGACTTCGGATTTAAACCCATTTCAGCCTCTGATATGACGTCTCATTTAGAGGTTAAATGAATGTCAAGTATTTTTTGTATTATTGTTAAAATATCCACCATCTTATAATTTTAAGAGTTTTAAATAAGAAAATAAGGTTTCTTAATGTAAAATCTCGAAATGGTTTTAGAATCGGCATAGCTTAGGTTTTACTTTACATACCGAATTCTGACCAGCACTAGAGTGACAGGTAGATAGTTTGGCTGTCGGTTACCAACTTTCCACTGGTTTGCTATGGCTATACTGCCAAAATCTGCCATTTTATATTGCTATCCTGCCATATACTGCCAGAATTTGAAAACGTCAACCGATCCTGCTAGAGGTCAAAATAATGGGCTAAAAATGCCAAAAAGGCTGAAGCTCACAAAGCAATCAACGACTGGCTCAAAAGGATTTTTTTTTTTTTTTTTTATTACTCTACTAGCCAGGCATTTGACCGCCACCTCACCTGGTGGTAAGTGACGATGCGGTCTATGATGGAGCATGCCTGTCTAGGAACAGCCTATTCACTCTAGCCTTGAAGGCATCCAGATTATATTGATCAGGGAACACACTCGCAGGCAACGCATTCCACTCCTTAGCCGTACGCATTATAAAAGTCGAGCCAAAGCGGCTCGTGCGGATAGTTGGAAGATCCACGACATAAGGATGAAGCGCTCGCCCGGATCGCGTCTCCCGATGGCGGAAAGGGGCCGGCGGAATGAGGTCGTGCAACTGCTTCGCACACTCTCCGAAGTGCAACCTGTAGAAAACCGACAAACGTGCAACCCTACGCCGATGCTCGAGGCTCTGCAGCTTAGCCTCAATTAACTGCGGATCACAAATTAATCTCTTTGCCCGTTTTTCCACCGAATCCAAAGCAGCCAGTTGGTATTTGGCTGATCCATCCCAGAGGTGGCAGCAGTACTCCATGCAAGATCGGACTTGTGCTTGATATAATTGAAGCAACTGCCTTGAAGTGAAGTACCGCTTGACCTTCGAGAGGATTCCAAGTTTTTTTGCAGCAGTCTTGGCTTTTGATTCGATGTACTGTCCAAAGTTGAGATTGGTTGATAGCTCAACACCCAGGAGCTGTAGGTTGTCGGAAATTTCCACAGACACACCCCGGAAAGTCGGAGTCAGATGGAATGGACTCCGTTTAGCGCAAAACAAACACGCCTGTGTTTTGGTGGCGTTGAACGACACTAGATTGGCTTCGCCCCAATCGGACACTGCATTGAGAGCCTCGTTCAAGCGACCAACCATGGCCTCTCGACAAGACTGAATATCGCCCCTACTAGCTTTTGCATATGACAGATATCTATCCGTTACTGTGCTGTCGTCTGCGTACCCAAAGATACCGGGTCCAAGCAGATTATTAATATGTAGCAGGAAAAGAGTCGCGGACAGAACCGACCCCTGAGGAACTCCCGCGTCGATAGCTTTAAGTTCAGACGTGTAACCGTCTAGAACTACACGGATTGATCGTTCACTCAGAAAATCCGATATCCAGGTGCAAAAGCCAGCAGGAATACCATATGAGGGAAGCTTGCTTAAAAGGGCTGCGTGCCAAACCCTGTCAAAGGCCTTGGAGATATCGAGAGACACAGCAAGGGCCTCGCCATGCCTCTCAATGGCCTCACTCCACATATGAGTAGCATACACCAGAAGGTCCCCAGTTGACCGACCACAGCGGAATCCGTACTGGTGATCGCTGAGGAGATCGTTACCTTCAAGATGCACGAGGAGTTTCTTGTTCAATGCACGCTCCATAATCTTACAGAGTATGGAGGTAACCGAAATAGGGCGGTAGTTGGCAGGGTCTGCGCGGCTGCCCTTCTTGGGCACGGGCTGCACATTGGCAAGCTTCCATGTCTTCGGTACAATTCCAATCTCCAGTGAGAGGCGATACAGGCGCGTGAGAATAGGAGACAACTCGGGGGCACAACTACGCAGGACTATTGCTGGTATACCATCTGGTCCACTAGCCTTGTTCACGTCTAGACTCCGCAGGATTTTTAAAATCTCTTTCTGATGTATACGCACCTCTGCCATAGTGCAGTCAGCGCGGGGTGAAATAGGTGGAGTTTTACCTGCAGTATCCAAACGTGAATTCGCCGCGAATTGAGAAGCAAGTAAATTTGCTTTCTCTTCCGCAGCATGCGCCAGTGTCCCATCCGGTTTCAGCAATGGTGGTAACGAAGATTGACTAAAGTTCGATTCGACCGCTTTTGCCAAAGACCAAAACGCCTTACTCCCAGGAGGGTAAGAGGCCAGTTTGGTGCCAATCCGACCTATGTGGTCGAAACGAGCCCTGCGTAGCGTCCTTTTGCAAGACTTGGCGGCGAGGTTAAAGGCTTTCTTCAGTTTGCGAGTATCCGGAGACATATGCGCTCGAGCCTCAGCCCAGGCAGAGTATGCCGCTTGCTTACTGACTGCAGTCAGCACTAAACCATGGACGAGACTTGCCATTCATCGCTACGTCAGAATATGGAATGAAGTATTCCATTCCCTGCCGTATAACCGCGGTAACGGCTTCAGCACAACTCGACGGATCGCCCGAAGAGAAGCATGCCTCCCGCCAAGGATAGGACGAAAAAAAGTGACGCATCTCATCCCAATCTGCTGATTTGTATCGCCACACCCGTCGGGGGTTGCATGGGCTTTGCTCGGGTGGGGAATAGACGTATACAGATTTCACCAGACAGTGGTCAGATGTACCCAGTGGTGCGGAAACCGATACTAAGTGCCTGTCCGGATCAGTTGTCAGCAGAAGGTCTAAACAATTGGCGGAATGGGAGTCGACATCCGATTCAGATTCCAGAGCCGTAAAAACCAATAAAAAAATAAATTAAAATTATGACTTTACATGAATAACTTTGCAAAATTCTAATACGATACGACTCAAAGTTTAACTTGATGCCTAATTTGAACTCATTTGAAACTTATGACTTAAATCTAATTATTTGTAGATATAGTTAGTACGTAGTGGCACTTTAAAAACAATAAACTCGGTACTCACCACTATCCGATCCTGAAGAATCTGTTGCCATCGTGAACACGAAACATAAACGGCCAGGTTGCTTGAAAGCTCGGACCAGACTGACTCACGTAAAGTAAAATACAAACGCGACAGCATGTTGTCTCACTTTAACTTGAAGTAGGAACGTAATTTTTTTTTCATTTGCACAATAGCGCGACGTTGCCGTACTTACCCTTCATATTCACCGCATATGTGGCTCCGGAGCCACATTTACCACTAAGTCTTTTAAAAATCGGAGCCACATTATGCGCTTGCGTATGATTTTTTTGACCGTTAGTGGATCAACAGTTACCTTAAAATTTTATGACGAGTTTATAGAAAACGGGTAAATGCACTTCCACTGACGTCACACGCCGAATTCATATATTCGTGCTATACAGCTATATCTCAATCCAGAGTTGAATGTACACACAAAATAGGTGGATCAACATTTGTTCTAAATCAGTACTGGATCAACTTTTACCGTGAAAGGTAAATTATATATATATATATATATATATATGACGGAGGGACAAGCTGGTTCTAATCTATTTCATGAAAATAAACCCGGTCGGTGTGGATTCGAAGCCGGAATGCCACCGTGGTATGGCTAACTGAAAAAGAGCTAGAATAGTCGTAAAAAAGCTAAGGAGCTAAACGGTTTTTTTTAGAGCTGATACATGAGAAATAGAGCCATATCTAGCTCTAAAAGAGCTGACTTGGCAACACTGCTCAGACCAATCCCAAGCGATGACAGTTGTCAATGTCATAGCTTGACGTTTCACAAGGTACCATAGACATAGACGGATGACAGATAACGTTGACAGATGACAGCTAGCGTTGACAGATAACAGCTCGACACCGTTGACAGTTGACGTTTCGCACGATCGAAGCGCCACCTTGCCGACACGGCCATCCTGCCGCATCACACGTCCTCGTGTGTGTCTGAAAGGGAAACACACTACCAGTAGTCTTTGTCACCGCTCGGTCATATCTGACCAACAAAAACACAGTTACATAATCATCACATTTATTTCAATTCTAAATACAAACTCTTAAACGCACTGATCTCATACCTACTATAAACATCGATCGTTTGCTGTGTACACTAATCACATACTATGTTCATTGATACAAACTACTCGTAGGTAAACTGACTACATACTGACTTAATAAATCAACTTTGAAGGATATCTGAAGTTCGACCTTTAAATCAAATCTTAATCACTTATCAATACACAACTGAGCACATATCGCGATTCTATGTACCCACCCAAGACACATAACACCTCCATCGAGCATTATGTTCTCCACAACACAAGCAAAACGCCTCCGTCGAGCGAAATGCTATCAATGCCTCCATCGAACATTGTCACAACGTGCCTCCATCGAGCACATAAGCGAAAACGCCTCCATCGAGCATTTCCCCCATGAGCACCTCCATCGAGCGCTCAAATAACACCTCCATCGAGTGTTACCGAACTTAATCCAACTCTTCTACAACTAACTGACCTTCAGGCATCCTTCTCAGTCTATCATGGGCATACTTGTATGTTCTCTTGGAATCTAACGCTTTTAACAAGTAACGGTCGCCATCTAACAACTCAATGACTTTAAACGGTCCCTTATATTTCGGATCTAACTTTGTTTGGTTGCGTTCCTCATTTTGTAATAAAACAAAGTCACCTACGGAAAATTTAACCAGTTTAGCTTTACCCAAATCAAAACGTGTCAATAATATTCAGTGATATGCCAGTTGTATCTGGCATGTAGGAAAAAGCAGTTGATACATTAAGGTAGTACTACCATTACCACAAAAGTTAAATCCCCGAACCTAACCTTATTCGATTAACGTAGTAGATTTCCCTATAATAAATCGCACTGGAGAAAGCAAGACAGAGATAAACTTTGAATGTTTTTTATTAATAACTTTTATCATTAACTTTTCTCATATTCTCTAAAACCATATTGATATTTGTTTGAAATGTTCTAGATGTTTTCATATTTTATTGCTTCAATTTTTATAAGAATCTGAACGGCCAGTTTTGTGAAATAAAATAAAATCTGTGATTTCCCATAAGGATCAATGTTAAAGGCAAAATTTTTTAAATATTTTTATCTTTTTTTCAGTTCTCTGTAGGCTTCCAAAAATTTAACTGGTTAATTATGATATTATAATGTACCAATAGGCCAAGTTTCATTAAATTCTGAACGGCAATTCTAAAACCGGTAGTACTACCTAAAAGTATAATGTTAGTAGTTAAAATTATGAGTATATAAAGGTGGGTTTGCCAATAAAGAAGTGTAGTTTGTAGTAGAAACAATTAACAACTATAAGTTGAAAGGTGTATATATTAACAATAATATTCCTGCCCGGTAAGCATTATATGATGATTTTATGGAGTAATGACGTATAAAATGACGTAATCTCTGGTAGTTTTCCTGGATCTTTTATGTTTTTTTGAGAATAACCATGAGTTAATGTTAAAATGAAGTCAGAGTGTTTTCCTGAATTCAATTAGCCTAGGTATAAGTTAAGTGTTCGACAGGCATAACGTTATTTCAAGTCAAAGAGTCGTAGCAACAAGTTCTTAACCTTTGATTTTTATCAATTCTTTTAAGATGGGAAACTCGTACTTCAAACCCATAAGTGCTGCCGAACTATTAGAGATGACACGTCACCCGAAATTCTGCAAACTCGTCCGTCGAGAACACTCTCAAGTAATATCTGTTCCTCTTAGAGGTACAATCGTTTATTTTTCAAGAAAAGAAAACTTCAAAAAAAACAGATACTGTGGTATTCCGTGTTGGAATCATTCCCGAGTGGTTATAAGTTCTCGTGAAAATCTAGTTTTTGATGACGATTGGAAAATGCTGGTATTAACTGAAGAAACTGCGTCCTACATACATTCTAACTTTGTGGACGGATTTAAAAATATTAACAAGTACATCTGTACTCAAACGCCGATGGGAAACACGTGGGAAACTTTCTTCAAATTAATTTGGGAACAGCAATCTTGTGTGATAGTGTCCCTGACGGACACAAATCAAGATAACTTAGAAAGTTATCAACTTTGGATAAATCCTGAAGGATCTGAGGTGGCTTTTGGAAAATATTTCATCAAAATCCTTGAAATTAAATAAGAAAAGAGTTTTACCAGAACTCGATTGCGGATCACCAACACAATGAGTGGAACTTTTAGTGAGATAACCAATTTTTGGTTCACGGATTGGCCCGACAACACCATTCCTACAGGCTTAAACCAGCTTCTGGATCTTAAGAAAGAGGTTAACCGAGAACAGTCCAGATTGATTGAGAAAGCTAAAAGTTATTCTCAATTGCCAGGTCCTATTGTAGTTCACTGTTCTACAGGCGCCGATTGGACGGGAATTTATTGTACTATAGATAATGCACTAGCACAGCTTGAAAGAGAAGGAAGTGTTTCACTTGCTCAAACGGTGCTCAAAATAAGGAGTCAAAGGCATTCAAGTGTTAATTTACCAGAACAGTATGCGTTTTGTTACAAAGTGTTGGAACATGTTTTACTAGCGGAAGGAAAAACTTAAAAACCATTAATGTAAGCTATGCATAATTAATTGAGTATGTTATTTATTGCATATGTCCAAGGAACTATAACAATTATATCTGATAAGGATCATATAATGGTTTTCTCGAATCATTACGTGCTAATTGACGTCATTTGATATAAATAGTTTACCTTTTATGCTCCTAGACGTTTTTAGAGGTTTGTCACTGATTAAGAGCCTAAGTACGGCTTAAGTACCGTCTCATATCATTAATGAGCCTTTGTATGAGTTGAATCTGATAGGTAACATCATTGCACATCAAAAAGTCCAGGCTACAAGTCCTCAACCTTAGATTCTCTTTGTTAAAAAATGGGTAATTCGTGTTTAAAAAGACGTAGTGCATCAGAGCTGCTGAGAATAACAAGTCACTCGGATTTCTACGATCTTGTCTCCCTAGAGCATGCTCGAGTTATTTCTTGGGATGATTTTGGAATGAAGGCGATTATAAACTTCTGTGCTGGTTTAAGATTTGAGAAGGACGATTGGAACATGCCGCAAATAGTGATAAAATCTAAAAAAACTCGATCTTCAATATATGCTGACTACGTGGATGGAATTAAGGAGAATCACAGGTTCATCTGCACTCAAACCAACAGAAAACATGTGGGAAGCTTTCTTTAAACTAGTGTGGAGCCAAAAGTCTTGTGTTATTGTGTCATTAACGAATAGATGCTACCAGCTTTGGATGAATCCTGATGGGTTTGAGGTAACTTACGGAAAATATCTAATCAGAACCATTGAAATCACGGAAGGAGTGAATTCGATCAAAACCCAACTGCGGATTACTAACACAATGACCGAAGCATCGCGCGAAATAACCAATTTTTGCTTATTCAAATGGCCTAACAGCAACACTTCCACAGACCTGAAAGAGTTTTTGGATTTTCGAAGAGCGGTCCACCGGAAACAGTACATGCTAATCGAGTACCCTGAAAACGATTTCTTAATGCCTGGACCCATTGTGATCCATTCTTCTCCAGGTTCCGGTTGGACGGAAACGTTTTGTTCTATAGATAGCGCAGTAACACAATTATTTGAAAAAAAAAGAATTTCACTTCCTCAAACAGTGGTAAAAATCAGAAGTCAAATACATTCCAGTGTTATTTTACCAGAACAGTATGCGTTGTGTTACAAAATTTTGGAACACGTTTTACTAGTGGAAGAAAAAAGTTTAAAATAGCTATAGAAATTGATCCAGATAATCTATGTAGCTCATATGCTATAGTTGTATGATATATATTTTTATACGCGCAGCTGTTTATATTATTGGATAGGTATTTGGACTTTACGTCTCATTAAAAGCGTGACAAGGATATTGGATTTTTAACGGGAATACCAAGTTAGTTTTCCTTGTTGATGGAATAATAAACATGTATGATTTATGAATAATTTAATTGAAAATATATCTACTCATAAAATAATTATACAATTCAAGCGTATGTAGCACCCCAGTTACTTAATTTTATGATGATTATTAGGGCTATACATTTGAACCGGCTAAGCCGGTTAAAAAAGTTAACCAAGTTAGCTAATTAGCTAGCCATCAGCTTAACCGGTTGACTGAAATTTGGCTACTTATGCAAGAAGATATTTAGGTATCCCATCTTCGAGTACACCATCCGAGCGAGTATTTTCAACAGCAGGAAATGTGATTTCCACTAAAAGAAGTTGTTTATTATCAGATAACGCAAATTTGTTGATATTCTTGTATCAAAATCGTAACATTTTAGAAAAAACTGATTAAAAATTGTTGAAATACGATTAGACATGTTAATTTTATATAAATCCCAGTTGTTTATATGAGATATTACGTAATAAATTGATCTTAAAATAAGCATCAGTAATTTTATTGAATTTAAAAGTGAATTTTACCATCGCGTCATGGCGTCACAATTGTAATTATATCTATGTATATCTACTTTAAAAATCGAGTTAACTTTTTAGCCGGTTAAAAAATTAGCTGATTAGCTTAGCTAATTTAAGTTAACCGGTTAAAAATTAGCTAATTAGCTTAGCTAATTTCAGTTAACCGGTTAAGCTGATGGCTAACTAATTAGCTAACCTGGTTAACTTTTTTAACCGGCTTGGCCGGTTCAAATGTATAGCCCTAATGATTATGTACTTAACAATGTAGTTTATATGTAAATATATGTAATTGTATTAAGAACTTCTATGGTTCACTATTGTACAAAGTAAAAAAATTCGGAACAGCCCATCTTTTAAATAAAGGTAAATGATATAAAACAGTTAGTATCCGTGATTTATCCTTTGTTTGTTCATTTATACTAACATAACCTGCTAAGACTCGGTAACAGAAGAGGTAATAACAAAAGTTAGAAAGAGCATTATATCTGTTTGTGCGTATCGAAGATACTGTAGACGCTAAAGAAATCATCTTAGTCTTATCAAACCGAGATATTTCAATGTATAAAGCACAGAAAGCACTTGACCTACCAATACCTCTTTTAGAATGGACCATTATTGGAGGATCGGGAAATTTGCATTGTTCTTGGGTTAATCGTGACGTAATTTTATTATAATTACGTCTCACAGTTAATACAAAATTCAAGAAGTCCTCAGCACTGACTGGTAAATCAGAATCAGGCCATGTGGTGAAAACAAAGTGCAACACTTCTTGAGTGGCCTTGGTTCCATCCGTCACCTCCAATGTTGTCTTGACATAACTTGGTTGCACTTCAATCTTTTTAGTTGTAATTTTGAATTTCTTGCACTTGAGATATCCCTCCGGGTAACACCAGTACGCATCGTACTTATCCTTTTGATTGAAGATCGTTTTCTCACAGAGCATCACAATTATTTGGCAGTGGTGCATCCATAACGTGCGCCAAAAGTCGTACATAGTATGCAGCATGGGAGCCTGCGTCAGTATAAACTGCTTGGTCTTCTCAAAGCCGTCAAAATAACTGCCATTGAAAAAGTTACTTCGTTTCTTCTCAACTGGAAGGACCACTCTCGAGTGATCAAAGCAGGGACGGTATCCATACCTGTTGAGAGTTAAGTTTTCTTTCTTTCGAGCTTCTGTAAACTTTCCTTTCACTTCCTTGCGAAGAATTTCTTCGTGTTCTTGCTGAACCGTTTTTTCAAAGTCACTATTTGTAACAAGTGTTACAAAGTCTTGGTATTTGAGACCGTGAGAATAAGTTCGAAAACACATGTCGTGCTGTTTTTGAGGTGTTTCCTCGAGACTGGTCCAACGAGAAATAAATATATTTATTCATTTAACTTGACTTATATGAGGAAACTGTAACGCGTAATTCTAATTATATTTCGTCGCTTCATTCTTCAGATATAAGATAATTCACAATGTAGTCCCTTTAGCCTACAAGGTAGCTTCGCACGTTTATTTAAAGTAAAATCGATTTGGTTTCAATCGATCATTTTTTTCGATCCTACGTATCGATACAGCCAGCCGCCATTTTTACGTCATTCCTTTTTGGTGCGAGGTAGCGAGCACATCGTGCACACGTGGTGCACAACAAATTGTTAAAATTTTATTTCAAAAGTAGAAACGCAGCGCCGAAACAAGATTCGGTATTTTAAAAGAAAAAGCAAAAAGCCTACGATGTCACAAAGTGGCGATATTCTCGGATTCCACTTCAGATTCCGATAAAAATTCATGTAAGTACCTACAATATTTTCGCCGAATGTAGTTACTTTTATAATTTATGCATTGAGTGTATTAATACAAAACCGGGGGGTTGGCCGTGAGTCAACACGACGGTGATTTTGCTTTAATGTATATACAATAAAAAATGAAGAATATAATTAAAATTTCATCTGGAGGTTGGTCGAGAATCAACACGACGATATCAAATAACTACGCATACACCGCCTGGGGGTTGGTCGTGAATCATCACAAAGGCAATATGCAATAATCTAGTTTCTCAACCTGGTGATGATCGAGGTTTTTAGATACTTTAGATTCCGATTAAAACTAAGTAAGTTTCTATTTTACGCGATTTTCGCTTAATGTGATACGTGTAATTTATGCATCGAGTGTTTCAATGTAAAACCTGGGGGTTGGCCGTGAGTCAACACGATGGTAAAAACCTGGACGTTGGTCGAGAATCAACGCGACGGTAAAATTATACACCTGGATGTTGGTCGAGAACCAACACGACGGTATCGACACAGAGCCTGGAGGTTGGTCGTGAACCATCACGAAGGCAATGTGCATATTCACCTGGATGTTGGTCGAGAACCAACACGACGGTATCGACACAAAGCCTGGAGGTTGGTCGTGAACCATCACGAAGGCAATGTGCATATTCACCTGGATGTTGGTCGAGAACCAACACGACGGTATCGACACAGAGCCTGGAGGTTGGTCGTGAACCATCACGAAGGCAATGTGCAAAGTGTCTCAACCTGCTGATGATCAAGAATCATTTAGAGGTCTATGACATCTACCTACCCGCCACCGTCGATCGAGAATCGGCAGTGCGGATTTATTTTGTGGATATACCCACATTCTTCACATATCCGTGGTTTTATCTTCGGAATGGTTTTTAGTTGATCGGGGATCAATACAAACACCTTAATATATTATGAACACTCGATGAACGATGAGAATAATACTTTAAACAGTGGGGCATTAAGTACCTACTAGTAAAGTAGGGGGTGTAATCGACCACTCGTTCGTAAACTCGTTTGTTCTAAAACGGACATAATATGAATTTGTCTGCGGTTTTAGACATCGACACACCTCCAAATGCAATAACTGAGAGGTATTACTTGCTACTGAGGCGTCAACAGACCTGGAGAATACTTATTTTAATTTAATTTTAATCTTTATTTTATGGACTCGAAATCGAGAATAAAACTGATAATAATAACGACTAACGATAAGGCGTCCCTGAATGTCGTCCGTAGCACTCACCGAAACGAAACGCTATTCGGAAGTACTGTGTGCGAATTGGCTCCATCGACATACCCCTTGCTCGGCCACGCGAGCCCGGGAAAATGGCCGGCCCCCCCGCGCCGGCCGTCACCGGGCATCCGCAGCGAGCGTCGGCCAAGCAGCCCCCGCGCCGCGGAAGCCGCCGGCCGCCGCAGCCGCGCATACATTGTCACCTAAGTGACTCAGGTGCGCCACGTTGGTCGCGGACAATTATTTTTTAATTAATTGTTGGCATTGATTCGGGACGGTTTAGAAGTCCCATTCTATAAGTCTGTGGCACAATATCTATGTTGCCCCTGGTATAGACAAGTATTCTGTCTCCTGACCAATACCAAACTTTTTGCTCTTGACAAAAAGAAGGAGTCCCCTAGTCCATTAAAATGTTAGTAGATTTGGGTGCGATTTTAGAGTGTTCAGCCGAACACCTTGCATTGGGCAGGCGGCAGCCACACATACCTAATCAATTTTTTATCTAAAATATTCCCGGCACCTAAACCGAATGGGAAAAAAGATTCATCGTAAATCTAAAATCACAAATAAATTTATACCGACCACGTATATCGGAACAGAACCATTTCAAAATAAATTCAAAGAAACACATTTTTAAATATGATAAATTTAAAATTGTGAATCATAAAAGCTTTAATTCGATGGCAGAATTTACAACTTTTCAGCCTTACCGTATTAGTATCTCGGTTGCCCCGCGAGGGTTTACTAAAGTGATGACTAAGGTCTTCACCTTCTTAAGGTCTCAAGGCCCAAAATCCGTGCTATACTTAGACGGTATCATTTGCATTGGCAATGACTTCGAGGAATGTCTTAGCAATGTTAACGAGGCCCAGATTACTTCAATGTCTCGGATTCATAGTCAACGTTAACAAAAGCAACTTGCAACCTAAAAATATGTGTAAAATTCTAGTGTTTATATGTTTTAATTTTGAAAATTTCACTAATTTTTTTTTTTAACTGGAGAAAAGCGACATTATAGCACAATCAGTGTATATTTCGTCTCTTCCCCGTTGAACAATATAAGTTCGCTCAACTTATTGCGCTGTCAGTAGCAGCTTGTCCAGCGCTACAATACAGCTGATTGCACACAAAAATTATTATCTATTGTTATTATGTATTTAAAAATATAATAGCTACTTAAACTTTAGCATAAATATCTCCCCGTTCTACGTTCTTTGAGGATCTTAATTGATGGGCGCAAAACATTGGCCCTTTATTGTCCCTCAGGACTTCATTATGTAAACGAGAACTTCACTTATGCCTCTCGTGCTGACTGGGGAACCGTCTATGGCGACGATTGGGTCAACGGGTGTTGGAAGCAATGTGAACTCAAGTATCCCATTAACTGGATAAACTAAACCTAAAAATCATACGATAATAATTGTGCTATATTGGTACGAGTAGATAACACCACAGCTATCAGCTATGTAAATTGTCAAGGAAGTATTGAATACCTTCATGCAAAGAATCTAGCGCGGCATATTTCGTTATGTGATATTAAGGTTGACGAGGACTCAAGAGAGTAAAGGACATAGTGTGGAAACTCTCTGACTCGGCTTACCGATAGATAGTCCACACTGTTAGACAGACTATGATTGAGGTATCGGTAGATTACCGATTTCATGTCTCGCGTCAATACCGACTATAAGCGCTATTTATCCGGCAGACAGGACTCGGAGGCTATCGCAGTAAATGCGATTAATCTCATGCATTCTCTTTTGCCGCACTTCTCTCGATTTGCAATTTTGATTGCAGAATAATACTGATCCAAATAAAGATTCTAACGAATTTGTGATAACATTTTAGGTAATTGTTTTAATACGAATGCTTCGTATGACACTTTGAACAATCATCGTTCAGCTCCGTATCCCATTTTGGTCCCAGTTAGGATGTTCGAATTAAACGATCACTAAAAGGAGCTTTTAAATTCAATCCAAGCTTGCCTAGGTATACTGCCACTTGGAATCCACGAGAGTGTATTGGATAACATTTCAAATTCGGTCCCGTCCGAATAAATAAAACATAAAAAAAAGTTAACCAGAGTGTGTGTACCACACACACACAGGGTACAAACGCTATCACTTTTAAGGATGATAATATTAATACCACCTCAAATAGCATTAAAATCATAATTAGTTACAACATTTGGGTCAGGTCGCTAGTATCGCTAGGCTCTTTCGTACCTAATTTACGCATAACCCCTTCCATCACACTCGAGGAGTATCTGATTAGAATCGAGCATCTCAGTACTGGCACATACTAAGTATCTCTTTCTGTCGTGCAATCCACACCATAAACAAGTCACGGACAAACCATTAGCCAATGGATCGGCAGGGTGATGACAGAGAGCAGTGTGTCATGGGTCCATGTGCTGTGGCTCGGTGTGACCGGCGTCCGATGTCCGGCGCTGGGGCCGGCGGCGTCTCCGCAGCGGAGCGCCCGCAATGCGCTGGCCGCATGGACCAGCTCATCGCGTTTTCGCCAGATATTATATCAGGCCGATCGCTGATGTCGGCCGATTTGTTAAACCCGTTTGCTTACTTAATAATGAATTAACCACAGTGTCCATTATGTAATATGTTTAATTTACGGTTGATACCGTATCATTAATACATTGTTTAAAATGTATGAATAATTAATATTTTGTTTAAAATTTGCAAAACTTCCCTCTCCAAACATCTACGTTGTGAATTATCTTATATCTGAAGAATGAAGCGACGAAATATAATATATGATCAAACGAACTTCGCGAAGTTCGATCGATATTATATGAGTCGCTTCATTCGAAGATATAACACCCGCCCGCCCATATTCCCAGGCGTGGGGAAGTTTCGCATAGTATCTCTAAAAAGAATGACGTAAAAATGGCGGCTGGCTGTATCGATACGTAGGATCGAAAAAAATGATCGATTGAAACCAAATCGATTTTACTTTAAATAAACGTGCGAAGCTACCTTGTAGGCTAAAGGGACTACGTTGTGAATTATCTTATATCTTCGAATGAAGGGACTCATATAATATCGATCGAACTTCGCGAAGTTCGTTTGATCATATATAATAGTACTCTGACACTCATTGTGGTATGGTTTAAATTGCAAGTATTATTTATAATTATTGATTTAAACGTTTACGCTAATGAGTATAGTTGTGGTAAGACAGAGCCAATTTCTGTCATTCGGTAGAATCTATTTAAACGTCAACAATCATACTGCGCCTAATTAAAATGTAGTGATAACAAGACGGATACTAGTAGCGCTGTCAAAACATTTAACAATAAATAACATAGTTCGAGAAATAAAATTTATCTACGGTGATCCTATTATCCACTTTTTAAAATTACTATTTATTTAAATTTTTAGTGAGAAGTTATATCTGAGATCATGACATCTTATAATTTACAATAATTGAAATTTCTTAGAAATATTCAGTGATAAGGTATAAAGTTCATAATGGTTGTTGCTAACTAGAGAAAATACTTGAGTAGATTCTTCAATAATTTGGCATTTCGTCCAATTCATAATTAGGTAATCTCATGAACCTTAGGCTTATAATATTATAAGTTTCCCCTTGATCATAATTTTAATAAAATTGACAACTCATAAAGTACACTTAGAAATAAGAATTTTTTTGGAAAAAGAACTTGGTTACATTAACTGATAACTACTTAACAAAATTTTTAAAGAATGAAACAGCTTTACCGACAGGAGAGGTTTTTAAATAAGGGGGAAAGTTTGGTAAAACCAAATGTGCATGCCTTAAGCGCTCGTGCTATCAAAATCTATGCTAACGCCCTCTTGCACGTTTTAGTAGAAGTCTCAAGTCCTCACTAACTCTGTTAATTATATTTTTTATACATATGGCTGCCTGAGATGTCAATTTTTCAGATGTGTCAGTAAAAATACTTTTGATTTATAATTAAACGAATAATAATTGAGTTGCGGTTTTTTAATCAGTTACTCGCATTTAAGTCACGATCACTACAGAATTATTTTGTCATCCCATGACTTTTATGATTACTGGGTCAGAGCTAGAAGCCATCGAAAAGTCTTATCGTCGCTTTACGAGCATCTAGAATTTAAAGAATCCTGGTCGGATATCGTGATCACTCAGGCGGACAGTCCTTTTACGTATATCCACGCTAATTACGTGGATGGGTTCGAGGACAAAAAAAATTCATATGCACCCAGGGCCCAATGGAACATACGTCTGGAGACTTATAGAAGTAAGTCTGGCAGCAGAACACTAATATCATGGTGGCACTGACCAATCTAGATGATGACTGTTGCTACGAGTATTGGGTTGGAGTTGATAATTATAAGATTATTTATGGAAGATATGTCATTGAGCGGTCTCAATCTTGCTACAAGATTGGAGTCCAAAATTGTAATATCAGACCTTAAAATTACTGATGTCACAACTGGAGAGTAACGATCCATAACCCACTATTGGTATCCTGATTGGCCAGACCTCGGTATACTCGACAGCTTGCAACAAGTCGCTGAACTTTTAACAAGGGTAAATACACAACAAGAGGAATTACTCGAGAAAACCAGAAATAGTCTCACAAAACCAGGACCAATTGTTGTTCGCCGTTCAGCCGGGGTTGGCCGCTCAGGCACTTTTCGCGTTGCTGATCACGCAATTGGGCGGCTAAAGAAAGAAAAGAAAATCTGTGTGCAAGAGAGTGTGGTTGCGGTTAGAAAAATGAGACACCTCAGTGTTGACTGCCGGGCAATATACCTTCATTTATAAAATTATTGAGCTTGTACTCGTTGCAGAAGAAAACCAACAAGGCACATAAGAATTATCTTCATTATTGAGAAGTATGATTGAGCGCGTGAAGTAAAAATTTACTTAAGTACAATCTTGGATATTTTTTATGTCAAATAATAAACGCCAAATTATAAATATAATTTGTTTTAAAATCGAAAAAAACTTTGATGAAAATTTGGAAATTAAAAAAAAACTGTTGAACTCACTTGGTGTGCGTTGTTCGCTATCTGAAATTCCATTTTTTCTTATCCTATCATTTGAGTAGTGCAGTATTCTGTGATCATGCAAACTACGTAAGGTGTTTTTACTCTGATGCAAGAAGAAAAAATATGAACCCGCTAAATGAATTATCGAATTAGAATACGAAAATTTAACTTGGAGACATCATGCGGAACATGTCTCTCCACATGGCTTACGAATACAATGACCGTTGAATGATAAAAATTTTGACGTTAATAGCACCAAGGCAAAAACTTTCTCATTAAATATGGAATTCGACAGAAGATTTCTTGAAATTCTTATCTGAAAGTCCGAGTGAAGAAACAATGTAATTGTATTACAGGAGCTAATTAATTTCAGACACTACCGATAACAACGACACAAACAGGCTGAAAAATACCCGACCTTTGATCGCAATTGACATGACCTATTATTCTTGGCTGATAATTAGTTCTAATAAATATCAATTTGTTCTACTAAGTGTGGCAGTCCTTACAAATCTTTACTTCAAATCGGTGCTCAGTATGTGGTAAAAAAAATTGTGAAGATGAACACCGATAGGCTACTTCAGATCTTAATTGTGAGGAACCACTTGGGAGAAAACTTCTTTCATGAGGTATGTCAAGCAAACTCCATAGCTCTTCTTCGGCGGATGGCAACATTTTTAGACGAGCCAATCCCTACAATCCTAAATACAAAAGACTACAATGGAGAACTGTGCACCCATATCATCGTGAAGTGCAAAGCATATCATGCTGTAGATATGATGGAACTCGTAGTGCATCTTGGAGCGGACATCAACGGGAAAGAAGGACGCGGTGGTTTTACTCCACTGCACTTATGCGTCTGGGAGAAGAATTATCATGTAGCTGAGTGGCTGTGTGGGACACTGAACGCCGATATAGAGGCCACAAACTATGCAGGAGAGACTGCGTATCAACTGGCTTATCAAAGAGATGATCACGATATGATGGAGATTTTGAAAAAGGCTAGAGCCAAGTATAAAGCTTCGTTTAAAAAACACAGTCCATCAAGTGATGATGAGAGTAAAGAGTTATCAAATTGTTAAGTCATTTCTGAAATTTTTTATTGTCTTACACCGTTTTACAGATCACTGATCTTATACGGGTTCGGTACCGCATGCGTTCGATTTCTGAAGTTTATCTATTGTTTATATTGTTAAAATTTGAAATTATATACAATTGGGGCTATAAATTATTAAAAGTTGGTGGAAGTAGGTCAAATATATTTTTTATTATAAACAGGAAGTGAATCCATGATATTAGCCCAATAAGAATTTACCTGAATAAAATCGTGAATATTTTTAATGCGCACTGTTAAAAAGTAAAAAATGTTTTTGAATCTTACTTAATTTAATTAAGCACATCATAAATGTACCATGTCTTTTACTTTAATGACTGTTGAATCTCATTGTAAGAGACCTTCTTAACTTTGCGGTCACTTGGTCTTTTTATTTTTACATCTTTTTGTAAATAATCAATGCTATTAAAATGAGTCTAATGAACGTGGAGTTGGTGCGACTTTTTACAGTGAAACTGTTGTAGTTGAGATACTAAAATTGATTACTTTTGTTATCGATTTATTTTTAATTTTCTCAAAGCTGAAAAATATGTGAATAAAAAAAGTCAAGAAAATATCAAGTATTTTAATGACGTCCCAAGTTATGCACTTATAGGTCAATATAGCACGCAAGTTAAATACTCGGATTTATGTGAATTGCGTTTGATGATCATCAAGTTTTCGTTTCAAATTAAATATCCTGTAAAAGATTCACTGAAAATGATTTTATGAATAATATTTTCTGGAAAAGTTTCTTTTTCAAGTTTGAAGCTATCATTTTTTGTAAATTTCTACTTGAAAATCATTCCTGTTTAAGCTTAATCTGCATAGGTTCAGTCATAGCGCGGTGGTCAGGAATACCGGAAGTAAAGTGATGTTTAAATTTGTCTAAAATAGCATCAAGTTTAGGTCTTAAATCGGGGGGAACATCCGTGTCTATCTGAACCAAATCAGTATCACGATAGTCTTTAACTTGTAATGTTTCTTATTTTGCTCATGTAATGTTTATAATTTTGCTTGGTGAAGTTGCGCTTAACCTAGAGGCTCGGAATGAAAGATGGTGTTTGAATTTGAAATAACTGCTTTATTAGCTTCGCTTTATTACACACCAAAATGTCCTTAGGTTATTGCGGCTTATAAATAATCAAATTACAGATTATATGAATACAAGGGTTAGGTAGAGGGTTGATCGATAACGCATACGAGGAGTCTATGATATCTTATATTTAAATTCACTCAGCTGCCTGTCAAGGAGTCTTGACCAAAGTCGAGCAGGAGCATCCCCTGAAGCAGCTGGCCAGAACTGCTCCAAGCAGACGGCCGCTCAACCCCAATTATGGGCTGGTACCAAGCACCTCCTGAAATGATCACACCGTTGCAATCATTCAGGGGGGGGAAAATAATAAAAAGGAAGCGAGCAATCTATTCGTTCTCAGCTGGCTTTGGGGGAAATGGGTGTGACAATAGGCTGTCACTAACAGGGGTAAAGAAGCAAAAGCGTGCGGCATGCCAGGCTAGCGGCATAACCTCCAACGCCAGATGATGATAGGTGGCAGGATTTAGCAAAGGCAGTGCAGCACGCGGTCACGTTAGGTTGCGTGGCATAACCTCGAACATCAGATGATGATGGGTGGCAGAAATAAGCAAAAGCACTGTAGCACGCGGTCACGTCAAGTCGCGCGGCATAACCTCCAACACCAGATGATGATGGGTGGCAGAAATAAGCAAAGCACTGTAACACGCGGTCACGACAGGTCGCGCGGCATAACCTCCAACACCAGAGGGTGACAAATGAATTAGCAAAAGCACGACAAGACGGGGCCATGTTAGGCCACGCGTGGCACAGCTTCAATCACTTAACAGCGGGATGGAGAAATAGCAAAGTAAAGCTTGCTTACCTGTTGGAGGTGGGTCCCAAAGCTTCCTACGCGTCGCGGCCACTGGCGACGGGCGTAGGCAACTGGGCGCGGGACGGTAGGAGGCGTGCCTCCTACACTACGTCGGCTGAAAACACCAAAAAGGTTAACATGGGCTTCATCGCGCCACGCGGATGTCAACAAGCCATCGCGATATGCTACTTACGTGGGAAATTCTGTGAGAATACTCTCACCACCAACTACCGCAGTGTCCCGTTGGTTTGGAAAGGTGACAGGCTAGCAATGGTGCTGCGCAGTCGCATGTGCGTGGCCGCCTTTCGGGCAGGACGTAGCCGACAACACGTGGACACAAAGTTTTCCACAATATTCACTATGATTATACGTTCTGACTGGTTCTGCTGAAAATATTAAGAAATTAGCACCGCGCAAACAAACAACAATGAAATCTAGCGGCTCCGATAACACTTACGAGATGCACTAGGTATTTATTTTTTACAAGACACCAGTAACTTCGGGGGCTTCGGTCAGGCAAAAGGACTGAGAACCCGCGTGCTCCGGGCTTTATTCCTCGGCCTCCGCCCTAACCTACTCGCCAATAAAACCTATAACAAAAAAACGGCTTGGGGTTGTCAAGCTATAACTTTTATCGAAATTCAGCGAAAGGTTAAAAATCATACAGCCAAACGGTGACGCTAGAAACGAACAATTTAAATTAAGGTGAAAGCCAAGTTTCACCCAAATAAAAGGATTACAGGCAACCTGAAACGAATTTATGTAATATAAATTGACGTAATTCCGATTCAACTCCATCGGAACCTGTAATAAAAAGTCCAAAGACCAATTTGGTGATTCTGAGATAAAACCAATTATCCATTCTATAACATTTCAGTTATAGAATGTAAAATATAAAAATAAAAGAATGAAATGGAATCAACCATAATAAAAATATTTATTAGTTTATTTATTTCTGCAGGAAATTAGTTTTATGTCAGTCAGCAACACCAGCGTTTAGTTTTCTAAAAATTGATATTTCGGCAAAGGGAATCAGTCATCATACAGCCATGCGTTGACTGATATTTCTCAGTCGAGAAATATATGTTACAAACTTTACAAGAATTAACAACATTCACTTTCGCAAACTGTAATTTACTCAATGACATATGAACGGCTAAACCTTGGCTAAGAATCTCCCGCCCTATCATAATGTCATAACTTAGGTATCGGTCTGGTAATACGTGAAAGAGAACTTCTACACACATGCCGTCTATAGTAACGGTAGTCAAAATCTGTACAGTACTAATAACTCTCGCCAGACCTATACCCGTCATGGCAACTGAGTTATGCAATCGTTTACCCTTAAACTTGTTACTAATTGTCTCTTTCATTAAGTAACACTCAGCACCCGAATCGTAATAAAGTTTATGCAATAAAAGAACTTAGAAGGGGTAAATTTGATTCACACTACAAAGGTCCTTATATTATAGTTGACCACCATGGCTTGACCACAGTATATACAGAAAACCGTAGGACGACACTCTGTCCGGATCTCCTTGAAGATGTCATGAATTCGTTACGAGTTACGTATTACAAAAAAAAATATAAAGGAATATTAATCGAATAAAAGACAATACTCACAGCTAATAAAGTGGGATGAGTATATGACTCCATCCTCGTCCACGGAGTACAAAACACCAGCCACCGCGCCTCGTCAGCTACCATTGGCGACAACACTGCAACAACCGGATCGTTGAAGGGAATGAAGTAGTCTTGGCCCGAAACAAACGTCACCCGGAGCGGATTTTCGGATGACTCAGTTGTAGTAATATTAACCCCGACTTGGGAAGTACCTTCGTACTTTGTAAAATTTTAACTACGGAGCTTTCTTTACGGAATACCTTCTTTTTCAGAAGGAGACGTAGTTTCTCGATTGTCGTATGAACCTCCCAAGCCTTCGTCGAGTTAGCTTGTTGTGTGGGTAAGCTCTCGGTCAACCGCTCCAAAAGGACCACCGTACTCATGTTCACCTTGGAAGACTCGGGCGGGTTAATCACGCTCGGTTTCCCTAAGTGAGGCTTTTCCACAATCCACGTCTTCAACTCTTCTTCTTTACAAATGGCTGGTGATCGCGGCCTCGCTGGTACAATGGTCTCAGGATCCCACGACGACGTTAAAGGACCAGAGTCTACAAACTCGGACAGCCTTGCTGGAGAAAAACTCCCCAGGATCACCGTCTCCGCATCAGGATCCACTTCTTTCCTCAACTGGACACCTGATAAGCTTAAATCAAGAGGTTCCTCTTGATTTGTCGCCAGTCCGCGAAGATCATGATCACGCACTTGGCCAGTCGCCTCGAAACACAGAACTTCACTTTCGATAAACTAATCGTTCACGTTAAATCCCGACATGATATTACTTCGATTACCGACGGAAGACACAAGGAACGTACAATAACGAAAGACTCGTAACACGCACTATTCATATAGGGCCTTATCAGCCTTTTATAATGGGGTTGCCCACAACAACTCAAGTAACGTGTTACGGAGTAATTTTATTTATTTATTTTTATTTAACTATTTTATTGTTTACAGTAAAACATACAGGTAAAAACACAATTATAAATGACACAACAGGCACAACTTTTTTCTAAAAAGAAATTTCTTCCAGCAGGCCTACAGAAGTGAGATGTGGCATAAGAAACGCAGATACGACGTGCACAGTACAGAATAAAAATAATTATGCTACTAGATACATACACATATACATACAAGCTTAAATATATAATGAATGCGTACATACATAATTATATAATAATTTATAAAATAATATACATACATAAATACATATCTGACTAGACAGGGAAAGGTAATGCTCTTTGACGCGTTTTTAAAAAGTAGGTAGTGATGGACTGTCACGCACCTCATGAGGAAGAGAGTTCCACAGTCTCGCAGCATGCACAGTAAAAGAGTAGGAGAAGAAATCGGAATTATGGACGGGGATGGCTAGTGACGTTTTGAAATTTGAGCGACAGGGTTTGTCCTGGTTTCGGGAAAAGTGAAAGTTACAGTTAGTGTAATTACAGCCGAGCGACGAAGTGCGCATGCGCGCGTCAACGCGCGTCGACGCGCGCTTCCATATTTATATAGCCCAAATTTGTACTTAAATAATGGAACAATAGAGACGAATATGCTGTAGGCAGAAAAATATGACGCGTCGCGTCGCTTCGACTCTGCGGCAGTGTGAGTTGAGCCTTAGCGGCGTTTATCGCGTCTTGTTCGGTCCGAATAATTGCCTCAAAATCCCATAAACTATACTGGTGAAAATCAAGGTTTAAAAATGGATTCATTGTGAATTGATGATGATTGATGAATTTAATGAATTATAAAGAAAAGAAAAAAAAATACGATTTACGAAAATACGAAAAGAAAATAGTATTTAAAGCAACGAACAAAAAAATTAAGAAGAAATATATGGAAAGTAACAAAAAGAAAAAAAGTAAAAACAACACAACAACAATTAAATTCAAAAACAAAAAAAAGAAAGCGAATAAATGATTATGATTATGAAAGTAAAAAAAAGAAACGAAATAAAAATATTTAAACGAAACTAAGCAAAAAAAGAAACTAAATTAAAACAATTTAAAAACGATATTTCGGAAATAAAAAAAAGAACGATATTAAAAATGAAAAGAAAAAAAAACAAATAATAAAAAAGCAAAAAAACAAAACCAACTTAAGAGAAAAGAAAATTTAAATGAACGAAATTATTGAAACAGCTGAAAGTAACAAACAAAATTAAACGTAAAAAAACAATCAAATAGTGAAAAAAAAACCAAAGAACAGACGAAATAAAAACGATAAAACCAAATGGAAAACAAACAATACACAACCTCTTAATCTCTTATTTCTTATGTCACTTTATACGTGAAAATCGCCGATGAAGCAACGCTTAAGTGGTTTCGGAGCAATACCGTAAGGACAGCCGCGAAAGACTTAAAAAATTTTAACAAAAAATTAATTTTTAACATATTTTTTTTTTTACGTTATCTTGTTTAGCTCATATAAATACACATTTTTGGCTATGTATAATATACTCGTCCGACGCACCGTTTTCGAGTAAAAAAATGAAGAAATTTTTGTCAATTATCTAAGTCTCAGATTTCTCTACCTCGTAAATTTTTTCGAATGAATTTTTTTTTGTTTTATCGTGTAGACGTCATTGAAATACACGTTTTTGATTATGTGTAAAATGCTCGCCCGACGCACCGTTATCGAGAAAAAAATAATTAAGAAAATTTTTGGTGCCCTCGAGCCCTAAGGGGGGGGCCCTGGAGCGCGAAGTGGTCTATGGAAACATTGATGCCCGAGGGGTCCTCTACGCGATGCTGCAAAGAAAATGGGGTGTCATCATGACACACCACCCCGTCGAAATTTTTCAAAGTCCACTATAGCGGTGTTAAGGGCCCCTGGGGCCCTAAGGGCGCCCTGGAGCGCGAAGTGGTCTATGGAAACATTGATGCCCGAGGGGCCCTCTACGCGATGCCGCAAAGAAAATGGGGTGTCATCATGACACACCACCCCGTCGAAATTTTTCTAAGTCGCAGATTTTCTACCATATCCTTCGGGGCAAAAGACTTAATCGTTTTTTTTTTCAAATTTTTTGTTTTTTTTTTTGTTTTGTCGTGTAGATGTCATTGAAATACACGTTTTTGATTATGTGTAAAATGCACGCCCGACGCACCGTTATCGAGAAAAAAATAATTAAGAATTTTTTCCATCCGATATTTTTTAAGTCCATGATCCATTTCAAAAATCAAAAAAAATTTTTTTTGTTTTCTTTGCGTTTCATCGTTTCATAGTGCCCCGAAGGCTATACCCCAACTCCTACTGCCCGCCCCGAAAATGACCCACTGACCCAACATAGTCTTTCTTCAAAGGCTCCTAAAGGAACGACTGCTACTCCAGCACCACCGCCAGTACCACCAATATTGTTTCTTATTTGCCTTTGCCGGGAAAGAAGGCGACTCTTATAGTCTGTGTACCACTGTAACCAAAGATTCACCTTTAGTTATCACCAATAACAATGTAATGAACATGTACTAAGGCGACCAATTACAACATGTACCTTTTGCCATTCTTTGGGGTTCCGACTTATGCCGTCAGCCTCAGCGTTTACTAAAATCGCGCATTCGGCCCAGAGTCTTTGACTCAAAGCCCGAGCCTCTTTCGAGCGCAGGCGGCCAATGGCGAGGTCCCGGTGGTTCTCAAGGAACTCCACCAAGACCTCTATTTGCCTCAATTTTTTTTCTTGTAGACATTACTGCAAAGTAAACACTATTCATAATCATAAACACAGTCATTTATAGTTGCCGGCAAGTCAAATAAACGGCAAGTTACTTTTACAACAGTTATACATACCTTTGCAAGCGAAACAAATAATACAAGTTCAATATTTTGTCTATGTAGTAAATAAACATAACCTTTAACCTCATCAATACTTTCTTGTTTTTTCCATGTCAAGGCAATAGGATACAGCTCAAACAGTCATACACCAACTTTTTTATATTAAATATCTCCGTTTTATACCATTTTTAGTACATTTTAACAAAATCAAGTGTTTTGCATGTGTATAAACATAAATACTAGGATATTAAGTATGATATAGCCATCTAATGCCAAGTTTATGGGTGAACCTAATCGATTTCTTAACGAATAATCGATAGAAATATTGTCAAAACTGGCGCACGGCAACACCCACTTGTCTCGAGCGTAGGTGAAGTAGACGTGCAGTTTAGGTAACGCTTAAGCGCAGTTTTATTTTACGGCAATACCGATGATTAATTGCGTTTAACGTGCACTTCGCGTACGCGTCCACTGCGCGTACACGCCGATCGCCGTAATTTTATGCAGCGCGTCTTGACTGCGTTTGCGTCATAACGTTTGATTTTGTATTGCCGTAATCATCTAACGACGCACACGTCACGCAAACCGCAACGCCGCGTGTCGTAGTAGCGCCCTAATAGAACCTGAGTTACGCGTCTTTTGTATCGCACAAAATCGGTATCGCGCTAAATTTTGACGTTTCATAAATGTCAAATGAAATGTCACTGTGCAGTGTTTATTGCTTGTTTCCCGCGTGTTGGTGACGCTTTGCACAAGTATATCTTTAGTTGAGTTTGCCAAGTTTGTAAGTAACTTTTATGTTCTTTTCGTTTTATTTCCTTCAGAAATATAGTAAAGATACCATCATACGCAAATAATTGTTTAATAAGTACCTATATTTTCAGCCACAATTGAAAAAAATGAACGATTTGCGTTGGCAACTACTAAATTTGGCGGATGAAGACGATCGCCGCCGCCGACGTCGTATCGAAGCAAGGCGAGCCAGACTTCAGGCAAGGGAATTTCACCTTTGTGATATGACGGACACCCAATTCGTTAAAACCTATCGACTTAACAAGGTTACGGTCCGAGAGCTTGTCACCTTATTAACACCGGTTATGCCCAGGCAAAGGAGAAACGATGCAATGAGTGTGACTACAAAGGTAAATAAGTACTTAGTATAGGATGTAGTTGGTTGGGTCTGGGACTATAGACATATTTTAGGTAGGTAGGTAAGTCATTTTGGTGGAAAATTAACAATGGGATCAGTCCCCTAGTGTGCCCTAAGAGGTTTATTTAAACAATAATATAGGAAACAACTTTTCTTTCTTTTCAGGTATTGATTGCACTGTCATTTTATGCCACTGGATCATACCAAACTATAGTAGGTCAGAGTGCGGCCCATAATGTGTCTCAGCCATCTGTGTCATTGGCATTAAGACAGGTGACAAAAGCCCTCAATACACCACACATCTTCAGGAGTCTGGTACAATTCCCTTTGACTCGAGCCGGTAGAGACAGAGTTAAACAAGGGTAGATGAAGTTACTAATAATTGTGTTCCATACTCGAAGGCCGCTAGCCTAGCCTTCTTATGAAGCCTCTACTGGATATACGTCTGTCTGTCAGTGGGCTGTATTTCATGAACTGTAATAGTTAGCCGGTTAAAATTTTGACAAGGCTTTTTGTTTCAGATTTTACAGAAAGTACAAAATTCCTGGAGTTGTTGGTGCTATTGATGGGACACATGTCCGCATTATTCGACCTAGTGTCCAAGAGGATAGATATTTTAACAGAAAGGGATACCATTCCCTTAATGTTATGATAGTAAGTTATTATTTCACAATGAATGAATTGTGATAAACACTGTTAATTTATGTTACTTTTATTTGTTTATGTTGTAGGTCTGTGATGCAGACCTAAAAATTTTATGTGTGGACCCAAGTCCTGCTGGCAGCACAAACGACAATATAGCTTGGCGTACACATCCTCTCCATCGGTACCTGAATAATAAATTTGAAACAGAACAGCTATCTTTGCTTGGTAATTTCAAACAATATACATAATACCAATTGGTACTTTTGTATATTTTTTTCATAAATATAAGGTGAATCAACATTTCAGGTGACAGTGGATATGCTCTACGAAAAATTATGATGACACCACCAACCAACTTGCTGCCCGGCACACCAGAGGCATACTTCTATGATTTACATGTAACAGCACGAAATGTTGTGGAACGTTGCATAGGTCTGTTGAAGGCACGGTTTAGGTAATATTTCATTACAACTATTATTATTTTTGTGTAGCCTTATTTTGTTTCTCATACAGGAACCACCTAAAGTTGGGATAAGAAGTAGCTTATTTGTTTATGAAGTGTGATCTATTTTACATAAATATATCTTCATACCAAATTTCATCCTAATCTGTTCCCTGTCAATGTGGTACAAACTTACTTCTGCATGTCTAATATACAATATAATTTTTAGATGTTTGCTGTCTGCAAGGATGCTTCACTATGACCCAGTATTTGCTGGGCAGATTGTAAATGCATGTACTGCGCTGCACAACATGGCATTACATGCCCAAATTCCTGTCCCACAACTTCCTTTACAAGAACGCAGGCGTGAGGCGCATAATCAGGTCCGCAGGGTGGCTGCTGAGGCAGAGTTAAGACTAGCTCAAGCACCGCCAAATGTCGCTAGGCGTGTTAACATAGAGCTAATACACGGGAGGGCAGCCCAACAGGCTCTTATTCAAAGACTTTGGGATGAGAGAAACCTATTTTAAAAAATAAAAACGAAAAGTGTAATTAATTGAAAATTGTTTATTTATATAGTTTAGTATAGTTTTATTACAACAATAATCTTCTTCAAAAACAACAATAACGAATAAATTGTAATTAAGTAAATATAGTTTTTTTATTTAGATTTAATCTATAATCAGTCTTCAACATTAATCTCTTCTTCAACATGAACAATAACTAATAAATTGCAATTAAGTAAAAAAAAATATTTATTTAGTTTTAATTGTGATTAAATCATATTAAACTATAATCAGTCTTCAACATTAATCTCTATTTCAACATTAACAATAACTAATAAATTGTAATTAAGTAAAAATTGTTCATTTATTTAGTTTTAATTCTGATTAAATCATATTAAACTATAATCACAGTCTTCAACATCAACAATAAGTCTCATCAGTATATTAAAGTTCTGCTTAAGTCATATTAAACTATAATCAGTCTTCAACATTAATCTCTATTTCAACATTAACACTAACTAATAAATTGTAATTAAGTAAAAATTGTTTATTTATTTAGTTTTAATTCTGATTAAATCATATTAACTTATAATTACAGTCTTCAACATCAACAATAAGTCTCATCAGTATATTAAAGTTCTGCTTAAGTCATATTAAACTATAATCACAGTCAACATTAATATCTTCAACATCTCATCTCACCATAAGTCTCAAAGTATATTAGGTTTTATAAAAGGTTTTTACGGGGTCGGCAACGCGGGTGATGCCCCAACGGTGTATTGCAAACGTCCATAGGCTGCAGTGACTGTTTACCATCAGGCAGGGCCGTAAGCTTGTTTGCCACCTCAGTAGTATAAAAAATAATAATTATGGATCGCCTTTGTTCTGTTTATCTCCCAAACAATGACAACAATGTTTATTCTGAAAGCAAAAAATACAGTTAATAGCAGTTCAGTATTCACATCACAAAAGCTAAATTAAAATAATTATAGCTTACCATTTCTAAACGCATGGATTGTGCTAGTTCCCTAGTGGCCTCTGCATTTTGAATCAACGAGGATGCTAATTGCCTCACACTATCAGCTAATAATTTCGTTGTCTCGCATCTGAGACTCTCCAGTTTTATAAGCATTTCCCTGGAGTCCTGTAGTGCGCTGGGATTTTCAGAATGAGGCACCTCTTCCTCCCTCAATCTCTTGGCAGGTCGCCTTGAATGTCTCGGTCTGAAATATATTTAAATGTTTGATCATATTAGAAATAATAAATTTTATTGAAACGATAAATTATTTCACATTATGTCACAATTTACTTTTGTGATAGTAAAACTAGAACTTTACCTTTGGTGCAAAGAGTCATTGTCCACCAACTCTGGTGTAGGTCCTACAAACAGCCAAACTGTTACAAATGATATGAGATGGTTACTAATAAACCCATTGTCAAATGTGAACTCTATAATATATTGGTGTATGAATTCTATGTTCTTTACAAACTAATGCATAACTGGGTTCATATATGATATTAGATAATAGAAAAAGTGACTAATTTACCTCGCATAGAGAGAAGGCGCAGCTAACCCGATTTGTTATATTTATTTATTTTATTTTTTAAATATAACAAAGAAATGAAGAAAATGATAACTATAAACTCTGAGGGTCGGCTGTATGTCTGAAAATTTCAGATAACTCATACAATACTGGTACGACCCCAAGTAACCAGGAAAAAGAACTTACTTGCTCAGCAGCTTCTGGTATAATCCTTTTGGGTTCTTTTGATATCTTAGTCAAGCAGCTCGTACCAAAAAAAATCGGTTTCTAATATACACAGAAAAGACTTCGATCTAGAAAGTTAGTTGACTTGGCAAAAAATCAACAGCCAAATCGATGACGTCACAATAAATTAATGAAAGTGAATTTATTTCTTGAACGAATTGATTACTCTGAGCGTGTAAAAAGCGAATATCATACGAATGAAATGTAAAGTATATAGCTTTTTGAAATTAGAATTAAAATTTTGAACAAATTTCTACTATACAGTGACAGCTGAAACATAATGATCAATGCATAACTTCTTTGAGCTGTAAAAGTAAATATGAGTAAAATTATTAATGATTTAAAATGATGGTGTAGGCATTTGACAAGAGTCACAAAAACAGGAAAACCATACCAAAAGTTTCATTCCAAATACAGTCAAAACAATTTAAATGTGTTAATTATTTTTATTTCATGGTACATTGTGGTTAATTACGTCATATGCATATCAGCAACTCTAGAAACTTTCAAAACACGTAAATTGTGGGAGTTGGCGTGGAGTTTTGGGTTTTAACCACTGAATTATCCATACAAAAATACTCTGCTTTTGCATGCCGTAAGCGCAAGCGTAGGTATGCTCTACTCTCGCCTAAAAATCAAGATTCCAATCTCGTCGTGTTATACTGTATTTTTAAACTATTATTCTCACAATAATGTCATAAAAAATACTCTGTGAATAAGAGAAACAATTACTGAACTGATTAAAATACTGATTAACAGATAAATTATCAATTTTAATTAAAAAATCGTGTTTTAATAACTTATAGCGGAAAAAAATTTTCAACCTTATGGCGGTGTGGACAAGATAACTCAAAATATATTTAATTTTAGACTTTAATTTTTTTTTAATCTTGTCCTTAGGTTTTATTTGAGAACCCTATTGAAAATCACGGCTTGATATTGTTCCGTTTGAATGTAATTAAAATATTTCGACTGACAGCAACACACTATTTTCTATTTTTTGTCCGCCATATGTTATATATTTTATTGTAAATAGAAAAGACCAGCAACACACTATTTTCTATTTTTTGTCCGCCATATGTTATATATTTTATTGTAAATAGAAAAGACCATTATTTATTATTTTTTTTATTTACTGATTTTTTTTTCTGCAATGTGCAGTGAAAGACGAGCGCTTAAGGCATGCACATTTGGATTTTCCAAACTTTACCCCTTTTTTGAACTATTTATGAGTTTATGTTTTACGATATAAAAGCGCTCGTAAACGTCTTGTTGAATAAATTGGTTTCTTACTAACGTTCTAGAACGCATTAAGTATTCTTATCCAATAGTGACTCATGTGACGTGAAAATCCAGCGCGATGAAAATGGCGTATACAATAGCGTGGAGTTTTGGGTTTTAACCACTGAATTTTCCATACAAAAATACTCTGCTTTTTTGAACTATTTACGAGTTTATGTTTTACGATATAAAAGCGCTCGTAAACATCTCGTTGAATAAATTGGTTTCTTACTAAAGTTCTAGAACGCATTATGTATTCTTATCTAATAGTGACTCATGTGACGTGAAAATCCAGCGCGATGAAAATGGCGTATACAATAGCGCAAAGTAATATCTGCTGAATTTAAACCTGATAGTCCATTTTCGCTGAGAACAATCAGATCATTGGATTCTCCATCACATTTTCATCTAACAGCTGCAGTTTGTTTGTTTTGGTGTTTTGAGTTGAAAAATCTACTGACGGTATTCTACAGAAACTATTAGATCCTAGATTAGATCTCATTTTTGCTGTAAGCTGATCAAAGCTGATCTAATTTAACGATCGAACATCGTTTCTTTTATTTCTTCACTTCATGATTTCGCAGATTTGAGATGAAAAATAATAACGAAAATATTTACTGCTTATATCCTTAAGTTTATTAAAAGTTTAAAAAAATTTGGATATGTTGTACACATGATTGTTAATCTTAATGACTGTTGACAAAATAAAAATACTTCAATTATACATAAATCTTAGCCTAATTCATCTATAGCTAAACATTTGGTATACATTAATAAAAACTATAATGAAATACATTGAAATTTCATAGTGATCCATATTAGCTTAAAGCTAAATTACAATACTGATGATCCATTAAGGAAATACTCATACAAAGCATAGTAGCAAAAATAATAATGATGCGTTTCGGACAAGCATTTGAACCTCTGCTGTCTTAATTTGGCAACAGTTGAAAATACATTTCCTTTTTTTTTCTGCAAATATTTTGAAAGAGAGATATCAATTACGCAGTAAACTATTGTTCGATCTAACCCATTACTGCAGTGCACCAAAATTGGCTTAAGATTCCAATGACATTCATCAAAATATATTGTACTTTCTTTGTATTTTCTAATTTCGAACAGCATCTTCATAAAATCACCTGCAGAAGGCAAGATATCGCGATTTTGCCAGTTGGCATACGAAAAATGGTAAACGGACAATGAACTTCCCTCTCCACCAACGACCACGAGCTTCGTAATTTTAAGAGTTGGTGAGATTGTCCAACTTCTGATGGTGCCGACTGTGATATTTCCAAATCGAAGTGATTTTCCATTTTGAATATGCCAGTAGAGATAACCTTTTTCGTTTTCATCGGGTTTGTTAAGCATCACTATAATATTGGTTTGATTCTTCAATACCGTTTTCCACAGAGCCTTGGGACCCTCTGAAGACTGCGGGGTTTCGGTGGCAATGTACGCGTTGGGTTGCTTGTATCCTTGGATGTAACTGGCATTGATGATTGTCGAGTCGTTTCCAAGTAGATTCACACGGTTACTCTTGAAGACAAGCCTCTTCTCGGGTCCAGCAAATGCGTACGCCTTGAGCTTTGATGGTACTTCAGTCTTCAAAACTTTGTTACCCAAGCAGCAACCAAGCGTAATGAACACCTAAAAAGCAGCCAATATAGCACTTAACGCTGTTTTACAGCTGTATAAGAACGTTGAAAAGACATTGTAGTGTTATAATGTTGGTTTAGGAGTAATTATTCAGCTCTAACTGTATTAAGTCTGTATTAAGGAGTCAAAGTACGCTTAAAGTTCTAAATCAGTGTATGATAACTGTCAGGAAAACTTAAAGGAAACAGGAAACTTAAAGCTGTACATGACAGTTATCATACACTGATTTAGAACTTTAAGCGTACTTTGACTCCTTAATACAGACTTAATACAGTTAGAGCTGAATAATTACTCCTAAACCAACATTATAACACTATGTACAGCTTTAAGTTTCCTGTAACGCTTTAATCTCATTTTAGTATTAAAGCTGTAAAATAGCTGCATTTTGCATACCGTCACTTACTTAATACAGCTTAGAGCTGTATTATGGTGGTCCTCAAATCTTATTTCTGTATTATGAAGTAGGCAAACTCTCTTCTACAGCTTCTTTTTATGGTGTAATTGTACACCCTTTTACAGACGATAGCTGTCTAATTTCTGTCTTTGAGAGTAATAAACAGCAATAAAAATAAATGGCGCCTATAGTACAGCCTTAATCTGTATAAGTGACAGAGTCGCCATTTTGAATTATTGTGCATTGTATGCTGTATTTTGTGATTGTTTTATAAATATGTGGAAAAAGCGAAAAAGATTTGGTGCTATTAGAAGAAAGATTGAACAGGAATATTTAAATATTACAAATCATCAACAAAATGAAATTACTGCCGAGGAACATGGAGATATTGCAACAGATCAGATCACCTACAGTCAAGCGTCAATACCGTCGACATCTAATGAAAGGGGTTCCGTCGAAAATATTGTGAATGATCATAGTTATATCAGGAGTAACTTATTAGCTTTACCTTCTGCAACTGATGACGACATTTTATCATGCAGCAGTTCAAGTGACGACGAAAGTGAATATGAAAAAAATTTATTATTTCGCCAACAAATACAGAATTGGGCCAGAGAAATAAACATAGCTCAAGTAGCATTGAATGATTTAGCTACTATCATAAACTTAAGATTGCCAGGAATTTTACCATGTGATGCCAGAACAATTTTAGGTACTGCAAAGCAGATACAAATCAAACCGATTCAAGGAGGTGAATATTGGCATAACGGCCTAACTAAATCTTTAAAAAATATATTAGAAAAATGGGTTGACGTTCCGAGTAAATTTGTTTGAATTTCAATTTTGACGGTCTTCCAATATTTAATAGTTCTAATAAAGAGTTTTGGCCGATTTTATGTACGATATTTGAAAGACCTGATGTAGAACCGTTGGTGATTGGTATTTATTTTGGTGTTGGAAAACCAAAGCAAATTGCCGAATATTTAAATGATTTCGTAAACGAAATTGACAACCTAATTAAAAATGGAATGTACGTTGAACAAATCAAGAGTAAAGTATCTATAGGAATAAGATGTTTTATATGCGATTCTCCTGCGAGAGCTTACATTAAAGGTAATAGAATTGAAACAGTAGAATATAAGTAAATCATTATGCATAAATATAAAAAGATTGAAATTCACTTAAGTAATGCTACTACTTTTCTTTCACTTAAGTAATGAACTATGAGAATAAATATGAATAATATAAATACAAGTCACTTTGATAATTGTATATTAATTTATTTTTCAGGTGTATGCAATTTTAATGGAAAGCATGGATGCTTAAAATGTGTGACCGTAGGAGAATATTCACATACATCCCATACAGTAATTTTTTGTGAAATAAACTGCCGTCCGGAGACTGACCAAGAATTTCGTGACAAGAAGTATGGACCTCACCATAAAAAAGACTCACCTTTACTACGATTAGGAATCGATATGATTGAAGACTTCCCGGTAGCAGATTCTTTGCATCTAGTCGACTTAGGCATAATGAAACGGTTACTAGTTGGTTGGCGCAATGGTAATTTTGGAAAGTACATAACTAAATGGTGTGCCAAAGATATTGAAACAGTTTCTAATTTTCTTTCTGAATGTAAATTGCCATCTGAAATTCATCGGTCAGTGAGAGGACTAGATTGTCTTTCCCATTGGAAAGCATCTGAATATCGATCATTCTTGCTTTATTTAAGCATTGTTATACTTCCACATGTAATGTCACATGACGCATTATGCCATTTTTTGATGTATAACAATATGTACTAGTAAAAACTATGTTCATTTACTTCCGTTGGCAAAAGAGTTCCTACAGTATGTATTTTGTTGAACATATATTACATTATATTACAAGTAACGTTCACAATGTGGCACACGTCGTGGATGAAGTACAACGGTTCGGTTCGCTTCATACTTTCGCGCATATCCTTTCGAGAACAAGCTTTATTTAATTAAAAGGATGCTTAGGCACGGACACAAACCTCTTGCTCAAGTGGCGAAAAGATTTAGCAGCTTCAGAAATCGTACAGAGCAGAAAAAAAATCGTATTTAATGAACCCTTTGTAAGTACTAACAATAAAAAACTAACTGCACTACATTTCAAAGACTATAAACTGTCACCAAAATCGAAAGATAAATATTTTTTATGCAACGATGGTCAGGTTCTCGAGGTAAAGAAAATATATATGCTTGAGAAAAAAATAAAATATGCGCTCTTATAATTACAGACTTAGCAGAAGTTTTTGAATCACCAATAAAATCGTCATATTTGAATATATTTAAAGCCAAATTGCATGCCTCTGGGCAAATTGAGACCATTGTTAATCCTGAAGATGTAAAAATGAAACTAGTATGTATAGAACATAAAAACCAATTATATTTTATACCCCTTATGCATACAGTTTGAGAGAGAAATAAAATTCATTCTAATTTATATAGATTTTTTATTTTTTATCAGTTTTCGCTAATAGAGTCATACAAATACAATTGCAATACTCATTGCAAAGTAATTTTCTACATATTATCTATAAACCGTGAAATTTAAGTATTAGGTTCCGTTTGTCAGGAGAACCATGAATATAAACAACTTTCACTAAGGGGCCTACATACTATCTTGAAAAAAAAAATAGCTGTTTCATACAAATTAGTCGAATAAGTATTGATATAAGTAAGAATGTCATTTATTGTAATCGAACAGCTGGCTTTTGAATATGAGCTAGAGTTAGTCCCAAAGTAAAAGATTTTCATAATCATGAATATAAATCGCTTCACTAAGGGAACCTAATAACTAATAACTAAAACTTCACGGTTTATACAGGGTGTAAAAAAGAGTGTAGAAACTTATGGAGATGTTTTCCTCGAGGAACATAAGTCAAATAAAAAAAATGACTTCCTGAATTTTACGTATGTTTTTAGGGTAAAATTGTTTAGTTTTCATTTTTAATTAGCTAAGTATTTAAATTAAAGGCTATAAAAAGAAGTTTGAGTAGTTACTTATGTGTTTTTGGTAAGTATTAAACTAACATACTAAGTAAAAGACTATAAAATGGTAAATGTTTTGTCTTAAGGACAATCACAGTCACAAGATTATGTATCTTCTTAAAAAATAGGTTAGCTTAACAAAATGTTTTTTTTCCATTCCGTCAGTCTTATAACATACTAATTTATAATAGTTTAATTACTACTTTGTCTCATAAGAAAATCACAGTCACGAGATTACGTGTGTTTTTAAAACAATTTAACTCTACGCTTTTTGAACCGATTTAGATAGCTAAACAATTTTATTACCTATTAACAAAGTGATTCTTCATCCTCCTCTTGTTCAATAGGTTCTGCGTCATTTGCTATATTTTCAGAGCTTTCTTCGTTCGTTTCCATATCATTTTGTATTTCCTCTTGATTTCCGGCGTTTTGGTTTTCTCGATCTCCAGCTTTTTGATTTTCCTGATTTTCGGAATTTTGGTGTTCTTGTCGTGGTCCAGTTTTTTTTGTCCTTATTCTTTTTGTAGAGGCTCTTTCGTTCTTATTTAGTTTCCTCTTGCAAGAGTTTTTTAACACAGACTTGAAAAAAATTTCGTTATCAGTCAGGGTGTAAGTGTCATCCCAGGACCTTACAAGTTCAAAGAAAAAATTAAGCAAGTTTTTGTATTTTTTCAAACCAAATTTGGTCTCCTCGCTCTTCCTGCTCCCCCCTGTCCAAGAGCATTTACACAAAAATTCACGAGTTAGAAACATGTCTAGTATTTTATAGGCGCATGTTGCCCCTTTGCCCTCTGATTTTGGACATACAAAAGAATATTGTGTTAAAAGTTTAATTTTATTTTTTTTGTCCAATAGAAATGACTCCATCTTCTCTAGGTCTGAAATACAGTCAATAGGTTTTATGATGAAAGCTTCACTATCAAATCTAAGTTTGGATTCGGCCAATGAAACCACATCTGCTTTTTTGTTCAGATCCTGCTTGGAAAATCCATCGTCTAATTGTACCGATAAGCTTGCCAATTTATGAATTTTTTTTTTATTACTTTCCAGAATGTTTATTTTTTGTTCCATATTATATTGATTTTGCAAGATTTTTTGTAGATACTGAATAGTCTGATTACCATCATTATTTTGCTGGGTTTGAATAGGAATTTGAGTTTCAAACTCATTGTGCAAGGTTACCATGCTGCCCGAATTTGTTTCTACATCTGGTTCATTCACGACGTATTGAACAATATATTCCGTTGCAGTTGAAGCGTCCAGATCGGGATGTAAGGGTTCGAGTATTTTGGTTGAAGCTGATGAAGTGGATGGTGGTAGAGTTGGTTAAAATTGGTTTGTTGGTTCTTAAAAATCTGAAACCAACCATAAACAACATAAAATAAATATTATCAAAAACATCATGAAATGTTATCAAAACTGAAAAATATTTATAAGTCTAATACGGAATGTAAACATTTCAAACAAAATATTCATATTGAATAGGTATAAAGCGCGCCGGTGCCGAACCACGCGCCGCTTGTCAACGAGCCTGAGTCGCTGAACGATCGTCAAATATCAAATATGGCTCTGTGCCTTATTTGTTAACTCATCACGAAACCTCTAAAACTGCTAGACCCATAATTTAGTTTAAGTTAATTTAATTTAGTTAACAGTTAGTAGACATTCGCGGAAAAAGTAAGGATTTTGCGATGAGCTGGCAGCATTAAGGGGGTCTAAAAGACCTCGCAAGTTTTAAGAAAATCCTCAATAAAAACTACTTATTCTAACCGTGCAATGACGGGGAGGTTCGTCTTGTGAACCTATAAAATTTAAAGTATAAATGCAATTGGGTGCGGGTTTTGAAAGTTTGAGTACGTCTGCTTACTTGCTGAGATATACCACACTACTAATCAAAATAATGTAAAAAGAAAAATATACAAACCAACTGCTCTGCTAAAGCGTTATAGTTCACGTTTTCTTTTTGACATTGCTCTTTACTGTTTTGTATTTCTCTGTCGGTGTCATCCGTTTCGCTTCTTTCAAGCATAAGCCTTAATTCTCTCTCTGCTTCCGAAAAGGACGGTATTGAGTGTCTTTTTACTCGACACCTTGAGGCTGACCATCCAGTTGCAGGTAAGCAATTTTCATTCATGACCAATATGCGAACATCTAAGCATTTTTTTGGCCATTTGAAAATGCCATTTGATTCCCATAAACTGGGTACAATGAAAAGTAAACTTTTCCCTTTCTCCACTGTCTCCACAATCTTGTACGGCATTTTTCCAAAAAAATAAATAAATATGTAAGTACTTATATGAGGGGCGTAATTTCAAAACCCTCTATAGTACCTTAAGGTAATTTTGCACAAAACGATATTTTTGAATCTAAGGCATTTGGGTGTTTCTTAACTAAACATAAAAAAAATGAAAAAAATAAAAAAACTGTATTTCAAGTTTCCGCTAAAGCAGTTCGATAGTGTATCGAAAATTATTATTTTTTATATATCTGGTCACGCTTAATAGCCTTTGTAAGGGGGTGAAAATGGGGTGCAAAAGTATGGCTGTGACATTAGGCAGCATGGCTGTGACTTGATGACATGGCTGTGATAAATTGTGTCATGGATGTGACACATACACTTTTATGCAATAGTTTTGATTAGCATGGGTGTGATAGGAAAGGCATGGGTGGGAAAAAATTGTTTCTTTTTTTTTTCAAATAATACACTAAACTTTAATTTTATACATAATGTTATACATAAGAAATTATCCATGAGACTGATACACTGGATACACTATCGAACTGCTTTAGCGGAAACTTGAAATATAGTTTTTTAATTTTTTTTATGTTTAGTTAAGAAACACCCAATAGACAAAACTAAAATATAATTTCAAAATAACAAAACTGTAGTATTTTAAATCACAACCGTTATAAACTTTAACGTAAAAATAAACATTCTTGTCGAACAAAGGGAACTCCACATAATGAGTGTTCAAAGTCAGAGAAATCAAATTCACATTTACTAAACTTAAAATTAACATTTGTAATCAGTCTCATTGATATTTTTTATGGTAGGAACATTATTCATTATTACCAAGCTTTGCTTTAAATGCTTTATGTAGAAACTTAAATGTTAATATACATATTGAAAAATAAACATAACAGCGGTCTTTTCAATAATAAAATAAAACCTAATATTAAAAATTATTGTGTCGAACGAACTTCACATAACGGGGTATTCAAATGCAAAGAAATCAAATTTAAAAATTAGTTCCCCGCGTCTAGTGGGTGTTGGTTCTGGTAATACACAAATAATGTTTTCTTCGTTAAGAGTGGCCAAATCATCTGGCTCTTTCCAAGTGAAAACTGTTTCTCCGTTCATGATGCTATGATATTTTTTTCTGGTAAATTTGGTAAGAAACGGTTCTTCTTCATGACTGTGAACGAAAGTGATTTGTCCAACGTACAAAACTGTTTTTTTTCTGGGCCCTTCAAATTTCGCAACCACCCAAACACCTTCTTTTAGAGTTTTTGAATTTTGTGGTCCATCTGGTGCTATGTGTATTACTTCTTGTATGCTACGTCCTGCATCGTTGCCTCTAGGAATTCTCACAATTTCTTGTTTGGATATAGAATAGTGCACGCAATGATCTGTAATGCCGCATTCAGCACATGTAAGTTCCCTCATGGCTATCATTTTTGGGTCTGCTCGGTTCCAAGTGATTTGGTGCATTTTTTTTGTTCCAGGTAACTGTTTTATTTGCCCAGAATTCTTCAATAAATTGTCTCCTTCCTTGATATCTTCTTCAGTAACTTCATATAGCAGAACGTTACAGTTTTCTTTGACAATTTTGACAAATGTATCATAATCTGGAATGTCATTACCTTTCAGGACATGATTATTAGCTGTTTCTTTAACTGCAGCACCTACACCGTCAGCTGGGCCCTTCCCGTGGGACGATTCAGAAAAATGCCAGGTTGCTTCGGAAACATTTAAAATGTTAACCAGGTGTTGGGAGAAAAGATAAAAGTTATTTTTATTTTTGTATTGGCTGCTAGGTCCATCGCTAGCCATATGCAGAATTTTTATGTTTTGGTCCTTCATTAAATGCAAGAAGGCTTTTTTAAGATGTGCGTAAATAGCAGGAGCGTCGTGTCGAAGGCAAGCTGATACAGAGCAAAACGAGATTGTTTCTCGCTCTCCTGTGATACACGACAAATAATACAATACGCCGTTGTGAATTGACACTTGTTGACGGGATGCTCCGAAATGTACTGATTGCGCTTCTGTAAAATATTTACACGCATAATTTTCAGAAAAATCTACGCGTACTAAAACTTCTCCTTGCTTTCTATATTCAGTAATTTGTCTCATGATTTTATGTTGGTTGCTGATATTGAATTTGTGTAGCAAAAATTTTGGGATCTAGGAACTTTACCACTAGTTCTTTTTTGCTACATGAAACCCTGGCTTTTACAGTCCGTTAAAACTTTTTAGTTGACCCCTGATGTTTCGCTCTTCGTTTTGACTTATCCATTGATGGTATGTAATTCGAATTGCGCAATGTGTGGTAATTTATTAGCACATCGGCTGCATTTACGACTCATACATGTATACGAGTTTACATCGCAAACTGAACTGACAATAACGTCATCTTGTAGAATTTTCAGTGACTTAAGTCTGTCTATCTACCATCATTCTAAAATTCTCATGTGTTACACACATGCATGTGTCTCGGTCTGTGAGCTTTGCCTTCACAACCCAGAATGGACGTAAGCGGCAAAACGATGCGTAACTTACACGTAAGCTTTGTGGCGATAGTGCGTTGAATTTTTGGTGTAACTTTTCTAAAGAATCACATAAATATCGCTTCTGTTTTTTAATCTTTTTTCTTGTGATAGTATCTTTCACTGCAGGACTGATCATAGAGTTTTCGTCATCTTCCAAAAATTTTGTAATAGCTCGTTTCCGTTTTTCCCATTCTTCATGTATATTTCTTTGTTTTTTTCTTGCCGCTATCGGAATTTGTTTCTGGCTTCTCATCATCAATCTGTTAAGTTGTTTGTGCAGTGCTTCAATTTTTCTTTTCTGCTGCAAAATTACATGTACGGGTGTGTGTATCTACGCAGACTACGCGTCGTAGTATTGATGGAGACTGGCTCCTATGATCTATTTCACTGTCGGTAGAAGGAGTTAGGTCTCTGATAGCTCTTAATGCGCGCTCAGCTAGTGTTTTATTTCTTCTACTTTTCTTAGCACGCTCACGCCATTCTTTTCGTTGTATTCTTTGCTGCCGCGGCGTAAGATCATCGATTGACAAAATCTTTTTTTCGTCCTTTCTTCTTTTACGCCGTTCTTTTTCTTTTTCTTTTGCTTCTTCGTATTTCACAGGGTCTGCTTTTATTTTCGCTCGTCTATTCCGTTCTCTTTCTCGTTTCGCTTTTCTTTTGTCCTCAATATTTTGCTTGTTGATTTTTTTTGGTGGCATCTTAAACAATAAGGGGTTCTACATTATTCGTCATCATAATTAGGTAACTAGTATAGTCAAGCACAGAGCACTTCACAATCTTCACATTATTGTGTTTTCCCCCAACAGCCATCAATATTATAGGTAACCGGACACTTTTAGACTAGTCGTACCATCCATCCATAGCTATCCATTAGAAGTTACAACCATGCATTGCAATGTCACAACCGTGGTCTCAGAAAACCATGGTTGTGACTGCCTTGGTCGTGACATTTTCGTGCCGTGTCCGGCATAACCTAAAAACTAGATAAGTTCTTTGCAATATCTTACTTTTCGCCGATACTTTGTCATTAAGCACACAATTTATGAAAAAAATACAAATATAGCAATTGTACTTACCTTTTAAAACACGGACACGGCCCGGACAGCTTTAGATAGTCATTTTTAAGAATAAAACACTGAAATAACAACAAAATCGTACTCCGCCATTCAAACCGTTCAAAAAAGAAAGACAATGCAGTGTTGCCGCAGTAGAAAAAAAACCTGTGATACAAGCGTTTGGTCGCTAATTTCTACCTTTTTGAAAGGACTTTTACATCGTGCTGTGGCTGTGACAAAAAAACTTCGGACAAAGTTTACGAACATTTTTATTTTAGTAATATTAACGAAGAAAAATAAAAAATATACATGATGGTAAGTGCAAGGTAAATAAAAATAATGGATAATGTATTTCTGACTAATAAACCGAATGTGATGAGTAGAAAAAATATTTTGCATTATATTTCGGTGAACGGACACAGCATGGCTGTGACTTTTTCATAATTGTGGTGAGTCTGACAGCAAGATCTTAGTATTTAATGGGTAACTTACCGTATGATGTAGTAAACAAAGTTAATAACTATTATAATTGATGAATTTAACAAACGTTAGTCCGCCCCGCTAACCTATTCTTACCAAAGACACATTTTTTGTAAGAATAAGAATACCCCATTTAATTAACACCAAAAGAAAAAAATCATAACAAATAGGATGCCGCGACATTGATATCCTTAAAAATGTAGAAATCTTATAATATATTACCTCTTTTTACATTATATTTAAGAATTAAAATCTATTATAGAGTAATTGGCAGGCAACCAGACATTTAAGTGGATTTTGAAAATTAACTGTCATTGTATAGGGGGTTTTGCAACTAACCTTATATGCCAGGATGGATGGTGTTATGCCTTCAAGCCAAGTTGCCAATCTTACTACACTGTAGGAGCTATGTTTGATAATAAAGAAAAAAAGAAGGTAAACGAAATAGTTTTATTTAATAAAAATTAAATGTGTGCAGCAAGCTCACATAAGTCATCACAATTTGTTTCGATGCCTCGTGTGCGAGGTTTCTTTTCTATATCCACATAGTATTTCAGTTGAGGCAAATCCCTCCATTCTTGGCCAAAATGTTTTTTAAGCAACTCGGCTACATCCTTGACTTTGGCTTCTTTAGGTAGAATATTTGGTTGGATCATTAGTGGTATAATCATTGTTATTTTTTTGTTTTTCTTTGTAATAGTCTTTTTATTGTTAACTTCATTACGGTAAGTTTCTTCTCCTTGTACCAGTATATTTTCCGTTTTAGTACGAGTAAGGAAAAATCGTTTGCTCTTCATGAATGGAAAGTGCCAGGAAGATGTAGGTTTTATCACAGGCTCATAAGCAGCCTTCCAATCATAAACTGGTATCGTTGTCAAGTCGACACACGTTCAATTTTTTTGCAATACTTCAGTGTACTCCGAAGGAGAAACAATCACTTCTTTGGCTTTTAATGTCCTCTCAATTTTTGCGAATACGCGATCGGGGGGTATAAAGGAGTGGCCTACCACTGGAAAAATGATTTCAACTTTTTTCACATTCCGAGGCCCATCACTGTACAGCCATTTTCCTAGCATACTAATCATTCCCGTATTTTTATTTTGGCCAGAGCATCCATCACAAACTACTCTTAGTACCTTCACGTGCGGTTCTATGACGGTTCCTTGCAAGAAGTGATATACTGCACTAATAATTTGATTACTGCCCTTGGCATGATCCAACTCAGTCCAATAATAGGAACGCACATTTTCCGTAGTCAGTTTTGCTTTTGAATTACCTTGTACTATGGCAAAGTGATAGAAGTTAAATTGTCTGCTAAAATAAACTGACTGATCGGGCAGTTTCGGGAGCGGTTGGTTCTTTTGGCAATCAAATGTTATCGTTAAAATAAATTCATTTTCTTCTTTTATTATATCATAAAAAGCTTTGTACTTTAGCCTGTGTATTCTCTTTTCTATTATTAGTTCATTTCTCGTTATAGGGTTTTTTTCAGTTTTCAGGCGTTCTTGTAACGAAATGCATGTGGAACATACGTCTGTTCTGGGAGACCCAAAACCAAAATTGTACGAAGTATTAACAATTTTTCTAAAAAAACTCTGCTTCACTTTTAAATTTTCATCCCTTTCTTGGTTGTAAATTCGCCACATCTTTCGAATATTTAATCCTGATGGCAAGTAAATTCTGTTTGTTTGGGATCGACAATAGTGACTTTTGATACCTTTAAATCTTTCCAAAAACCATTCAACTGACAACCTTTTCGCTTCATATTGTTCAGTTTTCCGATCACTTCCTCTATTTTCTTTTAAGGGAGAACCATCGCTCAAGTAAAAACGGTTCATCACACCCTCCCTGTACCCGATCTTTCTTTATTTGAAGCGAGTCCAAAAATGATTTTTGACACACGTGTTTTCGGCCACCTCCATTAACAGGTATATTGTACTTAATAGTTAATTTCCTTTTACTGTTTTGAATATTTATAGTGGGTCTATTGACTCGACAATATCTTAACAAAAAATTTTCTTGATCGAGTTTGGTTTTACATTTATAAAAACTTCTATGAAATTTACTTATGTCTTGACAAGAAACAAGGTTGCAATGAAAGGCTTTTTGATTATGATCACATAAAGGAAATTTTGGGAGCGACTTTGGCTCATATCTGAAACAAATAAAGCAATAAAGTTGGGGAATAATAATAATAATCCGTGGAGAATTATTTTGTCTTCTTCTATATAGATTGACTTTTAAAAAGGAAAACCTGAAGCTAAAAAAACCGCCAAGTGCGAGTCGGACTCGCGCACGAAGGGTTCCGTACCACTATCTATATAACATTAGACACTTTCAAGCGTCGACCTGTTGCCGTTATTAAGATCGAGCAAAAAACAGTAATAAAATCACGTTTGTTGTATGGGATGCTTACTCAAATATTTATTTTATTTTGTTTTTAGTACTTGTTGCTATAGCGGCAACGGAAATATTTCATTTGTGAAAGTTTCAACTGTCTAGCTATCACGGTTCATGAGATACAGCCTGAGACAGACCGACGGACGCACACAGTGTAGGCTTAGTAATAGGGTCCCTAAAAACCCTAAAAAGGCATGACAAGCTAAAGCCTAATGGCATGCTTTACTTTTGTTCAGACGGTAAAAATCAGTCTTAATAAAGACGTATTAAAATACTAGGTACTTACTAGCAGCACCCATTGCTTTATTATTTTGCATAAAACTTTTCAACGAACTTTTCTAGTAAGTTTTAGGTACGATTTTACTCACCGTTTTCGGCGCTGCCGTTCGCGTTTCCAAGATTCTGGATTGCGTGGACGTTTCCGAGCGTGTTTGGGATCACATTTTTTCACAAATTGCGCTAGATCTTCCATGTTTTATAATTAATTTTCATTGAAAACCACGAGCAACTCTCATCAACACCGTCAAAATCGCCATACTGTTTCACAAGGTCACGCGTTGCAATGCGACGCTCTCATTGGTCGATTTCATTTTAAAGGATTTTGATTGTAACATTAGATATTTTAGCGGCGTTTGCAACTAACCTTGCTTTTTAATCTGGATTTACTATGTATTTTAGTGGGTTATGAAAGTTAACGTATTACATATTGGAAAGTAAATTTAAAAAGCTTTCTTTTGGTGCAAAAATGTTAAAATGCATTCAAACTTATTATAGGGGGTTTTGAAATTGAACCCCTCATATTATAAAAGGGTTTTTTTAAAACAAGCTCTTATTTTTGACTCTATGGCCTAACATTATTATGTAATTTACAAGTCTATACAAAAAATCTATTTAGTTCAATCAAACAACATGAAGGTAGTTTCTATTTCAGACAGATCGATAACAGGTTATTAGTTGTGTGGCTAAAAACGCTATAAAAAAATTAAGTGAGCCTTGAATAGTTAGTAATTCAGAATACACTCGCCAGCCCTGATATCAGGCTAGCGGCTTACTTAATTTTTTTATAGCGGTTTTTCTACGATAGCCACATAATTGCATTTAATATAAAGCACATTCCCCACATTGCTCGCACATTCCTCTCATGCACATCTGCTCACAATTGAAGCTCATTTACCCGCTCACCTGACTTTCACAAATAAACGCTTGTAAAAAGTTTTAGGATACACTCTGAAATATTATTACTGCCGAATTCAATTAATTTACACGAGACTTAAAATAAAATATCTAATTGTTTTAGTTTTGTTGTACCTAGTATGTTTGTGCACAAGTATGATACCGCGAGCGAAAATGTAAAAACGGTACGCAGCGTGCGCTCTTGACCGCTACTAAACAAAACAAAATATTATATATGAAATTCAGGTTACCGAAATGAGAACAAACAGGCTGATACAACAACAGGATATATTATTTTAATTAATTTAGACTTAGAGTTCCGTAGCGTTCGGCGCCGCAACAAAAGTGATGCCAAAATGGTCGTCCCCACTACTCCGTGCTATATTTTTTTGCCGGGGAAATACAGCGCATTGATTGGTCAACGTCACCTCGTACATTGACCAATCACCGCGGTTGACACAACATTTAACCAATCTAGTTAAAGCAAGATAGGAGTTACCATTTTTAAAAATTAAAAGAAATGTTGCCGTGATAATCATACAATTATTACTCCCAAAAATGAACACCCTAACATATACACACACATAGGAGTACTCTGTGTACCTACCTCAGCCACTTGCAACTCAGCAATACATATCCATACCTTACGAGTAAGGCAGAGTGAAACGTAAAATATTTTATTTTATGAAAAAAAGAGATACCGATAATACTGTAAAGACTTCGCTTTTGTTTACTTTAAAGAGTCAAATCAGTTTGAGTGTAATTTTAATAATAGCTAATTAGATAGACTTAACTACTTACTAGAGCTAAAACAATTATGAAATTATATAGCTAGGTTTTGCAATCAACATGTTAAAGAAAACCAATTATATACCTCTATATACAAATTTATATAATGTTGTATGTAACAAATTAATATAATGTTCCCAGGTTTCATCAAAATTTTCTATCCAAATCTGTTCAGCGGTTTAGGTGTGGAATTGCAACATTTTTATTTATTCGATGGGCACTTGACCGACATCTCATCTGATGGGAAGCTATGTGATGATGATTGTGATATGAAGCGTCCCATTCCATTTATTATATTAATTGCTACTACTTTCCTTTGTTACTCTCACATTTTTAGGGTTGTAAATTACAATGCATTTCAAAATGCATGTGCATAGCCCTTCCACCCTTTTATTATTTCTAAAATGCCTCATTCTAGCTGATAGAATCCAGCACTGAAACTGTAAAAGTAGTGACACCCTCCAGGCTGGATATAGAAAACCAGACCAGGAGAGAGACATGCAGCAGGCAGATGTGCAAAGGATAAATGAAGAAAATATATATTGTGCATAGGGTTAGACATTTATTATATCATACAGAAAATTAGCACAATACCTATTACATAAAATACTATACCTTCAAAGAGTAAAATAAACTAATATATAAAAACAATTAAAATCTTAGGTATACATTTATCACTCGAATGCATGAAGCGTCGCCTCCGCAGAACCAAGTCTTTGGTCGCCCTCTAAATCACTGGAACCCTTCCACCACCCCCTTCAGCCAGTAGTCTTCCACTATGAAGAAAGTTAAACTCTCATATGGTACTGAGGATGTGCTCCACCCACACCGTCCTTCGCGATCACTGTGTAATGAAGATTATGATTCTAGTCACAGACACTTAAAGCTTTCTAAATCAGGAAATGGGCAGTAGCATTTACTGTACCATGGTTTTAATAGTATGATGGTGAATGTAGAAGAAACTGGGCTGAGAAAATACTATTTCTAATGTAACATAATGAATTATAGTTTTTCACTTTGTTTGTAGTTTCTGTTTATGTATTTGTATTTGCCACCCACTTTATGAATATCAATTGATAAAATTCCACTAGATCTTTAAAGGACACTGTAATCCGAGATCCTGTCCTGTTCCCGTGGCATATTGTGAGTTGTCTTTAACCCTTGACATCAGGCCTCAATAGGTATAAACGACACTGTGATCCGAGATCCTATAAGCACTAGTCCCGTTCCAATGCCATATATGGTCAGTGTTGCCCTTTGGTGGTAGTGTTTCGCACCCCGTTACAATGGGGTGATCGTTGGAGTTGGCGCCTTCTTAACGCCCCCTGAGGTCAAGCGCACCGCGTGGACCAACGTTGGGTGAAGCCCGGCAAACGACCACGTGTAGGGGCGCCTTGTTACTAAAAGTGGGGGCAGCTACAGACGTCACAGGCGCCGCGGCAAGTCTTTTCGGAATCCGGAGGTCTCTTCAGGTGGTGGACCCGCGGGACAGTTTCTCAATTAATTCCAATAAAGTTGCGTTATTTGTTTAGCAGCAGGGGAATCCCTCTTCCTCAAGGTCTCAATGCTATTCGTTTGAATTCATTTCATGTCGTACTACATGTGATGGCACAGATGGCACCAAAACCACAGACCGAAGCTTGAGCAAACCAACCAATCGTCATGAGAGGGTTGACAGTGATTAGTATCTGTCACTGCACTGCGGAATCGGGTAGTAAGTCCATAGCAGTATCGGGTCAGTTGACTTTCTATTTGTACATCATACACTTGGTCTTTTCGTTTTAAAACATTCGTCCAACGCGCTATTTACACCGATGAACACCGTTTCTTTACTATTGTAACGGCTATTTACACCTATTAAATGAATAAAAGAACGAATGGATATATGTATTGAATGAACGATTAAATTGAAAAGACCAAGTGTATGATGTACAAATATCGACTGCCTTAATTTTATTTTACTTCCATTTTGAGGTTACTTTTTCGTAACAGAAAACTTCAACCACTATGACAGCTGAGTGTGACGTAATCTGACGTAGCGTAGTGTTGCCAACAATGCGTTTAAAATAAAACTGTATTTTGTATTATTCTAAGTTTTTCATTGTTAAAGTTTGTTTCTAATATAATTATAGTGTATTACAAACATTTATTATGAATATGAATATTAATTACTATTATGATACATACAGTCTATCTATGTATTACTTGACCAATGGTAGGCCTATACAATAAAAAATAGCCAGTTTTATTTAAGTACAATTTATTTTTACGGGCGCTGATGACATATATAAATCGAAATGGTACGCGACTGATTATTTTTCGTTTCTAAATAATAAGGACAAGCCTATACCTACTACGGAGTCTACTGTAATAATTACGTAATTCCTTTTGTCCTTTTGACTTATATTTTAAATTATTAGCGTATGACAAGAAGTTTCGGTTTGCATAGTAGGGATTATTTTAGGTGAATCTTTAAAAAAAAATAGTAATCATTTTGCCACTCAAGAGGGGCATTAAAAACAAAATGTTGCGCCAGATGTAAACGTATATGAGTAGGAGCATTAGGCGATCTCCTAGGTACACAGCCTAAAGGTAAAAAAGAAGTTGATTGCTGTTGATCTTGTCGCCATGCACCTGGAATGAGCCTTCCTTGCTCTTCAGAGTCTATAGCATTTGGAGTGTACATTTACAGAGTAAACATTTGATGTTCTGCTTTTTCGTAAATAATTGTGTAAATAAATAGTTGCTAATACAATTTTTGTTGCTTTTTCCGGTTATAAAAGCAATGGTTTTCGTAGTACTCGAAATACCGAACTTAGTATTCCAAAGGCATTTTCAACAACCCTCCTTGCTCTCGAAAGACGATAGTTGAAAATCCTCTCAATAGATCCTCTTTCAGGATTACCCGAGAAGGGTTTAATGGTATATTCACTGATGGCAAATGCCACGTTGTAAGGAGTTTGAAGTATTTCAGGATTGGGTAAATTCAAACTTTTAATTTGTTTTCAAGGTAGGAACCTTACACAAGTACAAGGAAGTATTTTTGAAAACACCTCCATCCGATATACGTCCTTGACATCCAACATTAACGTACATAAAGTTATAGTTAGCGTCCACTAAGGCTAACAATACAATACTAAATAATTGTTTATAATTAAAAAATTCCGTGCCACTATTTATTGGTGCTTAAAGGCAAATATGTTTGCCATCCATTGCGCCTATGGCATGTGGAAAGTTCCACTTTTCTTCAAATTCTTTTGCAACGGCTATCCATTCATTTTTAGTCTCGGGTAACTGCAACAAAGAATATTAACGAAATTAATATTTGTGTTTTTAATTTTCAGATTGCTACCAGCAACAACAATACAGAGAATGTGACTGAATCTGTATCAAATGATGAGCAATCCAGTGATTTTACTTCATCCACACAACAAGCACCAAATAATGATTCATCATCCACGCCACAAGTACCCAGTAATTCGTCATCGTCCACCCAACAAACAATAAGTAATTCTGCTTCATCTACACAACAACAGCGCAACACATCATTCCGAAAGAAGCGTCTTAATAAAGATGCGACTGATGTAAATTTAACAGAAGCAGTTGGATTACTCAAGCACAGTGTACAATATCTATCCAAGGAAGAAGACTGTTACACTGCCTTTGGGAACCACATTGCACACGAATTGAAAAAATACGATTCTCGCACATTTTCATTAGTAAAACATGCTATCAACGATATTATTTTTCAAGCAGATATGGGTCAATTATCAGGTCAATCATACGGATATTATACCGGTGCCTATTTAACGGACAGCAACAACTCCTCTCGGCAAAGCAATTACAACGCAACGCCAAGTACAGCACAAACTGCTTCTACATCAGCACCAGAACCAGAACCTCAACCAGAACCTCAAAGGGAAGCTGAGGATATTCAAAACGAAATGTCTGAATTATTACGTTTCGTCCGAGATGAAGAATTAAAATGATTAATAAAACTTCTATAAAACCTTTTCTAATTATTTTTTGTATGTAACACATCTAGTAAGAGAAGGTAGTCAGTGATTAATAAAACTTCTATGAAACCTTTTCTAATTATTTTTTTACAAATAATTCACTCACCTTCACATATTCCTTGAGAGCCTTGATAATTGCTTCACACACTTCAATAACAATCGTAGATATGGACTGTTTAGATATACGAAACAGATATTGTAAACTTGTGAATGAGTCTCCGGTAGCCAAGAACCTTAACGTCAAGGCTAGCCTTTCTCTGGCTGTGATAGCTTCTCGAAAATTAGTATTATTTTTTTTTATATCCGGCTCAACTTTTTCGAGAATGATTTCAAAATCTTGCAAACTCTTTCTCACAAAATTTTCCATACTCCCACTTTCTTCAAAATTTATATGTTGCATAATTATATTTCCACACTGTATTCTTTCACGATACAATTTTTTCATCCACCACCTAGGTTTACGTTTGTTTCCCTTTTTTTTATTTAAGATATATTGAATAATAAGTAATGCCGCAGCAGCGGTGGTACTCGCAACCGCTCTATTTGGAGTCATGGCGATAACAAGGCTCGCGGTGGATCGAGTGGGCTCGCGTACAAGGCTCGCGGCAGTCCGTACAAGAGCTGTACGTGTAACCAATATACGCGTGGACAGCGATCCCGAGAACGCGTAAACACAGGAACGCGCAGTCCGTACGCAGCTTTACAAGTTCAAAATTCACCTGATAATATTCCATTAGGTTCTTTTTAGGGGTGACATCATAACGCATCGAAATATGGGTCACAGTGCGCGGAAGGCAAACGATTCGCATTCCATAATCACGGTATACCGTGTGAGCGAGATGTCGATAACGAAGCAATTAAGGTAGAGTTAATGATGTGACAAGTATCGATGGTTTGAAGTATCGATCATCTATCTATGCACGAAAAAAACAGTTACGTAAAATTTAAGAGAAATCTGTAAATTTAACAGATTTTTCGGTCAATTTGACAGATTATCTGTCAATTTGACATAAATATTTTTCCGTGTGAAGATGGTTCAAATTTCACATCAAAAAGGTAGTATGATAGTTCACCCTGCAGGCCATCTCTGCAACTTCTCCCTAATTCCAAACGCTGTTCAAAAAAATTAGGCGCCATATTTTTGGTACTAACACTTTTTTGATTGATATTCGATACAAAGTATCGATACTTCGGATAACGCACATCCCTAGACAAAAATGCACATTGTATGTAATGGAAGGAGACAGAAAGAAAAGAAAGAGATAAAATATCTGAAATTTATAAAACGTCTTCATTAGGGGGCAATCCCTTCAGTTACTCCTGGGTACTTGTAACGACGTGTAATTGCCTAAAGCCCACCATTCACTACACGCACCGCGAGCCGAACCCTAAGCCGTACCCATTCGTGGACAAATCCGTCGTCGTCCACACACTACACAAGCGCCGAGCTGCAGTCCAGTCGCTTGTGTACTTTGGTGAGCCTTGCACGTATCGTTGTTGGTTGCCTACCATGGCACCGGTGCTTTCAAAATGCACAAAAGTTGCTTTAGTAGTCGGTGCAATACTTTTAACGGAGAGAAAAAAGAAGAAGCGCGTTTGGACAAAGGAATGGCTAAAACAACCAGCAAAATATTCACATTTGAAATTGCTGCAATGCATTCAGTCCTGTGAACCACCTGATTTTGTTAATTATTTAAGAATGAACTACGCAACATTCATGGAATTATTGAAATTAGTGGGGCCTTATATAGAAAGAGAAAACACTTTGATGAGGGACGCCGTTACGGCAGAAGAGCGTTTGGTAGCAACATTGAGATATTTAGCAACAGGAAGAAGTTATGAAGATCTTAAATACAGTTGTGTGATTTCTCCACAACTGCTTGGAAAAATCATTCCTGAAACATGCCGCGCAATATATCATGTTCTCAAGAAACCTAATCAAATTTAAGGAATTCTAGAAGGATTAATAATAAAAATATAAAATTATTTATAATACTTATTTAATAATTCAGAAACAGGTAGGTACGTAGTCTTGTCTTGAACCTTAAATAGTCAACAACGATAGTGTTATTACAGCACATCTTAATTATTATTTTTGTTGAATTTTAATAACTCCGACATCAATGGATCATAGTTATATGAGGATGATTTTCTATTTGATTGAGAATCCACAGGGCGTGCCGATAGGAATGGATCTTGTTGTGAAGCCACAAACTGTGCTGTATTTGGCGAAGCTTGTGAGGTATGAACTACAAACTGTGTTGAATTTGGTGGAGTTTGTTGTGAAGAATGGGCTACAAACTCTGGACGATTTAGTGTTGAAGGAATCTGCAACTGATATTCTCTTGGTCGACTTACAGACTGTGGACGAATTAGTGTTGAAGGAATCTGCAACTGATATTCTCTTGGTTGACTCATGATGTTCACCACTGAGTAATCACTCAAATTTCCTAACTGTGCATGAAATAGCACGTCCGATATTAATTTTTGAGCAAAAATTTTTTGCCTTTTTTCTAATAGCAATAGCTGTTGTCCAACATTACTTCCAAATGTCATTTCTTGACAATCTTCATGCCGACCGCTATCTTCCCGTAATGCTCTTATTCCGGCTTCTAAAAATTCATCTCGTTTCTTAGTCCATTGAGTTTTGGGTGCTGATCTCTTGTGCAAAGTAGAAGAGTGATCGGACGAAAGAGTTTGAGTAGACTCGGGTGCTGATACTGAATGATGTAACGAGTCAGATAATGGTGATTCCTGTAACAATGTTTTTTTTTCAGTTTCCCTCAAAAGAAGAGGAGTGGATCAAGATAGCTTCAGATTTTAAAGAGATGTGGCAATTTGAGAATTGCACGGGAGCAGTAGACGGAAAACACGTGGCGATCAAACCACCACCAGGGAGTGGATCATACTTTTACAATTACAAACAATTCCACAGCATTGTATTACTTGATATTGTAAACGCTAACTATGAGTTTATATATGTAAGCGTTGGAACAAATGGCAGGGTGTCAGATGGAGGAGTAATTAAATGTACAGATTTTTATAGTCGATTAACAAATAATACTTTGAATTTGCCAGAACCAAATTCCTTAAGAGGAATACCAGATAAGATGCCATATGTATTCATAGGAGATGAAGCATTTGCTTTAATGCCAAATTTTATGGTACCATATCGATATTCCAGCAATGTTGGCTATGAAGAGAAAGTATTCAATTACAGACTTTCCCGAGCACGGCGCGTCGTTGAAAATGCTTTTGGAATTATGGGAAATCGTTTTAGAGTTTTGTTAACGCCTATAGCAACTGATGTCAAGACAGTTGATGACATTGTTCTGGCATGTTGCGTACTACATAATTTCTTACGTCGCCAAACTGCTTCGTATATTGCATACAACAGTCCGGATACAGATAACATTGTAAATGGAAATGTACACAGAGGTGATTGGCATGATGCAGGTGAGTTAACCCCATTGCAAGTCACAAGGCGATTATCTGTACAAGTTAACGCAAAACAAGTGCGAGATAAATACAAAGACTCCAAGGTTCCTATGACTCCAAGGTTTGCTGGTAGAAAACTCAATTAATGAGTTAAGCTCGCCTTTGTACATCTCTGTTACTGTACTGTATAATTATGTCATGTTTGTGTACAATAAAGAATAAAGAAAGAATATTACAACAATGCAGGCAAAGTTGACTTCCAACATAGATTTGTACATTGAAGATGCGTGTGTTAAATTTGTATCCAATACATTGTGGGTTGAATAAAAGTGTTTCTAAAATAAATACAGTTATTTTTTGGTACGGATCCCCAAAATCTAAAATACGATTATAACTAATTGAGCCATTTTCAAAAACTTGCGTAGGTACCTACTCAATAAAATCTTATATTTAGGAAGGTACGTACTTACAGCAACTGAAACACCTTCGTTAAAAGACTCTAAAGTTGAAATAGCTTCACGCTGCTCATCCTGGTCCAATAGAAACTCCAATAGGTCGTAGTACCATAGAGTTATCTCTGGTAAGTCTTGCGATGCGGCCCCACTCCTTCTTGCATCTTCGATTTTCTTTCTCTGTCGCCGGAAAGAAGCTCTCAAAGAGCTAATCTTTTTAATTACATATTCTTTGTTGGCTTGTGGAAATATTTCCTTTGTGGTACCCTTTACTTTTTACTTCCCACGAGCAAGTTTTCTCTTTAAACAGCAGAATAAATTCTTGCCAAAACTCTCTATGATCGTCGAACGACATGTTATTACATACTAGAGTTGAACAAACAATGCAAGTTCACCGATAAATCTGTGCAAGCACACACATGTACGGACTTGTCCGGCGCGGCTGGGGTGCGGCGCGGCGCTCGCGTCTCCAGACGGCGAGCGCCGCGCCGAGCCGTGAGCCGCGCACCGAACCGCGAACCAATACATTCACATGCAGATTTGTCTGCGGTCTTGTCGCCAGCGACAAGTCCGGCGGATGGGCGCGCCTGTGAATGGTAGCCTTAACACTATTTTGTTGCCTGCCTACCCCCAACACGTAAGCGAAATTAATACAAGTTGCATAAATAGTAGGTCGCCTTCGACGATTGTGACACATAATAATATAAGGTAGGAACAATGTAAACATCAGTCACTTCAATTTATCAAGGTCACTGTAACGTTGGGTTTTATTATAAACAACGTAAGTAGGAAACGTAAGCGTGTTTATTTGACATGAGCTTGTCTTGGTACAACGAGAATGATCATAGACTAATAATAGTTCTAAGTATAGACACTAGGTGTCTATACTTTACATCTCCCTTTCTTTAAAAATGAAATGAAAACATAAGTTTACATAAAACTTGCTTTTTGACTTAATAATCTACATTTAAATTACAATTTAGCACATCAGTTACATTTTAAGATTGCAATGTGATTAATGTTAATCTATATTAACTATCTGCTAGCTATGTGGAGTTATGTATGCCTGGAAACTATCGCATACATACACGATTAGGTATTGACAAGAACAAATTAAGTTAATTGATTATGTTTTACGCAACCAATTACCAATAATAATCAAGCCAGATAACACTTAATTGATCAAGTTATTATATAGTTAACATATATATCTAATATACTTCACCTGATACTGCACAGTGTAAATTACTTTCGTAGTTATAAGTTAAGTATTATTACAAATCAAGTCTTTTTATTGGCTTAATTATTCTGCCAAATCTAGATGATTGTGGTGCTGGCGGTGCTGGTATTGACCTTTGCATCTGATTGGAAGTGCTTGGTGAGGAAAGTGTTGGTGCTGGGGGCGACTTAGGAACAGCTGGTGATTGACCTAAGACTGGAACCTGTTGTGCTGCAGGTTCATCTGTGTGTTTGGTTTCAGGTACTACCACTCTGTTGCTGGTTATGTCTGCTTATGTTTTATGAAGATGACTGAAGTTTCTACGTAAAATTTGGCCATGATCCTAGACCTAGTAGACCTTCGGGCTTTTCTATCACTTTTGCTCCTTCCCAATGTCGATGTGCAACTTTGTGTCTGACTTTGTCATTGACTTCAAACTTGACTGGTCTTGTAGTATGTTTGTTGCTGTAATTAACTTGTTTCTCTCTTAATCTTTGTAGTTCGGCAGCAACTTCATGTGTTACTTTTGGTTTTAATTTCTTATCACTTGTAGGTAGTGGAGATCTAGTAATTCTGCTGAACAGACGTTGGTTTGGTGAACCTAACTGATCATTTCGTGGGGTATTTCTCCAGTTTAATAAAGCGAGTTGAATGTCTGACTTGTCAATGCTGCATTTTCTTATTATGTTCTTTGCTGTTTGAACTGCTTTTTCAGCGAGTCCATTGCCTTGATGGTGATGTGGACTGGAAGTCACGTGGTTAAATTTCCACTCTTTCTGAAAGATCTTAAATTCTCTAGACATATATTGTGTTCCGTTGTCGGATTGCAGCTCTTCGGGTATTCCATGTACAGAAAACCACCTTTTAAGTTGATCGATTACTTCACATGATGACTGACCTTTTAGCTGTTGAAAGTCTAAATTTCCAGAGTAACTGTCGCAAATTACTAGGTAAGTTTTTCCTTTCAATTCGAATAGATCCGATGCAACTATTTGCCATGGAAATGTAGGTATCTTTTTCACTAGCACTGTATCTTTAATATTGTCTCTCTGTGTTTGTTCACAGACAGAGCAATCTCTGATTAGTTTTATAACATCATTATATTGTCCTTTCCAGTAAAGAAATTGTCGGGCTCTTCTTAAACAGCTTTGTATCCCGAGATGTCCTTGATGTATATTCTTTAGCATTTTAGGTATTTGTGAGTTTGGCACTACAATTTTATCACCTTTGAAAATAATTCCTTTGTAATAGCTTAGTTCTTCTTTAAAATTAAAATAATGATGTAGTTCTGTAGAAAGGTCGTTCACGTTTTCTGGAAATCCTTCCCTTATTGTCTTAAAAAGTAACTGTAAATGTGAATCTTCCTTTGTAGCATTAATTAGTTCTTCTTTAGCATTTATTGACATGGGTAATATAATGGATACTTTTAGATTATCTTCCTGTTCATATTTGAGGTTAGACGCGTCACAGTCCCGGCTAAGAAAGTCTGCTAACGGTATTTCTGTGCCCTTTTTGAAGATGACTTTTGGTGAGTATGGTGCAAGATTAAACATTATGCGTTGCAGTCTCACTGGAGCAGATTGTATGTTTTTCTTGAATATTGTTTCAAGTGGTTTATGGTCTGATTCCACTGTCAGTTCTTTACCATAAACATATTCATGGAACTTCTTGCATCCAAACAGTATAGCGAGTGCTTCTTTCTCTATCTGTGGGTAATTCTGTTCAGATTTCGACAATGCTCTTGCCCCATAGGCTATTGGTTGTCCTTCTTGAAGAAGTGCAGCTCCAAGGTTTTTTGGACTTGCATCTACGGTTAAAGTTACAGGTTTGTTTACATCGTACAGTCTCAGTACAGGAGGACTCTGAAGTACTTGTTTTATCTTGTTGAGCGCTCTCTCATGATGAATTTCCCATGTAAAACTCATGTTTTTATGTAACAACTCTCTTAGTGGATTTGTTAGGTCTGACATGTTGGGAATAAATTTATTTAGGTATGTGATCATCCCTAGTAGTCTCTGTAGCTCTGTTTTATTTTTTGGTGTTTTCAAAGCTTGTATAGCTTCTACTTTGTCTGGATCTGCTTCTAAACCCTTGGCTGATACAATGTGACCTAGAAATTTTAATCTTTGTGCTTCAAGAATGCACTTACTTTTGTTAAGTTTGAAGCCTGATTTATTTAGTACATTGATGACTTCGCGAACAGTTTTACGTAGTTCTTCTAAACTCTTTGAATGTATAAAAATATCATCAATGGATACTCTTACATTTTTAAATCCACTCAGCAAAATTGTTAATATTTCTTGGAATATTTCAGGCGCTGATGACAGTCCAAAGGGGAGTCTCTTGAAGGAATATCTTCCCCATGGGGTGGCAAATGTTTTGTGTTCTTTTGGATAGCTTAATTTGCCAGAATCCTTTTGTGCAATCTAATAGAGCGAAATATTGAGAACCTTTAATGTCAGCTGAGATCTCTTCTATAGTTGTAAGTGGAAAATGACGCCTCAGAATATTTTTGTTTACGTCTGAGGGATCTATACAGATTCTTATTTTACCTTTTTGTCTGACAATTACCATAGGACTCACTGCAGGAGTAGGCTCTGTTTCTGGTTTTATTACATCTAGCTTCACCATTCTGTCAAGTTCCTGCTTTACTTCATCTTTTATGGCATGTGGAATTCTTCTTGATGGTTTGATCTCAAGTTTTGGATTATCAACCAGGTCGATGTCATATTCATAATTTCTATAGCATCCTTAGCCATCAAATACATCTCCTGTGCATTGATCTTCCACTAAACTTTTGATTCTTGCTATGAGTCCCAATTTCTCGCAGCTATCCAGTCCCAGGATTGGTGTGACCCTTTCTTGAACCACTTTGAATCTAATATTTGCTTTTTCGTTTTTTAATTAACATGGCAGCTCTACTTCGCCTAACACAGCCATTCTATTGTTAGTGTAACTAATTAAATTTCTTTTTCAGCTTGCTTTCAAACTTGCCTTAGTTTTGTCCAACAAGTGTCTCGGCAATACATTACATTCTGCGCCTGTATCTAATTTGACTGTGAACTTCAACTTGCCAACTTTTATTATTTCCGTCCAGTTTTTATTTTGTCCAGCACTTAAAACAGATATATATACGTTATCATCTTCAGAATTAGAGCTTTCTTCTACTGCATTCACTTTATTTTCTTTTTATTATTATGCTTCATCTTCGTTCTGCACATTTTAGCAAAGTGACCAGTTCTATTGCACTTCGTACAAGGGTTGTTAAAAGCTGGGCATTCTCTGTGTTTGTGGTTTGTACCACATCTCCTACAGTCAAAGTTATTGTGTTGTTCCTTTTTGTAACTATATTTTTCACCACAGATACCTTATCGGCTTTGTTTTTAGCTTCAAATTCGTCTAGTTGTTTGGACGCTTGCTCACTTGTTTTGCATAAAGTTATAGCTTTTGTCAAGTCTAGTTTATCTTGTGTTAACAATTTTTCTCTCACTTGAGTTGATCTTATTCCAAATACTATCTTGTCTTTCACCATTTCGTCCAATAAATTGTCGAACTCGCATTTACTTGCTTGGGTTTTTATTCTAGTTAAAAACTCGTTAAATTGTTCGTCTTCGTTTTGTTCAATCTTGAAAAAGATATATCTTTCGAAAGAAAGATTTGTTTTCGGGGCAAAATACTCGCTGAACTTGTTTTTTATAATTTGAAGGTTATTTTGGTCGACGTCGCTGAGATTGAAATTGTTGTAAATTTCGATCGCATCTGGGCCTATCACGGCCATGAATGTTGCTGTTTGGACCTTGGCTGGCTTTTTACCCAGTTGAATAGCCGTGGCATACCACTCAAATTGTTGTACCCATTTTTTCCAGCACGTGGATTTGTCGGAGTCAATTTGTAGGTTAGGTGGCGGCTTTATTCCAGGCACCGCGTCGTTCGTAGCCATTTTACAACTTTCTCACTGTTTTCTTTTCCTTGGCACGTTATTCGCACTAAATTGAGTATCTGACACCATGTAACGTTGGGTTTTATTATAAACAACGTAAGTAGGAAACGTAAGCGTGTTTATCTGACATGAGCTTGTCTTGGTACAACGAGAATGATCATAGACTAATAATAGTTCTAAGTATAGACACTAGGTTATACTTGACAGTCACCCAATGCTTTAATCTCGACTTTAGGTGAATTGAAGTCTTTCTGAACGAATAATCTACAATTACGAACCCATACCATTCCATAATTAGTCGACTTTGCTTTTTCTTTAGTTAATTTAAGTATGTTCTTATAAAATGGCGAGAGATGTTCGTTAACGTATAAGTTTCGCGATTCACCAGTGATACCTATGTCAGATGTGGTAATCCCTTTCCTTCCTCGTATACCGGAGATGATGGAGTCCTTCATTTTTATAGATTTCAATTTCGCAATTCTATTTTTCCGTCTACCGGGTACGGCTATCTTAGGCTGGACACAGAACGCATTGATGACATCTTGCAGGCCGAGTTCCACTCCGGCGCAATTAGCGATCGCCATGACGTAGTCCGTTACAACTTCGCCATTTTTCTCGGGAATGCACGATACCTATATCTGTGGGTATGTAGACAACTCACCACTATCTATCGCAGTATTCTCAGCGGGAATTATCCGAATAAACTCACAGAACGAATCACTTGTAACGAAAGTTTATTGCTTTCACAATGTTTGGATTAATACATTTTTAACCATTAATATTTCAAGTAGATCAAATTTGAAGTTAACAACAATCGCCATCTTACAACGTAATCATTCACTCATTCATTGAACGTACGATATGAAGGTAGACCGAACAACGTGAATGTAGGTACACGCGGCGAGTGCAAGCGCACGGTCCACGATGCATTTCGCATACTACGGGTTTCACCCGACTATGCTTGTGAATTATTGGTCAAGTAGTTTTTGAGTGATTTTAATTATGTAAAATGTTGTGAATGTGGATTTGTGTGTTTGTACAGTATGAATGTATTGTAGCTTAGATAAATATTTAATTAATGTAAATATATAAATAGTATACACTTTAGTATAAAATATGAATACATGATACAATTTTAGGCAATAATATTATATGAGGCGCCCACATATCCAAGTTAAGAAGACGATCACGTTGCTGTAGGATGTTAAAATCAGTTTGTAAGAAATTTAGGGAACGTTTTAATTCAATTATTTCGTGCTCCCATTTTTTAAATTTATTTATGTTCGTTGTTATAGACATGACTTTAGACTTCAAATCATTTCACCTGTTCAGACGAGTGGAACTGCAATGAGGCTTTTAACTCACTCATATCGTTTCTTAATTGATTTTGATCCTGAATTAATTTTTCGTTAGTGGTATTTATTAATCCAATTTGTTCCTTTAACTGAATTACCTCATCTCTAATGCATATAAGATCCTCCTTTTGGGAGCTCCCGAATTCCTTTAAAAAATCCATAATTTCATTCCGAAAACTAGTTAACTCAGTTTTAATATAATCGTCCGGCTCGGGTTGTTTACGTTTTCTTATGAATGAGTCGGCGGTAGGAGCTTCATCACGCAATGTACTTAAGTCGGGTTGCGACCCGCCAACACCGCCGGTGAAAACAGGGCCCAGATCACACTTTGTGGGTGTACGTTGCACGTTCATCTTGAATAAGTCGAGTAATATTATCAGTAAGATCGACAAAGTCAGCGAACTGCTGCTGCCCTCTTCTTCTGCGAGGTACACTTGTGGTCCTAAGTCGCTTGTTAGAGGTATCCAAAATGAGACTTTCACTACACTGTATTAGCGCTTATTTTAGAAATTACACTTGTAAATTAAATTAAATAGAATTACTGCACACGTCCGTCGCAAGCGCCTGCCGAGCGCCTATGTGTCTTCGGTTTCGGCTTTTGTGGATGGCTTTTCGGAACCATTTTCCGCAATATCGTCGAGGGCGTCTCGCAGACTCTCCCACGATCTTACGAGTGCTCGACATGCTTCCGCTCTAGCTGACCATCTTGTGCTAGACAAACTTTTGGGCAAGAGCATTCCAGGCTGATTTTCGACCTTCGATTTTATTTGTGCCCACCTGGACGTAGATGCACTCAAGAATGTGTAGACGTGTTGCACGAACATAAAAAATCTGGTCGCTCTCGAACAACAATCAGCAGTTGCTTGACCTACTAAATTGAGGGAATGCGCTGCGCACGGGACGTAAATCGCCAAAGGATTACGTTCGATAATTTTGGCTTGTACCTCACCGTAACAGCCCGACATATTGCTCGCATTGTCGTAAGATTGTCCACGGCAGTCCTTTATGTCGATATCTTTGTCGAACAATACCTGCATGATCGCCTGCTCTATCTCAGACGCGCGGTGACCTTCAATAGGTATAAATTGCAAAAAACGTCCTACGGGCTCTCCGTTTTTGCACACGTACCGGATAATGAACGTCAACTGATCCGAATGCGAAATGTCGGGACTCGAATCTACACTTATCGCATAATATTTAGAGGCTTTCACTTACATCCGAAATCAATTTTTTGAGCAGATCATCGTATATCATCGCAATGAATTATTCGCAAATATCCTTAGAAAAATAGGATACGTTTCCTTTTCCTGGATTTCCGAACCGATCGATGTGATTTTGGAGAAATGGATCGTTACGAGCCATCACTTCGAGAATACCCAAATAATTGCCATTGCTGACCGATCCAAATTTCTCTTCTGTTCCTCGGAAAGCCAAGCCTCGGGTTGCAAGAAACTTTATCGCAATTATAACGCGAGTCAGTACTTGTCGCTAGTAATTACATTCTTGAATGTATTGCACATGTAACTTGCTGTCAATCTTTCCCAATAAATTTCCTCGCAGTACATGCTTTTTCTCTCGTGTATTTTCTCGATGACCAAGACTTCTCTCATGCTCAGCTATTCGCACATCATTATTCCAGTCGTTGAAGCTTTTTGTAAACGCGTTCACTGATGTCGAGAATAGCTACATAGAATAACCTAATATTTATGTAACCAAATGTGACTTTATTAAGATCACTTGCTTATGGTTGAGAAAAAAAGAGTAACTGATAAGAAAATGTCCCCGCTGCAAGCCCTAGTCATTTTTATTATTATTGGAATTCTAGTTCAAATGTATAAAAATATAAAGACAGACTGCTAGCTGCATTATTATTGACGAATTTTTTGCGCTAGATTGACGTCTGATATCCTTATTTTTTCCTAATATAAATACTAAAGTGTGGTCAAAGTGACGTCGACAACAAGCGTGTCTTTATCTCTATTTTTTCCATCATCCTCGCCGCAAGAAAAGAAGATAATCTTGGGTTTTACCCCTAAGGAGTGGAATGATTACCCAGCAGCTACTATTCAATGTGTGATGGAAACATATTTGTACGGTCTCATTACCGCACATCGTTCCGTGTCAGCATTTATGCGATACAGGCATTAAGCCCGTACTAGCGTATTCCACTAGCCAGTGCACTACATACCATCAGACAGTGTACTCACGTGTTAAGGACTCAATAAAATGGATTTACATAACATACTTACAAGTTTTATTCATCATATCAAGATATCATCTACAACACTGTGCAGAGCTACCAAGAGCCTGTACATGTTTATGGTCCTTCGAGCCTGAATTAAGTGTTTTTTTGTGTAATTTGCGAATTGATTGCAATCGGATTGGTCGGCCTCCCACCAGCGGGTCTCACCGACTAAATTTGAGAAGGCGCTCTACGTCATTCGTGAATGCTTAAATAAATACTTAATGAACAAGAACAAGCAAGTATCAAGAAAAATCAATTCACTCAAGATAATTGATTAAATCAATCGCTCAAGGTAATTGAAGAAACAAGAAAAAATACAAGAAAAATCAATTCGCTCAAGATAATTGATTAAATCAAACAATATTCAAGAAAAAATTCAATTCGCTCAAGGTAATTGAAGAAACAAGAAAAAAAATACAAGAAAGATCAATCCACTCAAGGTGATTGAAAATCAAGAATAAAACAAGCAAATTCAATTTACACAAAATAATTGATTAAATCAAGAAAACCAAGCAAGTATCAAGAAAAATCAATTCACTCAAGATAATTGATTAAATCAAACAATATTCAAGAAAAAATTCAATTCGCTCAAGCTAATTGAAGAAACAAGATAAATCAATCCATTCAAGGTGATTGAAAATCAAGAATAAAACAAGCAAATTCAATTTACACAAAATAATTGATTAAATCAAGAAAACCAAGCAAGTATCAAGAAAAATCAATTCACTCAAGATAATTGATTAAATCAAACAATATTCAAGAAAAAATTCAATTCGCTCAAGCTAATTGAAGAAACAAGAAAAATCAATCCATTCAAGGTGATTGAAAATCAAGAATAAAACAAGCAAATTCAATTTACACAAAATAATTGATTAAATCAAGAAAACCAAGCAAGTATCAAGAAATTTAAGATATTTTTATCAAAACAAAGAAAAATACATTAAATCAAGATTATCAAGAAAATCAATTGAAACAAGGAAATTGACTAAATAACAAAATCTCAAGTTAGCAAGTCAAGTTCAAAAAGTTCAAGTGAGTCCTTTCACATAAACAATATTCGAACAAGTGAATATTATAACAAGAACAAGAAAATCATAAAATGGAAGCATCCGATTACCTCTACCAGCAGACCACGATTGCAGAGGGAATTAAAACCTTATTAATCAATTTCAAAAAAGATGGTCCATCACGCAAGACTCCGGACCTCATAAAGAGACGCATTGAGACTCTCGACAGTTACTGGGTGGAATATGAAACCAATCATGAAAAACTACAAAAACTCTTATCAAGTGACAATATTTATTTCACCAATAATTATTACAAACAAACTTTCAACTTGTACCGCGAAGCGAAAGAATACGTTTCGAAGACAACACCAACCATCAGTGGTCCATCAACTTCGAAGCTGCCGCAACAAGAAAATCCATCAACTACCAAGTTGCCCCAAGAATTAAAGCCATCAACTCCGAAAGTGCAGCAACCACTTTTAACTTCGTGGGCGAGTGAAGAATCCTTGGAGGATAGACAAGGCGACATACAAGAAAGTGTCTCAAAAACAGATATTAATTATGGTAACCGCAAGTTAGACCAAATGCACAAGAAACAGTTAAGTAATTTCAAGGCATTTGCCAGAACGGTGTCAAACATAAACATACCCGGAGTACAAGAAAAATGGGAGTTCTAAGACATCCTACATGACATAACGGCGCGTTGGAAGGCCATCGACGCCCTTCATTGGGAGCTGGATAGCCAAGTAGACGGCCCCTATCAACAATATGAAGAGATATTTAATGACCACGAAAAACAATATTTGGATATCAAGAGACAAATAAATAGCAAAATGTGGTCGGTCTCGCATCGAGAAAAATCAACCCCTCAACTTGACATTCCAAACTTCAATGGCAACTATCAACAATGGGTGTCATTTAAAGATTTATTTTGTGAGGCTATACACACCAACCCCACTTTATCGAACGCGCAAAAGATGCAATTCTTGAAGAGCAAGCTAAAAGGAGAGGCCGAGCGTTTGATACAGCACCTACAAATAAGTTCAGACCACTACGCAACTAGCTGGGAAATTCTCAACAATCGCTTCAATAACAAAAAACTAATTTTTACAACACACATGGACACCCTAATGAACGTCCCAGTAACGCAACAAGGCAATTCAAATCAAATCAAACGCCTCCATGACGTCACGACTGAGTCTCTCAACGCTATCAAGAACCTAGGCATCGATATAAGTACCTGGGACTCCATCCTAGTATACATTTTAGTACAAAAACTAGACGCTGAATCGCATAATGTATACCTAGAAGCATTGAAACACCCAAGAGAACTGCCCGTGTTGTCCGAATTTTTAAAATTCCTGGAAAATAGATTTATTACGATGGAAACAAGTCGTCGTAAACAAGAAAGTAATCAGAAGAAACCAGGATTATTCCATAAACCATATAATATGAAGCAATACTCCAGCAACAAGGCTGTTTCGAACGAACACAAATGTCTCGTTTGTAAAAGTCAAGAACATAAAATTTATTTTTGCAAGCGATTCCTAGAAATGACACCAACTCAGAAGCGAAATGCAATTATGAGCTTTAACTTATGCACTAATTGCCTACATTATCACGAAGGCAAGCCGTGCAAGTCAGAAAAACGATGTCACGATTGTAACGGGTGTCATAATACATTACTGCATGCCGCTTTTACACAGACTACGAACGAAGTGACACCAAGGTCACAACCAACTGCACAAAATAACTCAAGATATGAATCAAGAACATATGTATCTCAACAAGGAGATAATTCAGAAATACTTTTGGCTACAGCCTTAATTAAAATACAAGGAGCAAACGGAGAGTACAGAATCATGCGTGCTCTCGTAGACCAAGGCTCTCAAGTCTCCCTTATCACCACTAACGCAGCGCAAGTGCTGGGCTTACGTCAAACTAAATGCAGAGGCATCATCACTGGCATCGGTACCAAAAATAACACCTGTACAGGAAGAATTAACATCTCATGTGCCTCCACGGCCGGCGACTATGAGTTCAACACGAACGCATACATCATGAACAGCCTGACCAACAACCTACCCAACGCATCTTTCGTGAGACCATCATGGGACTTCCTACAAGAGATTACATTAGCCGATCCAAACTTCAATAAAAGCAAGCCGATTGACGTGTTATTGGGAGCGGATGTTTACGCGAACATTATAATAAATGGAATGTACAAAGTCAGCAATAAGACACCGGTCGCACAGCAAACGCAACTCGGGTGGATTTTGTTCGGAAAAATACCAAGCTTACAATGCAACGTGACTTTAAATAATATGGAAGAAATTCACAAATATTGGGAAATAGAAGACATTCCCGAAGATTCGCAATTTTCAACCGAAGAAAATTATTGTATCGAGTACTATAAGTCAACGACCTCAAGATTGAGCGATGGAAGATACCAAGTTCGACTACCGCTCAAATCCACCATCAATCAATTGGGACAATCAAAACATAAAGCTGTGGCACAGTTCAGGTCCCTAGAACGAAAATTCCAGAAAAATAAAAATGTAGAGCAAGAATATAAAGCCTTCATACACGAGTATCAACGATTACGTCACATGAAATCGGCGGCACCTTGGTTAGCGACAAGTAATGCGATTCCACAATGCTACTTACCTCACCATTGCGTGCTGCGCGAGGAGTCCACTACTACTAAGACCCGCGTCGTTTTCAATGGATCGGAAAAACATCAAATGGAACGAGTCTAAATGATTGTATGTACAAAGGCCCAAACCTACAAAAGGACCTTTTAACACTCATCATGAGTTGGAGGCAGTATCAAGTCGCCTTCACAGCCGACATAGAAAAAATGTATCGGCAAATATGGGTTCACGAAGACGATCAAGCGTTACAAAAGATTATATGGAGAGATAACCACCACGACTTACTGCAAGAATATCAGTTAACCACGGTGACTTACGGCACCAAAGCTGCGCCTTACCTCGCAATGATGACATTACGTCAACTGGCAAATGATGAAAAGCACAAATACCCAGAAGCCGCTCATATACTGGAAAATCGTTTCTACATGGACGATTTAATTCATGGCTCAGATACATTAGAGTCAGCGCTCAAGCTAAAACAAGACCTAATTAATCTCATGTCAGCTGGAGGCATGAACTTAAGAAAATGGAGTTCCAATAGAAAATAACTACTACAAGAGATCCAACAACAAGAACAAAGCACTTATAATTTCAAGTCGTCAGAATCTTCTAAGACCCTCGGGTTATATTGGAACCCCGCTCAAGATATTTTTGTGTTCCAATATCATGTTGACAAGGAAAACATGGAAAACACAAAAAGAAGAATATTAGCGGCAATATCAAGATTATTTGACCCGCTGGGGTGGCTCACCCCCTTCTCCACTAAAATGAAAATATTTTTCCAACAAGTATGGAAAACAAACAAGAATTGGGATGACATACTTCCCGATGAAATCATTCAAGAATGGCTCAAGATTAAAACAGAAATAAAATATATAAATCAAGTTCAAATACCACGGTGGCTCGGTACTGCCGCCTCGTGCAGGATCGAGTTACATGGCTACTGCGACGCGTCACAAAAAGCATACGCGTGTGTCATATACAGCAAGGTATTAAAATCAGGCCACGCGGAAACAATATTAATTACGGCGAAATCAAGAGTCGTCCCGGCGAAGAAAACAGTAACTTTGCCAAGATTGGAGTTATGTGGTGCTCTACTTCTAAGCAGACTTATGGAAAAAGTCAAACAAGCATTATTAGCCACCGAAAACATAATTATTTATGGTTGGGTAGACTCAATGGCAGTATTGGGATGGCTACAAGGAAATCCCGACCGCTGGAAACCATTCGTGTCCAACAGAGTTCGCAAGATAACCAATACAATGCCCGCAGACTGTTGGCAGTACATCAAATCATCTGAGAACCCTGCTGACTGCGCATCTAGAGGATTGACAGCGAGCCAACTGCAGCAACATCCACTATGGTGGAAAGGACCCGCGTGGTTGTCCACCTACGAACAAACAAAACAAGAACATCCTGTATATACTACAAATGAAGAAGTGCAACCGCGTAAACAAGTCACGGTTGTCACCCAAAAAGAACAAAATGTAATAAATGAGCTTATAAATAAATATAGTTCATTTAAAAAGCTCGTGCGAATCCTAGCATGGATTAGAAGATTTATCATGAAAAATCAAGACAGAGAGAAAACTCCAACGCTCACTCTATCAGAGTTACAAGAAGCAAGAAAAATATTAATTAAGCAAGTCCAAAGAGAAGAGTTTGAAGAAGTACAAGATCTGAAAAAGAAAAAACAAATTTTGACTAGTAGCAAGATCCTAAATTTGAAACCATTTTTAGACAATGATGGCATTTTTCGCGTAGGTGGAAGACTGCAAAACGCACCTATTAGCCCGGAAAGAAAAAATCCAATTATTCTACCCCAAAATCACCGACTTACAGAATTAATATTGAACGATGCTCACGAGCGAACATTCCACGGCGGCGCTCGGGTTACACTTGCTTATACACGGCAAAAATACTGGGTACCAAGCGGCAATCGAATAACGAAGAAATACATTCACAAATGCGTTACCTGTAAGAAACAAAAACCTAAATTACAACAACAGATTATGGGAGACTTACCTGCAGTGAGAGTGAGTCCGTCGCGTCCCTTCAAGCACACGGGCGTGGATTTCACAGGACATATCCTCTTGAAGGCCAGCAAGGGTCGTGGGATAAAAACCACAAAAGGATATGTGGCCGTTTTCGTGTGCATGGTTACGAAGGCGGTCCATCTTGAATTAGTCTCCGACTTGACGACTTCCGCTTTCATCTCGGCCCTTCGTAGAATGGCTGCTAGAAGGGGAACACCAAGCGACATCTACTGTGACAATGGGAGCAACTTCATAGGCGCAAGTCGGGTTCTACAAGAGGAATACCACCAGATTTTACAAGTAATCGGTGACGACTTCTATAAAGAACTAGCAGATATGGAAATCAAGTTCCACTTCAACGCCCCCTCGTGGCCTTCGGCGGGAGGGTTATGGGAAGCTGCTGTTAAGAGTTTCAAATTCCATTTAAAGAGAGTCATAGGAGAGCAAAAACTCACTTATGAAGAGTTCTCGACGCTGCTGGCGCAAATAGAAGCTTGCCTGAACACAAGACCTCTGTGTGCAATAACAGATGATCCCGAAGATCTGAACTATTTGACGCCCTCTCACTTCCTAACAAGTGGACCCGTAATGACATTAGTTGAAACGGAGAGGGACTTAAGAACACGCTGGCAACTTACTCAACAAATATTAAAAGACATCTGGAAGCGCTGGTGTAATGAATACTTATCTCAGTTGACATCAAGGTCAAAATGGAAACATCCGAAACAAAATATAAAGATCGATGATGTAGTTCTCGTCCATGAAGAGAACCTGCCCCCAGGCAAGTGGATTATGGGCAGAGTTGTCGAATTACACCCGGGGAAAGATGGCCTCGTTCGGGTGGTTACCCTAAAAACAAAGAGCGGACACATGAAACTTCCCATTACAAAACTATCAATACTAACAAGCTGCGAAGACATCGACGCAAATAAACAAGAAAACATGGACACCGCAGCCGGACCGACAAAGAGCGTCCACAAACCGAAAAACAAACCTTCATTCTTCACATCATTACTAGCAACATTAATGCTGTTTATGATGATTTTATCAAACACTGAAGCCACTATCAATATCACCAAGTTCAAACTCAATCAAAGTTTATTTTTTGATAAACTTTCCAACATGCAACTTATAAACGACGAATGGACATTAGTTGTTTTTTATCAAATGGAACCTTATTGGCAAGGAAATAAGGCCCTTCAAAACTACATTGCTATGCTCGATAAAGCATGCACTATACTAAGAGAGCAAACACACTGCAACGCAATCTTAATTCAGTTACGTCACGGCTACGAGGAACTCGAGCACTACAACCAGCTGTTCCTGAGTCAGCAATTCCGCGCGCAGCCGGCTAGACGACGTCGGCGCAGGAGAGGGCTTGTCAACGGCATTGGATATCTCGCGAACAGCCTCTTCGGAGTATTAGACGAGAGATTCGCGGAACAGTATGAAAAAGATATCAAATTACTGCAAGAGAACCAAAGGCATATCATGACCCTCTGGAGAAACCAGACATCAATAGTGGAGTCTGAAAATAATCTTTTAAAGCGAACAGAAAAACTTATGGATCAACAACATAAGACTATAAATCAACATATAAATACATTAGAAAGAGCTATAATGACCTCGAAAAATACGGAACAAACAAACAACATTGCTAATGACTTCGCAATTGGGTCCATTATCGCAAGCAACGTACTCAACAATTTACAAACGCAACAGCGTACCTTACTAGATACGGTTACTGATATATATCAAGGGCGTTTCAACTTACACTTGCTTACGCCGGAACAGCTGATAGCCGAGTTGAGTATTATATCAAGCAAGTTACCTAAAGAAGTTTCGTTACCAATTGAAAACATTCACACAGATTTACGTAAACTGTACAGTCTTATCAAGATAAAAACAAGATCATTATCAGATATTCTTCTATTTGAAATGAAAATACCATTGATTAGCAGAGAATCTTACGAGATTTTGAAAATAATTTCTATCCCGAAACATTTTCAAGGCGAACTAATAATCAAGCTAGTTCCGATATCAGATTACATCGCTATGAACATCAAGAGAGATTCGTTTATTCCAATGAACGAAATTGACGTCCGAGCTTGTACAGTATACTCGGAGACTTATTATTGTCACAGTCAAAAACCAGAATATGAAATGAAAAGTGACAAAAATTTATGCGAGTTGGAGCATCAAGAATGTCTGATCAAGAAAGGCACAAAGATACATGGCTGGACAGCTTCTCAATGAATACCTACATATACTCATGTTGTAAACAATGTCAACTGAGAGTAATGTGTCCAGATCAAATGACAGCGCATCAATTATCCGGAAATGGCCTCATTAACGTAGGTCATGGATGTATTATCAAGACAGAAACCTTCAAGATTTATCCTCATAAACCACATATTAGTGAGGTTTGAATGTCTCCAGATTTTTATACTCCTACAATATCACCAATAAACCACATAATTAACATATCAATCCCACAAGTGATTTACTCAAGCAAATCACAGATGGAACTTGCACAAGAAGCTTCAGTCATTGACACCAAAATACAGAAATTAAAAGAGACGAGTGCTGAAATCCTGTCAAGTGGAATATCTACTCATGATGTACACCATTACGTCATGATTAATATCGTCTTCGGAGTCATTATCACCATTGCTGGGATTCTAATAATAAATCGACTGAAGTCAAGATGTCGAAGCGTGGACACAGCTCAACGAGAAACAACACCATCAGCGCGCGAGCGGCGGGCGACGCCTCCCCGCGCCTCCTCGCCCCGCGCCGCCCCGCGACCGCCGACGAGAAGCAGCGGACGCAACATGAAGCAGACTACAACTCCTATATTAAGAAAATTCAATGATATTTTCCAAGAACAGTCTGTTTAATGTTTTTTATTTTAATTCAATCATTATTTTATACATCAACTAGTTTTATCTCATCTTAATCTGTCTGGCCCGGGAATATGTACGCACATCGTTCCGTGTCAGCATTTATGCGATACAGGCATTAAGCCCGTACTAGCGTATTCCACTAGCCAGTGCACTACATACCATCAGACAGTGTACTCACGTGTTAAGGACTCAATAAAATGGATTTACATAACATACTTACAAGTTTTATTCATCATATCAAGATATCATCTACAACACTGTGCAGAGCTACCAAGAGCCTGTACAATATTAAGGACCACTTCCATAACTCCAAGACTTTGGTGAGCGCTCCTGTTTCTATTGGAAATGTGTCTACTAAGTTGGAATTCTACAAAAAACATATTTGGATGCGCAAGGATCATGATTTCAAAAATCAACCTGATTTCAGAGAGTATGTTTTGACATACTTTCATTGAGAGATAAGTTTTATAAGGTTAACTATTTGATACACATAAAACTATAGTCCTTATGAATACTTTTATTATTTTTCCCTCAATGCGGCCGAATGTTAACTATTTGATACACATAAAACTATAGTCCTTATGAATACTTTTATTATTTTTCCCTCAATGCGGCCGAATGTTTGGATAGTATCTATGTTTGTGAATTATTAATAAATTATCTCAAATTATGTAAATAAATAGTTCACCTACTACTTGTTATTTATGTTGTTGTATTTCTCTTAAAGTCGACTCTGTCTAAAGGTGTTCGCTCCGTCCAGTACCATTCATTAAAGGTTCCCTCTTCACCATTGGCACTTCCCCTATAATTTATTAAAGACCTATCCCCTCTCGCGCGCCAAGATGCATTCTGCGCATGCGTGTAATGTCCGTAAGTCATTTAAAATTAGCGCTCAAAAGACTCAATTGCGATTTGTCGCTGGAGAAAGCGAGTGGGGAAATATTTGAACATTTTTAACGAATGTATCCTGGAACCTTTAGACAGCGAGCACCTTTAGAGAGAGCACCTTTAGACAAAGTCGACTGTACTTCTATGATTCAATACGATGTTTATTTGCAACCTTATCTCATTTCACTTTAGGTTCTCTTTGGTCTCGTACAACAAAAGTTTGTGAATGAATCGAATTTACAATGTTTATTGTGTAAATAAAATAATGCGTACGCCCACATGTACAAAAATAAACTATACTATCTTAAAGATGTGAAATTACATTCCAAACTAATCATATCAATTTAAAAACAAATTAAACCTAATAATAGAAATAGTATCTGGTGCCACTATGTCTAGCGACGAAATATCGCCGTTCTCAAGGTCGCCCTATTTGGCAGACTAAAAGTGTTAGAGACTGATAAGAAATGTCCAGTGAACAACGTTATTGATTAAACTTTCTGATAGTTTCAGTGTTACTTTATCGACAAATTGTTTTATAAATTGTTTAGAAACTATTTATACACAAATAAAACATTTATTATTTTAATTTGTTTATTGGGAAATTTAGAAACAGTAATAAAGAGAAAGAGAAAACATATTGCTTATAGTAGTTCAATAGTTTTCAAAATTAATCTCAATTGTTACAAAATCTTATCTCTATATATGACAAAGCTCAAAAATTAACTTAGTGTCACTGCGACTTATTTAACTGATAAATTTACATAAGATTTTAAATAAAAACTAAATACGTTGTGTAAATAAATCTGAAAACTATAATTAAAAAAAGAAAATGATAGATTACATCATGGAAATAATTAAAGTTACTTCTTTTTATTTAATCTCGAAGTACAACTATCTTCATTTTTTCTTTTTAGAGAGCCTTGAGATGTTGACGTCACAGTATTTGATTGATCATTATCATTAGCTTGTTGTCAATTGCCAGATCCAACATGTTGAAAAACGTCATTGGGTGCAAGAAGATACGACATTAGCACCGGTGCATTGATGGGTGTCTGGAAAAAAACAGATAGTAAGAATCTTTTGTACGTCAATACTCGAAGAAAAAAAACACTACTCGTTACTATTTGACACAATAGTATATAAATAGTACATAAAATAGTACACAAATAATAGTAAGTGCTACGTCGCATAAAACTGAGTTCTCTTAATGTAGTACTGTCATGCGCTGACGGCAATCGGTCGTATGTTGCGTTGCGTAGGCTAATATCCGAATACACTAAAACTTTACATTTTTAAAGATATCTCTAACTACTATATCAAATATTAACCAGTGGTGTATTTTGTTCTGTGTAGGACGTTTTTCAAAAGGCCTATGAAAACTCACTGCGTTTCCTTGGCTAGAGCTTGGTTCCATTATTTATTTTTCTTTCTTTAGATTAAAGTGAAATTGTGTTGGTGTCTGATCTGATAATCACGAATCTGGAAATTTGTTATACATTTCGCTTCTGTTATTATGTATGAGTATGATGAAAAGTTAATAAGCACGAGAAATTTGAAAACACCCGGCGCACGCGCACCCTGTGGAAATTAATAAACGGTAACTTTGGCTATTTGAATTTATAAATTTACTTGTGGGTAATGCGCGCGCATTTAAGAAACCACATTTTCGATAAATTCGATACTCAACAACTTCACACAAACACTGAATTTTAAGTAAAAGAATTCACCTATACAAACATCCATGAAGATTTCCTACTTTTCAGCTTTCTGGTTTCCAAATTTCTTGTTGTGAGAATAAATTAATATTTAAAATTAGTTTATTCGTTTACAAGTGGCTGATCTGTAATTTAAAATGAGATTTGTAAATATAAAGTTGATTTCATTTCTCTATTATATTAAAGCGTATGGTATAAATATTACTAATGGGTAGGGATTTTTAAATTTTATTTACAGTTTTTTATTTTAATATTCCTATTGCAAAAATAAACGCCTCGATTTTATAACTATGGGTTCACTTTTACCTTAGGTATAGAAAGTTGACAACAATAATGACATATATTATATATATGTCGTAGACTAGGGCAGACTCTAGCAGGGGAGAGATCCATCAGAAGGTATTTTCGGGATAGTGTTATTGAAATAAGAATTATAAGAACAGTTTAACAGTGTATTGAGGTAATAAAGCATGATTACAATAAAAACAGCAAACGATGAAAGCATAGGATGACTTTAGGATAATTTTAAGTAACAGATAATAATGTGGGACTACCGAACCCGTGGGTCACTGGAAGACCCGCCACCACCCATGGCCATCCCGCGAGGCCGAAACGCAAGATGCGCCGGGAATCTATTCACGTGCGCCCTTGTACAAATTCTAATTTGGTAGTCCCTTCTGTACTCACACTCTCCTTTATGGAGTACGGCTATGTGATGCGAGGCAATTAATAAAGACTTCTTCTTTCTTCAATGGATGAGCGGCTAGTTAGAGCACGCGCGCACCGGTGACTTTTGTCAGCATGACAAAAAAGTTTTTGTCGCTGTCACGTCACGCCTCCAAAGCGAGGTGCGCTCACGAAAGGTGAGTGTAAGTTTTTTTTTTAAAGCTTCATTTGTCGAAATGGATTTCGAAGAGACGGTCGTCATCTGTGAGCTTATAAGGAAACTCAAAAGAGAAAAAAAGCGAAAAGAATACTGGGTACACCCCCTTTGGAGTGACAGGTTAATAAATGGAAAGTTCTACACCATGTTTCATAAACTTCGGGAACATCCAAAGAAATTTTTTGGGTATTTTCGAATGAGTGTTAGAAGTTTTGATGAATTACTTCGCAATTTAGGACCTGCGTTGACATACGAAAATACAAACATGAGATTGTCTGTTCCGGCTGAAGAAAGACTCGCTGTTACTTTGAGGTAAATATAAGTAATTAGAATATTATGTAATTTTAAATTGTTTATTTTAATGAAAATACAAAAATGTTATACAAATTAAAGTAAGTAGTTTTTAACTATAATCAAAAAAGTAATTGAAATGTAATATTCTTTAATTATTCTTCATGTTGGTTGATATTGTACTCCTGGCAGATGTCATACAATTCGGAATCTTCTGTAAACTCTGTAATATAGGTTTGATTTGATGACGATGAGGCGGCTGAGGAGTTTTTCGGGTCTTGCTTAGGAGGCGATGATTGTGAAGATGAATTCGGTTGAGTGTGTGCAGAGGGTAGCAAATTTTTGGAACTTGTAGATGTATGAGTAGGAGAAGGAGATAAAACAAGTTGAGTGTTTCTTGCTAAGTGGAGCGGATTTTGAGGAATGTGCGATGGAAGAGAGACAGAATATTTGGGTTTGATTTGTATATTTTGAGGGCTTGTAGATGGAATATATGCAGGAGAAGGAGATAAAATCAGTGGAGTGTTTCTTGCTAAGTGAAAAGGGCCTTGGGGACTTTGCGATGGTATAGAAACAGAATATTTGGGCTTGATTTGGAAATTTTGAGGACTACCTCTATAAATTGTGGATGGGCTATTCATAGGAGAATAATTATTGCGCTGAGTGTTTTGTTTCTGATCTTCCTGGAAAATTTGTAAAATTTTTATCTGTACGTCTAGTTTATTCTCCTCCGGGACTGCTTTTAACAACGGCACCAAAGACAGCGCAAAATGCTTTTCCTTGTCATCGTCATTACAGTCACTTTTGTTATTTCTCATAGCCTCGATAAACCTGTTATCATCAACTCTTTTGTTGTTTAAAATCTCTAGAAGCCTTTCTTCGTAACATATTTTATTCTTATTTTTCTTTCGGGAATATTCTTCTCGCTGTAGTACTTCCACACTGGCATCCTGACTATCTTCTTCGCAAGCAATTTCCTCTACAGAATCAGCATTTCCTGAGGTTTTTCGGGTATCCATGCTTGGGATAAGAAATAAAAGTTGGTCAAAATGTTTGTACTTTCTTCTTTTTGTAGCGGCCTGGCCAGACTTAGTACATTTTTGCTCACGTAGCTCACGTGAAAAACAAGCCCTTAAATTCTTCCATCGTTTTTGTACAAGTTTACCTGAAAATAAATATTTAACTAGTATAAAACAGTCAGTCATTTATTTAATTTATGTATTTTTAACTTTAATTTTGTATTATGTATTTAATTTTCTTTTGTTTCAGATATCTTGCAACCGGCAACAGTTTTTACAGCATATCATTTGAATATTTGATAGGTGCCACCACAGCACGAGAAATTGTAAAATCTACATGTTCCGCGATCTGGAATTTACATACACTATACAAGCCTGAAAAGTCTGAAGAGGATTGGTATACTATTTCAAATCAGTTTTACCAACGGACAAATTTTCCGAACATAATTGGCGCAATTGATGGCAAACATGTGAGAATAATTCAGCCGGAAAACACCGGTTCGCAGTGTTTCAATTACAAAAAGTACTTTTCTACTGTTCTCATGGCATGGGTAGATGCAGATTATAAATTTGTATACATAGATGTTGGTGCTAATGGAGCAGCAAGCGACTCCAATGTATTTCAGAATTCTGGCATGTGCAAAAGATTGCAGCAAAATCAATTGAGCATACCAGATGATCGTAATTTGCCATATGATGAAAATGGAAAACAAATACCATTTTGTTTGGTCGCTGATGAGGCATTTGGCTTGTCGAGGCATATTTTGCGACCATATGCAAGAAAATCATTGTCTACTGTGAAAAAAATTTACAACTATCGCCACACTAGGGCACGACGCATGGTTGAATGCACTTTTGGTATACTTTGTAACAAATGGCGAATTTTGCACAGGCCCCTTGACGTCAGTCTTGATTTTGCTGATATAATAGTAAAAACATGTTGTATTTTACATAATTTTGTACGGTGCAGAGATGGCATTCAATTTACTGACACTGTTTACGATTGTCCATTAAAAGGTATTGCAACAAATCCATCAGACAGAACCATATCAGCAGCAAATATACGTAATTATTTTGCGAATTACTTTACTTCACCACAAGGGGCTGTGTCATGGCAATATGACAAAATCTGAATTTCACTTTTTTGTACAACTGTTGTTTTAGCTACAAATACTAAAAATAAAAAGATACTCACCAGCTTCAGTTTTTTCTTGTGACGACAACGTACCCCAAACTGTAGAAAATATTATACGACTGATTTCATCCCATGCTTTAATTTTCAAATTAGAGTCTGAATACTCTTTCAGCTTTTTATCGTAAATTGCTGCTCTTTTTTCAACTTGTTCAATAAGTAAATCATTATCGATATCCTCTTCATGCACTTTCACGTTTTGCGTAGACGTTGACGCCATTTTGCGTTCGCTAAAGACGACGGTCCGAATGCAAATGGCGGAAGAACTACGTGTTGAGTGACAATTTTGTTGCCCGTGCGCGCGCTGCTATAAAAACCTAGCGGCGCGGTGACAGTTTCGTCACGGGCTTGTCCGCTGGTCGGCGGACAAAAATGTCACCCAATTGTCACGTCGTAACGTGCGCGCACCTCCATACATACTCATAGACTTGATGTGAGTGACGAAACAGTCACGGTGACAAAAGTCACCGGTGCGCGCTAGCACTTATTACACGTCTTGACTCGTCGATGGTCGAATGGGAAGTGCTCGTTGCGACTGCGCGCCGAATATGACGTCTTCACAGTATTTCCAGCTATCCGCAAGGTGGCGCTTCGATTGACGTTGCGTTTCTCAGTCAAAATGATGACTAGGCTCATGACCCTCTACGACACGGCCATCCTGCGAAACACACGCCCTCGTGTGTTGATCTGAAATATAAGAATACCACAGCACAGTACCTTGTTCGCTCGGTCATTCCTGACCCTATGGTTGTAAGAGACTCTACACTAGCTCTCTTCTTATCATTCTAAACTCAAAACAATATTCCTTAACTCGTTGAAAGACAAATCGAAATTAATAAACATTGCTAACGTTTCTACTCAGTGACGTTGATTCGTCTGATTTTTGTAACCTGTAGGTACTTATAGACTTTAGTAGTACCTTTATAAAACATAGAGGCTAGTACAGTACTCGCCATACTTTTAACTGTACCTATTAAACGTAGCCATACTTTTATAACCTGTACCTATTGTACGTAGATACACTACTGTTAGACTATGCAGTATACATCTCAATATGAAATTGCCAATCACAAAGTAGCAACCTTAACACGCTTTACTTCACTTATAGCTGTCTATAGACTCTCAGCTTGTGGTCAATTCTTCGACCAAATCTGTACTAAGTCAGTCATAGGTAATACAGTCTATCTACTATCATAACACGTGATAACTGTCTACGAGTTACACAATTAGTAATCGTCATAGAAAGTCGAAACAAAGTCCGCCTAATGAGTTGTCCCCATATTTCTGTATGGCGCAGAAACCTCGACGGTTCCCCTGAAAGACCGACGCAAAATCGATGCGCTGAAAATGTGATGTTGGCAGAGACTTTAGAGATTACTTTACTTCATAGATCATCATAATCTTACAACTCAGATCACAGACTTGATTAACACAAAGTATTTACAAACGGGACATAATTTATTTACAAGGTAATTTCTTGAAAGAACAATAATCAATTAACCTGAGTAGTCATGTACCAGAGAAAACCATCATTTACCAAACTTCAAAACCACATTATTTACAACAAGAGCTCACAGAACTTCCAAGTATGCCACCCTCTAAGCCACGGCTTACATAGCCGACCAGCTGATCATCAGCCGCCACACAACATACGTGTGCCCCCGTGTGCATCACTCACTGACTACACACGATACGGTCACTATAGACCTCGACCTCCGCCAGAGCTAAACGCGCACCGCGCACCCACGGACTACTTGAGTTACCCCAAGAGACACCGATTTCCACCGGGCTACGACTACGTAATAGCTACTGGTATAGTCGACATCAATACGGCCTATAGAGTGCTTACTGTTCACGCTCTGGCTCATCAGCACAATCAACATCATTAATATCTGCTGGTACATAACCTTCAGGCATCGTTCTTAGCCTATCGTGTGCGTACTTGAAAGTACGCTTCGAGTCTAAAGCTTTCAACGTATAGCGATCCCCATCCAACACTTCAATCACTTTGGACGGTCCCTTGAATTTTGGGTCTAACTTTAACTGGTTACGTTCTTCATTGGCCAGTAAAACAAAATCGCCTAGCTATTTTACCGATTAAAAACTCGAGGGGAGAAGCTTTGGTAACGCGGTTCATAGTACAATTAATCGCGAGTTGTACCTCACCTAACGCGAGTAACAAGTCCACTATCTTTCATTTAATATAAAAAAAAACAAAGACAAAAATCAACAAGATCTGTTCACAGTACTCAGTGGTCATTGCTCATTTGTCCGGCAACCTCCATCCGGTGTCATTCCAGTGCCTCCATCCAGCACTCACTAACACCTCCATCCAGTGTCAGTCTACTACCACTTCCATCCAGTGGTATCAGACAACTGAGCAATACCCATATTAAATCTAAAATAAAGCACAACCTGTGCAATCAGCAAAATAATTAAATCACATTATATAACCGACCACTGTGCAACCACTAAAATATCTGGACTTTCATCATTATCCTTCAACATTATCTCACAAAGCTTGAAACAACTACAATCTGTTGGCCACGCGCCCATAGCCTCCATCAGCCCACCATCATCGATAAAACACAATCACCTCCATCCGGTGATGCCACAAGCTTTGAGAAAACAAAACTATCACATAAATTTCATAAAAATCTTTGCTCGATAGTCGTCACGTATTGAGTTAGTTGCTTACATCCGTCTAACAAAGTCTTAAACAGGTCGAACTAAAGTAAGTCACAGGTTTAACCAAGTCACTCAAGACATAATTTGAAATTATCCACCGTCAATCTATTTACATTCCTTTCGATAAAATAATTTGTCACCAACAAAAATTACGTTACCTACTAACCAAACTGTATTTTTTTCAATAATCGTAATTTGGCGGTCAACGTTAAAATTATAATCAAATCATACCCTCGGCAAAAAATAATTTTTTAAATTTTGTGTTCGTATTCGTTTCTAGACAGTAATAATTCATTGTGAAACAAAATTTAATTGTAACTCATTGTGGTGCATAAAAACTTAGGACTTTTTTTAATTTTTATCTTTACACGTTCTACGCGGAAACAAATTATTCTAAACCGGTTCTAATCTCACTTGAAACAAGTAAACTCGTCACGACTCACCGAATGCTAAATTGCAGCCTGTAGTTGTCGTGGACCCTACGATGTCTGGTCTTGCATCTGCAGGCACTCGCCACTTCGCGTCGTCAGTAGCATCCAGTTTCCTCAGCCTCAGGCGGTCGGTGCGAAAAGATCACGATGTAACATGAAAACAAAAGACATTGCATTAGAAATATTGTGGGACGTTGGAATCCTTAATCCCACTTCTGATGTCGTAGACTAGGGCAGACTCTAGCAGGGGAGAGATCCATCAGAAGGTATTTTCGGGATAGTGTTATTGAAATAAGAATTATAAGAACAGTTTAACAGTGTATTGAGGTAATAAAGCATGATTACAATAAAAACAGCAAACGATGAAAGCATAGGATGACTTTAGGATAATTTTAAGTAACAGATAATAATGTGGGACTACCGAACCCGTGGGTCACTGGAAGACCCGCCACCACCCATGGCCATCCCGCGAGGCCGAAACGCAAGATGCGCCGGGAATCTATTCACGTGCGCCCTTGTACAAATTCTAATTTGGTAGTCCCTTCTGTACTCACACTCTCCTTTATGGAGTACGGCTATGTGATGCGAGGCAATTAATAAAGACTTCTTCTTTCTTCAATGGATGAGCGGCTAGTTACACGTCTTGACTCGTCGATGGTCGAATGGGAAGTGCTCGTTGCGACTGCGCGCCGAATATGACGTCTTCACAGTATTTCCAGCTATCCGCAAGGTGGCGCTTCGATTGACGTTGCGTTTCTCAGTCAAAATGATGACTAGGCTCATGACCCTCTACGACATATATATATATATATATATATATATATATATATATATATATATATATATATATATATATATATATATATATATATATATATATGTCGGAGATGATCATGAGTCTCTTAGTCCATCTCTTTGGCCTGGATGTCGATTGGTGCGCCACCTGACGGGTGGCTTGCAACTATTATGACAACGTCACAAGTAGCATGGCGGCGACGGCAGCCGCAAGGATATTGGGACCAAGAACTAGAAACCATTCAAGAGCGAAGAAGCGTAAACCTTGATGCGTTAAAGAGATGCGTGAAAGCTCCAGAAAATAGAAACGTGAGTGCAGGATGTACTGTTAACAATGTGTAGGGAGTCAAGCTGTGCGTATGTGGCAACTAGCAAGAGCCCCGGCGCATCTCCCGCGAATCGGCCTGATGAGATTGGCCATGGGTGGTGGAGGGTTTTGTAAATAACCCGCGGGTTTCGGCTACAATTGTAAACTCGTAAATGTGGCTTTAATTTGACAATACATTCTTAAAACACTATAGATACCCCTTTATTGCTACGAAATCCCGATAAATACGTTCTGATGGCCATTACTCGCTCATGGGCGAGTCTTCTCCAGTCTTTCCCCGACATCAGAAGTGGGATAGAGATCTTCACGTTCACAATGTTATCTAGCTCGATCTTATTTTTTTCATGCCAAATAAACTGCGTGTACGAAATGCTGAGCGGCGGAAGATACGACGAAATGGCAAAAGTCTGGTGAAACACATGAGAGAGTGCTGGTTCGTGGTTGGTCCATAATTACGTACAACTTACAACCTACAAGGCATACACCCTGAAATTTTGCATTCGGTGAGTCGAACCATGTTTACTTGTGAGAGAATCGCTGTTTTCACAAATAATGTGTAACGAACTAAGATGAAAGTTACTAAGTACTGAGTTTCTATGCACCAACTTGGTGACGGAGTCTTGCAATCTGGAAAATAATTGAAATAGTTCTACGGTTTCATTATAAAGGATTTACGAAGGGTTTTAGAAGGGTTATGTGTGGTAAAATAATCAACATCATTATAGAGATCAGGCCCGGTTTATGCCAGGGTACACTGAAATATGGTTTTTGAAAAACATTATTCACAAATGTGGTGTGGTAAAAAATGGATAAATGGCTACGACAAACCTAAAAAAATCAATAATTGTTACAAACAAAAATGGCCGATTTCGCACGAACAGCTGATGACACCCCATTCTTGACTTTTATGAAAAGTATAGGCAAAAGCAAAAGAGATTGGTTCCTTATTTTATGGGCTAAGCGTATTCACTTTAGTTATGTGATCTACTTTGGTTCAATCTGGTTAAATACTTTGCCGATGATTAACAGCGTAACGTCTGCCGAGCAAGGTATGGTTAGTTTGATTGAATACTAGGTTTTATGTGATAATTTTATTTTCTCAAAGCTTGTTTCATGGTGATTAATTGTTATTAGGCGCAGAAATTAATTGTTATTTTATCTACCCCTTGGGGTTAGGTACCTTGGCTTACCGTGCCGATTGCCGAGTCACCAGATGCTGACTGTTTCAAGCTATGTACAAAAGCGTTGTATGTGAAAAAAGACAAGTACCTAATGATGATCTGGTTATTTTGTGATTGCTCGATAGTTGGTACTATTGTTGTTTCCTTTGGTAATACGTGTCTCGTGGATAGGACATACATGGCATGATTTTGTTGTTTTTATAATGTAGAACTTTGAGTACCTAAGTACCTACCGTAAGGTTCCAATTCAGACTTATCATTAATACTATCAACTTACTGCAGTTTCTAAAATGAGAATCTTGTTAATTATTAAGACCTTATGTACCATTGGACAGCAAATAAATAAATATGAAATATGAAACGAAATAGATAGCAAACTATGATACTCCTTCATTATATTCGTGTCGAATAGAACAGAGCATACAGTTTTGTATGTCCCTATTCGTAGGCGTAGGTGTATATCTAGTCTTTCTTCTGTCTTTGAGTGGCGTGCGTTTATTGGGGTGTGCGATAGGTGTAGCTTTTCATACAATTTCTAACAGATAATATTTTGATTACCGATAACAAGTTATTATTTGGGTTTTGTTAAAAGTTATTGAATATTACGTTAGTGAAAAAAAAAGTAGCTGTTTAACGATAATTGCAAATTGTATTCAGTTGTGTAATTTTTATATAGCTTGACCGCAACAGAGGTGACTTGTCAATTTTATTGTGGCGCTATCAATACCGTAAGGATGTAGTATTCTGTGACAGAAATGGAATGTCGCCAACAATGGAACATGGATAAGAAGGAACGTGACGGAAAAAGAAACTAACATGTCTCGGTTGTGAAATGAAAATAATGACGATTCGGAGAAAGACCTAGCGCCCTCCTTCAGTGACACCAAACATAGACGGTGTAAACCGACGAATTGTAAATGATGTACAATAACGAAGGCGGCTTATTAAAGTTATAGACTACTTGATAGCGTCGAGTTATATTTCCTCTATATAGTTCTTCTTCCTCTGTATAGTAAATAAATTATTAAGCTCGTTTTTCCGCAATCTGTTAAAGTAACCTGAAGTCGTGTGGGACCATGATAATATTGTTATTTAAATAAAATGTATGGATAACATAAATAATGGGTGGTAGGTACTGTTACAGCCAATGTTATTACTTTCGTGGGTACACGTACGATGTTAAGTAACTGCGTCAAATACGTAGCGCCTGCATGCTACTACCTGCTGGCTACCTTCTATCGAATTCTAAACGTACGATAAGCAGTAAAAAAAGGATCTAGGGTCAGACCGTTGTAACATATTAGGTATTCAGTTCGTACTTAGTGAGTAATAAAGTAGGTTGTTTCAGCCTGAGTGGCATCTGCTGGCCTGTGTGGCATCTACTGGCCTGTATGGCATCTACTCGCCTGTGTGGCATCTACTGGCCTGTGTGGCATCTACTGGCCTGTGTGGCGTCTGCTAGTCTGGGTGGATTATTCTGTGGGGGATCGAAAATAAAACAGAAAACAATACCTTTTATGTCTGATGTTCTGGAGTCTTTGGTATTAAAATGATGACTTACATGTTTTAGTATTGGGTAGTATTTAGGTAATTATTTGTGTAATAATGTAGAAGGTTCCCATATGATATGCGATGATTTGATACTGAATGCAAACTTATGCAGACAGTTAGAGGATGCTAGTATTAACTTTTCTATAGTCATGCAAATTCGATAGGAAGCCATGTGGTTGACTAACATGTAGTCGCGGGGATGATTGTTCAATAATCACAGAGATGATCAGCAAGGATGGTCAATATAGTCACAGGGATGAGTGGTGGATAATTACAGGGCTGATTATTTTCATGAATTCAAAAGTTAGTGTAATAACACATTAGTGGAGATGAACAATGGTAGAGAAAACAAATTTGAGATATTTTCATACAAATTTACAAGCTACCAATATGTAAATACAGGGTTAAGTGAGGGTTAGTTTCAATATTGGCTATAATTCTAATCAGACGTTTTTGCATAGTGAAAAGGGTAGGTGAATTTACGCTGTTCCCTCACAAATTATTACAAATTTAATTGTATTACCAAACAGTTAGTCAAATGTCAGTTAGTGCAAAGTTACATACAGCCGACGGACTGTGTTCTTACATGTAGGGACCCGCTATACCGTGTTACTTCTGATTTTATGCAACTGGGATTAGGTCGAAGAATAGACTACGAACTAACAGATATTTAGTAAAGTGTTGTTACTATTACGACCTTGGCAATTTCGTATTGAAACGTCAGAGTGCAGAGCACCTACCGGTTACAAAAGTAAGAAGAGTGATAATGAAAGGTGGTTTTGAATTTGTTTGAGTGAGTAGTAGTTTTGGGTGTCTGATCACCGTGGGGTCAGGAGTGACCGAGCGAATATGGTATTGTGCTGTGTTGTTTTCGTGTTACAGATGACACACGAGGACGTGTGTATAGCAGGATAGCCGTGTCGGAGATGATCATGAGTCTCTTAGTCCATCTCTTTGGCCTGGATGTCGATTGGTGCGCCACCTGACGGGTGGCTTGCAACTATTATGACAACGTCACAAGTAGCATGGCGGCGACGGCAGCCGCAAGGATATTGGGACCAAGAACTAGAAACCATTCAAGAGCGAAGAAGCGTAAACCTTGATGCGTTAAAGAGATGCGTGAAAGCTCCAGAAAATAGAAACGTGAGTGCAGGATGTACTGTTAACAATGTGTAGGGAGTCAAGCTGTGCGTATGTGGCAACTAGCAAGAGCCCCGGCGCATCTCCCGCGAATCGGCCTGATGAGATTGGCCATGGGTGGTGGAGGGTTTTGTAAATAACCCGCGGGTTTCGGCTACAATTGTAAACTCGTAAATGTGGCTTTAATTTGACAATACATTCTTAAAACACTATAGATACCCCTTTATTGCTACGAAATCCCGATAAATACGTTCTGATGGCCATTACTCGCTCATGGGCGAGTCTTCTCCAGTCTTTCCCCGACATATATATATATATATATATATATATATATATGACGGATGCGGTCAATAGTACGGACTCATGTGGTCAATAGTACGGACTCATGACGAAGAAAACGGAAGTGGGAGTGCGCCCTCTGGTGGGGCGTGCTGACAGAGTCTCGACGGCACGACTCGGGCCGAGTGGCGGCCATTCTTGGCGCGACCGCCGCCGAGGAGTGACGCGTCTTGAAACTGTCTCCACATTTCGTTTATAGAAAGTGTTATTTACGTTTGAAAATAAAGTAATTTTAAAATCACTTTTGAAATAAGAAAGTTAATCACCTCAACTGCCTACATTGTGATACTGCTCTGATTTCAAGTGAAATTATAAGTGATGTGCAAAAATGAATTGGAATAAATACAGTGGAGTAAATGTGAACCTTTTCTTTAATTTATCTGGACGATCTAATACTGATATCACCACCCTGATGACAATGATCCTGATACACCCTTTCCTTCACGCGACGACATCAGAAGCGGTGATGACGAACGCAACGCCCAAGAGATGGTATGATGAGAAGCGACAAAGAAAATGCAGATAACGCTTTGTGGAAGCGTAATAATAAAAGGAAAGTGATTACTCGATCCAGTTGAATTGCCTACATTAAAATATAAAATTATTAAACACGTTCAAAGCGCAGCCAAGAGTCCAAACACCCCGAGATATAAGACAAAGACTTCGTCAGACAGATTGGGGGATTTATAAAGTAAATAACAAATCATCTGTACCAATTGGTTATGGTCAAGGCAGACCTCGGGCCTTTGAGAGCACCATTGGGATATTGACACCATTATTAAAAATCGAGTGAAACTTACTATGGACGGCACTTTGGTATGTATTCTTTGTTTTTGCGAAACTTAATTTAGATTACTCATGTAAAATATTCCCCTCTTTTAACAAAAATAAATAGTGTTAGTTGAGTAATTTGCGTAGTTCTAAATTAGCCAGCTAAAGTTTATTCAATGAAGTTAAAGTAAATGCTTAGATTTAGATTCATTTAGCAGTGTGGTTTGACACCACAATTAAATTAATTGCTTAAATTTCTGCAGATAAATAAAACGATTATTATTTTTTTATTTTTTAAGTTTTACTAATACAATTATTTTCTTCTATTGCATAACAATGGTGTACAACGGTTCGCTTCACCTACGAGAACAACATTGCAATGCAACGCTGGACTGGTAGCCTCAACGTGATTGTTTCAACATGGGACGATGGTAGACAATCTGCGAGTGTTGCGTACATGACTGAGAAATGATGTGATATTGACAGTTCCTCTTTATCTGGTGAGTCCTATACATAATTATTATTTGGTAAAAACCTGTGCTGAAAAGAGGCTCCCTAGCAGATTTTAAGAGTTATTTACTTTGATAATTCAGAAAAGTATTCTGACAGAAACACTATTGATGCCCTTAGTAGAGAGAAGGGCAGGTTAATTTGTATCTTTAGTGAAACTACAAATAGAAAGAATGTAAACAAAACAAAAAGAACGTCATTTATGGTCAGTGTTACAAATTGTTGGTAAAGATGTCAAAAACTACTGCCAAGTTTAATAAATATTAGCTTTTGCGGGTACCTATGTCAAATAAAGAATTATGTTAAATCCCTCTAAATGTACACTGTGTTGAAATTAAAAAAGTGACATTTAATCTAAGATTATTTTCCCATCTTGAAACACGCTATGATTTAACGTATTACCAACATCACGTCAGTTATCGGAAAACAAGAATAAGAAATACTTGAAAGCATAGTCCTATTATTTTTATAAATTGAGTACGTAAGCATCGTTATGGTGTTACTGCCGCTGATTGACTTCTTCTTCTTGATCGTTACCTCACTGCTGAGGATCGTGACATCTTCGGAGTTTGTCTCCATCGGTCGCCTGATGTAATGCGACGTTGACGGATGTATCGTTCGGATATTTGGTCCGCCCATCTCTTCGGACTTCGGCCTCTGGGTCTCTTGCCTTCGACTTTTCCCGTCACCATAAATCGTTCCAGATTGCTGATTAAGTAAATATTTGATAATAACAGTGTGGCAGGGATGCCGTAGCAGTGAGTTTGTGGAACAATTAGCTGGTGTACTTTAGGATGTTGTATCTTAGAGATAGGATAGGCTTCGAATGTGCAAAATTTCAATAATGACCCAGTAAAGATCTCCGCGATTTCTATGCGAGCAGGAGGGTGCCAACATGTATCGAAAAAAAAAAGAGAAAAATTGTTAGCGTGTTTGTTTACATTTAACAGGAGACATTCGAACGAACTTTTCCATATTTCAGTATGTTTGTTATTGTGGTCGTAGTTTCCCAATGTTATAGAAGATATCCGCGGTAACAATGGGATCACTCATATACGTTTCTTTTAATACTACAAAACGGAAAAAAAGGGGTAGTTTGGTTAGTAATTTAATTTTATGTTGGTATCAAGTTATTAATCGAAAGAAAAAGTAAATACGAGTAAGTGAACTGATTGACGGTAGATAATTTCGATTTATGTTTTGAGTAACTAAAGATAAACCTGTGACTTAGTTCGACCGAAAACCATTTGTTCTATGTTAATATGACTTAGTTTGACCTGGTTAAAGACTTTGTTAGACGGATCTATCTAAGAAGCTAACTCAATATGTGACGTCTATCGAGCCGAGGTTTTTATAAGATTTATGTGATAGTTTTGTTTTCTTAAAATTTCGTAATTCGCATCATCGGATGGAGGTGATCGTGTTTCATCTCTGATGGTGGGCTGATGGAGCCTATGGGAGAGTTTTATGGTTGCTTACCGGCCTGATGGAGGCTATGGGAGCGTGGCTAATAGAAGGTAGTTGTTTCAATCTTTGTGAGAAAATGTTGAACGATAATGATGTTAAGAAAGTCCAGATATTTTGGTGATTGTTCAATAGTCGGTTTATTAAATTAACTTTAGCTCCGAGTACTGAAATTTCCATGATTACCGATATAAAGTAACTTTTTCGAGTTCTGTTGTTGTACCAGTAAGATGAGGCAGTGTAAGCAATGGTGAGATTTTATATCCTTCTGCCAGTACAAGTTTAGTAGTACCTGAACTGTTGTCGAGGTCAAATATCCTGAATTATTTGGCTGACTTGGAGTGGCCTGGAAATCATGTGTGTGATACCCCGAAAGTCTCGATGTTGTGGCTGTAGATGGCAAATTTAATGTTGTAATTTTTTTTTTAGAAGGCGTCTGTATATGGGACACCTTCATTATTACAATCATTGTTAAATCGTTTCAAAATGGGAGGCTAAAACATGACGTAAACTCTAAATAGAGTATACTTGTTCGAACAGTTAAAATTGATGACGATGATTATTACTTGTTTAGTTTTGGTGTGGTAACATATGAACTGGATGGTAACAACTTACCTATGACTGGCGTAACAGATAAACGTGAGAGCTTCATATTATTAAACTCCTGATTTAGTTTTGATATTGAGCAGTAGAGATAATGTTGTTTTTGTAGAGATATCACCGTGAACATTTGTTCGAGTCTGTGACGATTACTTGTTATGTAACTGGTAGACCATTATTACGTGTTATGATAGCAGATATGACTGTGTTACCTATCACTGACTTAGTGCAGATTTAGTCGAAGAATTGACCACGAGCTGAGAGTCTATAGACAGCTATTAGTGAAGTAAAGCGTGTTAAAGTTACTACTTCATGATTTATGCAATTTCATATTAAAAAGTATACTGTATAGTCTAGCAGTGGCTATATAAGTACGGCTACTACAGTGGTGCCCCTATATTATAGAAAGAGGTATTACTAGAGTCTATAAGTACCTACTGGTTTAAAAAATGTGACGAATGAACAACACTGAGCTTATATGTTGGCAATGTTTATTAACGCCTGGGTGGCTCCCGCCTATGTGGCTCTCGCCTGTGTGGCTCCCGCCTGTGTGGCTCCCGCCTGTGTGGCTCCCGCCTGTGTAGATCCCGCCTGTGTGGCTCCCGCCTGGGTGGCTCCCGCCTGTGTGGCTTCCGCCTCTGTGGCACCCACCTGTGTGGCATTTCGCCTGTGTGGCATCCCGCCTGTGTGGCATCTCGCCTGTGTGGCATCTTGCCTGTGTGGCATCCCGCCTGTTTGGCATTTCGCCTGTGTGGCATTTAGCCTGTGAGGCATTCCGCCTGTATGGCATTTCGCCGGTGTGGTATTTTTCTGTGTGGCATTTCGCCTCTGTGCCATTTACCCTTGTCCTTGTGTGACATCTTACCTGTATCGTGCTATGGCAGACGTGATACAGGATATAGAATATAATCGTAGTTTGACGATTAGAGTGGTACTGACCAGAGTGACACCCAGTCTGTGTGGCACCTAGTCTGTGTGGTATTTCGCTATTGTGCAGGTCCAGTTGCGTGCCGGCCCGGTTGCGAGGCGGCCCGATTGCGTGGCTGCCCGTCTGATAGCGTTCGTCAGTGTGGTGGTTCGCCTGTGTGTCATTTCATCTGTATGGTAATATTACTCTTATTTTTAAAATTAGGATGGCGCTGACGGATGACCAAAATCATATGGCATTTAATGAAGGAGTGTTTCGATCACACTCGAAGTAACATTGGGTCTTTTGCCGAGTACTGAAAATTTTATGTAGGTAGGTATGTCACATATTTGTAGTAAATCTAAGTACCTACAGTAATGGAGGTCGGGGACAGTACACGAGCTTTGTGATTGGATTTGTGATGTTTCCCACTCAACAAGATCATCAAGGGGAAAACACTGGTGATGATGATGAAACCTTCATTTGTGGTAATTGTGATACGGTTCATAGTCTGGTGTCCTGTCACGCCTCTCTCATAAACTGAAGCCGTAGCTGAATTTATGCCGGCAACTTAGAAAGAATAATTTGTGTACGAGATGATGTTGTTCTCTCAAGTCTCTCTCAATCTACGGAAGTTTAGTATGATAAATGATAATGTACGTATGTTTTATGTGTACACAAATAGCAGTTACTTAAGTATTGGTGGGTTGAAGCAGTCGTGATAGATCCAATCACATGATTCATAAGACTTACTTGGGTGATGTGTTGTGGTCAGAAGTGACCGAGCGAATATGGTACTGTGCTATGGTTTTCATGTTTCAGATAACACACGAGGACGTGTGTATAGCAGGACGGCCGTGACGGATGCGGTCAATAGTACGGACTCATGTGGTCAATAGTACGGACTCATGACGAAGAAAACGGAAGTGGGAGTGCGCCCTCTGGTGGGGCGTGCTGACAGAGTCTCGACGGCACGACTCGGGCCGAGTGGCGGCCATTCTTGGCGCGACCGCCGCCGAGGAGTGACGCGTCTTGAAACTGTCTCCACATTTCGTTTATAGAAAGTGTTATTTACGTTTGAAAATAAAGTAATTTTAAAATCACTTTTGAAATAAGAAAGTTAATCACCTCAACTGCCTACATTGTGATACTGCTCTGATTTCAAGTGAAATTATAAGTGATGTGCAAAAATGAATTGGAATAAATACAGTGGAGTAAATGTGAACCTTTTCTTTAATTTATCTGGACGATCTAATACTGATATCACCACCCTGATGACAATGATCCTGATACACCCTTTCCTTCACGCGACGACATATATATATATAGTTAAAGATTATTATTAGAAAGAATACATATCAAATTGGAAATTTATCATTATTGTTGTCACCTTTACCTTACTATAATACTACATTTATCAGTGATGATGAAAATATTTGACTAGAACACTTACCGACTGAGTAACACTTCAACGCGAGCGCTGCCTATGCGCACTATTTTCAGGCTGTCAGGTGATATCTACGGTGAAACAGTATTTATAGTGAGATCGTGCTTACATTACCAGGGATCGTACCAATAACTAATCATTCGTTGCAAATTATTTTACTGACAAAAATAGGGGAGAACGGGGCATAATGGTCTACCTAAACTGATTCATGATTTTTGTGGCTTTCAACCATTAAATCGGTATAGTTTTGTTCAGTCTTGGACAAATTCACTGACATTTTGTCAAAATTAAAAAAAAAAATTTTTATTGGAAACGATGGCCCTTCTGTAATCAATCATAAAAAATAATTATTTTTAATATACATACTTAAAATGAGGTACTATGGCAAATTGTCAATGAAAGCAAGTACGCATGTTACTCATACGAGCTTTTAGGCTTCTAATGTTTAATAGAGAGAAATTTACTAGTCACCAGTCTTGGCCAGTGATTCCTCACGTGCACATTCACGACCTCTGTAGGAACCGTAAATCGACTTACCGGTTGATGGTATGTAGAGTTATCGATAGAGGGAATAACTCCTAGTACCACTCACTGGCCATCAGTTGTACCTTGAGGACAAACCCGAGAAAAAAAGAAATGCCCAAGATGGCTACCTTCTGTTATCAAGAGCTTTTACTTAATTATTTTGATTTACATTCAGCTTATTTGTATATTACTACTTGTATATTAGAAATCAATTCTTTTTGATACGAGCTACTTGACTAAGTTATCAAAAGAACCCAAAAGGAACACACCAGAAGCTGCTGAACAGGTAAGTTCTTTTTCTTGGTTACTTGGGGTCGTAGCAGTATTGTACAAGTTACCTGAAGTTCTCAGCTATAGACCCGACCCTCAGAGGTTAAGGTTATCATTTTTATCATTTCTATGTTAGTTTTTAAAAATGAAATAAATATAACAAATCTGGTTAGCTCCGCCCTCTCTCTGTACGAGGTAAACTAGTCACTTTTTTCTATTATCTAATATCATATATTATATTTATTGACTGTAGGCAATGATAGACGCACGTACTAGGGGGTAGCAGTCCGGACCTCACTCCGCGGGACCCGCGGAAGACCGGCGCCGCGGCTTCGGCCGCGGCTCATGCTGAGCGAGGTCCCTTTATCAACTGGGAGGGCCACAGCACGGCAATGCCAACTCGACATTTTTATAATGGCAAAAATTTGTTTGTAATTTGATGTGTTGATGTATATGTCTTTTTCTTTTTTTGTTTATGTTGTATTGTGACGTTTCTAGTTATAATAAATGAGTTATTATTATTATTATTATTATATATGAACCCAGTTATGCATTAGTTTGTTAAGAACATAAAATTCATATAACACTTAATACGCTAATATATAATATCCATATCTGACTATGGGTTAATTAGTGACCATCTTATACCATTTGTAACAGTTTGGCTGTTTGTAAAACAACTATAGATTACTTACATTTAATTTTCTCTTAAATCTCACCTTAAAAAGTTCTCCTGATTGCGCGGACTACGTTCCATACTCAAATTATATTAACTGCTGTGGACATTACTAGGGATGTTTTTAAACTCGAAACTTTCGAGAATTATTTCTCGTGAACTATGGAAGAAGCTCGAAGTATCCAATGTATTTTATCACTTTTTTTTAGCGAGTGACGCAAAGAATTCAATATTTGAATCTGAACAGTTGTCTACAATTTCCGCCCACAGCTCAAAAATCTATTAGGTTTTTCCATACATCAAACCAGAAATATGTTTTCATTATAAATCGGTATTATTAATCGTCATAGCTGGAAACAATAAAATTACCAATTGTTAAAGGTCTTAAATCCAGCATAGATTCATAATAAAATAAACACGTTTGTTATCAGGTTGCTATCGATTCTACTAATCATTTTTGCAACCCGTTTTAGTTGTTTTCACATATATGAATTTTATATTAGCAGGTTTTCATCTTTAAAATGATTTTTAATTTGTGGATGCTGCTGGACTGTAAAAGTTTATAGGTCAAAAAATGATCACGCTATAATCACACATATCAATGCAAACTAATGGTAACATAATAATAATCTTTAGAATACGACAAAACCCGAAATGAGCTGATAACCTGTTGCATGATACTCTTATCCATATTTATGTCTTAAGAATGTTTAAAAAAGTACCAATCAATCTGAATATTTCATTTGACCGAGTGACACCATTCTATTAGGGTACTTCACTGTATTCAGCAAGATGATGGTTAATGGTAGATACCACTATATTTGTATAGTACCGCAAGAGTGGAGTGTCTATCCACGTACAGAATTGGAAGCAATGCTTTTTGAAAGCACCAGGAATCATTTTAACAGAATCGGTGAAATACAAGGCACCATAACGACGATCGGGGCGATGACTACCAAGACAGAGTATCGCAACCTCAAGTTATGGATGAAAAAAGTAGGAGACCAGAGTAGTATTCCTGACTCTAAAGACTATTTTTGGATGCTTATGGATTGGCGGCCGCTTACTTATAAGGCAAGTGTACTTTAAATGTCGTTGGAGTAACCTTTTGACTTCACGTGATTTTGTTATCAAAATGGTAGAGACTTATATAAATGGTTGAGTGCACCAAAAGCTGACAGTTATGTAAAAGTGTATCTTAGTCCTGTCACCTAAGATCATAATCTTAATTTAAATTTTTTTCTCAAGATCTTAAACATGCCGGTTATATATACGTGCTATCTGCCTAAAGAGTGGGCCATTTACTCGAAAACTTTTCTCAGGCTTCTAGTATCTGAGACAGTAGCTATTCACTGGAAGACATGCAAACACATTGAAGGCACTACAATTCACTTTGAAAATGTGACTGCTAAATTGCAGTACTATCATTTTGATATATGGCTGCGAAAAGTTGGAGACTTCAGGAATTTTCTTCACAGAAGAGAATACTTTAAGATACAAATGCGTTGCATTATTTGTTTGAATGTGTAGGATATTATTTTCTCTAACAAAATAACTCTTAAATAGTGATTATTAATTATGTGAGCATAACATTTTTTTCTTGTTTTCAGATGAAAATTTTCACGAGCCAACAGAAACCCGTAATTTACAGTTAATTTAAGTGTGTAATTAATTTATGAAAATAGATCTAGTAATGTGGTACTAAACGTTGTTATTGTTATTGATATGTTTTTTTTTTCAATAAATCTAAAGTGTAAATAATTCGAAATTTCTCTGTAAAAATAGTGCAAATAAAATGATGCGTAGGCTATTAAATTCAGGATAGGCCTATCTAGGATTCCGTACACGCTAAAAAATTTATGTTAATGATTGCCATCATTTATTTTTAATGGTTACTTTCTTAGATGGTAATTTACTCAATACTAATATTTATTTTAATTCAATACTTTGTTCAAAACCACTGTAAGTACCTTATGTTTATTTTATTATATTCAGAGCTAGCCATATTTTGTTATTTCTAGTAAAGTTTGATGTTAATACGTGTAACAAACATATTCACTTTGAGTTTTTGCTTTACCATTTTCATTCGAAGTTCGATTTTGCAAATTAAATAAGAGGCGGGCAATATGAAATTTTTACCATAAGATGAATAGTGTAGCCAAATTTCATATATAGGTAAGCTAAAATGTATTTCATAGAGTCGGATGGCTTAAAACGGGAAAAATATGGCACTTGGCGCGATACTAAAGAAGTCTGGGTTCGATTTCCAGTCTGGGCTGTCTGAAGTTTTTATTTTCAGTTCATCTAGACTTACATTGAAAATGTTCCCAAATTAACTTTTTTTTTAATTTTCCAAATAAACTGAGTTTAAATTTGTTCAGTGTATCCACGCCGAAGATTATATTTTTGTAACGATTAGTTTCCAATGTTCATTTTGCCCGCCATAAGTAGGTAAAACAGATAATGGGTCTTTTTTTAAAAAACATATATAAGTTAAAGAAAATATATATTTTTTAAATTTTGATCTCAATTATTAATATGCTAGTATCCAAAAATGATAAGTACAAAGTTAAAAATATATTATGATGTAAAAATATAATTCTTATTTATTTTTAAAATGAACGGATCCGTCTTACCCATCCATATCCTGTAGCGTAAATAAAAGAATTTCAATTTTGGTGAATAGATTAGAGAATTAAAAACATAACATATTGAATGCTTTAGTACTTTTTTAATGTAACAAAACACAAAAATCTTGAAGGAAAATAAATTTTCATATTATACAAAAATATAGCACAGCTAATGATTAATTTACTATACTACACAGTTAAGTACACTACTAATACATTACAAAGATGTTTAATTTGAACAGACTTTCTGTTTCCACAGTCTAATGTCAAATTATAGATAACACTGAAAATATAAATTACATAAGTAAAGAAAATATTAAAAATCACTACTATAACTATCATATCTTTGGCTTTCATACAAAATAAATACTTCTTAAATTGAAATTAATTTTATTTGCCTAAGAGAAAATTTATTAATATTTGAAACAAAAAAACATCATATTCATAATTTCTTATGTTATAATTTCAATAAGCAAAGAATTGATGTTCATAAAAAAATGATTTTTTCTCAGTGTACTTGATGTTTTTGCATTGAACGTAAAAAATGACGCCTAAAATTCTTACAATTGAAATATTTTGAAAATTGCTTCTTCATTTCAAATGCAAACTTTCTTATTCTATGTAATTTTTTATTCCGTTCTGAATTTGATTTTAACGATAATTCAATAAAAATTAATTCTTCGATCGTCTGCGTTGGGTCTAAAGTATAGATGAACCTTAACCCCTCGTGATAAGAATCTATAACAAAAAATACAGATAAATTTTTATGAGAAATGTTTTTTGTATGACGAGACACGACAACAGTGCGCACCAAATACGTATTTGAACGAACGTATATGTGCGTAATTGGTATTGAAACCAACTGTGTATCTACTTTGCACTTAGAGTCAGTTTCAACATATGTCAACTATTATATCTTGAAATTAATTTAATTATATATCGCAATTCTTTTACAGAGAATCTATTTTTTTAAGAGAAGATAATAGAATAAGATACCTGCTGTATGTACGACTGTACCCTGGTATTCACTCCAGTTGTAAATTGGTGGCTCTGCATTTATAATATTCCGAAAACCTTCGTATATTTGGAACTTTGAAGGGTAGAGCACTTTAACACGCTTGCTGCTCACTACCGTCAATCCACCAACTAGGTACACATTTATAAGGGTTTGTCCCATAGTACGTTACTTTATCAAATTTAATCACGGTAAACTTCGTCATACTGACTGAGCGTTTGATGTGTTTCCACACCTGAAGTTTCGGCTGAAGTGACTGGCCAATAGCTGAAGATTTTATGAGCTGACGAATAGAGCGAGACAGATAGTTTGAGTAAAAATAAAGAAAAAGAAATAAAATGAATCAGAGTATAAAATGCTTATGGAAAACATAACCAATTTCAACTATTGTATTATTCGCAGGCAGGTAATCTACGATCAGCGTCGTCGGTATCAGCGTCGAACACCTGAGGCATGCGGGCTCCCACTTACCACGGGTGCTCGCAATGTTATTTAATTTATGCTTGAACCATTCGTACCTACCTCCGGATCTGATGGATACTCTGGTGGTGCCTATTATTAAATGCAAGACTGGTGACCCGTCGGACAAAACAAATTATAGACCGATTTCCTTGGCCACTATTATAGCGAAAGTGCTTGACGGTGTGTTTAACACCTCTCTGGGAAAGCGGATCAAGCTGCATGATGCCCAGTTTGGATTCCGAACTGGGTTATCAACTGAAACTACCATATTGAGTTTAAACCATACTGTCAAGTACTACGCAGATAGACGGACACCAGTCTATGCATGTTTTATGGACCTTTCAAAGGCATTCGACTTGGTGTCTTACGACGTACTATGGTCGAAACTTAAAGACGAGAAGGTGCCGCCGGAGTTGATATCGATTCTGCGGTTTTGGTATCTTAATCAAGAGAACCGTGTGAAGTGGGGAGGCGTCTTTTCGGAAGCCTACAGGCTGGAAAGTGGTGTGAGACAGGGTGGGTTGAGGTCACCTCTGCTTTTCAGTCTGTATGTGAATGCACTGATTGAGCGGCTCAGTGGCATGCATGTCGGATGCTATGCTGATGGAGTTTGTTTTAACAATATCAGCTACGCAGATGACATGGTTCTGCTGGCTCCCTCAATCAGTGCACTCAGGCAGCTTATCCGGGTCTGTGAGTTGTATGCGGCCGGGAACGGTCTTATTTACAACACCAGAAAGACCGAGTTTATTATTTTTAAAGCTGGGACCAAAAGCCCAACTTCCATACCTCCCATCGTTCTAAATGGACAGCCCATCAAACGGGTTTATAAATTTAAATATCTGGGCCATCTGTTAACGGACGACTTGAAGGATGAGGAGGATATGGAGAGGGAACGCAGGGCGTTGTCGGTCCGGGCGAACATGCTGGCTCGTAGGTTCGCACGATGTACAGACACAGTCAAAGTATTGCTATTTAAAGCATACTGCACATCACTGTACTCGGCGAGTCTATGGGTCCGGTATACGCAACGGGCCTATAACGCGCTGCGGGTCCAGTACAACAATGCATTTAGGGCGCTGTTACGGCTGCCGCGTTTCTGCAGTGCGTCTGCTATGTTTGCCGAGGCGCGCGCGGATGGTTTCGATGCCACCTGGCGCAAGAAAACTGCGTCGCTAGTGAGCAGAGTGCGCGCCAGCGGTAACAGCCTCCTCAAATGCATAGCTGACAAAGTTGAGAGTCCTGTCATGTGGGTACTCACGCAGCGGACGCTATCTAGGCTTAAAATATTATATTAGAAAATAATTAATTCAATAATTTTATGACATAGTTATTATAAATTTTGCTAACATAGACTAAGATTTACTAACAACAAATGGACCACTGTTGTCTTGTCAATAAAGATATTATTATTATTATATTTTTTATAATATTTATGTTTATATTAATTATTGACTGTTTTTGGTGTTTCATAAGTAGAAAGTATTTATAAATCAAGATATTTCTCTTCAAATTTTGTGCCATAAATTCGCTCAAAGAAACTGGAGTGATCGACAGTTCGTTGTAGCGTGATAAACAATCAATCAATATCAATTATAGCAAGTGTAGGTGATAAATCGAAGACCTGAGAGTCAACTGCGGCTATTTATACCGCATATGAATAATCTTTGTTCTTAGACTTCAAAACTGTCAATATAAACAATTAACTATCTGTGATGACTTTATTTCTGTTCTAGAAGTAGAGTAGTGAACACATATAGTGCTACAATTGACTTTTACAAGGGACTTTTGATAAGTGAAAATAAATATTGATACATATTACATAATAAATACATATTGATGGGACAATTTGTAAAACCCAGAAGTCAACTTTGATGAAATCTTTGGAGAAAAATTTAGAGCACAATTCACCTGATCACATAGACATCTTATTAATTGATGGTTTCTTTATGCTTCACACAATGAAAAATATTCCAAAAACTTTTGGTGCAATTTCCAAGAAATTGCTTCTAATGGTAACTCAGCTGAAAGCGACAAGATACGACGTTATTTTTTATCAATATTTCTCTCCTTCAATCAAAGAATATGAAAGAGATCTTCGCAGAGAGTCTACGTAATTAGATTTCAACATCACTAGGCCCGATCAAGTTCGACCGTCAGATTTTTTAAAGGAACTTAAGAATATTAATTTTAAACAGGCCCTTGTTGATTTTTTTATTCAACACTGGGCATGTGATGAAATGATACCATTTGTTGAGAATAAACGAATATTGATTAATTTTAAACAATGTCACTCTTACGTAGTTGATAATAATAAAATCGTATCAAATGTAGTTTTTTTTTTTTTTTTTTTAATATCATACGGTAGGCAAACAGGCAAGCGGGCCACCTGATGGAAAGTCGTCACCACTGCCTATAGACATTAGCAACACCAAGAGTATCGCTAATGCGTTGCCCACCTCTATAACACGTTGCTCTGGCAGCAAAAAGCGAATGCCAGTCCACTGCCAAAGCCACGGTTCCCCAAATCCCCACCCCATGGAGCATGGAGATGATAATTTATCATGTCCAGAGCACGAAGAAGCCGATACTAAAATTGTTTTTCATGTTTGCAATACAGACGCTCAAGCAAATTTTATTATCAGATGCTCTGATACTGATATTGCAATAATTATGCTAGGACATATGCATAACTTGATAAATGACGATTCAAATGTATGGGTAAACGCAGGCACCGAAAACAATCAAAGATATATTAATTTGACAAAAGTATATGAGTATTTGGGACCATCTTTGTGTAGAAGTTTGCCAGGATTTCATGCATTGACTGGCTGTGACTTTAATCCTGCGTTCTTTAAGAAAGGTAAACAAGGACCTTTTAATATATTAACGAAGAAACACGAATATAAGCGAGCTTTTATGCAGTTTGGAGATCCAGAGTTGTTTATCGATGAGCATATACAAGAAGATGTTTTCAACACAATTCAAAAATTCATCTGCGAAATTTACAGTGTTTCTGGTGTACTTGATGTTGATGCTGCTTGACTTCAGCTGTTTTTAAATAATTACAGCGTAAATAATATTAACGAAGAATTCAATCGAAAAAATTAAAAAATTTTGATGCTAGCAATTTACCACCATGTAAAACTGAATTATTTTATTTTATTTTATTTATTACACCTGAGTCAACAGCTTAGTTACAAAAATGTTAAACGAAACATCATTACTTTATCATAGGCCAATTACAGACTTCTATTATATTACTTAAACTAGTAAACAAATAAGGGTAGGAGTAGAATAAAAAAAAACAAGTCGACGTTAATCTACCTACCCAAAGAAAATTAAAAAAAATATTATTTGCATGGAGCACAGTGTGTGATGATGTGATCTGTTAATGTGATTGTGTTGTGTTAATGATTGGTGGTGTGAGTGTGCGTGTGAAATCCTTCCGAAAGTAAACAAAGGTAAGTTTTAGGATCGGTTCACATGTCGGCATTATGTTTTAAAAATAAATAATAGTTATAGTAATTTTTTATTAGAAAAAATGTGCGTTTGATGGCATAATCTAGTGGTTCCTTATGTAGGTAACTAAATCAAAGTATCCGCACAATCATCATGTCTCCTACCCAACAGTACTACTCATGCAGATTTGCCGAGTAATGCGCGACTCAGTCAGACACATTCAATACGGAAGTACTTACCCAATGCATCACTTATTATTTTTGAGTTTGTATGTTATTTGCTTTAAAAAGTGTTTCTTAGGAAATCGAAATAGGTCAATATCGGAAAATAATTTGTTATACGTCTTTGGGAGGCGATTATTTCAACAATTTCTTCGAGCTAATTACATTTCTAGTATATGGAACAACGCGAATGTAAAAATACCAACCAATTTTACTCCTGAACACAATGGGTGGAGATTAGAAGTAAACCAATATCACTTTCATTGGTTTGACCCGGAGACATTAGTGAATTCGTTAAAAATTCAGGTACTATACTTTAACTTGAAGTTTAAAAATTTTAGTACTTATAATTTTATGTTTTTTAATTCTTTAAACTGTTTTGTTGCAGAAGAAGCTACCAGCAATGACAACATAACTGATAACGACGAGGATGATGACTCGAACGGACAGTATCGTGATTGGATGAATGATGAAAATTCTAATGATCTTGTCGATGATTACGATGATTAAAAAATAAACAAATACTTGCTGTAATTAATCATCTTTTTTACAATAAAATAAAAATAATGCCTTAGAAACAAAATAGCTCCTAATCTATTCATTATTTCAAATACTTGCAATAAATAAATATACTTTAATATTTATTAATTATTAACTTAACATTAAAGATCACTTTATTGAAATAAAGATGCAGAAATCTTGGATTGAAAGTTGTAAGTACTTTTAATACATTTGAATTTTTTACTCAGACGCATGCGCATAGTGCTCTCGCGCTCGCACTCCCGGTTGAATAATATTTGTATTTAGGGGATGTTTGGTCATTCAAATTTGTCTGACTGATGAAATATAACTTTGTAGTAGTTACTTTAATAACATATATAAAAGTCAAACATTAAAAAATAAATAAAGGTCATTTATTTTTTGTGGAGTTTTAAAGCGTCTGACAAAAGTTCTGGTCAATGAAAAGTGGCTGACACTTCATGATACTAATTCAGAATAATATTCTACAAAATTCAATTCAATTCTTTATTTGCGTTAAATATGGTACATACATTACAGGTCTTATAGTATAAATAACATTGAATCACATCTTTAGTCATATAGGAAGCGACATGCAAATATATTGTATGTTAGTTATATAAAATAAATTTAGGTTATACTTCTAAAATAAACTCTAAAATGGCCTCTTATGTTCGAAAAATTCTTTAACTGTATAAAACACATTCTTCAACAACCAGTTACTCAAAGCTCTTTTAAATTTATGCATCGGTACTTCTCTTATATCGCTAGGTATTTTATTATAAATTTTTATACACATACTAGGACAATTTTTCAAGAATAGCGTTGAGTGCGGTAACGTATTCATTACAAGCCTTTGCGCATGCCTGGTACTTCTAGGATAAATTTCTTTTGCGGTTGTAAATAGCTCTTTGTTACATTTTACGAAATAACACGTTTCTAATATATATAAGCATGCTAGTGGTAGTATATTCGACTTTTTAAATAAGGGTTTACAGGACTCGTATGGTGCCATATTGTATATAGCCCTCACACATTTCTTTTGTGCTAAGAAAACCTTTTCAACATCCGTACTGTTGCCCCAGATAATAATCCCATACCGCAGAATTGAGTGAACATGAACATATCCATAATAAGCCGAATTGCAAGTTGCTATACTAGATACCCGTTTTAGTTTGTATATAGGATAAGCAAATTTATAATTTTTTTTACAAATATTCTCTACGTGTTGTTTCCAATTTAGATTTTTGTCAATTGTTACACCTAAAATTTTTAGATATTCAGCTTCCCTAAGGATTTGTCCATTATAATTAATATTCCAATCAATAATGTCATTTCTTATATTATTAAAATTAATATATGATGTCATTGTTAGATTTACTTTCAATTTATTTTCATTTATCCAATTTACTATTAATTTCAATGTATTATTTATGTCATTCTTATGTGATTCTAAATTATTATTCTTATTTGTCGTAACCGTTAAAGCGATATCATCAGCATATAAAATACATTTGTGACGTGTTACTTTCGGAAGGTCGTTAATATATACTAAGAAAAGTAACGGACCTAGTACACTTCCTTGTGGGACCCCAGCTATATTATTTTTAAAATGGGACATTGTTGCTTTGACAGTTTTGTTACAGTCAAGTCTGCTAATTTCCACACATTGCTGTCTGTAGGATAAGTAAGATTCAACCCATTTTAGAGCTGGACCTCTAATTCCAGACCTTTCAAATTTATCCAGTAGGATATCATGTCTTACCATTACAAAAGCCTTTGTTAAGTCGAAAAATATCGTCGTCGTATACTTATTATTATTTTTTGTTTTCTAGGATTGTATTAACTAATTCAAAAACAGCCTGTGCTGTAGATTTATGTTTCCTAAATCCAAATTGTTCCTTGCTTAAAACATTGTTTTTCTCAAAGAAATTCATTATCCTTGCATGCATAGCATATTCAAAAATTTTTGAGAATATTGGGATAAGTGTCACCGGTCTGTAATTACCTATATCTGTTCTTTCCTTCTTTTTATACAATGGTTTCACAACAGACGTTTTGAGTTTGTCAGGAAAAATACCAGAGCTCAGTGAAAGGTTAATAAGATATACTAACACCTCACTTATTTCATCTATGCAAGACTTTACCACCCCTAGTACAGATACTGTCGTATCCCTCCGAATTTGTGTTATTCAATTTAATTATAATTTTACGTAGTTCTGCCTCGTCAATGGGTTTAGTGAATATCGTATTTGTAATGCGATTTTGTATTTTTACTCTACTTTGGCAGCTACTATCTGTGTGGGATATATATATATATATATATATATATATCAGCCATTAAAATTTACGGTAAATAACTCTAATTTTTAGTTACCATTCTCACCTGGTACCTGCCCAGGTGTCACAAGGCAAGCACAAACACACAGGTATTTTAAGTACATGAGACACTACTGAGAACCTTAGATTTCATCCATTACAAAATCTCTCATGTCTGATCGCCCTGGGATCTTGGACTATATGTGTGTGTGTGTATAAAGTATGTATAAAGTATGAGATATAATAAATATTGTAATATTGTAATGTAATTATTGATTTCATTATTTCTAGCCTACTCCTCTCTCTCTCTCCCTGTTAGATTTAAGACTTTTGTTCTACCGGTTTCCAGGATACCGTTGTTGAATCAACCTGGTTGCGCCCAATAATACACAGGTCATCTGGTGTTTATTATAATTAATTTTATTTATTATTAGTAGTTGAAATAGTTATGCAGCCGAAGTACGGGTACTAGCGACCCGTTACAGTACCTACGATAAGTTTGAATCATTTGTAAATCTAGTGACCAAAGTTTTGCTCTAGCTAAAATAGTACTTATAAGCAAATAAAACAACTTTTTTACTTACAATCAAAGTTTATTTTACCATAAAAAATATTAAGCTTATTCATAACATAAATGATTAGGATGGTTTGGCAAGAATTAATAAAAAAATGTATCCTACGGCAAGTATCCTTGATGCGTTAAGATCCATCTTTCGTCTGCATATAAGTAACTACCAGTTCCATGCATAATATTTAGGTCTTCCTAATTTTGGCCCGACTCTTGAGATCTTGTCGACAGATCCACCGGACCATAATCACTATCGATGTCTTGACTTAAGTTTTCTGATCCTTCAGACTCAAAGCTGTCATCTATGGACAAAGCTGAATCATCAGAATTAGATTGTTCGTAAAGCCATTTCTGATACTCCCTTTTAGCGATTTCGTCCTTTCGTAGCAATTTTTCCAGGATAGAATTATCTACTTGAAAATCTGTACAGATCTCTTCTTTATCACATTTGCCTTCGGGAGAACGGATCACGCTGGAGTAAGAATCTGCAACAAAAACGTCACGGTCAACAAACATCTAAATATCCTTAAATTACACTTTCTACTCCAACTTCCGCTGATCCACGTTAAAGATTCGATCTACTACTCTCAAGATTTAAATAATAGAACACTGCCAAGGCTTTTGTAAATTAGGAATCAAAAAACAGTTATCAAACTCACTTGTGCTGTACATGATTTCCCCCATACACAAATTCCAATCTTCTCCGAAATTTTCATAATTGTTAACTCGTTTCTCTGTTATACTCCATGGTTCATTCGCATGAGGAAAAGCCACCAATACTAATGCTGATTCTGAATCCCGCATCCTGATCCAGGAATCTGGTACACAGTGGACACCATTCTGTGAGTCGCCGTACGAAAGAAATAATTTCACCATATCGCACCCTCAGAACGAAAGAGACTTATGTCAAAAAATTAAGTTTGTGGGAAATCGCGAAATAAGATCGTAATCTTTAAACTTTTCACTTTGAGAGTAATTATTTCAAACTTTTCCTTTTAAATGAGAGTGTTTTAAATTTTTTTTCGAAAGTCTAGGTATAAATTTGTTAAGAAATGCAAAAAAAAATTTGCATGGCTTTTATTTATTTTAGAATAAATATGTTTTTTAATATTGGAGAATATAAGCCTTTTTCATTCCGAAATGGCAAATCTAAAAAAGACCAATTTTAACTTAAGCCTCTTTATTTCTCAAATAATAATATATATTTTGTCCTATCTCTGATACTAGCCCTACTATACTAAACTTATCACAAAAAATGGCACGCCTTAAGAGATAGGTCTTTCCTTCTAAAAAGATTGAATTAAAATAAACACTTTTTTTGGTACAACAAGAACCTTTAATACACTTTTATCAAAATAAAATTAAAAACAAACTTATAAAAATATTCTTAAAATTATCATTGGCTTTCTGAGTGTCACTATCCTTTTTTTGGTACTGTAAACCTTAAGTACACTTTAATTAAAATAAAAATAAAAACAAACTTATATAAATCTTCTTAAAATAATCATTGGCTTTCTGAGTGATAGGTCACTATCCTTTTTTTGGTACTGTAAACTTTAAGTACACTTTAATCAGAATAAAAATAAAAACAAACTTATAAAAATCTTCTAAAAATAATATTTGGCTTTTTGAGTGATAGATAGCAGGCATCCAAGAAAAAAGAAACTAGAAAATCATATTCGTTATTGGAGGACCGTGGGTCTAAGAAAGTCGTTTTGAGTTGAATTAGCGACATCAGAGATATAGAGTTTAGCGAAATATTTGTTAGTCCTTAAACATAGTCCTAGTATTATAATTGTCAGTCTAATAAGGCGGATAAGTAATATTAGCATTATATATAAAAACGTGAGAGGATACAATTAAAATTGCTCTTAAATCAAAGTACCTACTTCTTATCCATAGTAAGATAGCTGTACAAAATTTTTATAATAAGCTGAATAATAGTGCGGTATCAAATTGTTTTCCACAAAATAACGCAAATCGTCACTCTTTCGTTGCGATAATTTAAAAGCATTTGTATATAATCTGGTCATAATTATATCCTGGACATCGTCCATCTTTTTTCGTTTATTTCGCATGCAAACTTTGGAGAATTCAGTTTGACTGTAAGATGTTTTGAAATAGAAATTCAAAACATCCTGTTTTTCGAATTTGAGGACTTTAATGTCATTCCACGCAAACACGTTTTTGTTTACATCCTCTTTAAAATTGTAAGCCCATTTTTCTTGAAAAGCTTTTAAATCCGAGAAAAATTTGAAGGTCAATTCTTGAACGATGAACGGTTTTCCATTTTTTCGAGAGTTTCTGATGATCATGCCGTACTGACATGGAGCATAAATGGGCCCAGATTTCTTTTGTCTCTGTATTTCTTTTTCAATAAGTCCATGGACACTGTCCCCTTCGTTTTGTGTGTGTCCTTTTATTAAATATTTGTGGGTTATAGAATGAATATTTGGATACTTGTAAACGTCATACGAGTATAGACATGTGATGAATTTGTTTTTATTTTGCCCGCAGCAGTTGTCCGAATAGAATGTTATGTAATTGGCTTTGCCATCGTGTTTTGTATTTAACAATTCTATATAATTTAGTACACAGGACCCAATCTCATTGGCGCCTCTCTGGCCTTGGGTTTCATCCCAAAAGTAAGAGTATACATCTTCATAAGCTCGAAAATCTTCCTTCTTGTCGTTATCTGCGCTTGGTTCTTTTTCTTTTTTTTCTGATAATTCAACTATTGTGAAGTTAAGGCAGTTAAGTTTTGATCTGTAGTAAATGCAGAACTCTCGCCACTTGGGCATTGCATTACCGCTTGCAAATCGTAAACTGCAACGATATGGGTTTCGTCGATATTTCTTCGATCTGCCAGTTTCTCTTTTCTAGACAATATTTTTTCTTGTATGTGTTTGTCAAACTTTTCAACTTTTAGTTGTAGTGCAACATCTGGCGGTGCAAGTTCGTATTGAATGCACAAATCGCATCTGTCTTTCTTCGGCTCAAAGAATCCGATATTAAAATCCTTATTGAAAATATCATTATAGAGCCAATAAAGACACGAGGGTTTTCCTGCATCTTTTTGAACTTTATAAAAGTCTCTCCATAAATCCGTTATTGTCTTATCTCCACCAATGTATTCCCGTGTAGTAGAACTCCTTAGATAATGGGATTCAATCCTAGGAATGGAATTGATATGATTCTTTATATCTTGAATAATCGATGGATCAATTCTCTTCCTTTTGTCCTCATTTTTACCACGTTGGTCTCTCTCTATGAATCCTTGTGCGTCTGTTTTGGCCTTTACTGTTCGTATCACTTTGTCACAGATGCCTAGTGTATTCATGAATAATGTTTTGTAGACTCTGATTCTAGTGTTGTTGGCTGTAAAATAATACGCACTATTCGAGTTTCTTGGTTTTTCTGCGTTTGTGTATTTATATTTGGGTGTAACTTCCACCATAGAATTCCTAATAAAAGAACGTTGCAGTTCAATGTCACCCAACGCCCAGTAAGAACTAAATATACTGTTTCTGTCAGCTTCATCCATGTAGTCTGAACATTTTAGTCGGCACTTGTTTGTGCAGGGGTCTTTCATGGATCGAGCAGATAAAAGTGAGCACAGTTGTGCCTCTGCCACTCCATGCTATTTGTAACCTGTTAGTACTCGTAAATAAATTGCATAAAGGATACTTACTTCTACATTATCATTCTGAAGATTGTTTTGCGTATTTTCCGTTAGAGTTTTTAGTGGCAAACTACGCTCGTCCTGTGGTTTCTCTTCACCTTCGTTGAGAAGCTCATCATTGTTAAAGAGCCTCTTTCTAGGAATCGAAACTGCTTCTAGCTGTAAATAAGAAAAACACTGGTATACATGTGAATGTTTTTTGTGGCCAATAACAAAATAAGACAATTAGGTCATCAACCACCAAATTAATGTGTAAGTATAGCTTACAATAATTAAATTGATGAGAAACGAGTAGGTACTACCTTACTAATGCGATAGTATGCACTTTTTGTGGTGTATCTTCGATCACCATAGGACTTGATGGATGAACAGTTTCACTTTCCATGTCCTCCTGCAATTCGTTCAAAATCTGTTTGTTACACTTGTAGCAAGTAGTAGGTATTATTGCTATGTAAATACTTAACTATGGGTCGTTTAATTATTTGTTACAAACTTACCAAGATAACCCTTCTTTTTTTTTTAACTTCACTCATATTACACATAGGCTCCGCTTTATCATCTGTACAATTTTTAGTTGGTGTGTCTATCTGTAAAAAATAAAAATAAAATTGTAACTGTAAAGTGGCTTCCATAATACACAGAAAACCCGCGTTAATACTGTTATACACATTTTATCGACTAACTTCAGTTTCCTTGTTTCTTTTATGCAACTGTTCAAGTATTATATCCGCTCTTTTCTTCATCCTTAGGTACCTATAATCTGAAAGAAATGTGGCTAAAAATTAAATAATCAACTTTATTTTCGATGAAGTATAGTCCTATTTTACAATGTGGCTGGTAAACAATATCCTGATTAGGAATGAAAGAGACTTAAATGAAAATAAATTATTAGCATTGAATGGATTATTGGAATAAAATAGACACTTTTAGGCTTAAAATATATGACCATAAACAAATTTAATCAAAAAGGGACCCAATCTATTTTACTTTAACTTGGTTAGAATAGTTTTAGATATGAAAAAGGCACAATCGTCATTAAATCCCCTTACATAAACTTAATTTTGTATTGTAAAGAACTATTTCAAAAAGCGCCTCTTCTAAATTAAACATAAGTAAATGAACTTACCGATTTTTTCGGGCTTAAGAAGGCGAAATTGGATTTACGCCTGTTCAATACTGAACGTGCGACAACTTGCCGGTCTCAACGTTGGCACTTCACTGATTGCGTCACTTTCGCGCGAAGCGGGGGGTGTTTATTTGACAGTGGAATAAGGACGGAAGATTCGCTGTGCTCTTTTTTTTGCATTATTGCCTTTGTTTTACTATTCATTGCATAGAGCATACCTTTTTATGCCTCTCTATGATTGTAACTCAATTCACACTATTTTTGACTTAAGCCTCTTTCATTCTGAGGGTGCGATATGATATATCCGATTCTGTTGTTTCCATCTAGAAAAATTAATTGCAAATGTCGGCATTGCTCGAAATGATGATAAGTCCCGCACGGAAAAATATGTATGCAAAAAACATCAGTAAAAATAAATATTAACATTTATTTGAAAATATATGTAAAAATATATGCACATATTTTTTACATATATATTTTTCTGTACGGGGAATAGAGAAATTTCATTGTTAATCATAAAAAACTCAAGCGTCCGTAGTACAAAGACATAATGAAAGTCCCTAATTGAACTAGATTTTTATCAATGAAATAAAAGTAATAAGAATGCTTACTTTAACAAGCTGTGTTCAAATCCCAATTGACTCTAATGGTGTTATGATGTTTTGTCTGATAACAAACGGCTGTCAAATTTCGTTGCTTTATATATATGTCGGAGAAAGGACTAGAGAAGACTCGCCCATGAGCGAGTAATGGCCATCAGAACGTATTTATCGGGATTTCGTTGCAATAAAGGGGTATCTATAGTGTTTTAAGAATGTATTGTCAAATTAAAGCCACATTTACGAGTTTACAATTGTAGCCGAAACCCGCGGGTTATTTGCAAAACCCTCCACCACCCATGGCCAATCATCAGGCCGATTCGCGGGAGATGCGCCAGGGCTCTTACTAGTTGCCACATACGCACAGCTTGACTCCCTACACATTGTTAACAGTACATCCTGCACTCACGTTTCTATTTTCTGGAGCTTTCACGCATCTCTTTAACGCATCAGGATTTACGCTTCCTCGCTATTGAATGGTTTCTAGTTCTTTTTCCCAATATTCTTGCGGCTGCCGTCGCCGCCATGCTGCTTGTCACGTTGTTATAATAGTTGCAAGCCACCAGTCAGGTGGCGCACCAATCGACATCCAGGCCAAAGAGATGGACTAAGAGACTCATGATCATCTCCGACACGGCTATCCTGCTATACACACGTCCTCGTGTGTTATCTGTAACACGAAAACAACACAGCACAATACCATATTCGCTCGGTCACTCCTGACCCCACGGTGATCAGACACCCAAAACTACCACTCACTCAAACAAAACTCAAAACCACCTTTCATTGTCACTCGTCTTACTTTTGTAACCGGTAGGTGCTCTACACTCTAACGTTTCAATACGAAACCGCCAAGGTCGTAATAGTAACAACACTTTACTAAATAACTGTCAGCTCGTAGTCTATTCTTCGACCAAATCCCAGTTGCATAAACTCAGAAGTAACACGGTATATCGGGTCTCTACATGTGAGAACACAGTCCGTCGGCTGCATGTAACTTTGCACTAACTGACATTTGACTAACTGTTTGGTAATACAACTAAATTTGTAATAATTTGTGAGGAAACAGCGTAAATTCACTACCCTTTTCACTATGCAAAAACGTCTGATTAGAATTATAGCCAATATTGAAACTACTAACAGCTGTAAATCTTATTTTATACACACAAAATCTTCACTTTACCCTGTATTTACATATTGGAGGCTCGTAAATTTGTATGAAAATATCTCAAATTTGTTTTCTCTACCATTGTACCATCTCCACTAATGTGTTATTACACTACCTTTTGAAATCATGACAATAATCAGCCCTGTAATTATCCACCACTCATCCCTGTGACTATATTGACCATCCTTGCTGATCATCTCTGTGATTATCCAACAATCATCCCCTCGACTACATGTTAGACAACCATATGGCTTCCTATCGAATTTGCATTACTATAGAAAAGTTAATTCTAGCATCCTCTAACAAAACAATTCAACTGTCTGCATAATTTCAGTATCAAATAATCGCATATCATATGGGAATCCTCTGCATTATTACACAAATAATTACCTCTTCTACCCAATACTAAAACATGTAAGTCATCATTATAATACTAAAGACTCCAGAACATCAGACACAAAAAGGTATTGTTTTCTGTTTTATTTTTGACCCCCCACAGAATAATCCACCCAGACTAGCAGACGCCACACAGGCCAGTAGATGCCACCCAGGCCAGTAGATGCCACACAGGCTAGTAGATGCCACACAGGCCAGCAGATGCCACTCAGGCTGAAACAGCCTACTTTATTACTCACTAAGTACGAACTGAATACCTAATATGTTACAACGGTCTGACCCTAGATCCTTTTTTTACTGCTTATCGTACATTTAGAATTCGATAGAAGGTAGCCAGCAGGTAATAGCATGCAGGCGCTACGTATTTGACGCAGTTACTTAACATCGTACGTGTACCCACGAAAGTAATAACATTGGCTGTAACAGTACCTATCACCCATTATTTATGTTACCCATACATTTTATTTAAATAACAATATTATCATGGTACCCCACGACTTCCGGTTACTTTAACAGATTGCGGAAAAACGAGCTTAATAATTTATTTACTATACAGAGGAAGAAGAACTATAACTCGACGCTATCGAGTAGTCTATAACTTTAATAAGCCGCCTTCGTTATTGTACATCATTTACAATTAGTCGGTTTACACCGTCTATGCTTGGTGTCACATTTGAAACGAATCATAATCCCTGAAGGAGGGCGCTAGGTCTTTCTCCGAAACGTCATTATTTTCATTACACAACCGAGACATGTTAGTTTATTTTTCCGTCACGTTCCTTCTTATCCATGTTCCATTGTTGGCGACATTCCATTTCTGTCACAGAATACTACATCCTTACGGTATTGCTGCATGAAACGCAGAACTAGCGCCACAATAAAATTTACAGGTCACCTCTGTTGCGGTCAAGCTATATAAAAATTACACAACTGAATACAATTTGCAATTATCGTTAAACAGTTACTTTTTTTTTCACTAACGTAATATTCAATAACTTTCAACAAAACCCAAATAATAACTTGTTATCGGTAATCAAAATATTATCTGTTAGAAATTGTGTGAAAAGCTACACCTATCTCACACCCCATAATTAAACGCACGCCACTCAAAGACAGAAGAAATACCAGATATACTACGAATGGGGTCATACAAGACTGTATGCTCTGCTCGATTCGACACGAATATAATGAAGGAGTATCATAGTTTGCTATCTATTTCATTTTAGTAACTGCAGTAAGTTGATAGTATTTATGATAAGTCTGAATTGGAACCTCACGGTAGGTACTCAGGTACACAAAGTTCTACATTATAAATAAAAACAAAAACATGTCCTATATGTAGTACCACGAGACACGTATTCCAAAGGAATCAACAATAGTACCAACCATCGAGCAATCACAAAATAACCAGATCATCATTAGGTACTTATCTTTTTTTACATACAACGCTTTTGTACATAGCTTGAAACAGTCACCATCTGGTGGTTCCGCGCCTATAGCATTCACCGGCACGGTAAGCCAAGGTACCTTACCCCAAGGCGTAGATAAAATAACAATTAATTTCTGCGCCTAATAACAATTAATCACCATGAAACAAGCTTTAAGAAAATAAAATTATCACATAAAACCTATGCATAAAACCAGCCATACACCAAATTCAATCAAACTAACCATACCTGGCTCGGCAGACGTTAAGCTGTCAATCATCGACAAAGTGTTTAACCAGATGGAACCAAAGTAGATCACATAACTAAAGTGAAGCTTTGCCCATAAAATAAGGTACCAATCTCTTTTGCTTTTGCCTATACTTTTCATAAAAGTCAAGAATGGGGTGTCATCAGCTGTTCGTACGAAATGGGCCATTTTTGTTTGTAACAATTATTGATTTTTTTAGGTTTGTCGTAGAAGCCGCCATTTTACCTTTTTTTTTACCACACCGCATTTGTGAATTATGTTTTTCAAAAACCATATTTCAGTGTACCCTGGCATAAGCCGGGCCTGATCTCTATAATGATGTTGACTATTTTACCACACATAACCCTTCTAAAACCCTTCGTAATCCTTAACCGTAGAACTATTGTTGAATTATTTTTTCAGATTGCAAGACTCCGTCACCAAGTTGGTGCATAGAAACTCAGTACTTTGTAACTTTCCATCTCAGTTCGTTACACATTATTTGTGAAAACAAATTGAAATTACCTACATCGATTCTCTCACAAGTAAACATGGTTCGACTCACCGAATGGAAAATATCAGCGTGTATGCTTTATAGGTTGTAAGTTTTACGTAATTATGGACCAACCACGAACCAACACTCTTTCTCGTGTTTGCACCAGACTTTTGCCATTTCGTCGTATCTTCCGCCGCTCAGCATTTCGTACACGCATTTTATTTGGCATGAAAAAAATAAGATCGAGCATTAACATTGTGGACATGAAGATCTTTATCCCACTTCTGATGTCGGAGAAAGGACTAGAGAAGACTCGCCCATGAGCGAGTAATGGCCATCAGAACGTATTTATCGGGATTTCGTTGCAATAAAGGGGTATCTATAGTGTTTTAAGAATGTATTGTCAAATTAAAGCCACATTTACGAGTTTACAATTGTAGCCGAAACCCGCGGGTTATTTGCAAAACCCTCCACCACCCATGGCCAATCATCAGGCCGATTCGCGGGAGATGCGCCAGGGCTCTTACTAGTTGCCACATACGCACAGCTTGACTCCCTACACATTGTTAACAGTACATCCTGCACTCACGTTTCTATTTTCTGGAGCTTTCACGCATCTCTTTAACGCATCAGGATTTACGCTTCCTCGCTATTGAATGGTTTCTAGTTCTTTTTCCCAATATTCTTGCGGCTGCCGTCGCCGCCATGCTGCTTGTCACGTTGTTATAATAGTTGCAAGCCACCAGTCAGGTGGCGCACCAATCGACATCCAGGCCAAAGAGATGGACTAAGAGACTCATGATCATCTCCGACATATATATAAAAAAATTATTTCACAAATTATCCTACGCGCCTCGACGGGAAGCAGGCGAGCTGTATAATGAGCAAATGTCAAGTTTGGGCAATATATAGTATAAAGAAGATTTGGTTTTTCCTCGTAGATCGATAGGCATACACACATTTCATTGTTAGTCAGTATACTAATAACCCATGATCCCTGAATAATTGAAAGGGAATATTTTTTAATGATTTCCTCGTATTAATCATATGTAGTTAACAGTAAAAGAGGAAAAAAATAATGTATCTGAAGGATTTAACGTGGTTATAATCAATGAAATATCGGATTGTAATAAATACCAAACGTATATTGTAAACTCGAACAACAGAGCGAACAAAAAATGGAGGAGCACAGTAACACGAAATAGAAACATAATAACGTGCTGCCAACATGACAGTGAGCGTTGCCAACATTAGTAACTATGTAATGGTTGCGTTCTCATTTAGTCTAACACTCCCTCCAGAACGCAAACCCTTTTTACTTATACAAAACAAATGTTTTTCAAGTGTAAAATACCTGAAATAAATGACTATTATTATTATTATTATGAAGATTTCTTTATATTCTCGACTCGGGGTCGGTTATTTGGGACCAGGTACGGGCTTATGCCAAGTATTCTGGTTCCTGTGAGCTAGTGTGGTGATTTTGTGAATTTTGGGTTATGCGTGCGTTATGCGTGCCTGTAATATCTGGGATATTATGGAGTGTTAGCGAAGTCGGGTTGAGAAAGCGGCGAACTATGGAACAGGTATCTATTACTATTGATTTTTGTAGGGGTACGTAGGTTTTTTCGTGGAGATCAAGCATTTTCAGGGCAGTATGTAGAGTTTTTGGTATTACACCCGTTGACGAAATAATTATCGGGATAATCCTGACAGTCTCTTGGTGCCACATCTGTTTTATTTCGTCAGCTAAAGGTATGTATTTCTGGACTTTTTCTGCGTGCTTTTGCTTTAGGTTTTGCGTATTTGGAACTGCAATGTCTATGAGATAGGTTGTCTTTGTGGATTTTAAGGTAAGTGTAATGTCGGGTCTATTGCTTAAAATGGTACGGTCGGTTATGATGTCTCGGTCCCAGTACAGTTTCGCTTTATCATTATCTAGAACATTTTTAGGCTTGTATTTATAGTATGGCGTATTTGTTTCCAGTAGTTTATGTTGGAGTGCAAGTTGTTGGTGAATGTATTTTGCCACGTTATCATGACGATGTGTGTATTCTTTATTGGCCAGTACACTACAACCACCTGTGATGTGATCAATATGCTCTGTATACTGGTGGCATAATCGGCATTTGTCCGTTTCTATTGCTTCTTTTAGGATATACTTGGCATAGTTTCGAGTTTTTATTGTTTGATCCTGTATTGCTACTAGGAATCCCTCTGTTTCGCCAAATATATTTCCCTTTGTTAGCCAGGCTGATGATGCTGTTTGGTCTATATGGTCTTGTGCCAGTTGGTGTGGGTATTTTCCGTGCAGTGCTTTGTTTTTCCAGTTTTCTATTTTTTGTTCATCTCGCATGATTTTGGTTCTTGGCTCAAATTGACTATTGTTTAGTTGTAGGGGTGTTCCAGGATGTAGTAAGTTGACTATGGCTTTGTGTAGTGAACTTTCATTGGATTTTCGGATAAAGTATGATCTCAGGTTATCAATTTGAGTGTAGCGCAGGTTTTTAATATCAATAAATCCGCGACCTGTATATTATTATTATATTATTATTATTAAGTTACATTTTCTCAGAGAAAATATCATTAATTCTAAAATTAAATTCATATTTGTGAATGGTTGTAATATGGTGGCAGATAATTTAACGTAATTTACCTTTAGTAAAGCTCCGTAACTACTTTATGGCGAAGTCGGAGAGTAGTAGTTTGCATAGAGTTGTCAAAGACTGTGATAAAGGACTAACCCCTCTATCCTTGGCCACCGAGCACTGGCGTGAACCGGTGGTACTTTGTACTGTTGACCGGGAGGCCGTCTGGAAGGAAAAGGAGCTGCACGGTAGGTTCTTCAAGGCGCTACACGAGCGCCATGTGGATCCGAAGGACTCCGTGCATTGGCTGCGCTTTGGAGACCTCTTTGGGGAAACCGAAGGTTTTCTCTGTGCAATACAGGACCAAGTCATCATGACCCGGAACTACCGGAAGTATATCCTAAAAGATGGGACAGAGGACGTGTGTAGAGCCTGTCTCCAGCCTGGAGAGTCGCTCAGGCATATTACTTCCGGGTGTCCTGTGCTGGCTAATACCGAATATTTGCACAGGCACAACCAAGCAGCCAAAATACTCCATCTCGAGTTAGCTTTCAAATACGGCCTCATTGGTGAGAAGGTACCATATTACAAATACTCGCCGGAGCCGGTGCTCGAAAACGACCGCGCTCGATTGTACTGGGACCGGTCCATCATTACAGACAGGACTGTTCCTGCTAACAAGCCTGATATTGTTCTGGTGGACCGGGTGAAGTCGTGTGTGTTCTTGGTGGACGTCACTATCCCTTTCGATGAGAACCTTGTCAAAGCCGAATCAGACTAAATAATTAAATATCTGAATCTGGCGCACGAGGTTACCGATATGTGGCAAGTGACATCCACTGAGATCATTCCAGTCGTAGTTTCAACAAACGGTCTGGTTCCAACTTCTCTTCGTGGCCATCTGAAGAGGTTGGATTTGAGTGATGGACCAGTTGTAGCGAGGCTCCAGCGAGCGGTCTTGCTGGATAATGCGAGGATTGTCCGCCGATTCCTCTCTCTCTCGCCCTGACCCTCGGCCGTTTGGTCTCCTCTGCCGAGGGGTATCCTCCCTTAAACAGGAAGAAATATAATTTAATTTCGTAATAATAATAATAATAGTCATTTATTTCAGGTATTTTACACCCATATTAGAACAATAATTATAATATAAAATTATATAGGTACAATAGTACGACTGTCAATAAAAACATAATTAATACCTACGTACAATAGTGTACGACCGTCAATAGGAACAGTACAATGATGACAATTAAAAAAAAACACTAAAACACAAATTAACTACATAAAAGAAACGCTCATCGAACATTCGGTGTGTTGTGCACGGATATCCAGTGCCTAAAAATAGGACTGTTAACATTTTCTACCAGCGTCTTTAAAATACTGTTACCGCTGGATCGTAGTCGGTTCCAGAAGGCTATAATACGGGACCTTAAAATCGCGTAGAAGTCAGGGACTCTTGCCTCAGCAAACATGCTCGAAGCGCTGCAGAGGGGCGGATGCTTCAATAAAATACGGAAGGCGTTATTGTATTGCACCCTTAATTTGTTGTAACTTTGTTTGGTATAATTAGTCCATAAGTGTCTTGTGTAAAAGCTTTGACAATAAGCTTTGAACAAAGTTATTTTCACCTGTTCCGTGCAGCGTGAAAATCTGCGCGCGAGCATGTTACACCGTGTAGCAAGAGCCCTACGCTCACGCTCCATATCATCCTCATCCCGAAGATATTCATTTAGCATGTGACCCAGGTATCTAAATTTGCTCACAACCTGCACTGACGAACCATTTAAATAAACTGAGGGAACGTTCTCCGGACCTGCCCCAGACCTGAATATCACATTTCAGATTTTTTAACATTGTATGACAAGCCATGTCGATCAGCGTATGCTAAGCATACACTGATCAGCTTTCTTAACCCTTTAATCGAGGGGCTGAGGAGCACCATTTAATATTAACGTGTTTAGTCTTAGGCTTATAACAGTCTGTCGAAGCCAGGTTGATTGCACTTTGATTATCACTGTATATAACTAATGCACTTTCCGAACCTTGGCCGAGTTCATCTTGCAGTTGCCGAAGCCACAAGGCCTCCTGGGTGGCCGATGCCATTGCCATATATTCAGCCTCGGCTGTAGAGAGGGCTACAGTCTGCTGTTTGCACGAGTTCCAACAAATACTAGCGTTCTGAAAAATAAATGTGTAACCAGTACACGATCTTCTATCTAGTGGGTCACCAGCCCAGTCGGCATCGCAATACCCAGTTATTTCGCTGGAGTTATCTTTGACATAGCATAAGTTTAGATCCTTGGTTCCTTGAAGATATCTCATGACCCTTTTTACTCCAAGCCAATGTTGAATGCCCGGATCATTACAGTACTGACTCAGTTTATTCACCGCATACATGATATCAGGTCGTGTGACCTGTGCCAGATATAAAAGACATCCCACCGCTGCCCTGTATGGGAAATTTGTTATCTTCATTCTCAGATTTCTTAGTAAATTTTATATTAACCTCTATCGGAGTGCGCACTGGTTTGCACTCGGACATGCCAAACCTTTCCAGCACTAGGTTAATATACTTTTCTTGGTTTATCATGACCATACCTGCCTCACGATTCCTATTTATATTCATGCCAATACACTGCTTTATCTCACCCAGATCTGTCATACAGAACTCCATTTTCAGTTTCTCTTTGATATCTGTAGCATTTTTCTTATCATTTGTAAAAATCAAGAAATCATCCACCCATATTGCTATTAATATCATTTTAGATTCATTTACTATGTAATATATGCATGGATCAACCCTTGATCTTTCCAAACCAATTTTAAGTAGAACTTTGTCCAGTTTTAAGTTCCATTGACGGCTTGCTTGCTAGAGCCCATAGATAGACTTATGTAGACGACAAACCTGAACATTTAATTCAAAGCTTTCAGGTTGTGACATGTAAATTTCAGCATCAATGTCACCCTGCAGAAATGCACTTATGGCATCCATCTGAGTCATTTCTAGGTTATACTTAGCAGCCAGAGCGAGCAAGAAGCGAACTGAAGTATATCTAACTACAGGAGCATAAACCTCATCATAATCATTTCCTTTTCTCTGCGCACATCCCTTTACAACCAACCTTGGTTTAAAATGAGTGATGTTTCCTTTCTCATTGGTTTTAGCCTTAAATACCCATTTACATGGCAAGGCTCTTTTATCTGATGGCAGATCCACCAGTGACCAAGTATTATTCTTTAATAAGGAATCATATTCCTCCTGCATGGCTTTCTTCCACTGATCACAAGCGTCTGAGGGTCATTTAAATCTAATATAGGACAAAAGTAACTCACATCATGATCATCCCTCTTTACATACTGGACTGGTCTGCGTGAACGTAAATTATATGAAGATGTCGGCAGATCTACAGGTTCCTCAGGTATGTAGGTTGTATCACCATTGTCTCCAGACAGGTAGTCATCACTGTCCGTATCTTTTCCTGGAACTACTTTGCAGGGTTGTTCGAAGGGCTGCAGTTGAAGAGTACTGTCCGACGAACAAGGTAAATACACATTATTATCATATTTTTGAACATTTTCCAAAAATATCACATCTCTACTTTTGATAATCTTATTATTGTTTGGGTCAAGTAGCCGATACCCCTTGCTAGATTCACAGTAGCCTACAAATATAAGTTTTCTAGATTTAGAGTCCCATTTTTGGCGTCTTTCTTTAGGTACTTGAGCCATAACCTCAGAACCAAAAATCTTTATGTTTGATAAATTAGGTTTCTTACCTGACCACATCTCCATTGGAGTTTTGCCACTTATAGATCTCGTGGGTGATCTATTAATAATATAGGCGCCTGTTGCTAGCGCCTCACCCCAAAATTGTTTTGATAAATGAGCATCAAACAACATACATTTGGCCCTTTCTACAAGTGTCCTATTCATCCTTTCGGCAAGGCCATTCTACGAGGCCATGCGAGTACGGAGTACTTGTCTGATGTTCAATGCCATGCATACTTAAATAACCATCAAAGTCTTTGTTACAGTATTCTGTTCCATTGTCGGACCGAAGAATTATTATTTTTCTCTGAAGTTCATTTTCTACTTTACTTTTGTAATCTTTGAATACTGCCAGCACACTTAATTTATCTTTCAAAAGATAAACATGTACTTTTCTAGTAAAGTCATCTATAAAGGTAACAAAATATTTCATACCTCCCAGTGAAGCTTGTTCCATCGGTCCACATAAATCTATGTGGATAAGCTGCAGTGGATGAGAAGCTCTTGAACCAATATTATTGAAAGGCAGTCTGCTCTGTTTACCTTCGAGGCAAGTGGTACATGTAATATCTCCTTTATATTTATCAGGGAACGGATTAACTCCTTCCACATACTCCGGTAACTTGCTAACATCTGAAAAATTCAGGTGTCCCATGCGTCTATGCCACAGAACAACATCATTTAAATTATTAGTGCATGACAGGTTAGAAAAGATTTCTCTATGTGTGTTTAACTGGTACAGGTTGTTTACCAACGGAGCTGAACAAAAAAAATTATCTTTCTGATCATAAATTTCACAAAATTTGTCTTTGAAATTCACTTTACAGCCATTTTTAACAATTGCACTTGATTAGCAGCAAGTTTAGGTATGTAAAGAACTTCTCTCACCTGTATTTTTGATTGTTCATTACCTAACAACAAATTGATATTTCCCATACTTTCCACAGCGAGTGATGATTTGCTGGCAACAGTTATGGAGGGTATCGGTGGACTAGTCTCATCATACATCCAGTCGCGTCGATTGGTCATGTGCATGGAGGCACCTGAGTCTACATACCAAAGATCCCGATCCATGGTCTGAGAAGATGCGGAAAAAGCTGCAACATAGCTTTTATTTTCTTCTTGTTTTACTGTATTATTCTTCTTTTTTCGGAGCACGACAATTCTTGGCAAAGTGTCCATGCTTATTGCAATTAAAACAACGGGGCCCTTTAGTCTGAGCTTTAGTTTCATTGTGATGCCCATTGGCCGTCTTCCTAGTGTAGAATGCTGTACTATCCGAGCATTGAACTTCCTGCAGGAGTTTTCTTTTTATAGCATCTGCGCTTATTTTTATTCCCGAGCTTTCCAGACCCATTATCATCGGCTTATAATTTTCAGGTAGGCCAGCCAACATTAGCGTACCCAGCCATTCGTCATCAATGTTGAACTTTATATTCCTGAGCTTATGGGCGGTAGACATAATTTTGTTTACATAATCATCGACGCTTCGAGAACCTTCCAACGTTGTTGTGATAAGGTCCTTCAACAAGGCCACTTTTCTGTATAATCCGCTGTCATCAAATGCCTGTTGTAAATTGTCCCAGACTTCTTTGCATGTAGTCGCACTTTGAACATGCACGTAGTTAATCGGATCTAGCAATAATATTAATTTGGATCTTGCCTTCGTTTCTTTTCTTTCATCGATGTTGGTACCTTGGACACAGCTCCATAAATCTTCTAAATGAAGATATGCCTCAACTGCGAATTTCCAGCTCGCATAATTATCGCGACCAATAAGTCTTTCTATATGAAAATTGCCCATTGAATTGTCTTGATTGGACATCCTCTTCATCTGAGCACACCGCAACGGTAACCTCAAAAATTTTATTTTTATCCCGGTACAAATACGCCGGTCGGTTTTCTTCTTATTACTTTTAACTGCGATAATACTGTTTTTGACTTCCGGTAACCACGCTCTGCTACCATGAAGGATTTAACGTGGTTATAATCAATGAAATATCGGATTGTAATAAATACCAAACGTATATTGTAAACTCGAACAACAGAGCGAACAAAAAATGGAGGAGCACAGTAACACGAAATAGAAACATAATAACGTGCTGCCAACATGACAGCGAGCGTTGCCAACATTAGTAACTATGTAATAGTTTTCTCATTTAGTCTAACAGTATCAGTAATTACATGCCTAAAATGTATATTATTTATGCTTTCATTGGATCAACTCTGTAATATAAATAACACAGTATTTTTCTTTAAAATATATTCATCCATATTTGGTTCGTAGTGATGTCAAAGACTAAACCATGACAATTTACACGCAAGACTCACAATAGACTGTGGACACAAACGATTAATCCCAAATGAATACGCTATACTATACTGTTATTTTTATAACGTTTCAACTCTGAGCGTTCAGCATAGTTCCATGCATTTTCAGAGGATGATTTAATGGATCATGAGTTATATGTTACATTGTTTTAGAAGAATTTACAGCAAAACAAACCAAATAAACATTGGACTAAACAAACTGGTAACAGTAACTTTTATGTTAAGAAACGGTGCGCAACTATGAATAATATTGGCCGTCAGTCAGCTGTTTGCGCTTTGTGAGATCGTCAAACTTTACAGTGTCAAGGCCACCGAAAGTGAATCTATTACCTCATATCAAGTATATGCGTAGCGCTAACAGATCAAAATATTATGCTAACGTAAACTATTTTACTGGTTATGTTACGGTAGTTGTTATGTATTAAGGTCCAAATTTTAGGTTATAATAATGACAAAAGTTCTATGTTGGCATGGCTTTGCTTGAGCCTGATAGCAAGTAAGGTGTTTAAAATGAAAAACCCTTTGATATTACAGTTAGAGTTTATTGTACAGTTAAAAAGTAATTTGAGAAATTACATTGAGCTTATCGATAATAATCTTTAGGGGTAGGAATAAGTATTTTTTGGCACAAAATTAGTAGAAACTTATTCTACGCTTCAAAACTAAATACATTTTTAAATTCTACTAATAATTTCTTGGTTACTTGAAGCATGAGATTGTTTAATACTTTTTTTTAGACAAACTTAGCTGATACCTCATAGCGTTCTTGATAGACTTATTACTCGATGGACGCCAGTGCCGGATGAGCCCATAAGTGAGAACAAAATCCACAATAATTGCACAAGCGTTGGCGTCTAACCGAAGATTATTTGAAGTCTGATACGAGCCAACATACAAACATTTTCTCAGAGCAGTTTTAGTAAAAATATATTTGGTCAAAAATCTCGCCAATTCGGTACATTTTCTAGAAAATTTTAGGCTACGGTCTAGCTCTGTCTTCATAATGTAAACACCGGTATTAGGCATTAGCTTAATGAGACCAGGGGCATACTGATGGTGCCTTAATGTCCAACGCTTGTTTCCTTCGGAGTTTGTAGACAAGCGTCTAGCCGCTCCATACAGATTGTTGACACCCTCATCTTGACCATCAGAAGTTTCCAAGCTCTCATTTGTATTGGTGGACTTTATAGATAAATCCAAAGGAATTTCATCATTCATCGATGATTTTTGGCCGTAAGAATTCGGTTCTGTGTAATGCAATTTGTAAAATTCGCACAAATAGGCACTTCCTTCAGCCATTTCCCTGCTTAGCTATGAATTGATTCTACACTTACAAATCACGGTTGAGACCAACTTTTTGCACATTAACGTTGTCTCCAGTTCTCAAACCACAGCCGTCTACTTTGGCAACCGAATTTGTTCTCAATAATAGCCGTTTGTAAATTGTGGATTGACTATTATTGCCAATTTAGTTTCGTTAGCGATGCAACGTATGTGATTTTGATCATCCATAAACTATAAATATAGTCTAGGATAGTAAGTGCAAAATACGATTTGGTTAGTACCAAATTGTTAATAATATCAGTAGTGAATAAATAAAATGGACTTCATGGAAAAAAGTAATTATATGAAACCGAGTTATTTATTTAACAAAAACTCTTATCAGCACTCGTTACTCAGTAAAGCCGTAAACTTTGGCCTTGATAAATAACATTAGGATTTCCCAAGTTCAAGTTCCTGGGAAATTACTCTACAAATACCCGACAAAAGTTTTAGCAATTTTTGTCATTGCGTGACCAAAACAGTGAAAGTTAAAAGAGACGTAAGTGGTAAGTGACTTAGTAGCATTGTTTCCAAAACTGTTATAGGGAATTCTTTGCATGTTGAAACCCTAGTAATTTATATAGACTATAAATTACTAGGGTTGTAAAAAGTTTACGACTTTAGGTATTGCCACAACTATTTAAAAAGCTTGTCTTTCCGTTCTGGACATCATTTTCCTACCGGACGTGAAAATTAACGGTCACTGAAAATGAAAACAGTTGTGTTCCTATTGGCGCTGACTGTTCTGGCGGATGCAGCTATATTCCATTCAATAATGCACCTGTGGAGCCTGAAGCACAAGGATTCGTTGGGCTGCGCGGTATTAGGAGAAAGTGTATAAGTAACCTCTTTAATTATTTTTTCAAACTGTTGTCATTTTGATGTTATTGTTTTTAATGACCAGAAGTCAATCTTAATGATTCACGTCTAGATACTTCAGGCATTTGTAATATTTTTATAGTAGAAGTTCTCATGAAATCTTTAGTAAACTTTTATATTAAACCAGACTTATTTTTCTATTTCAGTGTTCAGTGAAACCTTGCTGCTACTACGGCTTATCAACATTCCTCAGGCCACTTCACTGCTTCCAGTTCGGAAATAAAGTTTGCAAAACATTTTGGTCAATTCCTAATCACGGAGAATACTTTCGACTTTTAGGTCAATTGAATGGCACTAATTACCAAGAGATAAGTGATAGGTACTGGTTGTCTTTAAAGCCTGTTCCGCCAACCCCGAGAGCGACTCGCCAGCCTAGTCTGATATTTTTAGTCTTAAGTATATTTTTTAATCAATAGCACTGATAAATAAAAAATCTTGTAATGATCTCAATTAGGGTAAGCGATTATTATTATTAGACTTGAAATAAAATTTAATATATCTGTAAATTGTTTTTTTTTTATGGTCCATTTGTTTAATTTTGTAATTATCTATTAAATTTATCCAAATAAAATAATGCGCATGACCCATTAACAATAACTCAATAATTTAGAGCTTATTTCTTTTTTTTGTCTTTAACATGCATAGCACGAACATAACTATATTGGGCTAATCAGCTGTTTTACTTTTGGTTTCCATTACATGTATAGTAAGAACGCCTATGTGTTATAGAACAGGCACGTAGTCTAACCTCAAATGGTTGCGTCACTTTCGAAGCTTTACACGCCATCTGTATCATGATAATGACTGTAAAATGCTAGCGTACTTATCAACATAAGAGTATAGTATTTCTCGCTACAAAATAACAATAGGTATATGGTGCGACATTGTGGTTTGAAGTCAAGCGATAAGGTAAATTATGTATGGGTTTTCATCCGTTCAGTGGCTCATTATAACAAATGGGAAAATACTACCTCATAAGAATTATAAAATAATTAAATTTGTACTTCATATTTTTATCTTTTTGAAAGTTTATACTTTACAGACATGCTATTAATTTTTGTTAACTATGTAAGCAAGTAGAAAAGGTGTTCAAAATAAAATAAAAATTCTCACCTCCGGGCCGAAAGCGACGACTTTCGTCCCGCTGCGCGGGACGAAGTCCCCGATTTTCGGCTCTGTCGATGAGAAAAATCGTATACACTCCACGGGCAGCAAATAAGCTCCGAGGCGGAGCCGAGGCCGATGCCGATGCCGAGCCGATGTCGACCTCGGCTCCGCCTCGGACGACAATTACATATGATCTGAGACCTTCCTTGTTTTACTGCACATTATTACATCGAGCATATCATCATCAATAGAAGCAGATATTTCCTAAGATATTATTACATCTAACGAATTACTACTTGTGTAATACTTTAAAGAGCATGAGATTTACTGCTTTTGTTTGTACGATGCCAACTGACTCCGCATAGCATTTTTGATATCATAGACACCCGATTTTTTCCAATTATGGGATTCCCCATGCATTTGGACGAATTTCACAACAGCAGTGGTCGCCTTAGTACTTAATCTAAGATCCCGCTGACCCTTCAAATTGTTAATGTACAGACACGTTCTCAAAGCGGACTCGTAAAAAATATGCATAGTTAGCAGTCTTGCCAACCGAGCGCAATTCTGCGAATATTGCAGACAATGTTCAAGATCTGCCCATTCGATGTAGACACCAGTATTGGGCAAAAGTTCAACAAGTCCAGGTTTGTACTCTCGTTGCTTCAATGTCCAGGATTCGTCGGTATCACTGGAAGTTCTAAATGAGTTATAAAAAGGTTTATGCAGACGTTTTACAAATAAATCTAAAGGAACATCATTATCATTCCTATCAACCTCTTCATCTGATGTATCAGAATCTAAACTGATAACTTCGTCTGTTCTGTTGACTATTGACAATTGTGGATCATCAGAATTCGGTTGCCTATTCAATCATATGCTGGATTCTGGCCAAAAAGTTTTATAATTAATTTCAGAGCTCAGCGAGGTTTGGAACGATGCAAAAAGATTAGGTCTTTCATTTTTTGAGTAGATCACTTCGCTACTGTTGGATTCTTCAACATTACGCTTGTGCTCCTTGAGACCCCGAATTGCACTATCGTAGGAATCTGCAACAAAAACATCATTGTTATCGTATCAAAGATTAGCTCTCAATCCCTGTACTTACTCTGAGCTTTCGCCCATTCACTTTCAAAATTTGCATCATTCTCATGATAATTAAGTGACGATGCAGTGATAAGACTCTAGTAAAGTGAGGATTTAAAAACTGTAAAAGCCTAGAAATTACCTGTGGTATATTTTATCTTTGCCGAATACAAATTCCAGTATTCTCTGGGATTTTCGTAGTTTTTGACCCGTTCTCTAGTGATTTCCTCCAGCTCATTAGGATACGCCACCAACACTATTGTAGATTATTGGTTTTCTCCTCTGATCCAAGATGCTGGTACACAGTGAATGTTACTTAGTAAATTGTTCAGTGTCATAGGAAATTGGACGATACAATAAACACGACTCTGACTTGTATCCATCTGGAAAAACAAACACACGTGATCAAAACAGAATCCATCTAAGCACATTCTATTAGCAGAAAAACTACAAAAACAAACTTAATCTCAAAATCCCATCCCTATCAAAAAAATCCACATGGGAAACCAGCCTGGATTCCCATCGTGGATTCCTACATGGCGTTTTCGGATGGATTCCCATATGGATTCCCACATAGACTCCCATATGGGTGGGATCCTACATGGATTCCCACATGGTTTCCTATATAGGAATCCAGTGTAGAATCCTACATGGATTTCTATAATTTTCAAGTAAATAAAATTTATTTAAAAAATCAAAAATAAAAATAAATTAACAACTGCTCATTAATTTTTAATTAAAATTAAAAAAAAAAACGGGTCATCTAATTGTTTCTATTGAAAACATTGCTGGCGTCTGGTGGACTTGAACCTTGGTACCTTATGGTTGACAGTCTTCTCCGCTACTCACTGGCCTAAGTCACGTTCTTATGAGAACACAGTTTACATTAGTTATATGAATTCACTATAGGAATCCATACGACCTATGTGTATTTCCCACATAGGAATCCATGTGCCTACAGATTCCTATGTGGATTCCTATATGAATCCATACATTCCTATGTGGGTTCGCATGGATTCCCACATGAATCCATGTGGATTTTTTTGATAGGGATGTGATCCAATTCTAAGTATAAGTCAACGTTTTGTTTTGTGACAATTTTCCTGTTATAAACTTTGCGATTAAACGTCACCACATGAATTTATAAAATAATTAAATGAAATACAATAGCCCGGCTAAGAGCGTCCAGACAGGAAGCCTGCGGGTAAAGGACTGAATAATCCTTGGCAGGGAGAATGTATTTAAATTGCTATTTTTAGTTGAAATGAATAAGCACGTCTCATTAACGCGACTCTGTTTTGTGATAACCCCTGACCTCTTAGTCATAGTTTACTATTGGTATTAGAACAAAGAATTATTCGTGACATATCTGATTGTTATGAAAATTTTAATATTGAATCTGACTGATGCTATATGATATTAGACGACTGCAAAGTTTGCAAGGGATGACGTCGTTAAGAATAAAAAGCGCAATGATACTTAATAAAAGTGTTTATTGTACAAATCGATTCCCTTAAACTATAGCAGTAGCTTCATGCTGTCATCTTGACATGATCTTCAATCAACTCCGGAAAATGCTTTTTCAAAACATCTCCTGTAAAAATTTAATCTTCAGTATTCGGTGTTTCATGGTGTGGAAAACTGAGCCACCAGTACAATTTTTCATTAGATATTTTCAAAATAGCATCCTGATTTCCAATGGTCACAACAGCGAACTGCAAGTCTGGTCTATCTTTGGCAACTAGATCAACTTTGCAGTGTAATTCGTCAATCATTTCGTTCATATTTGATGCATTATACCACACCTTTGGTATTATCATCTCATATCTTAGCAAATCTTCAGTATCTACCAAATATTCCTTATGGTCACGCAGGTCGATTCCTTCATCATTTTCAAATAATCTAACTTCGAACTCCATAACATTCTGGATTTCTTTTTCTGACTCTCTTCGCTTCTGATGGTCAGTATATTCTTCTAGTAAATGTGGAAAAACTTCACTTATCAGGTTGATACACCAGCACAAATCCAGATGATTGATTCGGATAATTGTTTTTGTATCTCCAATTTGCAGCTGTGAGCCATCGAATGCTTTACCTTCTTTACGGAGCTTTTTCATGTGTTCGGAAATTTCATCGAATATCTGATTTTTTGAAAAATGCATGTACCACTCTTCAGGGATTATTACTTGATAGTTTAGCACGTAATCCATCTACAACAAATAAATTATAAATGAATAAGTATCTAATATAAGAAATCAGAAACGTCGATATGAAAATTTTTGAAGAAACATTAAGGGAGAGAAGAAAATATCAGTCAAAAACTTGAACTGATATTAAAAATATTTACCTTGCTTTTGAGATTGTTGGTATTGAGTCGAATGTACAGATTATTTATTTCAGGTTTAATTAAATATTTAGATCAGTATAACCCACGACAGTTCACTCGCAAGCCTCACAATAGACTGTGACAAACAGTAGAAGCAATATATATTATATTTCGTCGCTTCATTCTTCAGATATAAGATAATTCACAACGTAGTCCCTTTAGCCTACAAGGTAGCTTCGCACGTTTATTTAAAGTAAAATCGATTTGTTTTCAATCGATCATTTTTATTTTTTGTCGATCCTACGTATCGATACAGCCAGCCGCCATTTTTACGTCATTCCTTTTTCGTGCGAGGTAGCGAGCACATCGTGCACACGTGGTGCACAACAAATTGTTAAAATTGTATTTCAAAAGTAGAAACGCAGCGCCGAAAACAAGATTCGGTATTTTAAAAGAAAAAGCAAAGAACCTACGATGTCACAAAGTGGCGATATTCTCGGATTCCACTTCAGATTCCGATAAAAATTCATGTAAGTACCTACAATATTTTCGCCGAATGTAGTTACTTTTATAATTTATGCATTGAGTGTATTAATACAAAACCGGGGGGTTGGCCGTGAGTCAACACGACGGTGATTTAGCTTTAATGTATATACAATAAAAAATGAATATAATTAAAATTTCATCTGGAGGTTGGTCGAGAATCAACACGACGATATCAAATAACTACGCATACACCGCCTGGGGGTTGGTCGTGAATCATCACAAAGGCAATATGCAATAATCTAGTTTTCTCAAGCTGGTGATGATCGAGGTTTTTAGATACTTTAGATTCCGATTAAAACTAAGTAAGTTTCTATTTTACGCGATTTTCGCTTAATGTGATACGTGTAATTTATGCATCGAGTGCTTCAATGTAAAACCTGGGGGTTGGCCGTGAGTCAACACGATGGTAAAAACCTGGACGTTGGTCGAGAATCAACGCGACGGTAAAATTATACACCTGGATGTTGGTCGAGAATCAACACGACGGTATCGACACAAAGCCTGGAGGTTGGTCGTGAACCATCACGAAGGCAATGTGCATATTCACCTGGATGTTGGTCGAGAACCAACACGACGGTATCGACACAGAGCCTGGAGGTTGGTCGTGAACCATCACGAAGGCAATGTGCTTATTCACCTGGATGTTGGTCGAGAACCAACACGACGGTATCGACACAGAGCCTGGAGGTTGGTCGTGAACCATCACGAAGGCAATGTGCAATAATCCCAAGTGTCTCAACCTGCTGATGATCAAGAATCATTTAGAGGTCTATGACATCTACCTACCCGCCACCGTCGATCGAGAATCGGCAGTGCGGATTTATTTTGTGGATATACCCACATTCTTCACATATCCGTGGTTTTATCTTCGGAATGGTTTTTCGTTGATCGGGGATCAATACAAACACCTTAATATATTATGAACACTCGATGAAGGATGAGAATAATACTTTAAACAGTGGGGCATTAAGTACCTACTAGTAAAGTAGGGGGTGTAATCGACCACTCGTTCGTAAACTCGTTTGTTCTAAAACGGACATAATATGAATTTGTCTGCGGTTTTAGACATCGACACACCTCCGAATGCAATTACTGAGAGGTATTACTTGCTACTGAGGCGTCAACAGACCTGCCCCAGGTCGCCGTCGCCGCTAGAGTAGCGAAAGAGCCTTCGTCGGAGCCGTCCGATGCGCCCGCGCACAGTTAGACCCACAGCTGGTGCGGGTCCTCGAAGCCAATATCCATAACGAACCCGAGCACGGGAACAAAATACATAATACAAGTCTATTGTGACTCCCTTACAAGGAAAATATCCTTAAGAATTATTTAGTGCCGGAAAACATAAAGTTACCCCAGGCACAAAAATAAAATTTCGTAAGCGGTCATCTGCGCCGCAACACGTACTCCAACGAGGAGAATATCATATTCATCGCCGTCAAATATCTGAGTGACGCTCGCCGCATACTCTTGCGATCTTTATTTTATGGACTCGAAATCGAGAATAAAACTGATAATAATAACGCCTAACGATAAGGCGTCCTTGAGTGTCGTCCGCAACACTCACCGAAACGAAACGCTATTCGAAAGTACTGTGTGGGAATTGGCTCCATCGACATACCCTTTGCTCGCCTACGCGAGCCCGGGAAAATGGCCGTCACCGGGCATCCGCAGCGAGCGTCGGCCAAACAGCCTCCCCGCGCCGCGGAAGCCGCCGGCGCCGGCCCGCAGCCGCACCTACATAGTCACCTAAGTGACTCAGGTGCGCCACGTTGGTCGCGTACAATTATTTTTTAATTAATTGTTGGCATTGATTCGGGACGGTTTAGAAGTCCCATTCTATAAGTCCGTGGCACAATATCTATGTTGCCCCTGGTATAGACAAGTATTCTGTCTCCTGACCAATACCAAACTTTTTGCTCCTGACAAAAAGAAGGAGTCCCCTAGTCCATTAAAATGTTAGTAGATTCGGGTACGATTTTAGTGTTCAGCCGAACACCTTGCATTGGGCAGGCGGCAGCCCCACATACCTAATCAATTTTTATCTAAAATATTCCCGCCACCTAAACCGATTGGGAAAAAAGATTCACCATTAATCTAAAATCACAAATAAATTTATACCGACCGATACGATATACGATCGGACCACAGAATCATTTCAAAATAAATTCCAAGAAACACATTTTTAAATATGATAAATTTAAAATTGTGAACCATAAAAGCTTTAATTCGATGGCAGAATTTACAACTTTTCAGCCTTACCGTATTAGTATCTCGGTTGCCCCGCGAGGGTTTACTAAAGTGACGACTACGGTCTTCACCTTCTTAAGGTCTCAAGGCTCAAAATCCGTGCTATAGCACGATATAGCTATAGTATACTTAGACGATATAATTTGCATTGGCAATGACTTCGAGGAATGTCTAAGCAATGTTAACGAGGCCCAGATTACTTCAATGTCTCGTATTCATAGTCAACGTTAACAAACGCAACTTGCAACCTAAACATATGTGTAAAATTCTAGTGTTTATATGTTTTAATTTTGAGAATTTCACTTAATTTTTTTTTAACTGGAGAAAAGTGACATTATAGCACAATCAGTGTATATATTTTGGTCTCTTCCCCGTTGCACAATATAAGTTCGCTCAACTTATTGCGCTGTCAGTAGCAGCTTATCTAGCGCTACAATACAGCTGATTGCACACAAAATTTTTGATCTATTGTTAAAATGTATTTAAAAATATAATAGCTACTTAAACTTTAGCATAAATATCCCCCCGTTCTACGTTCTTTGAGGATCTTAATTGATGGGCGCAAAACATTGGCCCTTTATTGTCCCGCAGGCCTTCATTATGTAAACGAGAACTTCACTAATGGCTATCGTACTGACTGGGGTACCGTCTATGGCGACGATTGGGTCAACGGGTGTTGGAAGCAATGTGAACTCAAGTATCCCATTAACTGGATTTACTAAACCTAAAAATGTTGCATCATACGATCATAATTGTGATATATTGGTACGAGTAGATAACACCACAGCTATCAGCTATGTAAATTGTCAAGGAAGTATTGAATACCTTCATGCAAAGAATCTAGCGCGGCATATTTCGTTATGTGATATTAAGGTTGACAAGGACTCAAGAGAGTAAAGGACATAGAGCGGAAACTCTCTGACTCGGCTTACCGATAGATAGTCCACACTATTAGATAGACTATGATTGAGGTAACGGTAGATTACCGATTTCATGTCTCGCGTCAATGCCGACTGTGAGCGCTATTTATCCTGCAAACAGGACTCGGAGGCTATCGCAGTAGATGCGATTAATCTCATGCATTCTCACTTGCCGCACTTCTCTCGATTTGCAATTTTGATTGCAGAATAATACTGATCCATATGAAGATTCTAACGAATTTGTGATAACATTTTAAGTAATCGTTTTAATACGAATGCTTCGTATGACACTTTGAACAATCATCGTTCAGCTCCGTATCCCATTTTGGTCCCAGTTAGGATGTTCGAATTAAACGATCACTAAAAGGAGCTTTCAAATTCAATCCAAGCGTGCCTAAGTATTACTGCCACTTGGAATTCACGAGAGTGTATATAACATTTCAAATTCGGTCCCGTCCGAATAAATAAAACATAATAAAAAGTTAACCAGAACATTAGGAATATTGGCCCTGTGTACCACACACACAGGGTACAAACGCTATCACTTTTAAGGATTATAATATTAATACCACCTCAAATAGCATTAAAATCATAATTAGTTACAACATTAGGGTCAGGTCGCTAGTATCCAGGGCTCTTTCGTACCTAATTTACGCATAACCCCTTCCATCACACTCGATGAGTATCTGATTAGAATCGAGCAACTCAGTACTGGCACATACTAAGTATCTCTTTCTGTCGTGCAAACCACACCATAAACAAGTCACGGACAAACCATTAGCCAATGGATTGGCAGGGTGATGACAGAGAGCAGTGTGTCATGGGTCCATGTGCTGTGGCTCGGTGTGCCCGGCGTCCGGTGTCCGGCGCTGGGCCGGCGGCGTCTCCACGGCGGGGCCCGCAATGCGGTGGCCGCAAGGACCAGCACATCGCGTTTTCGCCAGATATTATATCAGGCCGATCGCTGATGTCGGCCGATTTGTTAAACCAGTTTGCTTTCTTAATAATGAATTAACAGTGTCCATTATGTTATATGTTTAATTTACGGTTGATACCGTATAATTAATACATTGTTTAAAATGTATGAATAATAAATATTTTGTTTAAAATTTGCAAAACTTCCCTCTCCAAACATCTACGTTGTGAATTATCTTATATCTGAAGAATGAAGCGACGAAATATAATATATGATCAAACGAACTTCGCGAAGTTCGATCGATATTATATGAGTCGCTTCATTCGAAGATATAACACCCGCCCGCCCATATTCCCAGGCGTGGGGAAGTTTCGCATAGCATCTCTAAAAAGAATGACGTAAAAATGGCGGCTGGCTGTATCGATACGTAGGATCGACAAAAAATAAAAATGATCGATTGAAAACAAATCGATTTTACTTTAAATAAACGTGCGAAGCTACCTTGTAGGCTAAAGGGACTACGTTGTGAATTATCTTATATCTTCGAATGAAGCGACTCATATAATATCGATCGAACTTCGCGAAGTTCGTTTGATCATATATTATACTTTGTTAGAGACTGATAAGAACCTAACTATACTGTTGTTTTTATAACCTTTCAACTCTGAGCGTTCAGCAGAGTTCCATGCATTTTCAGAGGATGATTTAATGGGTCATGAGTCATATGTTACATTGTTTTAGAATTAGATTGTTCTGCGTCGTTAACAATTCCACTACGTCATAAATCCGATTTGTGTTCATCTGGAAAATCAAACACCTGTGTTCAAAATATAGTATTTCAAAAATCTCAATGTCAAAAGTGGTTTTTTTTCCTCTTACTAGGTTATTTGCCCAGCTGGCCTTTGGGTTACCCCGTACAGCCAATAGAAAAAGGTTTGGTATGATGTGAAGCCTTGTTGCTAGGCAACAACCGCTAAGGGGCGGGGCGTTGCTAAGCAACGGCTGTCAAAGGGTGGGGCGTTGCTTGTTATGATAAAGAAAGCACAACTTACTGCGAAAAATGAGTAGAATTCAATTCTTAGTATCAGTCACTGTTTTGTTTGCAATAATATTCTTCATCAGCTTTGCGGTCGTAATAATATTCCATACATTTACAAATAAATTAAATTAAATACGTTGTTACTACGCAGTACGTCGCGATGGGAAGCCAGCGCGAAATACAATGAGCTTATTTTAGTTTGTTCAATTTATATGTGTAAGCATTGTTATTGTATTCAGAATAAATAGGTACATTAGTCTTCTGAGAATCATTGATATTAAATGAACTCTGACCAATTAGCTGAAACCACTATCTATGTTCCAAGTTCTGATATGATATGAGTAATCCCTGTGTGGGATAAACAACAAATAAAGAATCTTTGAAACTCATCAACGTTTATTAAGAAGAATAGTTTAATGTTTATGACAAAGAAGACAAAGTTGCTTATTTAAATTGATAAATTTAAAATTACTTATTATTTATTTTCAGCCAGTGCAACTAAACCCTTAAGGCACCTTCAATAGATTTTTTGCTGAACTGTTGCCAATTTTTCATGCGACCCAGCGGTAAAACGACATCCATGATAGCAGAGATAGCGCGGTCTTCTAAATCACGATCTTTTCTCAAAGCAGTTGTTGAAAAAAACTGCTTTATCAGTAGCCGTGCCAATTGAAGACAGTTTCTAGAAGACATAACGCCGATTTCAAGCTCAGATATTTCAATGTATACTCCGCTATTGGGTACGAGCTCGATGAAGCTTTGGGCAGAGTTTCTAGGTGATGTCTCTGAAGTTCCATCAGCTCTGTTCCTTTCAATCTTTATTTCTTGCTCTGCATTAGATACCAGATCTTTAAGAATTAAAAAATCTTTTATAGTCCCGATTTGGAATGGATTATGATTGAAAGAAGATGGAAGACCAGTAACCCATTTTCTAAACTCCGTCAAAGTGATGTCATTTGGTAACTCACTATTTGGTGGCGCTGAAGAATGTGAAGGTCCAGGTTGTGGTGTCACTAGTTCAGGTGATGAACGTCCAACACACTCCCGTTCGTTGATGCTGCGAATCATTGAACTGCAGTTATCTGTAACAAAACAAAATCATTTTTTTTAACTATCGCACACTGATAAGTTTACAATGTTTCTTGGGAAGCTTCTCTTTGTTTATTAAATATAAAATCTAAAACTTACTAGACCAGCCTTCAATTCGCGCCAAGAACGAGTTTCAGTTTTGTTGGGGATCCTCGTAACGTTTGACTCGTTCCATAGTAACTCTCCATGGTTCTTCGGGGTAAGCAATCACAACGGTCTCAACCCTTTCTTTCTGCCATCGGATCCAAGATGCTGGGACAGTGTACACTGGACTTAATCCATTGTCTTGCTTCCCCAAGAATCTAATTATATAGTACGGGTTCGTCGACATGGTGTTCACCTGAAATGAATCATAAAGGTTTTGTATCAAAAACTAAAGTTCATAAAACGGTTATCGAACTCCAATGACGATTGAATGTTACGTAAACAATGATAAGAATATTTTATCAGACCTTCCTCAACAAACTATTTCTATTAGAACACTTACCTTCAATACGGCAATAATAAACTTGTTATATCACTAGTCTGGCCAATTTGAAATAATCAGATGTAAATTCGCAGACGTCTGTCTGGTAGCAGTAAGACCTTGAAATGAGGGAATATTGGCCTGCATATGATAAGTCACCTTTAGCCTAATCTCGTTTTAGGCAACCGGTTTGCTCTTTCGAATAACAAAAGCTGCTTTGGTTGGTTATAAGGACGATCCAAAAAACAATATTTATTCAAATCTCCACCGCGCACCCAGAAAATTTGGCATCACTCATGGCTATTTATAACTTTATGTCCCTTTGCGCAACCTGTTGTCAACTTGCTTTGCAGTCGACTTGTACAGGCGTTACTTGTCTTGAATAATTTATCAAAATATGCATTACTTATGGTAGGTACAAAATTTTGATAACCCGTGACCCGCTCGTTTAGCAGAACCAATTTCTTATCAGTCATTTTATTTACATAATTAGCGGAAAATATTAAATCAAACGATCAAATTCGTTGGAATTGTGCGGTTATCAAAAACAATATTAAAATTTCAAATTAATTTTATTTTTATTTTGACCCGCCATTTATTATCAACAGTAATTGTTCCACCGCTTTTTTTATTTCTTCACTCATTAATTTAGTAGCAGTATCGAAGTCTATATCATTTTTGCTGTACAGGTTTGTTAAACACTGCATTTTGGCCTCCAAAAATTTGGCATAAGTCACTGCCTGCGCCTGCAGATTTTCATAGTGTTCATTTCCCTCGAAAGCTTGAGATAGGTTGTCATTGTTATCGATTATGTGAATGGAATAGAGAATACTATTAACTAAGGGATAAATTATGTTGAATTGTTCCATCAATGTAAGCCTCCTAGTAGCTTCCAGCGTGCAAAAAAACGACTCGTTGACAACAGTATTTTCGATGCTGATAGACGATGAGATGTCTGCAGATTGGATTTCTTTTTTCCGAGATATGTAATGTGATGCGTAAAACATCGCATCGTCAAAATCATCTGCACAAGAAAAACAAAATTGAAAATATATATTTTCAATTTTGTTTTTCTTGTTAGGCCATTAGGCCTATCCTAAGTAATATTACTCGCTAATGAGCTATCGACTTACCTGTTTGGTAATACAGTCTTGCCAAAAATGTTTTCCAGTGAGTATATGCCGGCAAGTTCTCTACTGCTCAATATCAAAACTATATCAGGAGTTTAATAATAAGAAGCTCTCACGTCTACCTGATACGCCAGTCATGGGTTACAGCAGTCCATCTGTTACCACACAAAAACTAAACATGTAAAAATCATCGTCATTGATTTTTACTGTTCGAACTAGTATACTCTATCTAGACTAGAGTTTAAGCTCCCATTTTGAAACGATTTAACAATGTTTGTAATAATGAAGGAGTCACATATCCAGCCGCCGTTTAAAATAAAATACAACATTCAATTTGCTATCTACAGCCACAACATCGCCACTCCAAGTCAGCCAAATAAATCAGGATGTTTGACCTCAACAACAGTTCAGGTACTACTAAACTTGTACTGGCAGAAGGATATAAAATCTCACCATTGCTTACAATGGAATGCAATCTTACTGGTACAACAATATAACTCGAAAGAGTTACTTTATATCGGTAATCAAGGAAATTTCAGTACTCGAAGCTTAAGGTAAATTATAAAACCGACTATTCAACAATCACCAAAATATCTAGACTTTCAACATTTTCTCACAAAGCTTGAAACACTACCTTGTATAAGCCACGCTCCCATAGCCTCCATCAGCCCACCATCATTGATAAAACACGACGTTTTCGGTCAAACTAAATCACAGGTTTATCTTTAGTTAGTCAAAACATAATTCGAAATTATCTACCGTCAATCAGTCCACTTTCTCGTATTTACTTTTTTTTACGATTAATAACTTGATACCAACATAAAATTAAATTACTAACCAAACCACCCTTTTTTTTTCAATTTTCTGAAACGTATATAGATTACCATTACAAACGTATAGATTACCATTTTTACCGCGGATATCTTCTATAACATTGGGAATCTACGACCACAATAACAAACATTATACTGAAATATGGAAAATTTTGTTCGAATGAATTACATACACCCACACTATGAAGACCGCAGACGCAGCACTCACCTCATCGACAGGAATTACAAGCCGATGCATTTTACCGACCCGTGGACGGCCACGTGATGCTGACATCGCATTGTTGCCGACCACGATTTCACTTAGATTTAAGTCATTCTATGTGCACACTTCGAACTAGTTTCTACGTTTAGTTTTATTGTAATTTTATTTTAAATAATTATATTAGTTTAAAATCATTTTTGGTTTTTTTTCGACCCTCCGGCTGTAGCCTACGTATCTGGCGCAGTCGGTAGGATCTTCGCAAGTCGACTTGCGAACGTAAAATCTTACAAAATCAAAATTCGCAAGCCGCTTGGGTGGCCTTCCAGCCCCATTTCGAAGATCTGAAACCTACGAACCAGCTGCAGCCAGGCAGGAGGAATCTAGACATTGATTCAAGATAGAAAACCAGAAATGCAGCGTATGTAAGTACAATCGAACTGTTCTTGCGTTGCATCCTTTTAATCCTAATTGTTTAACCCCTCCAAGATTTTTCACCCATCGAAAAATTCTCCCCGTGAACCTGCATCTCGGCAGGCTCGTAGGCAATTAGTTGATAGTAGTAGAGATATTGATAGTAATTTAAATTTAGAATTTTTATTTAAAGTAGAGATGGCAGTCGACCCGGACACAATTTCAAGGCTTTACGCCTCGTGCCCGACTTCGACGGTAACCCTAATATATTAACTAGATTTATAGGCATATGTGACCAAATAGTTGTTAAGTATATGAATCAAGAGCCCGGCAATGACCTCAGTAACCTGTGCTTATTAAATGTGATACTGAATAAAATAACTGGTTCCGCTGCTTGCATAATCAATTCGAACGGTATACCTGATAATTGGTTGGGCATCCGAACTGCCTTGGTGAACAACTTTTCTGACCAGCGCACACAGGGGTATTTGGCATTAAAATTCGATCAAATGTCGAAAATTTTAAATATCGTATTGCAGGAAGCCGCCGCTACCTGGCGTACCGTAAGGCCGTTTGTCCACCGCCGCCGTCACCGGACCGTCACCGAGAACGAGATTATTTCGGGCCGAGTTTAATATGACGTGACGGCGATCGTATGTCCACCGCAACCGATTTCGCTGGTTTAGTTCGTTCCAGTTGTCATGCGTGGTAGTCGCGTTTTCGAAGAAATAAAGTGATGGCTAGGTTAAACCGGCGACAACTTCTTCTACTGCTTTTGTACCTTCGAAGGCGCAGGCGAAGCAAACAATTTTGGGTTCATCCGCTAATACGTGAACGATACATCACAGGGGCGTTTTATGTACACCACGCAAAGTTGCGGCAGCATGACCAGAAGTTTTTTAACTACTATAGGATGTCCACGACTACGTTCGATTATATCCTAAATCATATTAAGGATAGCATCACACTCCAAAACACGAACTACAGGACATGCATACCACCAACTGAAATGTTAGCTGTAACGTTGAGGTATGTAGTAAAATACTAGTACTCCATCACCGCAACTAGAAGACGCATGTGTTAGTGTTAGTGTTGTTAAGGTCTGTACAGTTGGTAATGTCAGTCTGCGTCACTACACTAACTCAACATGCGTTTTCTACTTGCGGCGATGTGTAGGAAGTAAACTTTTTGTATTTTAATTTATTTATTAGAATAATAGTATGAATGACAGGTAATCACCTTATATGATAGTATGAATAACAGGGTCTAATTTTATAAATCTACAAGTTACAATTGACATTAAATGACGCTGTCTCGACCAATCACGAATGCGGATTCCCAGTAATTTACTGTAATGTAGCCTTCCCAGTAATGTAGCCTGTAACTTGTAGTTTTATAAATAATAAGTAGTTAGATTAAAATAACACACCTAAATTTTAGAAAAATCTTGGGAAAATAATTCTCTAATAGATTGTATTTCTTGCTGAGGTGTGAACTGCTGGGTTTCATGCTGGGGTGAAATCAGTTGGTTTCCTTGCTGAGGTGCATACTGCTGGGTTTCATGCTGGGGTGAAATCAGTTGGTTTCCTTGCTGAGGTGCATACTGCTGGGTTTCATGCTGGGGTGAAATCAGTTGGTTTCCTTGCTGAGGTGCATACTGCTGGGTTTCATGCTGGGGTGAAATCAGTTGGTTTCCTTGCTGAGGTGCATACTGCTGGGTTTCATGCTGGGGTGAAATCAGTTGGTTTCCTTGCTGAGGTGCATACTGCTGGGTTTCATGCTGGGGTGAAATCAGTTGGTTTCCTTGCTGAGGTGCATACTGCTGGGTTTCATGCTGGGGTGAAATCAGTTGGTTTCCTTGCTGAGGTGCATACTGCTGGGTTTCATGCTGGGGTGAAATCAGTTGGTTTCCTTGCTGAGGTGCATACTGCTGGGTTTCATGCTGGGGTGAAATCAGTTGGTTTCCTTGCTGAGGTGCATACTGCTGGGTTTCATGCTGGGGTGAAATCAGTTGGTGGAAGTTACCATGAGCGCTAGATGTAGCGAAACGACTGCGGTTTTTAAATCTGCGAAGCAATTGCATAACTTCGATTCTAAAGTCAAACCTATCGTCGTCGTTCAATTGTTTGACGGATGGCAGGAGAGATATCATAAATGCACGGTCATCGTCAAATAATTCAGATTCCGATTCCGCGGGATTTGCCTGTATAGCTCTTAATATTTCTGCATCGACCGCATTTAGCCTTTTTGTTCCCCTTCTATTCGTGGATGTGGATGTGGAAGGGGAAGGTGTTGATTGGTCGAGGTGACTATGTGATGTTTGTTGGCTTTCGGGACGACTTTCAGAATCAATTTGAGTTGGTATGCTTGAATCAGTTTCGTCGGGTGTTACAGTCTTGAGTATAAATTGTAGGTTATCACTGTAAATGTATTTTTTCTTTGCGGCTTGTCCTGACTTAGTCTTAAGAGACTTTATAAATGTGTCTCGAATGTTACTCCACTTGTTCATGACAACATTTGCTGAAACAATAAAATTTAACAATTAACTTTTATTACAGATACCTCGCAAGTGGAAATACCTTCACCGATATGTCATATACCTTCCAACTGGGTATCAAGACTATAAGCAGAATAGTGACACAAGTATGTCACCAAATATGGACTATTTTAAGTGGTGAACACTTGGCTGCGCCTACTACTGAGCGATGGTTATTAATAGCGGAAGGATTTAAACGAAGAGCTAATTTCCCAAACTGCATCGGTTGTGTCGATGGAAAACACATACGGATTGAAAAATTTCCGAAATCTGGCACTATGAACTTTAATTATAAGGGATATTTCTCAATTGTACTTCTGGCAGTAGTTGATTCAGATTACAGATTCGTATATGTTGATATCGGTTCATACGGTAAAGACTGCGACGCCGCAATTTTTCAACGCACAAACTTCTATCAACTCCTCACTGAAGGCAGGTTGAATATACCTCCACCTGTTCCACTGCACCCATCTCAAAATAACAGAATGCCACATGTTATACTAGGCGATGAAGCTTTCCAGCTCACTGAACATTTATTACGACCTTTTGGCGGTAACCATTTAGATGTAAAAAAACGTATTTATAACTATAGACACTGTCGTGCACGAAGATACGTTGAATGTGCATTTGGCATTATGGCCAATAAATGGCGAATATTTCATCGCCCTCTAAATGTAAACAAAAAACTTTGCAAAAGTATAGTTAAGGCATGCGTCGTTTTGCATAATATTGTACGTGAAAAATATGGCTACAGAGGTGAGGATATGTTCATGTCTTTTATGCATGATGGGCTGACTGATCTACCAAGGGAAGGAAGTGTACCGCATGGTGGGCGTACCGCTAATGACATAAGAAATAATTTTGCTGAATACTTTGTAAGCCCAGAAGGCTCCTTACCTTGGCAGATGAATAAAATCTAAACTTGTAATTACTTAATTAAAAACATAAATAATAAACTACCATGTACTTACTAATTTCGTCTTTGTTTTTCTGGTCCATATGCTCAAAGTTCGGCTCTAAAAAGGTACAAACATCGCGCCATGCATTTTTACGCAATATTTTATCTTTGGATACTTCCTTGGTTTTATCCCACAAACATTCTTTACTTTCTACAATTTCTATTAATGAATAAATGTCGTATTTATATTAGAAAGTCTAAAATGAAATTAATTACATTTTCTTTATTTTTGATTTAGCAAATATAGAGGGTCACTCGCAATCAGCGCAGCAGGGTGATGCCGTTACCAGCGAAGAGAGTGGTACGTAAATCTATCCGTGTTATCTAGAGCATATAATCCAGACTGATAAACGCAAACATTATTTTAAAATATATTTTAATAGCAATTTGTAAATATTGTAAAATCTTTTTTCTTAGAAAAGTAGGTACAATTAGTCTATTGCAAACTTAAAATTATATTAACATAAAGCTACATAATTCCCGAGTGGGCGAGATGTGCCTTAACTTATCGCCACCGCATTTTAACTATTCGGCATTATTTATTTAGTGTATGGCAATATTGGCTGTGTCACTGCATGTCCGGCTCTGCCTGGCATTGTCGAGCACGATCCGGTCGTGGTTGGCGTGGGGTGGGTTTGCTGCGGCCATCAGCGTCTCATTATGTGTTTCCTACCTTACTTTCCTACCTCCCTCTTTTTTGACGATTGAAAGAGATATTTAATGTCCTAATCAATAACGAAATTTTGAATTCTGAATTTTGCATGTTATCTATCTGCGTCGACTTAGGTTAAGTTTTCATGTTGATTGCATGTTTTGCTCCTATAATTGGCTCACTCTACTTATGGTTTGTAGCTATTGTTATGTACTATACTGTTGATTTTCCAAATGAATTAATTAGAGGAAAAAGTACTTACTTGCCTATTGCGCCTATACTAATAACAGGATTACAACAATTTAAAACAAAATACAGTCATGGTGTGCCAACCGGTTCCCAAAACTGTTCAACCAGTTTTCAGGGGCCCCAGCGGAGGTCCCAGTAATTTGATTTCCAATTTTTTTTTAGATTTGTGATACGAATCACAAGTGTAGATGCAGGAACCGGTGGTGCGAGCCATGATTCTTTTTTCTTCTCTTTCCATCCATTAGAACACCGTATAGAACAGCTTTGCAATAGTGAGAACGTCTGGTATGTTATTTATATATTTTACAAAGTTAAAAATATTAATTTCATCAAAGTCTGTCACGCCGTTTCAGAATCCGCAGGGAACATACCCACATACACTTTAGATGCTGGTCCGGCGCGTCGTCGTTCGCGTGGTGTCTTACCCCTACCCTTCTTTCTTTAATATATTTATACAAATTTAATTTAGTAGGAAATGGATAACGAATAACAAATTATTAATACACAAATTATTAATATTTATTACAACATTTTACGTAATATGTTAAAGAAAATAACGTTAACTAAATAAAAGCATAACTAAAAGGTTTCTTTACAAGATTTCTAAATTTTTAGGTGACTCTGGATATCCATTGAGAAGATCCATGATGACGCCGCCAGTGTATGCACCACCGGACACACCAGAGGCATACTACACAGATCTCCATGTTCGCGCCAGAAACAAAATTGAGCGCACAATTGGGCTACACAAAGCACGCTTTCGTTGCTTACTTGTACACAGAGTGTTGCATTACATAACACAGGTGACTGTCTTCATTGAAAATTCTTGTGTAATACGTACATTACTAGTACTACAGCCAGCACACCTGTGCAACAATTAAGCAATGAAGACATGATTGAAAAAGCCCAATTTAAATTAAATAATGCTGGAGCAAGCACCGCCGCGCTTCAGCAGGGCTGGGCTACGCGGAATGATCTTGTTCGGGAGCGGCGGCAGTTATAGCTAGGTTTAGGTTTAGGTTAATGGGCTCCTTTTTCCGCACTTGAACTCAACTTGGTCCTTTGTACGTAGTTAAGGCGTGCTAATTTAGCCAGCCCAGCTCCCTCCAGAAGTCCAGCAGTCTCTTCGGACGCTCGCAGATCTCTCGGAGGGACCCTGTTCCTAATGCGATTTTTACCCTGTGGTCCTTAAGTCCCTCACACTCCAGGACCACATGGGCCGCTGTTTCTTCGTCTACTAGGCATCCCCTGCATAAAGGGCTGTCCGTAGCTCCTATCATGAACAGTAGTTTGTTCAGGGGGAGGTGTCCTGTTATTGTGCCAACTACTGTCCTGAGTTCTTTCCGTTTGAGATCTAGCAGTTTATTAGTTAGTCTTGGTGATCGTTCGGTCACCACCAACTTCGACTGTCTACATCCAATTGTGTTTTGCCAACGTTTATTGTGCTGGTCCGTTGTGTGTTTGCTCACCCATGCTCGCAGTGTGTTAAAAGACAGGGGTAGGGATGGAGGGGGACCAGCAATTTCCATCCCTGATCCCTTTCTTGCCAGCTCATCGGCGGCGTCGTTCCCCATTGAATTGCTGTGACCCTTGATCCATTGTATCGTAACCCTGTTTGTCAGGGAGATATCTTCAAGCGCCAGGTGGCACTCCAGGATTAGGGCAGAGTTTATACTGTTCTTTCCCAATGCCTTCAAGACCGACATACTGTCCGATAAGATTCGGATGCCTTGGTCGCTTATACCGAGTCTCTTCACTCGCATGGCGGCCTGTGTGATTGCTACACACTCGCATTGGAATATGGTACTATGTTCCCCTAGTGGTATGGAACTCTTAATATTCAGATCCAGCGAGAAGATTCCTGCACCGGTGCCTTGGTCGGTCTTGGATCCGTCCGTGTAAATACGGACTTCTCTTATCCCAGACCAGTCCGCCTCCGTTTCCGCAGTTTGTATCTGGTATCTCTTGCCAAAAGTGAACTGTTTCGCGATTCGGTCACACTTGGCTTCAAACATAGGGTTACTCTGAACCATTGTTTCCCATAAGGTTCGATGGGAGCCAAGTTTATTGTTCCATTGTCTTGTTATCTTAAGTCTTAGAATTGCCATCTTTGCCTCCTGCTGTATATGCAGATCAAGAGGTGGCAGTCCCAGTAGTACTTCAAGTGAAGCTGTTGGTGTCGAGCGCATGCAGCCCGTTATGGCAGAGCATGCCATTCTCTGGAACCGTTGCAGCCTGTTGACCGCTGTATTGAGCTTGGTTCTGGACCACCAGGCCACCGCGCCATAGGCAACGAAGGGCCTCACCACGGCTGTATACAGCCACCTGGCAATCCTGGGGGAGATTCCCCATGTTTTGCCAAGAAGTCTGCTGCACTGCCACAGCGAGATGCTGGCTTTGGCCAGTTTGTATTCCAGATGTTTGTTCCATAACAGCTTGTTGTCGAAAATGACCCCAAGGTATTTGACCTCGTCTGTTAAGGATAGTTTGGTACCGAATAGCTTGGGGAGTCTGAGTTCTCCCAGATTCCTCTTGTGTGTGAACAGGACCATCTCTGTCTTGGATGGATTGACCGAGAGGTCGTGCTCACTACACCAGCTTTCGACTATTTTTAATGCAGACCCCATGAGGTCGCATAAAACGTTCTCGAATGGTCCGCTAATAAGTATGGCTATGTCATCTGCATAGCCAATTGTATGGAATCTGTTGTCATTTAACCGGCTTATCAGCTCATTGACTACAATATTCCATAATAGTGGAGATAAGACCCCACCCTGTGGGCATCCCCTAGCGACCACTGCTCTGGTTGTGTTATTTATCGTTATTCGAACGGCCCTGCGTCTCAGCATTGAGTCGATCCATCCGGCTATGGTATCCTTGACTCCGTGCTTAATCAGTGCCTGATTGATGCTCCCAAAGTGTGTTTTGTCAAAAGCACCTTCTATGTCTATGAAGACTCCTAGAGTGGATTGCTTAGACGCCATAGCGTGTTCGATGTGAGTCGTTACGCTATACAGTGCTGATTCTGTGCTTTTACCTGCAGTGTAGGCATGCTGATTTTTGTGGAGAGGGTACTTTATTAGCGCCGAGTCTCTAATGTCTCTGTCGCATATTCTCTCTAGCACCTTCAGCAGGAACGATGTCAGGCTGATGGGCCTGAAAGCTTTGGGTTGTGTATAGTCACTTTTGCCGGGCTTCGGAATAAACACAACCCTTACCTCTCTCCACTTCAATGGTATATATCTTTTAGCAAGACAGGCTCGGTATATACTGACCAAATGATCAAGTAGTCTCCCACCACACCATTTCAGTAGGCCGGGGAATATTCCATCCGGGCCTGGTGCCTTGTATGGTAGGAAACTGTCCATCGCCCATCTTACCTTATCTCTGGTCACAATTTTCTCAACTTGTTCCCATTCTGTTTCACTCGGGTGGTGTTCCGCTGTCTCACTCCATGTCTGCTCATTTTTAATTTCGCAGCCCGGAAAGTGCGTGCCTAGCAGTAGTTCACAATAATCCGAGTCCGTTTTGGTATATGTTTTATCAGGTTTGATTAGTGATCCTAGGTTGTGGACTTTATCGTTACTGAGTACGTTTTTTATCCTAGCAGCCTGGGTGTTCGATTCTATACTGGAGCAGAAGCGTCTCCAGCACTCCTCCTTTCGTTGCCGGATACACTTCTTGTATTTATTCTGGGTCTCCTTGTAGGTATCCCAGTCACTGTCGCATCTAGTGTTTTTGGCCCTATTGAACTGTTTCCTAAGTTTCCTTTTAAGTTTCTCCAGCTCGGGTCCCCACCACTGGTGTCGCGGTTTCGGTCCCGACCGGGGGGAAGTTAGGGGGCATGTCTGTTCGTAGGCGTCTGTTAGAGTCAACGTTATCTTGTCAACCTGTTTGTCTATGTCATTGTCTGTATGGTAGGTGGGTGGTATTGCTATCTTCGCTAGGGATTTCTCCGCACCGATCGCGTACCTAATACGGTCAGTTTTGCGAGGATTTCTGCTCACACTTCTTTCCCGGTTTTCTATGTTTAATTTAAATCTGATCCATCGGTGGTCAGAGCATGAAGCCTCGTCAGACACATGCCAGTCCGAAATTAGGTTAGATGCCCGGTCCGATGCTAATGTCAGATCTATTATTGTTTGAGCCCTTCGTGTTACAAAAGTGGGTTCTGCGCCCCGATTTATTAACGAGAGTCTGGTTGTCATAAGATAATTAATGAGATCCTCACCTCTGCCGTTCGCGGTCTCGCTCCCCCACAATGGGTGGTGCGCGTTTGCGTCCGTTGCGATGATTACCTCTAGTTCCTCTGCTTCGCAGTGCTGTATCAGACCTGCCAGCTCCGGTGTGGGTGCCTCAGCATCACTCGGAAGGTACGCCGACGCGAGCACCATCGGCGGCAGGTTGCTGTTGGGCGCGTTCCTGGTCCTGACAGTAGTCAGATTCCTGGAACAATACTCTGTTAGGAGTACGGCGCTGACATGCTTGGGGACGTATATACACGTACGAGGGTTACCCACCGTGGTGTCATAAATTAGGTCGCCTCCCAAGCTGCTCAGACCGTAGACCCTCCCCCCCCTGATCCACGGTTCCTGGATCATGGCTACGGTCGATGTTTGTACCTCCAACAACCTGCGTAGGGAAGCCGTTGCAGTCTGACTGTGTTGGAGGTTGATCTGCAGTACGTTTATAAAGTTAAGAGGAGCTGGAGTCATATGTAGCGAAGCCATCACTACCTAATAACTCCCTCTCCTCTTCGGACGAGGATTCCCTGTCCGCCGTTAGCGTAGCTTCCTGTCGCTTCTTAGAAGCATCAGGAGGCCTCGCTGTGGTCGAGACCTGGGCAGGAACAGCGGTGACGCAGCCTGGTTTCCCCTGGCTGACCTCAGTCGTGCGACTGGGTTTGCTTTGAGGATCCCCCTCGTCCCCAGGGAGGGCCCCAGGGTCGAGGTTTGGCTGTATCTGCTGCTCCTGAGGAGGCACGGGTGCGTCAGCCGCACTAGCGCTCTCCTCATCCCCGTACTTAACGTACACGGAGCCGACTCTGTAGCACAGTCGTCTCCCGTTCTTATCTAGAAGGGCTACGTCGGCCTGCAGTATACCCAGTATCAGACGGAGTTGCCCCTTCTCCTCCTGCACCTCCGAGTGATACACGGCCCACTGGTCGACGGCATGCCATGGGTTTTGTCCTACGAGGCGACGCCGGACAATGTCCAAGCCTTCGCCCCCGTACTTCGGTATTAGGACGTACGCCTTGACCCTTTTCGGCAATTCAGACTGGCGTTTGACCACCAGTCTGGTACCAGGGTATGGTGTTTTGAACGTCTCCACATTGTTGCGGAGCCATTCCACCGAGCGATCGTCCCAGCACCAAAGCTTGACAACCCCCTCGCCTAGTATAGGTCGTCCTCTAAAGCCTGGGGCCGAGGTCGTCGAAGCACTGCCGCTGGGAATCCCCAGTTGCCGGTCAATTGCCTCGTCGATCTCAGCCTCAATGGCCTCGAGGTGTTCCGCCTTGAGTTCGCGGAATGGCTCCGTGAGTATCGCCATGCACAAGTCTTTTGACTTAAGCGCGTCGGCGTAATTCACGGAGCCCTCCGGATGGCGTTTCGTCTTTGGCCGTTTTGCAACGTCCTTTGGTGTTAGCGAATCGTCCGGGCGATTCCGTTTAGCGGGCTTGCTGCTGTCGTCTTTCGTCTCGACGACCGGGGTCGACTGACGTGACGCCACTTGCTTCCCTGCTCTTTTGCCTCTATACAAGCGGGCTTTAAAAGGCTCTGGTCCTCTGGCTGCTGGCACTGCCTTAGCACTGGCCGTCGCTGCTACCACTGGGGTAACATCTGTCACGTTGTTATTAGGCGATGTTGGTTTAGTATTCGTAGGGCAATATTTAGCAATATGGCCTGTTTTTCTACATATAAAGCAGGTCCGACTGTCTGGGTATGGGCAGTTGCGTAAGATATGTCCCGTCCTCTTGCACCTTGGACATGGATCTGCCTCTGTGTTGATAGTTGAGCTTCTATTTAGTGTCTGTCGGGCGACGTGTTCTTTACTTGGCGGTAGTGGCCGTAAAATGGAATTGGGCGATTGGTAATCATCGAGCATACACAGGAAACCTTCGTATAATTCTTCTGGGTGATCACATTGAAACGCCCTTGCGTTGGCTTGGAGCGATGATGGCAAACCTCGGATAATGCAGGATATAGTTGCGACATCGGACAATTTACACCGGAAACATAGAGCAATTTTATCTTGATAATACCTGGTCATGGATTCCGTGGGTAACTTCTTCCTATTCATCATTTCGTCCAACATGCTTCCGTAATCACGATGTTTAGGGAAAGCACGCATCAACATTTTCTTCCAGCTGTCCCAAGTATGATCGTAATCGTCAAGACGGTTGTACCACTTCTTTGCTTGACCTCTCAATTTTTCTTGAAGATAAAAGGCTTTTGTAGTGTCGTCCCAACCATGGATATGGCCTAGTTGCTCAATCTTTTTAAGCCATGCAGTAACGGTAGTACCGTCATCACTATCGGGGTCAAACTCGGGGATCAGTGACGAAGCGCGGTGCTCCTTAGATTTGGTGGCGAGGGGAACCTCAACATCAAGGTCATGCAAAGCTTTCTGTACTTCGTCTTCCAGTAGTCTTCTCAGGATTTTCTTTGCCGGCGGAGGGTTGTCGTCATCCTCTTCGCTGGCGCTCGTACTTACATGATATGGTGATGCCTCGTTAGATGGTTGTGGGCGATTTTTGACGCGACTGCGATTCATTATCCCACTTCTGAGATGAAACAGAAGGGCTTAAATTAAATTAAAAACGTGAATATAGCAATCACTTGGTGTTTATTTAAAAGTACACAACGGGCATAGATTTCCCTTATTCAATGGATTGAACAGAATTGCATTAAAAATGAGATACAGGCTATTTATAAAATACGGTTTAGGGTGCATGGTGGGGTGGCAAGGTAATGACTAGCTGTGATTGGCTGTATGGCTTGGGTTGGCTGTCGTATGGCTCGTGGTTGGCTGTTGGCATCGCAGGCTGTCTATGATTGGCTCTTAGCTCGTAGGCTGTCGTAGGCGGGTTGTAACAATTTTTACAGAGAAATTTCGAATTATTTACACTTTAGATTTATTGAAAAAAAAACCATATCAATAACAATAACAACGTTTAGTACCACATTACTAGATCTATTTTCATAAATTAATTACACACTTAAATTAACTGTAAATTACGGGTTTCTGTTGGCTCGTGAAAATTTTCATCTGAAAACAAGAGAAAAAAATGTTATGCTCACATAATTAATAATCACTATTTAAGAGTTAGTTTGTTAGAGAAAATAATATCCTACACATTCAAACAAATAATGCAACGCATTTGTATCTTAAAGTATTCTCTTCTGTGTGGAAAATTCCTGAAGTCTCCAACTTTTCGCAGACACATATCAAAATGATAGTACTGCAATTTAGCAGTCACCTTTTCGAAGTGAATTGTAGTGCCTTCAATGTGTTTGCATGTCTTCCAGTGAATAGCTGCTGTCTCAGATACTAGAAGCCTGAGAAAAGTTTTCGAGTTAATGGCCCACTCTTTAGGCAGATAGCACGTATATATAACCGGCATGTTTAAGATCTTGAGAAAAAAATTTAAATTAAGATTATGATCTTAGGTGACAGGACTAAGATACACTTTTACATAACTGTCAGCTTTTGGTGCACTCAACCATTTATATAAGTCTCTACCATTTTGATAACAAAATCACGTGAAGTCAAAAGGTTACACCAACGACATTTAAAGTACACTTTTGCCTTATAAGTAAGCGGCCGCCAATCCATAAGCATCCAAAAATAGTCTATAGAGTCAGGAATACTACTCTGGTCTCCTACTTTTTTCATCCATAACTTGAGGTTGCGATACTCTGTCTTGGTAGTCATCGCCCCGATCGTCGTTATGGTGCCTTGTATTTCACCGATTCTGTTAAAATGATTCCTGGTGCTTTCAAAAAGCATTGCTTCCAATTCTGTACGTGGATAGACACTCCACTCTTGCGGTACTATACAAATATAGTGGTATCTACCATTAACCATCATCTTGCTGAATACAGTGAAGTACCCTAATAGAATGGTGTCACTCGGTCAAATAAAATATTCAGATTGATTGGTACTTTTTTAAACATTCTTAAGACATAAATATGGATAAGAGTATCATGCAACAGGTTATCAGCTCATTTCGGGTTTTGTCGTATTCTAAAGATTATTATTATGTTACCATTAGTTTGCATTGATATGTGTGATTATAGCGTGTTCATTTTTTGACCTATAAACTTTTACAGTCCAGCAGCATCCACAAATTAAAAATCATTTTAAAGATGCTGATATAAAATTCATATATGTGAGAACAACTAAAACGGGTTGCAAAAAATGATTAGTAGAATCGATAGCAACCTGATAACAAACGTGTTTATTTTATTATGAATCTATGCTGGATTTAAGACCTTTAACAATTGGTAATTATATTGTTTCCAGCTATGACGATTAATAATACCGATTTATAATGAAAACATATTTCTGGTTTGATGTATGGAAAAACCTAATAGATTTTTGAGCTGTGGGCGGAAATTGTAGACAACTGTTCAGATTCAAATATTGAATTCTTTGCGTCACTCGCTAAAAAAAAGTGATAAAATACATTGGATACTTCGAGCTTCTTCCATAGTTCACGAGAAATAATTCTCGTAAGTTTCGAGTTTAAAAACATCCCTAGTAATGTCCACAGCAGTTAATATAATTTGAGTATGGAACGTAGTCCGCGCCAATCAGGAGAACTTTTTAAGGTGAGATTTAAGAGAAAATTAAATGTAAGTAATCTATAGTTGTTTTACAAACAGCCAAACTGTTACAAATGGTATAAGATGGTCACTAATTAACCCATAGTCAGATATGGATATTATATATTAGCGTATGAATTCTATGTTCTTAACAAACTAATGCATAACTGGGTTCATATATGATATTAGATAATAGAAAAAAGTGACTAGTTTACCTCGTACAGAGAGAGGGCGGAGTTAACCAGATTTGTTATATTTATTTCATTTTTAAAAACTAACATAGAAATGATAAAAATGATAACCTTAACCTCTGAGGGTCGGCTCTATAGCTGAGAACTTCAGGTAACTTGTACAATACTGCTACGACCCCAAGTAACCAAGAAAACGAACTTACCTGTTCAGCAGCTTCTGGTGTGTTCCTTTTGGGTTCTTTTGATAACTTAGTCAAGTAGCTCGTATCAAAAAGAATTGGTTTCTAATATACAAGTAGTAATATACAAATAAGCTGAATGTAAATCAAAATAATTAAGTAAAAACTCTTGATAACAGAAGGTAGCCATCTTGGGCATTTCTTTTTTTCTCGGGTTTGTCCTCAAGGTACAACTGATGGCCAGTGAGTGGTACTAGGAGTTATTCCCTCTATCGATAACTCTACATACCATCAACCGGTAAGTCGATTTACGGTTCCTACAGAGGTCGTGAATGTGCACGTGAGGAATCACTGGCCAAGACTGGTGACTAGTGTCGGTCCTTTTGTTAGTGACTACATGAGAAGTTTGATTAACTACCAACAGTGTAATAAAACCCGGTGTCTTGTTATGACTTGTTACACAGTTAGCATTGTCTTTTTTCTTTTTATCTATGAATAAACTATTCTATTCAAACCCCTTACATATTTATTTTAACACCTACCAATCGCATTTTGACTAAATCATTTTAGCTCAATTGAATTTTTACTACCAGATCTACTTTACATTAACGACTTTTTTTATCTGCATTCGATCGATGCTGGCTTTGTGAATATGCTAACGTAACCCTATTGGCTTTGAGTAAATTCTATTTTCCTAATGCATAGTTTGGAAATACTCAGTTGTGATACGTGTATGAGCCCAGTTCCGTAGGTTGAACAAATAATTGTAAATGGTTGACCACTAACGTCATATATCATGTATATCGAAAAACACGAAATCAAAATAAGCAAAGTTTGTTACATGCGTGCTTACACACGTACAAATATAAAATGAGTTGCTTTCGACTCACAGTATTCACGCTACGTCTGATAACACGACTCACGTAGTTTATTTATGGGCGCGACCTACTCATAACGAATTGGCGCCACACTGTCTGCCATAGCTTGTTCAATAAAAATAGAACACGTGTTTCGAAGAAGCATTGAAGTTTATCGAAATGTTTGTAGTTACGCACAGATTACTTAATCTATTTTTATTAGAATCACTTCTAACCTACTTTACTAAATCAGAAATTTATTGGTACACACTATCATAAAAACTTGAAGTTGATATAGATTGAAAAATCTTTTGAAGTCGTCAATTTGACTTTATATAAGTATTTCTATGTGATTCTGATTTTATTAGGGTATTTCATGTACAAAAGTTTATAAGTAACGAAGATAACCAAATCAACAACATAGTTTAGCGACGTAAATATATACACAGATATATTTGTATATGTACATACATATCCTCTCTGGGATTCTTGCTCCGATTCACCTTCATCTCATTATTATTAAGCTTGTGGTGGTCGATGGTCGAAAATGTGTAAGAAATTTATAGTGGTTCAGTTTGATGAAATTTCTACGTACGGGTCTAATTTAAATAAAATAGTGCCAGTAATATGGATAATTAAGAAAAATAAAGATCAAGTTATAGTGCCATATCCCTCAAAAACGGAAATTTTTGAATTTTTCAAAGACATAGTTCAGTGCAAGCCTCCACTTTCATCATCATCATCATCATCATCATATCAGCCAGAAGACGCCCACTGCTGGGCATAGGCCTCCCCCAGAGATCTCCACAAAGACCGGTCCTGTGCTTTCCGCATCCAGCTGGTACCTGCGATCCTTACCAGGTCGTCGGTCCACCTTGTAGGAGGCCTACCCACGCTGCGTCTACCGGTACGTGGTCGCCACTCGAGAACTTTACTGCCCCATCGGCCATCTGTTCTTCGAGCTATGTGCCCTGCCCACTGCCACTTCAGTCTGGCAATCCTTAGAGCTATGTCGGTGACCTTGGTTCGCTTGCGGATCTCCTCATTTCTCCTCCACTTTCAACCTGGAAAGAATATATAGGAACCATCCAGTTTGCAACTGGTAAGTTATCTTTATTATAGTTTGATAAACGTTTTTTACTTGTTTGCTACGCTAAGATCAAGTCATAAATATTTAAGTACATTCTTAGGATATGAGTCCATACACCAAGAGCTTTTTTGAAATGTTTTAGGTGATTATTAAAATTCCAATGCGATGTTTTTTCGGGCCATAAGCTTACGCAAGCTCTAACATTACTAAATTTTAAAAGCCTTATCGTGATGGACAGTGTTGCTCAATGGATATAGATAAAAGTGAAATTAAATTGCATAGGGCAGATATCTCGCTACAGAGAGATCACCGTCCTCACTATCTTCTACTTTTGTGGCTGTGGCCCGAATTGTGCATTCTGTGCTGCATTTGCCCTGATCCTCACCTATTCCCAGGCTCTTGGAACAGTAACATGTTAACCACAGAGAAAACCTATATTAGTAAAAGTCTTACAAATTGGCCTGTAATTTCGTAGCGGTTAAAAACAATGTTATCAAGAGGGGTCAATTTTATAGATCAATTGCATTTATTGACATGCAATGATGTCATGTGATGACTTTCACGTGGTTCTTTGCATTCAGTATACTGATATAACAACTATAATGTAGTTCACATGACTTCACACGAGGGTAGCTAGAGGAAAAAGCCGCCTCAAATATTTGTTCAAAAAAGAAATTTTTTGTTTTTGTCAAATTATTATAAATTTGATGTATTAACTAATTTTTGGCCGATTATTGATATCCGGGGCATAATGGACCTAAAAAAGTAGTTCAAAAATTTTGTTGTGTTTTTCTTCGAATTTCAATTAATATAATTTATTTATTACAAAATGTATACAATACTTGTAATAAAAAATATAACACACTTGCACCTATTAAAAAATACAATGCCAAATCTGTTTTTGAGAATTCAACGCAATAATCTAACCTAATAAAATTTTTACTTGATTTATTGTGGTTAAATTTCTCTCTATTAAACATTAGAAGCCTAAAAGCTCGTATGAGTAACATGCGTACTTGCTTTCATTGACAATTTGTCATAGTACCTCATTTTAAGTATGTATATTAAAAATAATTATTTTTTATGATTGATTACAGAAGGGCCATCGTTTCCTAAAAAAATATTTTTTTTTAATTTTGACAAAATGTCAGTGAATTTGTCCAAGACTGAACAAAACTATACCGATTTAATGGTTGAAAGCCACAAAAATCATGAATCAGTTTAGGTAGACACCATTATGCCCCATTCTCCCCTATTTTTGTCAGTAAAATAATTTGCAACGAATGATTAGTTATTGGTACGATCCCTGGTAATGTAAGCACGATCTTACTATAAATACTGTTTCACCGTCGATATCACCTGACAGCCTGAAACTAGTGCTCATAGGCAGCGCTCGTGTTGAAGTGGTACTCAGTCGGTAAGTGTTCTAGTCAAATATTTTCATCATCACTGATAAATGTAGTATTATAGTAAGGTAAAGGTGGACGCAATATATATAAAATAATATACACAATATAATTAAAAAAAATATATATATATATAATATATGTCATTGCGTACATAATTTTATGCTTCAGTTAAAGATTATTATTAGAAAGAATACATATCCAATTGGAAATTTATCATTATTGTTGTCAACTTTCTATAAGGTAAAAGTGAACCCATAGTCATAAAATCGAGGCGTTTATTTTTGCAATAGGAATATTAAAATAAAAAACTCTCTTATTAAAATAAAAAACTGTGAATAAAATTTAAAAATCCCTACCCATTAGTAATATTTATACCATACGCTTTAATATAATAGAGAAATGAAATCAACTTTATATTTACAAATCTCATTTTAAATTACAGATCAGCCACTTGTAAACGAATAAACTAATTTTAAATATTAATTTATTCTCACAACAAGAAATTTGGAAACCAGAAAGCTGAAAAGTAGGAAATCTTCATGGATGTTTGTATAGGTGAATTCTTTTACTTAAAATTCAGTGTTTGTGTGAAGTTGTTGAGTATCAAATTTATCGAAAATGTGGTTTCTTAAATGCGCGTGCATTACCCACAAGTAAATTTATAAACTCAAATAGCCAAAGTTACCGTTTATTAATTTCCACAGGGTGCGCGTGCGTCGGGTGTTTTCAAATTTCTCGTGCTTATTAACTTTTCATCATACTCATACATAATAACAGAAGCGAAATGTATAACAAAGATAATTTTCACTTGGAAATTTCCAGATTCGTGATTATCAGACACCAACACAATTTCACTTTAATCTAAAGAAAGAAAAATAAATAATGGAACCAAGCTCTAGCCAAGGAAACGCAGTGAGTTTTCATAGGCCTTTTGAAAAACGTCCTACACAGAACAAAATACACCACTGGTTACTATTTGATATAGTAGTTGGAGATATCTTTAAAAATGAAAAGTTTTAGTGTATTCGGATATTAGCCTACGCAACGCAACATACGACCGATTGCCGTCAGCGCATGACAGTACTACATTAAGAGGACTCAGTTTTATGCGACGTAGTACTTACTATTATTTGTGTACTATTTTATGTACTATTTATATACTATTGTGTCAAATAGTAATGAGTAGTGTTTTTTTCTTCGAGTATTGACGTACAAAAGATTCTTACTATCTGTTTTTTTCCAGACACCCATCAATGCACCGGTGCTAATGTCGTATCTTCTTGCACCCAATGACGTTTTTCAACATGTTGGATCTGGCAATCGACAACAAGCTAATGATAATGATCAATCAAATACTGTGACGTCAACATCTCAAGGCTCTCTAAAAAGAAAAAATGAAGATACTTCGAGATTAAATAAAAAGAAGTAACTTTAATTATTTTCATGATGTAATCTATCATTTTCTTTTTTTAATTATAGTTTTCAGATTTATTTACACAACGTATTTAGTTTTTATTTAAAATCTTATGTAAATTTATCAGTTAAATAAGTCGCAGTGACACTAAGTTAATTTTTGAGCTTTGTCATATATAGAGATAAGATTTTGTAACAATTGAGATTAATTTTGAAAACTATTGAACTACTATAAGCAATATGTTTTCTCTTTCTCTTTATTACTGTTTCTAAATTTCCCAATAAACAAATTAAAATAATAAATGTTTTATTTGTGTATAAATAGTTTCTAAACAATTTATAAAACAATTTGTCGATAAAGTAACACTGAAACTATCAGAAAGTTTAATCAATAACGTTGTTCACTGGACATTTCTTATCAGTCTCTAACCCTTTTAGTCTGCCAAATAGGGCGACCTTGAGAACGGCGATATTTCGTCGCTAGACATAGTGGCACCAGATACTATTTCTATTATTAGGTTTAATTTGTTTTTAAATTGATATGATTAGTTTGGAATGTAATTTCACATCTTTAAGATAGTTTATTTTTGTACATGTGGGCGTACGCATTATTTTATTTACACAATAAACATTGTAAATTCGATTCATTCACAAACTTTTGTTGTACGAGACCAAAGAGAACCTAAAGTTAAATGAGATAAGGTTGCAAATAAACATCGTATTGAATCATAGAAGTACAGTCGACTTTGTCTAAAGGTGCTCTCTCTAAAGGTGCTCGCTGTCTAAAGGTTCCAGGATATATTCGTTAAAAATGTTCAAATATTTCCCCACTCGCTTTCTCCAGCGACAAATCACAATTGAGTCTTTTGAGCGCTAATTTTAAATGACTTACGGACATTACACGCATGCGCAGAATGCATCTTGGCGCGCGAGAGGGGATAGGTCTTTAATAAATTATAGGGGAAGTGCCAATGGTGAAGAGGGAACCTTTAATGAATGGTACTGGACGGAGCGAACACCTTTAGACAGAGTCGACTGTAAGAGAAATACAACAACATAAATAACAAGTAGTAGGTGAACTATTTATTTACATAATTTGAGATAATTTATTAATAATTCACAAACATAGATACCATCCAAACATTCGGCCGCATTGAGGGAAAAATAATAAAAGTATTCATAAGGACTATAGTTTTATGTGTATCAAATAGTTAACCTTAATAAACTTATCTCTCAATGAAAGTATGTCAAAACATACTCTCTGAAATCAGGTTGATTTTTGAAATCATGATCCTTGCGCATCCAAATATGTTTTTTGTAGAATTCCAACTTAGTAGACACATTTCCAATAGAAACAGGAGCGCCCACCAAAGTCTTGGAGTTTTGGAAGTGGTCCTTAATATATGTTTCCATCACACATTGAATAGTAGCTGCTGGGTAATCATTCCACTCCTTAGGGGTAAAACCCAAGATTATCTTCTTTTCTTGCGGCGAGGATGATGGAAAAAATGGAGATAAAGACATGCTTGTTGTCGACGTCACTTTGACTACACTTTAGTATTTATATTAGGAAAAAATAAGGATATCAGACGTCAATCTAGCGCAAAAAATTCGTCAATAATAATGCAGCAAGCAGTCTGTCAGTCTGATTCGGGCTCGTATTTGCACGTTTGTTTGTTGGCCTTCGGTATCCGCCGAAACTGCGATTGGATGATTACTTCTATCCGTTTGATGTTACCGCCACGCTGCACTGCGGATTGCCGGCCGGCACACGCCAACGGGACAATCGTTGGCCGAAACGGGTGCGCGTCACACATCGCCCGGTGTGTACGCAGCATTATGCTCCTGGTAGTAGGCTTGAGGAGGTTGCTTTGTTTCGATAGGGGTCGCACGAGGTTGTTAACCTGTTTTTCATATGATCATCAACTTGAAATAGAGCTGCGCTTCAACGTAGTCGATATGGTTATTTATCTTTAAAAATTAATATTTTTTATTAAAATTAAAATTCAATGTCCGGATAAAATGAAGTCGCCAGTGCACTCTTTGAAAGCTCTACTTTAACACCCTTTCGGCTTTATACATGTATTATGAAACACCCTGTAGAATAAACATAAATAAAATAGTCAAAAATCCAAATGTCGCCATATATATATATTATAAGAGGAACCCCTTCTATTTTCGCACCCCTCCCGCTTATTGCTATATAAGGCACAGCAGTAGCGCATGCCAGTTGCTTGCTTCCTGGCGCTCGTCGGCTACGCATCGGTTTTGCTGCTCCGTTATTTTGTTCCGGTCACGTGAGCCACTTGGTTTTCACTTATTTTCTGATTTTGTGCCTATTTGTGTTGTAAGTAATTGCTGCTTTATTTCGTGTGATTTATTTTCGGTATAGTATTCAAAATTGTAATTAAAGTAAATAAAGACGGTTGTTAATCAGTACATGTTATTTTTTTAAATCGTTTCCACTTCTGAATCTTATATCAGAAGTGGGATAGATCTCAAAAGACTGAGAAACAAAGCAACAACTATTCATATTGTTCTACCCGCAATATTTCATTTTCATCCTAATTTTATTGTCGGTGAAAAATAAGTTGTGAAGTGTTGTAAACAAACATAGTTCGCAGCAGATCGCGTTCACCATCGTCTCCCAGTGGCTTGCGTGTCCGTCGTTCGCGACGCCGTCGTCGCTCGCGTAGTGTTTCACTAGCGTCAACTATAATAGGCGAACGGAGCCATTCTCGACTTAGATCGCGATCTTATACGAGTAACATGGGTGTTCATAGACGGTTACGTAACAGAGCGATGCGTACTCGCCGTGTCGGTCACAGTGGTATTTCTCGCTCCCGGTCCCGCGGTAGAACTGACCACCGTAGCCGTTGCATTCGAAGCGATAGTTCAGAGGCCGAGCCTCGCGATGAGTCGCCCCAGCGCCGTCGCTCCCGTGGTAGATCGTCCCGCCGCCGCACGAGCCGCCGCCGTCGCAGTGACCGTAGGCACCTTCCATCGACAAGAACGCCAAATTCGTCACGGCAAGTGAACCTTCCTGTTCGTGATGCGGATTTGATCACAGCTCCGCGTTCGGACGCCTTCATCCAGGTCGATCGTGATACTCCTCATGTGTCGGAACGTATCCGTGAATTCAGCCAGAGTGGCTTAGGCGGTAACAACATTCCAGAACCGCGTCATTCGATGGAATCTATCACTCGTGGTTCCGAGGCATCCACCCTCGCTCATGCTTTACTTCAAGCAATAAAAAGTGCGCAGCCTATTAGGTCGCAACATTACTTCGTGTCAAACTTTGACCCAACAATTAATAATATAGAAGTGTGGTGCGAGGAGGTGGATCGCGCTCGAGACGCGAATGGATGGTCGGACCATGAATGCTTGTCTCGCGTGGCGTCGTGCCTCAAAGGTGACGCAAAGCTGTGGCTCAGCGAGTGGGTCACAAACGATAGAACGTGGTCTAACTTTAAGCGTGAGTTTAAGTCCCTTTGTCCTACGAAATTAGATTACGCAAATATCTTATTTGACTGCATGAATACAACATCCGATAGATACCCCACGTATGCGGAGTATGCACGCCGTACCCTATTGCGCCTACGAGTTGTCCATGGCTTAAGCGATGATCTAAGAACACTCATAGTCATCCGCGGCATCGATAGTCCTCAAATTCGCGCAGCAGCCGCTAATGCTGATTTGTCACCTGATAGCTTGGTATCTTTCCTCTCGATTTATACCAAACCGACTCGCGGTAAGGTAGATACGCGAACTAATACCACGGTCCATAAGAAACGTAATTTTAACAATAAGCCTCAACACAATAACGCCATAAAATGTTTTAATTGTGGTCAAAGAGGCCACATGACCCGAAACTGCTCCAAACCCAAATCAAGTACGAACGTAACTCCGACACCAGACCCGAATGCCCAGACCAGCGCCGGTACATGCGGTTTTTGCAAGAAAAAGGGGCACAACGAAAATTCATGTTTTGCGAAGTCACGTTCGGAAATGCGAGGTCAAAAAAGCGTCAACTTTTGTTCGGATCGTTCGGAACATCCTTCCCAGAGTAACGACATTACCACCGCCGTAATCGATGGTGTACCAGTAGACGTGCTTATAGATAGTGGTGCGCTCAACGTATCACTTATTTCGTCTGACGTTCTTAAATATTTGCCACGTCAAACACAGCCTCGACTTTGCACGCTTAAAGGTATAAGCGACAAGGAGATAGTAGCGACTTCTTTCATCACGGTCCCAATAGAATTCGGTAACATTACGATTGAAACGGATCTAGTCGTAGTCCCATCTGTTTACATGAACGTCCCGGTCGTGATAGGCACCGACGTACTGAACCGCGATGGAGTAACGTTTGTACGTACGAAGGATCGTCAATACTTAACGCGGTCGTCTAGTGCAGTACCATCGGTTACCGTTAACTCGATTACGACGAAAGAACACTTGGAGGTGAATACACCCCTTCAAGGAGCAGAACGCGAGAACCTTATGTCAGTTATCGAAGAGTTCTCCGAATTCCTCATTTCGGGAACCGCTGCCACTACCGTGAAGACTGGCGAAATGGAGATCAAACTGACTAGTTCCACGCCAGTAGTCTATCGACCATACAAGCTCTCTCACCAAGAGAAACTTAAGGTAAGAGACATAACGAAAGATTTACTCGTTAAGGGGATAATTAGTTAGGGATCTAACTCAGAGTATGCGAGCCCAATCATACTCGTCAAAAAACGCGACGGTTCCGACAGGCTCTGCGTAGATTTTAGAGCTCTTAACCGGGTTACAGTTAAGGATCGCTATCCACTCCCCCTAATCGACGACCAAATAGACAGATTAGGTGGTTTTAAATACTTCTCAAGGCTGGATATGGCTACTGGCTTTCATCAAATACCCATTAAGGAGGAGTGTATCCGTCTAACGGGGTTCGTCACTCCGGAGGATCATTTCGAGTATATTAAAATGCCTTATGGATTAGCCAACTCTCCGATCGTCTACCAGCGCATAATAAATGACACTTTGCGCGAGTTCATCGATGATGGTAATACGCTGGTGTACGTCGATGACGTGCTCATCCTAAGTAATACGGTGAGTGAAGGCATTACATTACTACGCAAGGTTCTTTCGGCGCTCACACAAGCTGGATTCTCCATCAACCTGAAGAAATGCTCGTTCTTAACAACAGAGGTCGAATACTTAGGAAGAGTGGTAGGCTGTGGTCAGGTACGGCCGAGCCCCCGAAAGGTTGAAGCATTAGTTAACACCTCGCCACCAGAGAACGTTAGGCAAGTTCGCCAATTCCTTGGTCTCGCTGGGTACTTTAGGCGATATATACCAGGTTACGCGCTAAAGACGGCGCCCATCGCACACCTCACTAGAAAAGATGCTACGTTCCACTGGACTCCGGAACGTGAAGCAGTTCGACAGGATCTCATCAGACTATTGACCAACGAGCCAATACTCACCATATTTAACCCGACTTTACCAACAGAAATACACACAGATGCAAGCAGCATAGGATACGGAGCGGTACTAATGCAGACACACCCGAATGGTAAGAAGCATGCTGTGGCTTACATTAGTAAAGTGACGCAAGGAGCTGAAAGTAAGTACCACTCTTACGAGCTTGAGACCCTCGCCGTCGCACACTGGGGCCGGAGGCATGAGTTCGTGATAATAATTCCTATTATGGCATTTTTTTAAATAAAATTAACAAATACGTTAATTAAAGACTAATTTACTGGGTATTAACAGTATACAAGCACACGAAGTAGTGAAAAAAAAATTGTATAAATAAATCACAAAATAATATTTATTCCGAGTCAAGTGTTACGTTTGGCTCCAAAAACATATTAATGGCTTCTTTGCTAAAGATATTTTTCTTAAGACTCACGAATTTCCTTTTTCTGCTGTTTATCACTGGATCCGAGGATACCAACATTCTGTTGAAAATATCTATAAGTGTATCTTTTCTGGAAGTTTTCCGACTAAAAAATTCACGGTAAACTTTAAAATCTTTGTTGCGGCTTTCTAAGGCTTCTTCACTTAGCTGTCCTATTGGCAGGATAGATTTAGAAATTATTTCGTGGCCGTGTATTAAAATTTTGTGAGCAGTGGTACTCATACAGTACCAAGGATATAAAGCAACAAAAAGATGTGCAGTGTCCAAGCAAAACTTTCTAAATTTTTCTTTGTCAATCAAAAATCCACTTGAAATACATTGCAATATTACATGAAACCTTTCAATTAAATTTTTATCGATCCCTGTTATCGAAGCTGAGACACTGCTGTTCTGGAAAAATCGCCTTGCTACATTACCTGTGTTGGTATTGCCATAACCAGGTTTGGGTTTATCAACGACCATGCCAGTTTTCTCTTTAAATTCCTTTTGTATTTTAAGTTGGGTTTCTTTAATTACATGTTCAGTAGCTTTACTCGATCTCCACTCTTTTAGTGGGAGCTTATAGGCGACATGTAACAAGCATTCAAATAACCGGATCCATGCGTGCAAAACTGACATTCCAAAAGACAAATAATCCTCAACGATCGGTAGCTGCACCATCTTGTCAATGTCATTAAATTGTTTAGACGTAGCATGACAAAGGTAACATCTCATAGCAGATGTAGTCCCACTGAGACTGTTACATAATTTACCGTCTATCATCGAGAGTATCAATTTATGTTTAACGATATATTCATTGTCCTCAATGCAAACTACAGAACTCTCCAAGTTCTGGATTTCCATTTCTATAGAAGATTTTTCTTGATTAATTAAGGAGTCATTTTCTTTTTCAAAAATAACTTTCATTGGCCTGCAAAATCGAGGAGAAGCTGGGCATGTATTTTTCCAAAAAATATTTTTATCTTTGTCTGTTAGTTCTAGTGGGACTAGACAGGCTATAAATACAAACTTGTCGTCACTTTCACTCTCTTCATAAAATTTTTGATGGAACTGGCTGTGGCCTGAGCTTCCATCAAATCCCCACTTTGAAGTTAAAATCAGATCATTATTCGGAGACAAGCTGACAACCTTCTGTGAAGTTAAAATTCGTTGAGCTGTGTGATCAAGTAAATCCTGTGTCCTAACTTCAGCTCTCTTTTCAGTTAATGTTATATTTTTAGGGTAGCACAATTTCTTCTCCATTTGCAATTTTTTGTAAGATGGGAACATGTCTGTAGCAAAGCTTCTGATAACCTCGTATTGATGGCGAGTGAGCTTAGCCTCAATTAACATCGATAAAGCTTCGAGAGGAGACAATGGTTTGATTTGTATTGTCTCTGGTGTACTTTTAAGCGTATTGGGTAGTTCTGGTTGTGGAACTGTTTTTTTTACAATATTTGCTGCATCTTTATGACCACTGGCTCTAAGACTCATTTGCGCGGCATACAGCAACTCGTTTGCAGAAGTAGTTTCACGGAGTTTAGCAGTTCTTTTACGTTTCATTTGCTCACTACTCGAATCAAAATCGAGTGGAGGACGGCCACTAGATTTTCCTGGAGATACCAGTCCGGAGTAATGTTTAAATACTAAATTTGTACTGAGCCAAGTAGACTCGGTAGACAAAAAAATTGATTTTGTGCGGTTTGATTTTTCCCACTTCATTTTAAATTGCTTTCTAAAGTTGTGCAGTTGTACTTTTAGCTGTTTCCCTTCTGTTGGTGGGCAATTTGTTTGTTTAACCAAAAATGAATACACTTCATCCATCTTCTTATCAAAACTTTTAAACTTGCTCGCGAAAGCAATTTCTGTTAAAGTTTTTCTGTTGCACGTAAAGGATTGTGTTCCAGTCTCTAAAACAAGTTTAAATCATATAAATATTTCGTGTTTTATTGTTGTTTTAATGTTTTACGGCAATTCAATTATTTTATAGGGTTTTTTTCGACAATATATGAGTGTACAACAAAATAAGCAAAAGCTACTTTTTAAAAAAAAATTAATATAAATAGTTCAGGCAACCACATCTCACGTTTCTCAACGGACTATTTATAACTAATACCTCTATTTATAATGTACGTTTACGCATTAGGGATGTGGTTGCCTGAACAAAAGATAATTGATGAAACATTTCACGTTCTGGGTAAAAAATAACTATGACTTTCATAAGCTATAGTTCGATTTGTAACTTTTAAAAAGCTGTGTTTATATCGTAAATAAAAAGTAAATACCCTGATCAGATGCCTGCATTTTACCGCTTTCTAATATCACTTATGGTTTTAAAGATATCACAGTTGGGCTCACGAGCAATTTTATCTGTACGATTCGTTAACCGACAAATAGTTGTGACCGTGACAAGTTTAGATGCTTATATTTTAAAAATAAGAAGGTAGTCTTAAAAACTAAGTATGAGACAACATCACACATACCCTCATCTCAAAAAAAACACTAACAACTATGTGCTTACCGTGGATTTCTGAAATGGATTTATTATCACTGCCTCCATATAAGCGGCCCCTTTGTGCGTCGTCAAAGCGCTACAACACTTCCGACACTACTTAGTTGGCCTAAGGTTTGTAATAGTGACGGACTGCAATGCTCTGAAGGCCACCGAGCGGAAAAAGGATTTGCTTCCACGGGTGGCTCGTTGGTGGATCTACCTACAAGATTTCGACTTCACGATCGAGTATCGTAAGGGTGTCATGATTCCACATGCTGATTACTTAAGCCGAAATCCAGTAGCGCAAGTGTGTCAAATTAACAGACCTCGAAACTGGGCCCAAATCGCTCAGTTAGCCGATGATGAAACGCAAGTCATGATGCAAAAGCTGCGAGATGGTGATCTCGATGCTAACAGGTATGTAGTACAAAATGACATTCTGTACTACCAGTACGCGCCAGTAGGTGAGGAGAGCCGTTTACTTTGCTACATCCCAAAGGGTTACCGCCTCAGTCTCCTTAGGATCTTCCATGATGAGCACGAGCACATCGGAGCAGAAAAGACTCGGGACTTAATTCTGAAACACTTCTGGTTTCCGGGACTGAAGCAGTTTGTAACGAAGTATGTGGGCCACTGTTTGACATGTCTCTCCAAAAAGCGCGTTCCCCGTGGCCCTCTGCAGATCATCACTTCTTGGGAGAAGCCGGACGTGCCCTTTAGTACTGTGCACGTGGATGCTCTGGGTCCACTCCCTGCGTCGGAAGGATTCAAGTTCGTTCTCATAATCGTGGACGCATTTACCAAATATGCCCTGCTGTATCCGATTGCCCGACAGGATGTCAACGAGTTGAAGCGAGTCATGACACAGGCTGTTGCACTCTTCGGTACTCCAAAATTGATGGTGACTGATAAAGGTCGTATGTTTGAATCGAACGAGTTCGTTAGGTGGATAAACGAAACGACCTTGGCTGCGAGCTCCATTACATCACGCCGGAGATGCACCATGCAAATGGTCAAGTAGAGAGGTACGTCCGCACAGTACTCAATATGATACGGATCGAGGCTGCTCGCAAGGATGTATCCTGGTCAAATACCCTGTGGAAACTTCAACTCGTGCTTAATGTCACGAAACAGAAGACCACTCAATGTTCTCCACTGCACCTCCTTATAGGTACGGAAGCAACGACCCCAGTTATCCGTTCGTTGGTCCGTGATGTGGCTCTCGACACTAGTTCGCCGAACCGCGAGGCACTGCGGGAGCTCTCCAGAGGTAGAGCACGACAGTTGCTGGAGGAAAATCGAGCCCAGCAAGACAAGCGCACCAACAGACACAGGCGCCCACCACGGGAATTTAAAATTGATGATTTCGTGTTTGTCATAAAAATGTCTCAGTCAACAGGTAAACTCGACTCAGGCATGCGCGGGCCGTACAAGGTCGTTAAGATCTTGCCTAGCGGTCGATACGAGTTGAGACTGCTATCTGGTGGTTATGGCAAGACCACGCAGGCCGCTGCGCAGTACATGGTACCGTGGCGGGGTGAGTGGTGCCCCGAGACGTGCGCAGTCTTTTTTGAAAGTAAGTGTCGATACCTACTACTTGTTGTGCTGAAATTGCTGTTTAATTCAAGACTCACTTGTAGCCCCCCCGTCAACTGTAAATTAGTTTCTCACAAAAAAAAAATAACAGTTAGAATACTCGATGCAACCTAGCTTAATAACAAATTTTAATAATTAAAGTTTTACCAGTAAAATTCACAAATACTTAATTCCCTAAAACTAAATTTCTTTAAATCCAATCGAAACTTTAGTGAGCTTGTTTTAGACAGCAATGACTAATGAGAGTGTAGTTGTTGACAGATGTATGTGACGTTGGCGGTTGAACGTCAAGTCGTCGCTTGTGGACGTTGGTGTTGACACGTCAAGTCGTCCAGGCGTTGGCAATTACATTGTCAAGTCGCAACGGAGCGTTGGCGAAAGTCGTCAGGTCGCTCTGGCGGTGCACGTTTGTCGTGCCGGCGCCAAATGTTGAGCGTTGACGCTAGTCGTCAAGTCGCTCTGGCGGTGCACGTTTGTCGTGCCGGCGCCAATTGTTGAGCGTTGACGCTAGTCGTCAAGTCGCTCTGGCGGTGCACGTTTGTCGTGCCGGCGCCAATTGTTGAGCGTTGACGCTAGTCGTCAAGTCGCTCTGGCGGTGTACGTTTGTCGTGCCGGCGCCAATCGTCCGTAGCGTTTGTTCGCTAGTCGGGCGGGCATGCGTGTCATGCCACTGTTGCAGGTCTATAGCTGGCTGGTGTTTCCTGTCTGCCCTGCGTGCAACATACGTCACACCGTGAAATAGGCCTTGGTATTCAGATCGATCTTAGCAGTATTATGAAATGGTTCAGATTTGAAGACGTATGAAAGTAGTAATGTGTGTGAGAGAAACTGCTGACGAATAAATTAATTGACTGTTGTGCGAGTGCGTTTATTTGTGGATGCATGTACCCGTGTTGAAATACAAATGTTAAGTAAGCGATGATTGTTTCAGACACCGATGATATTGAGACGGTCTCGACTGAGCCCGTACCCACAGCAGACCGGTCCATGCCTCTGTTAGATGCAGACGAAGAAGCCGGGCCTTCAACTGGAGACACTCGCCCATGAAGAGAATTCAGGAAGAATTTGGGCCGAGGACGACCCAACGTCAGGAGAGGCCGTATAAGAGGAACCCCTTCTATTTTCGCACCCCTCCCGCTTATTGCTATATAAGGCACAGCAGTAGCGCATGCCAGTTGCTTGCTTCCTGGCGCTCGTCGGCTACGCATCGGTTTTGCTGCTCCGTTATTTTGTTCCGGTCACGTGAGCCACTTGGTTTTCACTTATTTTCTGATTTTGTGCCTATTTGTGTTGTAAGTAATTGCTGCTTTATTTCGTGTGATTTATTTTCGGTATAGCATTCAAAATTGTAATTAAAGTAAATAAAGACGGTTGTTAATCAGTACATGTTATTTTTTTAAATCGTTTCCACTTCTGAATCTTATAATATATATATAGATATAAAACGTATTACGTAAATAAAATAAACTAATTTGATTTGTATTTTGTGTATTGACAGTGGCTGTGTGAATCTAAACTATACCCTTGGGAGGGGGTAGGGCCGGGCGGCCAGTCTAGAAACTAGCGTCGCGCGCGCAACGCGTGTGTCTTTGCAACACACTGGTCGTACCTATCGAATATCTACCTACTAGGCAAACAAAATTTGAACTGTACAGTCGAAAATTGCTACCATTATCATTTCAAATCCAAATGCAAGCCCATGGATGGAAAAATACGCGAAAAACCACAACAAAAAGTGTTTTTTTTCCTTTGTGCACGTGCTTGCGCAGGCACCCCGGTTGTGATCACCTTGTGTTAGTGCGTGTACTTACCCACCTCGTCCAAATCATCATTCAAGATCGTTCCTCGCCAAAGTACCACCGCCACCACATGTTTGAACTAAGCGAGGTAAATCTATTTTTTATTTACTAGCTTTTTATTAACCTGCAGTGTTTATATGTGTGCAATGTGCTCGAGTCAAATCCTGCAAAACCACAAGCCTAGCCACTTTACCTGCCTCCCGGCTTTCAATGAAGTCAAAATCCCATACAACTTGGATGACACTCCACGAAGATGGGGCCTCCTTTTAACGGCCCTGATGAGTAGGTGCCACAACGCGACATAAAACCCTGCCATTCGATAATTCCTTATTACATAATGTGTACATTTGGTAAATATGCCCAACAAACATACCGATACAATAGGCATATACCCCGACCAGTGTATACCCGCAACATTTCCTAGCAGCATTTCCAGGCAACCGCATACTCATAGCTACATATTTTAGTGCTTATACGTTAATAGGTAAGCTTTTAATTTTAGTTTAAAATTTGATATTGTTTTCAGACAACGCAGCGGAGGTGGCAAGTCGTTCCAGCATTTTGATGAAGCAAATTTGAAGCTGGACCGAAAGCAATTAGATTTGTGCCGTGGCAGATGCAGTGAGTAGTCTCTAGAGCGCGTATTTACGATTGAGATATCGCGAGTCCATGTTAGCTTATTGAATAAGTAAGAAGGTTTACCGGACTTGACTATACCGAATATTGCTGTAGCATAGTGCAATTGTCTGCGCAATCCCATCTTAAGTATCCGGGCACTATTTATGTAAGGTGTAACGTGTGTGCGAGGCGGATTTTGAAAACAATAGCGTGCGCAAGCGTTTTGTACTCGTTGTATAACCTTCTGCGTTCGGACCAGCAGCCGTTGCCCATACACATTATCCATAAAATTTAACTTAGATAGCACCAAGGAATCACAGAGTGCAATTCGATTTTTAACATTAAGGTAATTTCTAATCTTATATAGAACTTTCAACCTATAAAAACAATTCTTTACTGTATTTGAAACGTGGTTCTCGAACCTTAGCTCTTCATCCATCTGTAGTCCGAGGTTTCGGGCCACCCTCACACGCTCAATTAACTCGTTATCGATCGAAATTAGCACTCCCCGATCCGACATTTTTTGGGTCTGACTAGATGAACCCAATATCATATATTTAGTCTTCGAGCTATTCAGAGACAGGGCATTGCTTTCTGACCATCGCGCTATTCGATGTAGATCTTCAGTTAAATTGTTGACTGCTGCAGGCATATCAGCCGGCTTACAGTGCACATACACTTGAATGTCATCCGCGTGGATATGATAAAGACAATGTCGGATTTGACTAGTCACATCAGCGCTGTAAATTGAGAATAATTTAGGGCCCAGGATTGAGCCCTGGGGAATTCCTCGTGTGACGTCACAGGACCTCGAAGCCACAATGGACCCGTCATCTTTTCGTATTTCCACGAATTGGGATCTCCTACTAAAGTAGCTATCAAACCATTTGATCGTAGATGCACCAAAACCATAGTAACGAAGTTTAGACAGTAAGAGTGGGATGCTTATGCAATCAAACGCGCGAGAGAAGTCCAAGAGCACCAGTATTGTACCCTCCCCCCTATCCTGTGCAGTTAAAATGTCATCTGTAACCTGCATCATAGCCGTGACTGTGCTGTGATTTTTACGAAAACCTGACTGCATGTCTGGCAGTAGCTTATTACCTTCCACAAACGCTGTCAGTTGATCATCGACAACCCGTTCCAGAATCTTTGACGGGCATGGAAGAATACTGATGGGACGCAAATCCTTCAAATCCATAGCGTTTGTATTCTTCGGGATGGGCTTAACTATAGCTTTCTGCCACAAGCTAGGGAACGTACTAGTTTCAATAGACCTGTTAATTATGGCGGTAATGACTGGCAAGGTTACAGGTAACGTTAGCAGCAGCATATCCAACGAGATACCATCGACGCCAGTCGCATTGGTTCTGATGGAACGTACCGCTTTCAAAACTGCTGCTTCCCCAACCCCTCCTAAGTCCATCACGTTTGATACGGCGCGACGGTGCTCAAAGTAGTTGAGGGTTGAAATAGCAACATCACTGTTGCCAGGAACTTTAAGAAAGTGGGCGTTTATTAGGTCGGGATCAGAAGTCAGATGGGTGGGCACCACAGGCTGGCTCCTTATTGTTGCGTTTTTTTTTATATGGGTCCATAGTAGCTTCGAGTTATTTGTGTTATTATTTACGAATTGGTCAAAGTATGCCTTCTTTTCCCTATACAATGCTTTGCTGACCTCACCTTTTAGCTCCTTGTAAAACAATTTATGTGACTCAACACCTGTTTTCCGCGCTCTGATGTAGGCCTGGTCTCGCACCCTCATCATTTGCTCGACATTGTATGTAACCCAGGGATGGTTTTGATCCTTTATCGTTATCAGTCTCATAGGCGCGTGCAAGTCAAAGACAAACGTAATCATCTCATTAAACATATAAACCATGGAATCTACGTCAGCTAATGTTTGTACTTGTTGCCAGTCCATGGAAGCTAAATCCAGCATAAATTGATCATGTTTTATATTACGAATAGACCTACAAAGTTGTCAAACTGTTGGTGGCTTAAACTTAACTATATTTACGTCACAAACGATAAATGCATGGGCACTCAGGTCCGCTATAGGATAAACTGTGACAGTACTACCCTTGCAGTCCGTACACACAACATCAATTAGTGTGGCGCTCTGATTTGTGAAGTGAGTAGGCTCATTTACACATTGAAACAAGTTATAACACACCAGAAGGTTTGCCAGCTGCTTTACCCTGTCATCCTGTTCATTTAGAACATTTACGTTAAAGTCCCCCATAAGCACAATATTATCACTCCAAGCGAAAGATCCCAGTGACTCCGACATGGCCTCCATAAATGTACCAGTGCTCAGCCAGGGCGGTCTGTACGCTGTACCAACCACCACCAACCTCCCGTTCACTTTAAGTTTAAGCCACATTTGTTCAACTAGGGCATTCGGGGGATACGGCAGTACCTTTACAGCTATACCTTGCTTCACGTAGAAGCCTACCCCACCACCGCGAGCGCGTATCGCCGCGGCGCGCGGAGTGTGTCGCAGCCTATAGCCGCTTACAACTGGCGCACGCCCCTCTTCCCCCTCCCGCAACCACGTTTCATTGATAGCCGTAATGTCCACGGCGTACCGCCGCATAGCAACAATGAACTCATCATGCCTCGTACCCAATGAACCCGCGTTTAACTTGCGTTTAGGTCGAAACATTAACACGTATCAACAATAAGCCTTCATTTAATGTCGATTTATGCGTGCGACTACTACCGTTGCAATGAAATGGTATACGGCATTTTGTAATTCGTTCTATCAGTGAATTGAGGCTGACCATAACCGAGTATAGACAACTCGTGACGTTTAGGTACATTGAGTGCGTAGCCACGGGCTCAATGCGCGTTTTATAGTTGTTATTTGATGTAGGGTAGTGTATGTGTTTAAAAATGAAAGTGTATATTAATTTTAGATTAAGTGTGTATGTATGATAGTGTTGTAATGCATTTAGTAGGTTTTTATAAGTAGAAAATAAATAAAAGTGTGTGCATTGCCGACTGAGTGCGTAAGCCCAGTAGTACATACCTGCTTGGCAATGACATAAAGGTACCGCTATGACCGAAACAATGCCACTGAGACCCAGTACAAATAAATCAAAACATTTAGGACATGAGAACATTTTAAGGGAAATGTGACGTTTACAACCTTTATAGCAGCTATGCTGCTTATTGTTTTGGTGTTTTAGCAGCATTTTAATAACTAGGGCGAACATAATCAGACCCAAAAACCACAGCCAAGTCCGATTCCACTCGCAGACGGTGAGCCCGGGATCCTTGCTCCTTACGAGCGTATATCCTTCCATCTTTGGTCCACGAGTACCTCCATTTTAATTTTTTTCCGCATCTCTCGTGCAGTAAAATAGTTCCCTGTTGATTTTGGCGAGGCGCTCGTTAACGTAAACATGCCGCGGCTCCAATTCTGCACTTATACCTTCCGTGTTTACATTGCGGCGGACGCGCGCGGCCTGCAACAGCTGAGCGCGCGTGGCTCGGCGCGCAAACCGTACAGCAATGTTCCGCGACCGTTTCTTCCCTTCCGGCTCTGCTCTAATCGAACCGACTCTTACACAGCTTACAATCTCTCGGTCCGCGAATTGTAGACCAAGTTTGTTTGCGAGCGTGTACACTAAGTGTGTCGCATTTTCGCCAGCCTCCTCCGGTATGCCGCTAACTTCAACGTCATTCATCAGCAGGTCCTGGTCCCGGTCATTAAGGTCCACCTGCAGTTTGCGCACTGTCGCCTCCAAAACTCCCACAGCCTCACTGGATCCATTTCGTGCGATAAAGGTGTCTACCTTCAATTCGAGACCGTCTACCCGCTCCTCACAAGATTTCATCTGCGCTCGTAGATCCTGGAACTGGTCCCGAAATGCCTTAAGCTCCCGCCTTGTCTCACGCAACTCGTCACTTATCCGACGCAGCTCGATAGCTAGCGACGGTTGCTGCGATTCCACCGTAGTAATTTCGCTTTCCTGACTGGCGACAGTGACACCCGGGTGCACAACACTGTCATGCTCCGTGACCGACGCATCCATGCCCTGTTTCAAATGTTACCAATATCTCGGACTTTAATGCGTCTATTTTAAATCAGAAGATAGAAAACACTGTTGATCCTTCCATATCTTCAAATATTACTCATATATCAGATTCCTATGCGTCTCTTTCTACTCAGAATCAAGAAAGTGTTCCCTTTAGTGAAGCAGGTCATAATAGTTCTTTTGATGTGTCTTTCAGTGACATACCTGATTCTCAGATGCATAGTTTTTGCAAATCATCTGATATATTATCTGAATCCTTTGTGAATAATTTCCTTCTGGATTATGGAAATAAAATCTTCTCAGATAACCATGCATACGTCTCAAGTGTAGTTGTTTCTGATGTGGCTCCGCCAGTAGCAGTTGATCTTCCTGCTATCTCAAACCACACTAGCCTCCCTGATTCTGAAAATGTAGAGGAAAATTCCACCTGCCTTTTAAGTAGTGATAATGTCGAGCCTCCGTCAATAACAGTTGATCCTCCTACTATCTTGAACTACGCTGGACCCCTTGATCCTAAAAATATAGAGAAAAATTACACCTGCCTGTTAAGTACTGATAATATCGAACCTCCTCTAAAAGCAATTGAATCGTCTATCTTAAGCCCTATAAGACAGCTTGATCTTGCTGATAATAGAATTTTAAATAAACCTACTTACGTCTCAGATGTAGACGATATCGAAAAACCTCCGCTAGAAGTCCCATGCATAATATCAGATGACCGAAATCAAGACCAGTCGGTACCATGCTTTGACAATGAGTCTGACTTTTCTGAATCTTCAAATGATAAGAATTATGAACCATCATCTTATGAATCCACGTCAGAATCTGGCCAAGAAATATTAATGGAAACCGAATGTTTAGATGGATCACATAAGGTCAGTAGAAAATTGGTACACATACCTACAAAGTTGGCAAAGACATTTAAGATCATTAAGAGAAATAACACTGTTTTAATTTTAATGCTATAATTTTCATTATACAGTTTATATGGTGTGACAGCGATTTTATTTGTTTGTTTGTTACTTTCATGCTTTGACTACAAAACTGATCATTATAGAATTTTGCATACACGCTGTCGGTAATACGTTAACTCGTAAGCTCGTTATACGATAAACTTAATTATTTCAGGTTGCTTCAAGCCATTGCGATGATATAAATCCAACAGAAAAAGAAAAAGTTTCGTTGAAAGAAGATTGCTTAGGGGAAGATTCGGAAAATAATCACGAAACAAACAAAGAAAATATAGAAACAGAAGTGCCGAATAATCAAAAAACATCAGAGAGTAATTTGAAAGGTAAACGCATTAGAGAAAGAGATTTTTGTTACTACTGTGAAAATTTCATTTTGAATTTTTCACGACATATGGTTCGAAACCACTCAGCTGAACCTGAAGTACAATCAGCATTAGCACATCCCAAAAATAGTCTTAAACGTAAACAAGTTTTTAGCGCTTTAAGAAAAAAGGGTAATTATGTGAGTAATTCGCAAACTGCATTCAAACCTGTGAAGAAGTGTATAATGACGCATCACAAACATTTGATGCACCGACATATGCCATGAACATTGCTACATCAATAAAACAATGTTGTAGTATAGCTTTATTGCAAAGTTGTAAAAGAGAAGCCTCTGTTCAAACGGCTTCTGTTCAAGCAGATTTAAAAACACTATCAAAATTAATTGAGGAGAATTGGAAGTTTGATATTTCTAGCCAAGCTGCTGATGACCTTAATGTGAAGAAGTGGAATAAAACCACTATAGTGCCACTTGCTGCTGATTTAAAATTATTCAAAGATTATCTTTGTGGCATGTCAAAACAGTCATCCGATAGTTTAACGCAATCCGAAGGAAAAACGAACGTGAAGCTTTCAATAACTTGGTGGAATCTACATATTGTCGCGTTCTTCTATTGAATAGGCGTCGGCCCGGCGAATTACAACGATTAAAATTAAGTGATTACAATGATCATGGCAACGACAGCAATAAATATGAAGAATTTGACAAAGTTCTTACTTCGACTGAAAAAATATTAATAAGTAAATTAAAAAGAATAGTGATCCGTGGTAAAAGAGGGAGAGGGGTGCCAGTACTGTTTAGTACTGAAGTACAAGAAGATTTAAAAAAAATATTATCAGACAGACACATGTATGTTGCAGATGACAATAATTTGTTATTTGTAAAGGCAGGTGGATCAACTGTTTGTGGGTACAAAATTTTAGAAAAATATGCAAAAGCAAGCGGTGCTAAAAATTATAAGGCTCTAACATCCACGCGTCTGAGAAAACATTTAGCAACAATGACCCAGTTATTTACAATGACTGAATCAGAGCTCGAACAACTAGCTACTTTTATGGGTCACACCCTGAGTGTACATAGAAATAATTACAGGCTACCTAGTGACGTATATCAGACTGCTAAAATTTCTAAACTATTACTATTGATGGAAGACGGGAAAGCGGATGAATATCAAGGAAAAGCTTTAGATGAGATTGAATTAAACTTAGATGAAGAAATCACAGGAAACGAGATAGATAATCAGGAAGTTGTTGATTTTGAATTGGAAGAAGCAGGTCCATCGCAACATATTAGTTTGAGTAGAGACGAGCCAGTTGCTGCCCCTTCCCAAGAAATAAGCCACAAGACATCTGCAAAAAAAAAACCCCCAAACGAGCTGAATGTGACGAATTAAAAAATAAATATCCTACACTTTTTCATAACAAAGACTGGCTTAAAATTAAAGTATATATACAAAATATTTATTCAAAAAGTTGAAGTGACGATTGGAGACTTTTTGAGGAAAATGTTTGATTATGATACTTTCATTGATATACAGAGTTATTTTTAAAACACTAATAACCTCACAGGAGTAGATTACTAACATTATTAACAACAACTTTTGTTCTACGACTCAATACATTATCTAAATATTATTTTTTTAACTTTTATTGCACTCACCTACACTTTATAGGTCTTTATGTTACTGTTTATAACGTTAGTAATCTACTCCTGCGAGGTTATAAGTGTTTCAAAAATAACCCTGTAATGACTCAACTTTGATTCTGCAGTAAATAACTGTCCGGAATAATTTCGGTTAACTTATACCATAAAAGATTTCTCTTTTTAAATTTAAACTTTTTTCTTTGTTGAATACCGTAGGTAATTAATTTGAGTGGTTAAGAAAGAGTACAGCTGGTGCCAATATGTGACCGGAGATTGAAGATTGCAGTACCGGCTTGCCAATATACCAATCAGTGACCTGTCTGATTGGTCTATTGGCAAGCTGCTTACATCGATCTTTTCAATCTTCAGTCAAACGTTGGCGCCGGCTGTTAGTGGAAATACTGAAGACAGGCGCAGCCAGTGATAATTTAAAAAAAAGTTATCGTGACGGATCAAACCACTCAACCTAAGTACGAAGCGACTGTTCTTAAGTATTTATCTAGTGTTTAAGTAAGTTATGTAGGTAGGTACCTACATAAATAGATAAGGGTAGTAAAAGAAGGACTGTATGTCTGTAAGACATTATAAAGAAAAACATTCAACAAACTTACGTATGTAGGTTAGCAACGGGTGTTACTACACCACCTGATGCGAAGTTTTTATACTAGGTTACACGCGTTTCTTTTTTAAGTACCTACTTATATGAAAAGTTCAAAGATTTGTTTCTAATATTTAAATTAAATTTATTAAGAAAGTATTAATAACTAGGTAAGTACGTACTCAAATATATCTTGCCTAACATTGTATGTAAATATTTTGATTAATAATTTTATTAATCGATACTATAACATTCATAATATATAGTAATTGCTAACATATATAGTAATTGCTAAAGCACGCCAAAGAGCTGTTCTTGTATTATAAGCAAAGTTTAAGGAACTAAGTTCCAAAGTTATACAACTTGTTTTTTTTGATATCCCACGACTAAGGTTTTGATCAGACCATGTAAAAGATTCATGTGGCATATTCATATTTGTCAAATCAAAAGTTTTTTTTTTATTTTTCTTAACAAATTCATTCGACAAAACTACGTTTTGACATGGAAAAGAAAAAAAAGAAAAAAAAAGTAACTTTTGATTTGACAAATAATTTATATGCAATTTGATATAGAAAAAAACACGTTGTAGAAAGTTTTTTTATTAGGTATCTATCATAATTTTTGTGATGTTAGATCAGCAACTAAAGTCTGGGATGATCTCGTAATAACGTTATTATGTTATTAATTATAGTAGCTTAGCTAAAGTCAGATATTCTAGTATTAATACCAAAATTTCTTGTGCCATAGGAGTAATTTTACTGTTGTGTTATTGATTGTACTACTAAAAAGAACTACTTCTAAAAATAAGCAATGTCAAACTATCTCGTCTGTGTGCCAGTCATCTAAGGTGATTTTATTGAAGGTAATTATGATGTTGATTAGTTAGAGTAGATTATACCCATTGTGAAACTATTTTTTGTTAAAAATGTATAACGAAGTTGGCAAAGTCAAATTTTTAACAAAGTTTGTTGAAAGTTTAAGAAGTTTTTAAATTATGGTAACCTATTTAAGTACTTTGTATGGTTGAGAACTATAAAAATAAAAGTGATTACATTTACATGTCTTTGTTTTTGTTTGCTTACCTAGGATAGTTACCCTATATCAGTAAAATATAGATTGATAAATACTAACATAGAACTACAGGAAATAAAATAATTTATTCATAAATAGATAATAATTCATACTAATAATACAAAGTATGTCCGTCTGTCTGTTATCTTTTCACGCTTAAACTGCTGCACCGATTTAGATTCAATTTAGTATGGAGATAGTATCAGACCCGGAGAAGAACAGAGGATACTTTTGTCCCCAAATCATCTCCTAAAGGGATAAAAAAGGAGAGTAGAAGTTTGTATAGGGAATCTATATCCGCTAAACCGATTTAAATTAAATTTGGTATGAAGATAGTATGACAAAGGATAGTTTTCATCCACGAAATCATTCTCTAAGGGGGTAAAAAGGGGTGGAAGTTTCTACAACGTCTATATCAATCGTGATGATATATTGGTATCTGTAGTCTTCTGTTATCTGTGATCGGTAGTTTTTATTATTTGGTGTCAACAAACCGGCGTCAAGCTTTGTACTTTGTAAAGACGCCAAATAGCCATATACGGATGCCCAATAGCTGTACACGGACGCCCAATAGCCGATCGATGGTGATCTTGAGGCATACGGTACTATTTGAGGTGGTAGTATGTGGCTGCAAGCTACCAACTGTAAGATGAAAGCACTGTTCCCAGTTAATTAATTTTATTATAAATACTATCATTTTATTAATGTAAATATGAAATTTGGTAGGTAGATTTTTTATGACATACAGGAAAAAAACACAGGAGATGACAAATACAACAACAAAGTAATATAATTATTCCGGCGAAGTTTTATGGGCAGCCATTTGAGCTAAGAGCGAAAATGAGAGACACGATTATATTTGCGCAAACCAAATATGAATCTAATATAGAAATTTTGAAGCCGCTCAAGTTTTTCGCTGATCCTCCGTGAGAAAGCTTTGTATTTACACATTATAACATATTGGGCATCCGTATATGTATAAACCTTGCGAATATTGGAACAAAATAAACGTTGAAACTGTTTAGTACAGAAAAGCGATAGGAAAAGAAAGAGACAATAAACCCAAAGCTGGCAACGTCGCACTCCCAAATACAGTCCATCCTGTGAGGACGCTAAATAATCGATGCCATAGGTAAATTATGATCAATATATCTAGGATGGCTAAAATGTATCACCATGGTTGGGGGTTCAAAAATGTTTGGGCATAACTGAAAGACGAATATCGCAATTTTTTTTTTATCGGGAACCGACGTATACCAAGGGGCTTGAAATCAAAAAACTAAGCAATATTCATTAAGACATGTTAAATAAAGTGAAGGGAACTGGGGGACGTCGTAATGATGCACCACGTGCATGACGCCAAAAAGGTTGCAGGATGTAAATATATATATATATATATATATATATTTACATCCTGCAACCTTTTTGGCAAAATAATATTTAGATAATGTATTGAGTCGTAGAACAAAAGTTGTTGTTAATAATGTTAGTAATCTACTCCTGTGAGGTTATTAGTGTTTTAAAAATAACTCTGTATATCAATGAAAGTATCATAATCAAACATTTTCCTCAAAAAGTCTCCAATCGTCACTTCAACTTTTTGAATAAATAATTTGTACATTGAAATTTACTGTAATTTTACCTAAAATACTGTATTTTAAGATGTAGAAACACGGTATTTTCATTTTGCTGATCTGGTAACACTGGTACGTAGGTACTTTCAAGTCGAAGAGCCAGTGAACGAAATTAAGTTCGCCCCGAATGGCGGCGTCGCCTTTGTGCAATTAGGCTGGGTCTACATTGTAACATTTTGTGTAGCGCATTTCCGTCATATGGCGTGGCACCGATACCGACGTGTGTACGTCACGATCATGACATTTTATTATCAGTCCGGTCGATTTTTGACAATAAAAACTCGAGTTGATGATTTGGCTGACATTCTTGCAAAATGGCGAGTGATTTTGTGTTGCCAGGTTATAATTTTGAAATTCTACCACAGGTAATTTTTCCAGTGCCACCCATAGAGAATAAAATGTTTATATACAGAAACAGAGAGTAGGTAGATACCAAGGCAAAATGTCACACATTTCTAACACACACACTAATGCAAATGCAGGGACAAAACAAGGCAGCCCACCTGCAGATACGTTATTTTTTACTACGAGTTTCTACTCGTACCGAACACAAACTATGCTTTGTCTAAAGTAGGATGATAATTTTGACAGCCCACAAATTGTTGGTCCTTGGCGCACCTATGAAGTTTAGTGTTTTTTTTCGGTACTACGGAAAATGTCGTACTTCATAGACAGGCCCCGCCCTTTTAGTGAAGTGCCACGAATAATAACAAACAATCGAAAATCGGTATTGATATAATATAATCGAGTATTTAAAATTAATATTTAGGTAACCTTATTATTTTTTGTAACTAAACTATTATTCCTTGTTTGGATTTCACCCTAAGAGACCTTTTACAACAACGAATTCGAGCCGCGCGTATTCTACGTAATAGGATGACTGACCGAATAGTTATACGCACGTGTCATAATCGTCGTTGTAGAAGGGTTTTTAATGTCGTGTTAATAAATTTTTAATTTAGAAGAAAATAAATAGTTTACTTTGTATAATACGTATACATACGGCAGACGGCTAAATGAATGTCCGTAATTAAAATTTCTGATAAATTTCCAATTTGGATGAGCAGCCATTAGTTGCAGTTGAAACTGACGTAGTATAAAATAAAGTTGACGTAGTCAGACGGCCGATCAAAGTCGGCTCGCCCGAGCATCCGAAAGCGACTTAATTTATAGCGAATTAGTATCCACTGCAACTGACGGTTGATCGGCTCCAGTTAAATCGAAGCGTATGTTGACACTATTAGGAAATACCTGATATGATACGCCCGTAAGTTTGACTCGCACATGAAGGGTTCCGTAGAAGGCAGGTACTATGAAAAATCACATTGCTTGTGTAGATACACCCTTTTAATTTGTACTTTCATCATCATCATCATATCAGTCGGAAGACTTAAGCTAGGCAATCCTTCGGGGTATGTCGGTGACCTTAGTTCGCTTGTGGATTGGAGCATTGGCCTTTTCATTGCCCTTTGGGTGACAATAAGTTTTCTTATAAGGTCTACAGTGAGCGGACACGTCTCTGTTCCATAGATTTAACTTTAATTTATTTTTATTATTTGTCGGTATAGGCTACAGGAGTTAATACTCAAGGAATTTGTCAAGTACCCATAACGTTTCACAAGAGACAGCCCTAAACACGAAAAATGATACCTGCTGATCATGATGATATGATGTCAATGATGTTATACCGTGAAAATTTCGATCATTCCCGTTGTCCCCCAAATCATCCTCACACCCTAACCTATCTATCTATCCCTTTCACACTCGTCGCAACTTACCACCAGTGTGAAAGAGAGGGTAGATTTGGGTGACAATATTCGGGGGACAATGGGTATGAGCCGAAAATTTAAAGTGTTCAAGAGTGGTTCAAGAGATACAATCCTGTGATAGCTGGACGGCGAATGGACGACGGACAGACAAATGGAACGTCAAATGGAACAAAGGTTTTGTTTCGCCCTTGGGTACGTATCCCTAAAAATGATACAAATTTGGACGCGGTGATAAAGCCACTACCTTGTCGTGTCGTGTCGTGATGCGTCAAAAGTATGTCGGTTTCATACATTTACTATGGTAAAGCGATAGAGAGAGAGAAAGAGATAGAGACACGCTACGATACGACACTTCACATTAATGTGTTATTTAACCAAAGTAAATGTATGACACCGGTATGCTTCTGCCGTGTCACGACAAGACACGATAGTGTGCACCAGCCTTAGGATGCGCGCGCGCGGGTTTTTACCGGAACTAGGATCAAAAGAAATTGCCGACACCGGCGGCGCGACTGTTCTTCCTTCTTTCTTTCTTCAGTTCGGTTGCAAACGCGATACGAATACGACATTGTTACGGCGAAAGTGATTTGTGTTCTCACAAGTTTAAAACATATTTTCAAGTGTGTTAGGTATTTTGTGATGCCTCGTGCAAATGAAGTTGGAATCAATTTATAAAAAAAGAATAACAACGCAGATGCTCTCTCTCGTATCGAAATCCACAACGAAGAAACAAGCTCTATAATTGCAAATGCATCCGATCAACCTGAACAGGATATATACAGGACGACCGACAGACTGAAACAGAACATACTAGTGCCGAGGACCCTATTCTGCAAATCCCTGTATCAGATGACCCTTTGAATAAATACTCTAGGCAGTTAGTTTTAAACATCGTTAATCACCCACCTCGTCACATGCCTACAAAAACTACCCCATTTAATAAAAATACTATCTTAAAAATTACTGTAGAAATTAACGAGAATAATTTAGAGGAAGAAATAATTCAAATCATTAAAGAATACATCGACCCCCGAGTAAATACTGGTATATTAGTTCAACCCCTTGAAACGATGTATTCAATTGTACCTATAATTCAACACACCTTCAAAAATTCCTCAATGAAATTGTTCCTAGTTAAATCGGAAATTGAAAATGTGTGGATACTTAAACCAACAAGATATTATTCGTAGGTACCACGAAGGCAAAACAAACCACCGCGGCATCTCTGAAACGTACATGGCCTTGTCAAGTAAGTACTTTTGGCCGAAGCTTCGCGATAGCATTACGAAATACATTAACGAGTGCGCAGTATGTGGCCGCGCTAAGTACGACCGTAACCCGATACGCCCCGAGTTCCACGTAGTGCCGCCGCCCGCCGTCTAAACCTTTCGAAATCGTTCACGCAGATGTTTTCACAGCAGAACAAGAAAAGTATATAACCGTAATAGATTCATTTTCCAAATTTGCTTCAATTTTCCATTTACCTGACTGTACTGCCCCGAATATTGTAAAAGCAATATTAAAGTTTGGTACACATCACCGCTTAACCCTAACTTTAGTAACAGATCGCGGAACCGAATTCGCAAATCAAGTGGTAGCTGAATTCTTACGACTTCATAAAGTCACCCATCATACTACCTTGGCTCACGCCCATAATGACAATGGGATGATAGAGCGTTTTCACGGAACCCTATTAGAACATTTACATCTTTTAAAAATTCAGCATCCTACTGAGCATTCCAAAGACCTCATGCCGTACGCTATGATAGCTTACAATAGCTCTATTCATAGTTTGACAAGGTGCAAGCCCCTTGACCTTATCACAGGACACTATGATCCCCGAGACCCCCTAGACTTAGATGTAACGGACTATCTTATGCAACAATACACCGACAAACATCGCGACAAGATGAAAATGGTCTATGATTTAGTTCACGACACATCTTTGACTCAACGTACCGCCATGATGGAAAACATAAACCGCAATCGCGAGCCGGAACCCGAGTTAACCCCGGACCAGGATGTCTATGTCCGTAATCCTGTAGCTGTAAGACATAAGTTGGCCCCTCGTTACACTCAAGATGCAGTAGTTGCCAACTTACCTATACATATATATACAAAGAAAAAACGCGGACCAGTTGCTAAATCCCGATTAAAACGACCCCGAAAAACCCCATTGTTACAGGGGCCTGAAAATGAAAGGGAAAGCCATTCTGATGCTGACCGTCCTAGCCCTGACCGAGCTGGCCCGAACCGAGTCCGAGATCCAACTTGAGAGCTTAGATAAAGGACCTGGACTCTTACCTTTCAAACTTGGACAAGCTAAAGTAGTTTCTCACTTTCATACTTTCTTACAGTATACTGACCTAGGTGACATAAGTAGAAATATTGACAAATTGAAAATACAACTTTCCGATGCTTCTCAATTAATTGATAATAGTTCTTTTATCGTATTTAAATACCAAATTAAATATTTATATACTAAACTAGAGAGAGTCTCAGCCCAGCTTGATACTTTTAAGCCTAATAGATTAAAGAGAGGTCTGATCGATCCTCTGGGTTCAGTCATAAAAAGCCTGACCGGAAACTTAGATCAAAATGATGCTATCCAATTTAACAGTGCATTGAACGTACTTCATAATAACGAACAAAGTTTGGCGCAAGGCCTTAACAAACACATAAGCTTGTGTAAACAATGGATAAGTTCTCAGAAACAAATTGTGCTTACCTTAATGTCGAACCAACAGAAATTGGAACGTACTTTGCTAAAATTAAGTAACATTTCTCATGATGACAAAGAACAGTTATTGCATTATCCACATATTTCGCAATTGTTTGTAATCTTTAGCGAAAATATTAATGATCTTTTAGAAGAGCTTTTTCGAATTGAAAATGTATTAGCCTATAGTAAAATAAATAAAGTACACCATTCGATTTTAAATGTGCACCTCTTAAAGGATATTGTATCTAGTTTAAGTAAATTGTATAACCCTGATCAGATTTTAACCCTAGATGTAAGAGATTATTATGATTTTATGAAAATAGGTTTTAATGTAGTTGTAGTTTTGAGAAAGCCGATTGTTTTCAAGTATTCCTATGATTTATATAGACTCTGTCCCCTTCCTAACAAACAGAAGGAAATCCTTATCCCTCCATATCCTTACACTGCAACCAATACGTACGAATATGTGTATCTCGAGGCAGAATGCCCCAAATCTGGAGAATGGTATGTCTGTGAACAGAAGCTCAGCCTGCAGACACGAAACGATCAAGATTGCATACAGAAGCTTATCTACCACCAGGAAATAGATTCAACATGCAAACTCACACCTATTTCCCTTTACAAGGAGGCTTTACTTGAGCTAGATGACCAGCATTATGCTGTGACGTTTCCTAAGCCCACCAAGGTACAACTCAAATGTCAACAGGATCAGCATGTCGTCCTTGAAGGCAGCTACGCCGTAACTATTCCGCAGCATTGCTTTCTGAAGTGCACGTAGTTCACCCTTATTAACACCAACAATAAGCTGCGAGGACAGCCTCTGAAAATAACTTCAGTTCCACTACGTCAACAAACTTATGAAATTAAAGGTTTCGGGTAAAGTAAAAGTAAAGTATGGGTATACTGAAGATGAGCTCAATAAACTTAGATGATTTAAGCTCTATTGAGAGACAGATTACTTTGGAAAATCCTATCCAAATTGATAAAATTCAATCAACCAGCATTTACCACACAACCATACCTATGTATATCATAGGTTTGATTACCATCGGAGTCCTTATCATATTACTTTACCGTCGCTACCGCCGCAAGCCAGGTATAATCGTGAAAGTAAACATAGAGATGTCATTACCCCCTGACAACAAAAAGGACGCAACATTTTCAATAGACTTTTGCAAATAGTTGCTATTCTTAGGGGGGAGGTGTCATGTTGTAGCTACGCCGGGTTTATTTGCAGCCGAGACCGAGTGCAGTGTTAAGTGTTGTGCAATCCTAAACGTATCGATTCATAAAAAGCAATACAAGCCCTTGTGGGGCGCCTTCCTTACTCAACAATCGAACGGGTCGGACACTCGTATATTTTAATTAATAAATTTCTAGTTTAAATCTATTTTGTATTTTTTAAAAGATCCTCCACTGCCGCTTAGATCTGATTTGCACGTACTTTGGTGGCTTTTATGAATAAGGAATTACATGAAATTAGTTCCCAGAGGTTACGGAAAATTAGGATTAAGTTGATTTTGATTTGCATTATATAAAAGGTTCTGAAATGTTAATTTCTGATGCGATAAGTAGAGCGTCTAGTAAGGCAAAATGTGATGATTGACAAATTTTTAGATAAAGTGGTACATACTGAAAATGTCAGTAATGAGTATATGACAGATATTCAAATAAAAACAGCTAAAGATTTCAGTTTACAAGAATTGATTAGTTATTACAAAAATGGTTGGCCAAACCAAATAGAAAAAGTGTCATTTTTCAAATTGAGAAAAGATATTTATTGTAAAAATTCATATGTATATTTTGGTCATAAAATCATCTTAGAGACAAAATGTTAAGAGAAGACCATAAATCACATTTCGGTGTAAATAAAACGCAAGCTCGTGCTACTTCTTTGTTTGGCCTAAAATAAAATTAGATGTAATGAATATGGTTTCAGATTGTACACTATGTCAAAAATATAGTATTAAAAAAGCCAAAGAATACATGATTCTGGATAGTAGGCCACATTTGTCTTTTGAAATTATTGGTTGTGATTTTTTTAATTTTGCTGGTAGTAATTTTTTGGTAATAGCAGATTACTACTCTAAGTGGAGGCGAATACGGCGAATACGGAGTTGAGATGCTGCATACTACATATATTTGCAATCGTGTCTGGGAGACAGGAAAATGGCCCCGTGACTGGGCTCACTCCGTGTTCATACCACTACACAAGAAGGGATCCACAAAGAAATGTAGCAACTACAGACTCATAGCCTTGATTTCCCACGCTAGCAAAGTACTCCTCCATATCATCAACACCAGACTGCAGGCTTTTTTGAATCCTGAAATAGCTGCAGAGCAGGCAGGATTCGTCAGGGGTCGTGGAACAAGAGAGCAGATTTTAATTCTTCGACAAATAATCGAAAAGTCTAGAGAGTTCAACAGCCCACTATATATCTGCTTTGTCGACTTTAGAAAGGCCTTCGATACCGTGAAATGGCATAAGTTATGGGACGTACTCATTCATATGGGAGTTCCTAACCATCTAGTTTATCTCATAGCGAGTCATTGGGGAGCAGAATCTAACTTACGAAGAGTTCATCACTCTTCTATATCAAATAGAAGCTTGCCTTAACTCGCGACCTTTGTGCTTACTAACTGAAAACGCAGACGATGAATGCCTCACCCCAGGACACTTCTTGATCGGAGATTCGTTACTGTCAAGACCTCAGGCTAAATCCGAAAATATCAACTTAACGACAAGATGGCGACACGTTCAAAATATCAGAACAAACAGTTCTGGAAAATATGGTCATCGGAATATCTTCAACAACTTCAATCTAGGTCGAAATGGAGAGTCACTAAGCAAGATATCAATATCAACGACATAGTGCTTATCAAAGATGAAAACTTGCCACCAGGAAAATGGCCACTTGGCCGTGTAATACAACTGCACCCAGGACCGGACGGTCATGTGCGAGTCGTCACTTTAAAGACCCACAATAAACAACATGTTAAACGACCCATAACTAAACTGTCTGGTTTACCAGTAAACGACGTATCATCTGACAATTCTAGGCAAGAGTCCACAGATCACGGGCAGGCGCGACAAGAACGCCGAAAACCCCGATGTACATTTAAACACTTTTTTAGCGCTGCATTACTTCTATTCATGTTTTTAATATCAGCGAGTGTACAACAAGAGCATTCCAATATACAAGTCACACCTCTATGGCATAACCAAACATTGATTTTGACAAAATAGCCGACATGCAATACATTAAAGACGACTGGAATCTTATCATTTATTATAACATGTCTACATACTGGCTGGGATTGGATAAAGTAAAACGCTACGCGAAACATTTAAGATAAGTTGCCACTGGTGAGCAATATCAATACATTGTGTCGCAACTTGACCACGAGCTACGGGAAGTTCAACACTATGACCCCATTCTACACGGAAAAGGTACTAACAGGCGAAAGCGAGGTTTGATTGACGGCGTTGGATACATAGCTAACTCTTTATTCGGTGTCCTAGACGACAGATTCGCTCAACAATATCAAAATGATATCGAAAAAATTTAATTAAACGGAAATCATCTCCAAACCTTAATGAAAAATCAAACAACTATAATTGAAAGCGAATTCAACATTTAACGTCGCAATGAAGATGTCATGAAGTAACAGTTTTCATTCATTAATGTGCGAACTTTTTATACATTCCGATCAAAACAACAAACCGCAACGACCATCGTGGCGTCAGCATTGACTCCGAATATCATAATATCAAATATTCGACGTATTCAGCATACCCTGATAGATACGGTAACAGACATCGCCCAAGGCCATATCAACCCGCAGCTCCTCGAATCAGATCAGCTGAAATGGCAATTAAATTTCATATCAGGTCATCTGAAAGGTGACCTAACTATACAGGTCGATAAAGATGACATCCGAGACCTATATAAACTGCTTCACGTTTCCGCCAAGGTATCTGCTAATAGAATTGAAAATTCCCTTAGTGAGCTACGAATTATATCAATTAGACCGTATTATAAGCGTACCTGTATATAATAATAACAAAATGATATATTTTACATCAAATGTCGCACGTTCCATTCAACTTACAACGAGACCTAGCTGTTTGGATTAGCGAAACTGACCTACAAGCATGCATGCATACGTCCTCAAGTAAACTACTATGTTCACTTAATAAGCCCATTTATAACACAAAAATAAACAACTCGATCTGTGACTTAAAACTAAAGGACAATTTTATGATATCAAATGAAAATCCCCACTGTGACATTAGAATATCAACCTGCGAGGAACGCTGGAACAAGTTACAGCGCCCGAACGTCTGGCTTTATTCTTGCTGCCAAGAGTGTAATACACGCAAGATCTCTATTACCATCTTCGCTCACAACAGGCCCATATACAGCCAGATATTAACGTTCCAGAGGAGTCCATCTTAAACAGTTTAACGAATACGTCTCTACCTTATGACGTCACCAATATCACCATCATATCAAATCATGACAAAGTTTGGCTAAAATATAAAAACTATAATTGACGACTTGAATGCACAATCATCCCAAGAACTCAGTGTACATGATGTGCATCAATACACGATATCATATGGCACATTAACGATCATGCTTATCATTTTACTTGGAGGCCTAATTTGGTATATCAGACTGAGAAGGAGAACATCATCGAGAGATCACTCAGGATCGCACAGACGCAGGGTCGGTCGCCGGCAGCGGTGTGGGTCGAGCCGACCGCGTCAGCGGAATGCAGTGCTAGTGAAGTAGTAAAGATGATGCGTAAAGTGCGATATAGTGCTAGTGAAATGAGCAAATCCGTGCCAAATATCGATTTGAGCACGCCCCCTGTAGGTTTTAGTGCGCGGAAGGGGTTAAGCAAATCAGTGCAAACTGTCGATCAAGGGTCCTCCCCTGTGTTCGCGCAATCAATGTTCCCAAGTGTTAAAGTGTCAAATGTAGAAAGTAAATTTTAGAGACTCTAACTACCTAGCTTTAAAACAAACAATGTTTATCACCTTGTACCATAATACCTACTTATATCATTTAGCTTATAATTTATTTATCATTGTCATACAATAATCATCATCTTATTTTTAGAATAATTTTCATTCCTGTTTCTTGTTTGGTGGCCAAGATGTGCAGGTTCACTGTACATGTATTACAATTTATGCGTGTCACTGTACTACGCCCGGCCGAACGGCCAAACTGCATACAATGCATTGCCCAAAATTCATTGTTAACTAATTCTGTATGACAAATGACAAATAAATCAGTGTTTTAACCACACTCGTGCAACTCGGTCTTATTATTTTATCATCCCCTGCAGATCGTATTGCACTATATCATCTTATACTAGTGGTGGATTAACTCCAATAGAATTAAATCCGAATCTAGCAAAATTATGGAATAATCTTATGGCGAAGCTTAAGACACAAAACAGGAAATTTAAGTCAAAAATCCCCTAGTGAAGAATTGCTATTTCAAGTAAATCCGCAGATTGCTGTTATATTAAACAGCAACGAGAAGGCAACATTTTTTAGAAAAACAAAACCACATTAAACAGGTAATGGCTAAATAAAATAAAATAGTAAAGAGTCTTATATTAAACAAGGATCAAGAATGAGGCTACTGTGTGACCTCCAATATTTAGACCAGAATGGCCGTGATTCTCTGGTCTATGATTCTCCTGGGGTTTAATAAAAACCTGAAAGAATTTTTAGGAAACACTGCTATAACCGACTGTATGTTTGGTGCAGAGATACATCAAATAATTAAGCGATCAAAGGATTTGGAGAAATCCTCAAAGGACCTGCGTAGGTCTGTTATCACTAACAATACCACGACTTTAAACTATTGGTGCCCGTCCATTTAAGGGTTGGGGGTGGCGATACAAATAAACGCGTGAATTTTAGTCTTTTTTCACAAATTTTTATTTATTTAAGAATTAATTAAGTAGTCGATATTTTTTAAACTTTTAAACAGTATAATCATACTTTTAACTTTTAAGGATCACGTTTACAGCGTATGGCACGAGAAATACTTTAGGGATGACACGCAAAATCGTAAAACATTCCACATTTTTAAAAATTAAAATACTGTAAAGTGGGATAAATACAATATATGTAAGCTATACATCGAAAAAATTACGTAAAGCGTTCCAAGCTTATGTAGAAGAACAGGATACGAGGAAAGAGGAGAGAGTCAAGTTTTGTAAACTTGCCAATATTTCCTTAAGATGTTATACTAACTTTGTATATATAAAAAAGAAAAAGATCGGCTTCTTTAAAATTCTACTTTTACCGCCCCCTTTAACAACATTGTGGATGCAACAAGAATCAGGTTTTTTTTCTTTTGGCTGTCAACCCTTTGAGTGCAATGAGCCACAAAGTAAGGTTAAGACAATTAATATATCATCATGCACGTAAGATATGTTATCTGTTTCTTTTTATGTAGGTCTTACCCCTCGTCCCATGAGCGGTGTTAGTCATTTCATACCGAGGAACCTGCCTTCGAACGGCTTGCAAGGTCATAACTGGGCTACGCAAGGCAACCCTCCGCCCAGTAACTACTTCAAAAGCCGTCAAATGAACTACACTGAGTGTTACGACCCCGAGTTTCAATATGAAGCACACGACTACAATTACGACAGTCCCGATCACTTATATTATTATGAGGCCGCGCCTGATTATTCCTACGATAGCGACCAACAGCTGTCCTACCCGGCACTGTGCCCGAACTATCCCGGCACTCCCAACTTTCCTAGAGAGCATGACGAGTCAGTACCGTCCGCATCTCAAAATTTTCAGAAGGCTCCGAACCCAGAAAAGCCAAAATAGAGGTCAACCTTCAGACCCAAGGTCAATTACCTTTCATACAGATAGCTGACCCTCCTCTCAAATTTTTTTGGACACTGGAGCCAATCAATCTTTTATTTCTCCCGAGGCAGTGGAAAAATACTTTCCCCATATTCCTTTAAACTACGAACCCTTTGAGATCACTAATGTTCATGGCACTAGCAAAATTAATTGCTCCATTACATTACCGTGTTTTAGAGAATTAAACGAGAATGATAATAATAATTTATTCATTTACAAGTTTCACGAATACTTCGATGGGCTTATTGGACTAGATCTTTTAAACAAATGGGAATCAAGTATCGACTTGAAACACTTAACGCGTGGTTGTTTTATGCGATAAACGCTACGTTACACGCAATGCGTTAGACGCAGATAATTTCAAATCAGGTAATATAATGATAGACCATTGTTTTACGCGGTTAACGCAGCGGCAAGCGCAGCGTGAGACACAATGCGTCACACACACATATAAAAATATTTTATCTTCATAGTTTATACAAGGAGTATCCTTGTTTATTGCGTGAAACGTGTCCGTTCAACGCAAGCGGTTAGCGCTTGCGCATATTCGTGTTGTTTTGTGCGTCTACCCACATTTGATGGAGGAAGAATAAATCAGTTAGCATTGCATCTCAACTCAGTTAATTGTGACCTATATTAATTATTAATTGCATCACTATGGCAAACTTAAAGAAGCGTAAAATTATGCCATTTTCAAAGGAGGATGATGAACTACTGATTGATTTAATTAGAGATCGACCGGTTCTCTATGATGTTTCACACGAACATTACAAAAATATCCAACATCGCAACCGAAAGTGGATGGAAATAGGCGAAATAATGGGAAAGTCCGGCGAGTTTTTTAACTTTTTATGTCATATTGTAACTCATAAGGCATCCTATACAGTCCCAAGAATGATGAGATATGTATAATTATATGAATTGTTATTTTTACCATCTATTTATTGTTCTATTTTTCTATGGAAAAGAAAACCATGAAAATACATCATATTAAATTTAATTATTACATTACATACATTTAACATCATTTATTACATTTAATGGATAATTACACGAAATCTAGCCTCGATTCTTGCCAATGGACTTTTCCTTGGTCACTTATAAAGTAACTTTTTAATGTATCTCTAATTGTATATGCTTCCCGCGCAGCATTAGTTATCCGGGGGTGGCGCATTAATGTTAACATTATTTATGTCGTCATAGAAAGTACACTGATTTTGTCGAAAGTAATTATGCAGGCAGCAGCAGGCAGTAACTATTAATTTAGCTGTTTCCACATTAGCTTCAATCGGAGTATGGAATATTCTAAATTTAGTGTTCAAAATTCCGAAAGCGTTTTCGCTGGTCCGTCTAGCTCTTGATAGGCGATAATTGAATGTAGCCTTATCCTTATCTGTCAGTGTTTGGGATTTAGTGTAAGGTGTTATCAAATTCCGTTGTAATTTAAAGCCGTTATCTCCTAATATGACAAATGGTGTTAATATGTTTGTGCCAGGTATATTTTCTTCTTTTGGCATTTTGTTTTGCAACACCTGCCGCATTTTTGAGCTAGTGAAAATAGTACTATCAGCATCTTTTCCGTACGACCCAACGTCACCGGCACCAACTACGGCCATTAACACTATGGAAAAAAAGGTTTTGTAGTTAAAGTACAGTTTACTTGGGCATCGGATTTACTTGGGCACATAATACGACAGTGTTTTCCATCCACAGCCCCGGGACAGTTAGGGAAATTCCACATAGAAAAAAATTTATTTGCGGACTGTTTCAGAAACTCTGTAGTAAGTTTTGGAGAGCAGATATGCATCATCTTCTCAATCAGGGCAATTAAAACTTTTTTGATTATTACAGATACCCATGATGCAGATATTCTGAACTGATAACTCAATGAATTCATCGATTCCCCTGATGTAAGATATCTGAAAAAAAAAACATAACGATGTAATCTAGATTTCTCAATAGCAATTTTCACCCTCTGTTTCACCACCATAAAGAGTAGATTTCTGGGATTTCTAAATGTTGATCTACCTAGGTTTTAAACTATATATGCACCAAATTTCATGCAAAAGTAACAGTTATCCGTTGTAGCGTGATTAAGTAACAAAGAGCCATCCATCCAAACTATTGCATTTAAAATGACAAATATATATTTAGGTACCTACTATATAAACGTTTTACTTATATTTCAGTTGACGAATGTACAACCAGATGGCGGAGTTTAAGGGACATGTTTAAGAATAAGAAAACGAAGACTACTGGATCAGGAGCATCAGACCAGTGGGAACATATTAATATGCTTATGTTCCTTAAAAATACCCATTCTCAAAGTTGAGTCATATCAAGCATAGCTGACGATTCCTCTGAAAATTCTCCAAGCTTAGATGAAGTGCAATCCCCACCAACAAACAATCGTGATGATACTGACATTGAGAATAATATTCAGCAGGACAGTATTACAGGGCAGGATAGTATTTCAGAAAATGGTCAAGGGAATAACACAGTAACACTACGAATAAAGTACAAAAGAATACACAAGTAAATCAACTTCTTCGTAAGCCACTTCCAATGCGTAACAAATTGATCGAAGGATTAAATGTAGGGCGAGAAGAACGGAATAAGATAATACAATCATTATGTACTTCTGAAAAAGAGCATCCCATCGAAATTTTTATAAAGGCTTAGCTCAAACAATTATGACTTTTCAGCAAATTTGGCTGCAGAAGCTAAATTTAGAGTCTGTCAAGTAGTATCGGAAAAAGAATACAGAATGCATAATGTCATTTCACCTCTGCCTGGTCTCTCTGGAAGTTCGTCTTCATCATATAACAATGACTTCAATTATGGTTATTCTACACAACCTCAGCCTAATTCTGCAAGAGCTTTAGATAACGAAGAAAATTAAGATAAGACATATGTTGTACTGAAATAGATTTTGTGTTCCTTCATGTTCTCTTGTTTTGTACATAGGGTCGACTTTACTGCGAGACGATTGTAAAGAAATATAAAAATCTTCCTCTTCTTCTTCTAATAATAATAATGCTACTATTTTTCTTTTTCTGTTTGCCATTTTGTTTTCTCACATGTTCACCTGCTTGAAAGACACTTTAAAACTAAATTCCAAATATACCTTCTCAAGTAATCGCTGCGGTAATCGCAAACAATTTAAATATCGCTGCGAACGGAGCGTCAAACGCATAAAACAATATTGCACTATGTAGCTCACACGTAGAAAAAATGACAATGCGCTCGCAGCAGCGTTTAGCGCATGCGTTTGCCGTAAAAAAAGAGTGCCTTGTTTTGGAACGCAGATGCGGTAGACGCATCCGTTGATCGCATTCGTCTGACGCTGCGATCTGCGCATAAAACAACCGCGCGCTTAAACCTTGAATGCGACGCGCGAATAATCCTATCATAATAGATGACTTACGTAATTGCAATTTTTATGAAGAGATAATTCCGGCAAATATATCTAAAGTTCTTAAAATACCCATTAACATACATGACTGTGAGGCTTACATCCCTGAGCAAAGGATATCGGGTTGTATAGTTATGGAATGCCTAACTAACATAATTAAAAGCCGTGGTTTAGTAGAAGTAATAAATGTCACCGCTACGATGTAATGTTTTCGCTCGATAGCCCGATCAGCGCCGAGGTTTATACCGTTGAGTGCACTCGCACTAGTGCGCCCGTGACGTCACGCGCCGCGCAAGTTCTGTCTCGCTTGCGCACGGACCATCTCAACCCTGAGGAGCGCGCCAATTTATCTAATTAAGATTTTCAAGTTGAAATCTAGAAATATTCTGTGTTGTAAAATTTAAATAAGAATTATAGTATTGAAACGTTTTCTAGAATAACTTTCAGCGGGTTACTTTTATTTAATTTAATTCATCATCTCTGTTCACTATTTGAAAAGCTATTACAATTTCTAATCTATCAATAATTGGAAAACTTTTAGTGCATTATTATATTAAAATTTATGCAGCATTGCAATTCATAACCTCTGTCGCCGGATCTACTTATCAGCTCAAGTTCTACGACTGAGATAAGACCAATTTTTTGCTATAACCTTGCAACGTCGGTGCAGAAGCGCTAATTAGCGGCGATACTATGTAATTTTAAGGGTTGTTTTAAAGGTATGTTAGATAAACATATGAATAACTTTTTATAACTTATGTGTTGTAATCATAACATATCATAAGTCATTCCTATTTTAACATAACGATATGTTGTCGCAACTCATTTTTTGTTGCCCTAACAAAAAATTTTTATGCGTGCATCTTGTGATAATTAGTACCTTGATTTAAGAAGTCTATAATGTTAATTTTGGTTTATCATGTGCAGAATTTACCGGCAGTTTTCTTTGATATAAATGAATGCGCACGTAACATTTGTGTTCATTTAATAACATATTTCAGCAACTCATAAACTATCAAGATTTTAAATGTTAAAGTTCAAAAATGTAAGAAGCAAAATTTCGAATACTTTATGCTTGAAATTAGTGAAAAGTTTTAGGGATAACCTGTTGGGTGAATTAGTTGAAATCTATATTTATAATGACTTTCAATTGCAGCTCTTAGGAGGTTAAATTATCACTTAATTAGAAGACATGTTTATGTAGATTGTGAAGGATGTCAAGATTTTACGACTTTCGTGAACTCGATCAGTTATCTACTAGAATTTTATTGATCGTAAAATTTTATCAAAACTAAAAACAAAAAGTGTTTTTAAGACTATGAAGGTCTTAAGCAGTCATTCGCAGAGTATCTGGCACCTCAAGTACACGTAAGTAAAAAATCTCTAACTTAGGATACCTAATTCGAAATTTTATACAATTTTTCTACTTTCAATTTAGTATTTTCATAAGCAGCGGAAGTTGAGTGAGAAAGAAAGTTTACGTGATTTTGTGCTAATTTTCCTTGGATATTTGTAGAAGTGTTCGAATAAGAAATGGACGTTCCGCCGCCTATCCCACCGAGACCTACACCCTCTAAAGTCGATGTGATTTTAGGAAAGTCACCATCTGTACAAGAGAGAAAACTTGGGTCACTGTCAAAACAGTAAGTAGAGTGTGTATTATGTAAATAATTCCGCATAATTTAAAATCAGACATGCTGAAAAGAGTATCAGCAAACTTTTTATTCAGAATTTTTGGCTGCGTTTCACTTTGCGTAAATTTTGAATTTTATGCTAGCACTGAAAAAAAAAGTATGAGTTTCACACTTATAAATTTTAATATTATTGCAATACTTGGTATAAGCAATATTACAAAACAAGGTTTGAGTTTTAACCCAAAACTTTTCAGCACTACACTGAAACTTGATTTTTAAGTCATATACTTAAACTGACTTTTAGCGCCAACGCAAAACTCATAGCAGCCTCAAACTCATACCCTTACCCTCTTAAATTGACAGAATTAGAAAAGAAAGGTTATGAAAGAAATGACAATAAACCTATTATTTATTTAAAATCAAAATCATTTCATAAAAATTTTACGCTTGCAGTCGTTTTGTCTGGCTTGATGATTGTTATTTAATGTATAATAGAAAATGACTATTTGGTCATCATGCGCACGAATGTGTCAACCTTGTCCCGCCGAATTTTGTATAAGAAATTGATCAATTTTAAATTATTACAGGTCTTACAAGGAACGACCGGGCACTTCTCTTCCGCCGAAGCCGGAAAAGTGCAAAATAAATATGTTTGGCACCTCGCAGCCCTCCCGCCTTCCTTCAGCAGCGACAGAAGAGACGCATATGTATTTATATTTTGGGAAGTCTCAATCGTCTCAAAAGCCTCCCAGGAAATGAATAATGTTAATTGTTATATATTTTTAAAATAAATATATTTTGGGAAGTTGGAGTTGTCAACAGCAATTAGATATCACCGTCTCTATCAATTGCGGGTCACATATTAATTAATCGATAACCTTTTTAATAGCAGAGATAAACTTAATCGTTGTTTATTCAATTATTGAATAATTAGATAATGGTACTCAGTTCTTTTAGGGAAGTTAGCGGAGCCTTTAATTTGAAACTAATTTAGAAGCACAATCACTAAAAATTATGCAAATATTTATTGATTTACGATTGATAAATACTGAGAAGCTGACACATTTCAATTATGATAAGAAATAATAAGATGCTTCATAACAACATTTGGACCAAACTTTAAAGCAATAATAAACACACTAAGTTCATTATCACCTGACAATAGTTCATATGCATTTGTCTGCCAAGTAATAACACAATTGTTTTCTATGGAAAAACGATTTTTTAAGGCAATAACTTCAACGATTTTTAACCCTCTCAGCCTAATGGGCATTTCCCCCACTTTGACAGTGAGCGCACGTAATTAGCGATCCCCACTCCGGTGCCACGCGGCTCACTTAGTCCGAATTAGGGTTCAGAGGGTTAATTCAAATGATTTACGATTAACAGTCAAATTGAATTCAAATAAAATATTTTGAAGTGTTCAAGTGCTTTTGAAATTATAAATTTCGACTTCGAAACTGTTCCTGGTATATTTCTTGTGCGCTCAGTATTCCGACGTGTTTTATATTGAAGGTGAGGCCTTAACATTGACGATTAAAATAAAACATTCAATTAAAACTACTGATGAGATACTCATCTATACAAAGAGTTACCTATACCCTTTCATACATCGCGAAGAGGTTCATAGTCAAATTAGTAAAATGTTGGAACAAGGTATTATCAGACCCTCAGATTCCGCGTGGAGCTCGCCCAATTTATATTATATAATATAATTTTTTTTTTTATTTGCCATAATTACAACCTTACAAAGTATTATGGTACAATTATAACATATATGTCGGAGATGATCATGAGTCTCTTAGTCCATCTCTTTGGCCTGGATGTCGATTGGTGCGCCACCTGACGGGTGGCTTGCAACTATTATGACAACGTTACAAGCAGCATGGCGGCGACGGCAGCCGCAAGGATATTAGAACCAAGAACTAGAAACCATTCAAGAGCGAAGAAGCGTAAATCTTGATGCGTTAAAGAGATGCGTGAAAGCTCCAGAAAATAGAAACGTGAGTGCAGGATGTACTGTTAACAATGTGTAGGGAGTCAAGCTGTGCGTATGTGGCAACTAGCAAGAGCCCCGGCGCATCTCCCGCGGATCGGCCTGATGAGATTGGCCATGGGTGGTGGAGGGTTTTGTAAATAACCCGCGGGTTTCGGCTGCAATTGTAAACTCGTAAATGTGGCTTTAATTTGACAATACATTCTTAAAACACTATAGATACCCCTTTATTGCTACGAAATCCCGATAAATACGTTCTGATGGCCATTACTCGCTCATGGGCGAGTCTTCTCCAGTCTTTCCCCGACATCAGAAGTGGGATAGAGATCTTCACGTCCACAATGTTAATGCTCGATCTTATTTTTTCATGCCAAATAAACTGCGTGTACGAAATGCTGAGCGGCGGAAGATACGACGAAATGGCAAAAGTCTGGTGAAACACAAGAGAGAGTGCTGGTTCGTGGTTGGTCCATAATTACGTACAACTTACAACCTACAAGGCATACACGCTGAAATTTTGCATTCGGTGAGTCGAACCATGTTTACTTGTGAGAGAATCGCTGTTTTCACAAATAATGTGTAACGAACTAATACGAAAGTTACTAAGTACTGAGTTTCTATGCACCAACTTGGTGACGGAGTCTTGCAATCTGGAAAATAATTAAACAATAGTTCTACGGTTTCATTATAAAGGATTACGAAGGGTTTTAGAAGGGTTATGTGTGGTAAAATAATCAACATCATTATAGAGATCAGGCCCGGTTTATGTCAGGGTACACTGAAATATGGTTTTTGAAAAACATTATTCACAAATGCGGTGTGGTAAAAAATGGATAAATGGCTACGACAAACCTAAAAAAATCAATAATTGTTACAAACGAAAATGGCCGATTTCACACGAACAGCTGATGACACCCCATTCTTGACTTTTATGAAAAGTATAGGCAAAAGCAAAAGAGATTGGTACCTTATTTTATGGGCAAAGCGTATTCACTTTAGTTATGTGATCTACTTTGGTTCAATCTGGTTAAATACTTTGTCGATGATTAACAGAGTAACGTCTGCCGAGCAAGGTATGGTTAGTTTGATTGAATACTAGGTTTTATGTGATAATTTTATTTTCTAAAAGCTTGTTTCATGGTGTTTAATTGTTATTAGGCGCAGAAATTAATCGTTATTTTATCTACCCCTTGGGGTTAGGTACCTTGGCTTACCGTGCCGATGAATGTTATAGGCGCGGAACCACCAGATGCTGACTGTATCAAGCTATGTACAAAAGCGTTGTATGTAAAAAAAGACAAGTACCTTATGATGATCTGGTTATTTTGTGATTGCTCGATGGTTGGTACTATTGTTGTTTCCTTTGGTAATACGTGTCTCGTGGATAGGACATACATGACATGATTTTGTAGTTTTTATAATGTAGAACTTTGAGTACCTAAGTACCTACCGTAAGGTTCCAAGTCAGACTTATCATAAATACTATCAACTTACTGCAGTTTCTAAAATGAGAATCTTGTTAATTATTAAGACCTTATGTACCATTGGACAGCAAATAAATAAATATGAAATATGAAATGAAATAGATAGCAAACTATGATACTCCTTCATTATATTCGTGTCGAATCGAACAGAGCATACAGTTTTGTATGTCCCTATTCGTAGGCGTAGGTGTATATCTGGTCTTTCTTCTGTCTTTGAGTGGCGTGCGTTTATTGGGGTGTGCGATAGGTGTAGCTTTTCATACAATTTCTAACAGATAATATTTTGATTACCGATAACAAGTTATTATTTGGGGTTTGATGAAAGTTATTGAATATTACGTTAGTGAAAAAAAAGTAACTGTTTAACGATAATTGCAAATTGTATTCAGTTGTGTAATTTTTATATAGCTTGACTGCAACAGAGGTGACTTGTCAATTTTATTGTGGCGATAGTTCTGCGTTTTATGCAGCAATACCGTAAGGATGTAGTATTCTGTGACAGAAATGAAATGTCGCCAACAATGGAACATGGATAAGAAGGAACGTGACGGAAAAATAAACTAACATGTCTCGGTTGTGAAATGAAAATAATGACGTTTCGGAGAAAGACCTAGCGCCCTCCTTCACTGACACCAAACATAGACGGTGTAAACCGACTAATTGTAAATGATGTACAATAACGAAGGCGGCTTATTAAAGTTATAGACTACTCGATAGCGTCGAGTTATATTTCCTCTATATAGTTCTTCTTCCTCTGTATAGTAAATAAATTATTAAGCTCGTTTTTCCGCAATCTGTTAAAGTAACCTGAAGTCGTGGAGTACCATGATAATATTGTTATTTAAATAAAATGTATGGATAACATAAATAATGGGTGGTAGGTACTGTTACAGCCAATGTTATTACTTTCGTGGATACACGTACGATGTTAAGTAACTGCGTCAAATAGTAAAAGCTATCGAATTCTAAACGTACGATAAGCAGTAAAAAAAGGATCTAGGGTCAGACCGTTGTAACATATTAGGTATTCAGTTCGTACTTAGTGAGTAATGAAGTAGGTTGTTTCAGCCTGAGTGGCATCTGCTGGCCTGTGTGGCATCTACAAGCCTGTGTGGCATCTACTGGCCTGTGTGGCATCTACTGGCCTGTGTGGCGTCTGCTATTCTGGGTGGATTATTCTGTGGGGGGTCGAAAATAAAACAGAAAACAATACCTTTTTGTGTCTGATGTTCTGGAGTCTTTGGTATTAAAATGACGACTTACATGTTTTAGTATTGGGTAGTAGAGGTAGTTATTTGTGTAATAATGTAGAAGGTTCCCATATGATATGCGATGATTTGATACTGAATGCAAACTTATGCAGACAGTTAGAGGATGCTAGTATTAACTTTTCTATAGTCATGCAAATTCGATAGGAAGCCATATGGTTGACTAACATATAGTCGCGGGGATGATTGTTCGATAATCACAGAGATGATCAGCAAGGATGGTCAATATAGTCACAGGGATGAGTGGTGGATAATTACAGGGCTGATTATTGTCATGAATTCAAAAGTTAGTGTAATAACACATTAGTGGAGATGAACAATGGTAGAGAAAACAAATTTGAGATATTTTCATACAAATTTACAAGCCACCAATATGTAAATACAGGGTTAAGTGAGGATTTTGTGTGTATAAAATAAGATTCACAACTGTCAGTAGTTTCAATATTGGCTATAATTCTAATCAGACGTTTTTGCATAGTGAAAAGGGTAGGTGAATTTACGCTGTTCCCTCACAAATTATTACAAATTTAGTTGTTTACCAAACAGTTAGTCAAATGTCAGTTAGTGCAAAGTTACATACAGCCGACGGACTGTGTTCTCACATGTAGGGTATATACCGTGTTACTTCTGATTTTATGCAACTGGGATTTGGTCGAAAAATAGACTACGAGCTGACAGATATTTAGTAAAGTGTTGTTACTATTACGACCTTGGCAGTTTCGTATTGCAACGTTAGAGTGCAGAGCACCTACCGGTTACAAAAGTAAGACGAGTGATAATGAAAGGTGGTTTAGAGTTTTGTTTGAGTGAGTAGTAGTTTTGGGTGTCTGATCACCGTGGGGTCAGGAGTGACCGAGCGAATATGGTATTGTGCTGTGTTGTTTTCGTGTTACAGATAACACACGAGGACGTGTGTATAGCAGGATAGCCGTGTCGGAGATGATCATGAGTCTCTTAGTCCATCTCTTTGGCCTGGATGTCGATTGGTGCGCCACCTGACGGGTGGCTTGCAACTATTATGACAACGTTACAAGCAGCATGGCGGCGACGGCAGCCGCAAGGATATTAGAACCAAGAACTAGAAACCATTCAAGAGCGAAGAAGCGTAAATCTTGATGCGTTAAAGAGATGCGTGAAAGCTCCAGAAAATAGAAACGTGAGTGCAGGATGTACTGTTAACAATGTGTAGGGAGTCAAGCTGTGCGTATGTGGCAACTAGCAAGAGCCCCGGCGCATCTCCCGCGGATCGGCCTGATGAGATTGGCCATGGGTGGTGGAGGGTTTTGTAAATAACCCGCGGGTTTCGGCTGCAATTGTAAACTCGTAAATGTGGCTTTAATTTGACAATACATTCTTAAAACACTATAGATACCCCTTTATTGCTACGAAATCCCGATAAATACGTTCTGATGGCCATTACTCGCTCATGGGCGAGTCTTCTCCAGTCTTTCCCCGACATATATATTATTTCACACTACCCTTTGGAACACTTACGTATTCTAAAGTTAGAACGTCGCGGTGAACCTGCAGTTAAACTAGTACCTTACGCTCTACGAATAAAGTACAAAAGAATACACAAGTAAATCAACTTCTTCGTAAGCCACTTCCAATGCGTAACAAATTGATCGAAGGATTAAAAGCAGGGCGAGAAGAACGGAATAAGATAATACAATCATTATGTACTTCTGAAAAAGAGCATCCCATCGAAATATTTTTTAAAGGTTTAGCTCAAACTATTATGACTTTTCCAGCAAATTTGGCTGCAGAAGCTAAATTTAGAGTTTGTCAAGTAGTGGCAGAAAAAGAATACAGAATGCATAATGTCATTTCACCTCTGCCTGGTCTCTCTGGAAGTTCGTCTTCATCATATAACAATGACTTCAATTATGGTTATTCTACACAACCTCAGCCTAATTCTGCAAGAGCTTTAGATAACGAAGAAAATTAAGATAAGACATATGTTGTACTGAAATAGACGATTTATATTGTTTGTTATTATTAATTAAATTCTGCGGGTACTTACTTCAACGTCAATGCTAGTTTAGTACTCGAAGATATTGGATAGGGCACGCAAAAGGTAGGAACAGAGTTTATTTCTCCTTTAATCAAGTTAATAATTCATCAAATACGTGTCTTGTAACTTTCAAATAATCATAAAACTTATCTTCGTTGTTGATTAAATGATTTCGAATCAATAAATTTTGTGTTCCTTCATGTTCTCTTGTTTTGTACATCCCTATGTATCCCTATTTATGTATCTATGTACAGTCGAGTTCATTAATATGTGAGCATTATCAAGGCTTCAAATATAAATGTACATGGAAGGGTACTTATATATCTGAGCAGATTCATCAATCAAACATATGTACATCTGCTCAGATATATAAGTACCCTTCCATGTACATTTATATTTGAAGCCTTGGCAATGCTCACATATTTATGAACTCGACTGTACCTATGGGTCGACTTTACTGCGAAACGATTGTAAAGAAATATAAAAATCTTCCTCTTCTTCTTCTAATAATAATAATGCTACTATTTTTCTTTTTCTGTTTGCCAGTTTGTTTTCTCACACGTTCACCTGCTTGAAAGACACTTTAAAACTAAATTCCAAATATACCTTCAAGTAATCGCTGCGGTAATCGCAAACAATATTGCACTATGTAGCTCACACGTAGAAAAAATGACAATGCGCTCGCAGCAGCGTTTAGCGCATGCGTTTGCCGTAACAAAAAGGGTGCCTTGTTTTGGAACGCAGACGCGGTAGACGCATCCGTTGAGAATTGAGAAGTCGACAAACGCAAAGATTATATTCGAAAGTAATCGAACTACTCAATACCAGGCGACAACACTGAATTTGAAATTTTTCTGTAGGACATGTTCAGCTTTGTTCAGAATCTCTATTGTTAAATTTTATTTGCTACATAAGTTTTAACATAAGTTTTAGTCTTTAATTAGCATATATCTTGTCCGTGAATCTTAAATTTATTTTAAATATACACTGACCACTGTATCAAATATTTGTCTTTTATTTTAATCCAGTGACAACTAATTTTGAAATAAAAATTAGAATTGACATTTTTTCACTATCTATTCTTGGCCATCAGCCAATTAGAATTGAAAACACATTAATAGGGTACCGGAATCATAAATCAGCATCGCCGAAATTCATTGGGTTCAAAGGAATTCAAGATAAATATTAAAATGAATAAAACAATAAGCGGCTTCCTTTGTTCGGTAACAATCAAGCAATTAAAAACTACTGATAACATGTCTAATATTTGATAATATTAATCATAGATGGCTTCGCCGAAATGTATGTTATTAGTTTAATTGCTATTTTCCCGAATGGCATAAGTATAAACATAGCAAAGGTCAATAATACAAAATTTTATAACAATATACACTCTGACACATTTGGAAATTTTGGATACCTACGCGCTAGCCTAAGAGAAAATGAATTCAAAATATGCAGCCTGCTCTTTTGGTAAGTAATTTACTATCACTAGTCATAAAATGATGTAAACGCTACTAGCGAACGTATTACCCGTGTGCTACAAACGCTGCTAGTAGGCCAAGTTCAAAACCGAGTTCATTGCTCCGTATGAATCAACTACACGTGTCAAAACCACGTGGTTTATTGTCGACCGACAATTCAGCAATAAAATACTCTGAAATCTTGTTTTGATATTCTATAAGTGCATGCGGATATTAAAAAGTCGTACAAAATGTGTTGAGTGAATGATTTTTGCGGCGTTGCCAAATTTTGAATGAATGTGTGTGGCGAATTGTAAAAAATTGTGAACTGATTGATGAAGATGTTTACTATATAAAATAAGTGGTTTTTCCAACTCAACAGCTTTCAAAATATTTATTTCAATACACAAATAGTTTACAGCTAGATTACAAATACGTTTGTAAGCAATAGAAAATAAAGTTTTATTACATTAGATATAAAGTACAAAAATAGATTTTGTTGTCTGGCTTATCATAAAATTTTTGGACTAATACTAAAACTTAATCTAAACTATTTTACTGAGCTAAAACAGGCTTAAGGAGGAGAACAAGATAGACAAGGAATAATTATCAACACAGCCCGTCACAGTCCACTGCAGGACTTACGGCCTCTCCCACGAAAGGGGAGGTTATTACCATAATCTCCACGCTTGGCAGGCGGGTTGGAGATCGCAGTGTTTAAATGTAACAATGGAAAATGCTGCTGCCCATTTTCCAGACTACGGAGACTCTTGATCTAATATCAGAATAATTATATATTCATTAAATTCAGGTTTATCTGCCCATTCATTATTTTTTTTGGCCCAAAAATAATCAGAGTGACGCACCGCCCAAGCTCTTACTTTTTTCAGTTTGATCGTAAAGCCTTCACATTTTCAAAATTTTCTATAGTATAACTTCATTTCATTGTAGAGAGTGCACTCTAATTTTTCACATGCTAGCCACTGGCAGGGGACCATGAAAACTTGCCTGTGAATTGTTGTCCTGAAAAAACATGGCATTATATGCAAGAAATCTACAGCTAACACTATGCCCTATCAAAAAAATCCACATGGGAAACCAGCTTAGATTCCCATCGTGGATTCCTACATGGCGTTTTCGGATGGATTGACAGTCTTTTCCGCTATTCACTGGCCTAAGTCACGTTCTTATAAGAACACAGTTTACATTAGTTATATGAATTCACTATAGGAATCCATACGACCTATGTGTATTTCCCACATAGGAATCCATGTGCCTACAGATTCCTATGTGGATTCCTATATGAATCCATACATTCCTATGTGGGTTCCCATGGGTTCCTATAGGAATCCATACATTCCTATGTGGATTCCCATGGGTTCGTATAGGAATCCACACTTTCCCATGTGGATTCGCATGGATTCCCACATGAATCCATGTGGATTTTTTTGATAGGGTGGCGCTTGCAAGTACTCACTGATTTTTACAACAGTAGCAGGACATTTTGAGCAAAAAAACCCGGTATCTTTTTCTTAAATGCACTCGCAAATTTTCTGCAGCTCAACAGTAGGAGCGAACTCTCAACTCGATGATACAGACTAAAGTGTACCAAGCTACAGAAAAACTCAGGTTTGATAATTCGATCGATAATAAAATGCAGTGTTTGGATAAACCACAGAGGGCATTGATGTCAATACCTACATATTATTTGCTTGATGTTGCATAATCACTTTATAGGTGCCAACTGGCACTGAGCTGTTTGTGTTGTGGATTTTTAAAAATTCTAGATGTTCATGCAGCATGGCGCATTGCTAAAAAAAAAGTAGAAATGTTAGTAAATGTTTTATGAATGAAAATTTTGATGCAGATTTTTAAGATTTACGCATTAGGCCGAATGCAGGTGACGAAAATGGAGATGTAGTCATTGTAATAAGGGCCAGGTTCTTTCGTCATTGCACCGCTTCATCCAAATATGGTTTTTTTCACGCTCCAATATTGCTACGGTATTTTCTAGTACGATAACAGTACCCTCGATTTTATTAGTTTTGTGTAAACGACCCAAAATCTCTAACTTTAAAATATGTTTAAGACACTTGATTGATATTTTGAACCACTCAATTGGGACATACACGATATGAAAATTTGGCATATTAAAACTAGTTATGTGTTAACGCGATGGAATCAATAAGAAGACTATGCTTTATTGAAATGGTACACGCACTTATAGGCAATGCGTAAATCATCTGGAATTATAAGTGGTACTCGACACTATTAATGTTCAATTGGAAATAATTACCCCGGAGTATATATCTCATTGCAAGCATCAATTTGCCAACCATTCCTCGAACCATCGACGTTCGAGATTGATGTTTTGCACGTATCAATTGATTTCACTTGTACTTTGTTCCCAATTCACTGAGGTAATAATTCTGTTTTTTTTAGGGGGGGTCTGTCACGTTTAATGTTTACCTTGCTCAAAGCCCTTCTAATGAAGTTTTTGTTTGCAGATTCGTTCTGATCCGTTTTCTGAAGAAAAGAAACGGTTCTAATATTTCTGATTCATGGCTGATCACAAGGCATCCGGTCCAGCGAAATCGAAGGAGGCATCTGGGAATGCAGTTTGTAGATTCATTCGACGCCTCAGTTCAACCAAAAGGTACCAGGGTAGCCCAGTGACTGCAACAAGCTCCAGTTCTCTTAATTTTGGTGCTTCGTCATCTAGAAAGCAAGAGGCTTTAGGAAAAGATCCATCTCCCAAACCGTCTAAGTCTTTTGAAGAGTCCAAGATGTCTTTGAATCTGGAATCAAAGTCTAGTTCATCTAGCAAGAGTAGTCTCAGTAGTCTTTCCATGCCGTCTCCGTCGGTTACTCCAACTCAATCGAACCAATCGCTGAACACAATATCATCGGAGGAATTTAAAGTTCTTAGCCAGTTGCATGCTAACTTTGGTGACAACAACAATTTTCTTGGACAATACTTGTCTCTAAGAGATCAGAAAAAGTCGTTTATTTTTAGCTGCAGGTAATTTGTATTTTTTGCTTTACTACAATAATTAGAATGATCTTCATGTACTTGACATTAGATTAAATTAAACATTTTATTGGTCCATGACATTTTTTATTATCTCAAAGCACCAAACACGGAATGTACAGTACAAAAAATGATTGCACTTCGCAGGATACTGGGGAATAAGTCACGTTTATTTCAACAAACTCTACGCAAGCTTACTTCATGTATTAGACAATTTAGCATTAGATTGTAACTGACATAAGTGGAACATTTGACCTGACTAGGGCAGAATGACGCCGGACCGTGCATTTAATTGATTGAAATGACAAAAGAATTCGCTGAATTGATCGGCTGGAGTCCAGGCACCGATTTATATCAATTTGGAATAATTATAGACAGATTGGGCCAAATTATAACGACCACTCTAGGAGTAGAATTATATGATTAAAAACGTGCCAGATCCCTCTTGACTTTGCACTTAGGCGCCATCTCCACGAGCGAGAGAATCGCGGCGATATTATCGTCGTGCCACGTATTTCAATTATTTCCAATGTACGCGTCTCCACACGGCGATGTTATCGCGGCGATGCGACGAGTGGCAATGTGCGCGCGTATCGTCGGCGTATCGCCGCGGTATCGTCGCGACTGGTGGCGCGCCCGCCGCGCGCTCGCCGCTTAACGTGGCGCTCTCGCAGCGAGCGCGCGGCGGGCGCGCCCGTGGCAACACTGGCGCTGTGAAACGTAGCTTAACTATTGCACAAAATGCCTCGTCGCGATAACACGGCGATTCCGTTACGAGTCGTCGCGGGCACGCGGCGATTCCGTTACCAGTCGTGACGATACGCTGGCGGAATAATCGCTCGTACGTGGAGATTCTCCGACGATAGAAGCGCGGATACGTCGCGATTCTCTCGCTCGTGGAGATGGCGCCTTAGTAGCAGTGTTGCTACAGGATAGTGAAGTACTTTAGTGAAGTGGAAAATGATGTACGCAGACAATCCCTTTATGGACAGTGCTATAGACGATTTTTACGGAAATGACGAAGTGTACGAAATGATGGAGATCGGTGTTGGATGGCTCACGGCTAATGACCCCGTGTTCTGGTGCTTGGCTCCTGCCCATCTAGAAGAAATCGTCTGGTTGTTTCGTAGAGCACCAATTCGACAGCCTTGTGATTACTGGGGGAACCCCATCACGCTCTTGGCAGTGAGTATCAAATTAATAGTGTCTTACCACTCCTTCCTAGTTTCTGCTCTGACAATATCCTCTTTTCCAGTACTACCTTCGCATGGAATTCTCAGACCTCCTGTACAGCTTGTGGCTAGCGCCAGCAAAAATCCGTAATGCACTGTGCATAGTATGGATACGCACCATCGCACGCCGTGATCTCTGGACGAAGAACTATTTGAACCAAGTAATGGGACCCGAGTTGGATTGGTTGTTCGAGCGAGACCCTGATCTCCCGCCATCGTGGGAAGTGATACTTTCGCCGTCAAGCGGAGGCGTCCGTAACTATCGAGTTGCTTTGTCAGAGTGGATTACTGAAGAGACTGAACTTTAACGAGTCCATAATCTAGAGTCTAAAAAGACTGGTCCAGTGATATAGTGTTTGTTTCAAAGGTTAAACTATACCTAGTCTGATAATTAAGGATTTCAAATAACAACTTATAAATAACTAACAATATTTTATTCTCTGCAAATGCATGAACTCTTATAGTTAATCAGTAATAAAAAAATGGCCCACGATTCATTGGTCTAGCTGTAGAACTAACATATCACAATATCGAATAATATCTATAAAAAACTATTTGGCCTTGACCTCCGCTGCTAAAATCAGACGTTACTTTAAATTCAGACTTCGTTGTTTCTAAGCTTCTGCAGTGTTTCAGTGTTACAGTGTTCTAAGGTAACTATTTATTGTAAAATATTTATTAACTCTAACAAACAAATTTTAACACCAATTGTACATGTTTATTTTAAACTAAACTCGCGTTCTTTACACATATTATTATATTAGACGGGACTTGGACGCGACGTACTTACCTTTATGATTTGTTTTCTCGACGTTTCGGTAGGGTTACACCCACCGTGGTCACGAGACGACTGCCGTGGGAGGTGACAGCTGCGGTGATGTTCTAGTAGACTCCTACCCTCACCTCACATAAAATTGTCAATTTGTTGTTGATTCGGAACTGCACGACACACAACACTCACGATATCCACGGATGCGTCCGACGATAACTCTTGTGTCTTACGGTTATTTATTTTGCACACAATCCAATGATTCCACGACGCCGAAAGCTTATATCCATCTTCCCGATTGAAAGTTTTGTACTTTTTAATTTCAATCGCTTCCCGAACCATACGTGGATAATATTGCCGGTCAGTGGAGAGGACATTAGGCGCATGCAGTTCTATCCAGTGGTTTGGTCCTGAGTTGAGCAGGTGGTCTGCTATGGCAGATTTATTCGTCTGGTGGTTTTTAACTGCAGCTATATGCTCTTTGACCCTTTCGGCAATCGAACGTTTAGTTTGGCCAATGTATGAGCTTCCACAGCTACAGTCAATCTTATAGACACCTGGCGTCTGATACGGGATCACATCCTTTGGCGTACGCAGCAGGTTCGCTACCTTGAGGTGCGGGACATAAATTGTTGGAATCGAGTAACTACTCAGTACTGATCCGATCTTATCTGTCACCCCTTTCACATACGGTAGGAATGCTGATTGCCGACTTACTTCTGTGAGCTTAGTAGGCCAATACATCTTTCCACGGCTATCCTGGCTGCGGAATGTCGATAGTTGTAATTTTCCTGTTTCCGAGTGAGGAACCCGTTGTCTCGAAAGGGTGTCATTAAATGTTGCTGCAGTTCGTATGTGGCATCACCCACAAGATGGCTGTCGGATGGAAACTTTTGTTCATCATTCAAAAATTCAGATACTTTCGATAAGCGGAAGACTCTTTGATCATGAATCGATCCAGGATGTCTAGCATAACAATTTGTTATCAAACATCTGAGATCGCAAACCAACTAGAAAAAGAAATAAATACAAATAAAAGCCATACAGCCTAAAATAAAACCAACCACAAAAAAACAGGAATTATATGAAATATAGCAATGAATACCTGCAAGCAATGACTTCTACATAATGGACCCGTTCATGGACCAAAGGGAATAGCTCCATGTCATTGGAGCGTAAACTGCAATTGCGCTCCAACTATGTCTCAGTGACGTTTTGGCCACGTATACGAATGGTCGTTACTTTACAATCTAAGAATGCCGAGTTGCGTAGGAAACACATGCACTAATTCCAATAAACAGTAACCAAAACCAAGAATGGAGTATCTTTTTTCCGTAAAGTATAAGAAATATCATGTATTACTTGTAAAACTTATATTTTTAGCATTTCCAATAAAAATGTAAGTGTTTATTGCTACATCATTAACCGGCCATGATTAGTTGGTATGTTCATTCAAATTCAATGCACGCCATCTGCTTATTTTTTATTTCGCAGTCTTACATATATGCGCACGATGTGACTTTGCACCAGCGGCATAATGCCGTTGATTTTGTTTTCGCGGAAGTAATATTATTATAGATAAAAATAGATAACAGATGAGTATACAAATTAATCAATAACAATAATATTGTTATATAATGTAGCTTCGTTGAGGAATTCTACAACAACAAAAGTGGTATAATTTTAAAGTAGATAAAATGATAAATTTGAAGGTTGGAATTGAAGGTTGGATTTGTAATTGACGAATCCCAATTATTACTGTTTAGAAATTTATATTTAAGGCGTTACGTTACAACAAATTTGTAAGCTTTTACAATGTTATATCTGGCGCCTTGGCGAGATTGATGACTGACGTCTATTTCAGTGCTAAAAACCGGTGGCCAAAACTGGAACTAAGTGTTGCCATATTGAAATAATATGTTATTGCCAACAACAGCGACGCTGTCACCGGGTCAAATAAGTTTGTGGCACAATAGACTGCGCTATTATATTTAATATGGTATGGTTTATTTATACTTATACAGGGTGTCAAAAGACTGCTAGCATTAATTGAAACCTCATATTCTAGCCACGAAACTGAACAACTTTCCCCAAGAAACATACCCGCGGAAATGCCTTCATAATTTCGCTACCTAAAATAAATAATTAATTGCGACGCGCAATGTGGGCAGTTTCATGGGTAGAATATGGGGTTTCAATTAATGCTAGCGGTCTTTTTACATCCTGTATATCCATGAATCCATCGATGCATTACACATGGCCATTAAATGCGGGTAGAACAGAAAAAATACTTAATACTGTGATATGTTTAGTACAGCATAACTCTAAACGAACTAAAATTTGGCAGTTAGCGCCTTACTTACTTTTGTTCAGCTCGAAAATAGCTATCCAACGACGTATTACACATGATTATTGGAATGATTACCACTGTCCATACATATTTTTGTACGCGTTAACAATGTTATATCTGGCGGCTTGACAAGATTGTTGACAAACCCATTCGACCCGGTGGACAAAACCGGAACTAAGTGTTGCCGTTTTGAAATGTAATGTCAATGCCAATAACAGCGACGCTGTCACCCGGTCAGACATGTTTGTGGCACTGTAGACAGCGCAGTTTTATTTACTATGGTAACCGTCAGAGTTATTTGTTCGCTCAACCGGTTCCAGGGTATTTATTTCTATGCCTGCAAGTGAATGGAATGATATCCTTTTCGGTTTACGTAAGCTCTCTGGTCTTCTTTTGGAGCGTTTATACGAATGTGGGTTCCATCAATAGCACCGATAATTTTGGGAAAACCACTTCTATCTTCAAATCCTTGCATAACTGTGGTAGCGTTACCTCCAGTAGGCCATTGTATGAACAAAGGAGCTCGTTTGAATAATGCACGAGTCACTCTTCGTACGGCTCTGACAGCAGTTGCCCTACCAACATTATATCGGTCACAAACAGATCTGCAATCAGTTTATTGGAAAAGTAGAGGTGAAATATAAATGATCCAATTGATACAAACTTCTACCCACATTGCGCTTTAACCAATTCAAAAAAGAAGATAGAACCCTCGTAATCCTGTTTTCGACAAAGATCAAAGCATAACTCTCTATTTTTAAATGAAATCACGAGTCTCTAAGTAAGAAGTTAATCTGATTTTCTATTCTTAAAACTAATCGTTACCTATATGAATCCGCAGTGGCCACCTTCCAAAGCGCTGTCATTAGCTGTGTTTGAGAAGGAATACAAGGACAACCTTTCATAATAAATCTTTTTGCATCATTCCATGGAGGTATTGAAACGTAGCTCTTGACATTCTGCAAACAATAGTCAATTAGTTTGTATACTGAAATTAGAGGCAGGCAGTGGCACAGTGGTAACGTGCCCGGCACACAACCAGTGAGTCCGGGTTCGATTGCCGCCGACACCTATGGAATTTTTCTCAGTGTTTTCAAAAACTGTACTCCCTGTGGTTCGGAACCCACGTGAAAAAGTAGGTCCATCGAGTAAAAGTGTGGAATAAAAATTGTGAAATAATACAAATGTGTGGAAAAAAAATCGAAACATGTTAAATCCCGAGAAGGGTGTGCATGGAAAACTCCATTACTGCTGAAATTAGATGTATGTGCAAATTAATAATGTATATGAAAAAAAATACCTGAAATGACTCTTAAACTCGGGATCTGTGTAACAAGCGACCACATAATTATAACCTATAATGCGCAGACGTAATTGTCGCTGTCCTCTCACACACAAAGCAGCTTCCCACATGTCATCAGAACTTGATGAACTTTCCGAGTTAATAACTCTCTCATTCGTTTTGTCAAAAACGCAACCATAAATTCATTCAACCGGGAATCTATGTTGAATTAAATTTTACACCAATCCATGCGAAATATTTACTCACAACCCCCACAGCTGCACGTTTTCACCATGCCGCGATATTGCGAGCACACAGCGCTCAAGACGTGCGTTCCACCTATAATATTCGCCTACAACGCCCGCGGCCTTTTTACGTTAGTGGAACGGCAATTCAGCGGTCGTGGTCGATAGCGTTGCGGGCGTTAAGTGGAACGTACTCAGTGCCAGTCGTAGAGGGAGAATAACATAGAGATGACAATAATAATAATACAATGCATGAACAAGATCTCAACATACAAAATCTGCTAGGAATGAAAAGGACAAAGACTTTTCTTTTTGTCCTAGTCAGAATATCAGTTTTGTTTCATAACAATCGCTATTTTATTTTACTTAGTTAAGCTTAGTATTAGTTTGAGTGAAAGACGTTTAACTATTAAAGGAAATGATAACACGTGTCCACAGTGTCCAATTGCACAGGGTGACCCATTATCGCCGTTGTTGTTTAACGTTGCTACAATTCAAATATGTAAAAATATAACAAATGTTTTACTTGAACAGTATGCTGATGATTTTGTGGTATATGCCACTGACAAAGATATCAAGCAGTAGGCCTAGCACAAGTTGCTCTCGCGCGCGATAAGCTAGAAAAAGCGCGACATAGGTATTGCTATTTCTTTCGTCTTAGTATTGAGAGAAAGAGACAAACGCTCTCTCGCGGCGCGAGCTTTGTCGCGGACACACTTGTACTAGGGGCCATATCGTTGTCACCCCGAGAATCCAGCAGCAATAATTTAGTAAGATAGTTGAAGACTTGGGTATGAGTGTTTCTACCAGAAAAACGAAAGTCTGTGTATTTAAGAAAGGATTTAGAAATAATGCACCCGATATCTCATTGAAATCTCAAAAAACAGAAGTAGCAAGCAATGTTAAATACTTAGGCTTATGGATTGATCATTCGTTGACATGGAACAAACATATCAACGAAATATGTGCAAAATCTACTAAATATATCAATCTGTTTCGAGTGCTAGCTGGGTCCTCATGGGGTGTTCATCCCAAACACTTAAGACGATTGTATATAGCTATTATTCGTAGTAGATTAGATTACGGTAGTTTTTTGTTTGCAAATAGTGCTAAAACCCATTTGGTAAACATTCATAAAGTTCAAAATCAGTGCATGACTAGGAAAGCTTTCGATGTCGAAACTTAAAAAAAAGGTGTATCATTTTTCAAATTTTTTTTACCCGCTCAAAATTTGCTAAAATTTACATTCATTTTGTCGATACAATATGCGTTTATTTTTTTTCTTATGACACCATTTTATGGTTTTTGATTTTCAATAATGTAACGCTTATTTTGTACTCAATAACTTTTTGGAAGCCAATATCACTAAGCGATTGACAGGTTGTCAACGTTGTTCCGAAATAATCAAACTATTATCGTTCTGTATCGAATTAGTCAACAGATTACGTCAGATGCTCCACAAAAACGAGTTCTCTACAGTGCGGTATTTATCTATTTAGCGTATCTATTTTTCCGCGCGGAACGCTCGACGTCACGCTGTCTGCGACGCGGTTACTTATGGCTTAGAATTGTATTAATTTAGTGATAGTTAATCAAAATGAGTGTCTTGTACAAATGAGTCGTTATCGCTCTGAACTATAATGATATTCATGATTATGATCCACTTTGAGTCGAAATGTTACAATAGAATGGACGTAAAGTTTGAAATTTCAATATGGAAGACCAAATTGTTAGCGAGCGACCAAATATGTAAATTAGCATCACAAAGTATGTTTACACACTCAGTTTACATTTTTGAAGATTCGTGTGCTATTCCTGTCCGTTGTATCTCAGCTTTCAAAGTTGCTATCATTTCCCATGATGATTTCGGTGGTCAAAGATGTGTCTAAAGTACGCTGTTGTTAAGTTTTATGCAGTTTCTACGTGCGGAACTAACCCTTATAAAATTGTTCCATTGAAATGGATGAAGGATATTTATGGAAATGAAGTGGTTGTACAATACCCGTCAAAAGATGAAGTGTTTATATATTTTGAATACATTGTTAAGTGCAAATCGCCTTTACCGCGGTGGAAGGACTACAGTGGAATTTTGGAACATGTGACAAGTTAGTTATTTTTTGACAGCTAACATAATTTAGGAAATTTTACAATGATTTTTATGTTATAGCTTTCTGTTGCAGAGTCATATCTTGATGGACTGATATTTATTAAAAGTAGACAAAATAAATGTATCCCGGAAGAATTATTGTTTGTTGAATACATAGAACAATTATGAAGATATAATGATAAGTATGTTTCAGTTCTTTTAGTAATTTTCCTTAAATCTCTGCTAGATTATAGAAAACAATATTTGTCCAAAACTATGTTGTTCACATATATATCACTACATATATTTTTGGCATACATATTTTTCCGTGCGCTTTAGTTCTTTTTTACGTTGTATCGAAGAAATGGGTTAGTTTACTTTTTTCCATACTAATAATTGGTGGTTCAAAGTGTATGAGGCTACCTTTGTTCAAAAAAATTCAATATGGCTCAAATTACCACTATGCATAACTCGTAAATTTCATTTTCATAATACATATACTAAAGTAGATATCCCATACATAACACTTAGTAGCAGTGTTGCTACAGGATAGTAAAGTACTTTAGTGAAGTGGAAAATGATGTACAGACAATCCCTTTATGGACAGTGCTATAGACGATTTTTACGGAAATGACGAAGTGTACGAAATGATGGAGATCGGTGTTGGATGGCTCACGGCAAATGACCCCGTGTTCTGGTGCTTGGCTCCTGCCCACCTAGAAGAAATCGTCTGGTTGTTTCGTAGAGCACCAATTCGACAGCCTTGTGATAACTGGGGGAACCCCATCACGCTCTTGGCAGTGAGTATCAAATTAATAGTGTCTTACCACTCCTTCCTAGTTTCTACTCTGACAATATCCTCTTTTCCAGTATTACCTTCGCATGGAATTCTCAGACCTGCTGTACAGCTTGTGGCTAGCGCCAACAAAAATCCGTAATGCACTGTGCATAGTATGGATACGCACCATCGCACGCCGTAATCTCTGGACGAAGAACTATTTGAACCAAGTAATGGGACCCGAGTTGGATTGGTTGTTCGAGCGAGACCCTGATCTCCCGCCATCGTGGGAAGTGATACTTTCGCCCTCAAGCGGAGGCGTCCGTAACTATCGAGTTGCTTTGTCAGAGTGGATTACTGAAGAGACTGAACTTTAACGAGTCCATAATCTAGAGTCTAAAAAAACAGGTCCAGTGATATACTGTTTGTTTCAAAGGTTAAACTATACCTAGTCTGATAATTAAGGATTTCAAATAACAACATGAGTAATATTTTATATATTTTATTCTCTGCAAATGCATGAACTCTTAAAGTTAATCAGTAATAAAAAAATGGCCCACGATTCATTGGTCTAGCTGTAGAACTAACATAACACAATATCGAATATTTATAAAAAAAATATTTGACCTCCGCTGCTAAAATCGGTACTTTAAATTCAGATTTCGTTGTTTCTAAGCTTCTGCAGTGTTACAGTGTTCTAAGGTAACTACTTATTGTAAAATATTTATTAACTCTAACAGACAAATTTTAACCCCAATTGTACATGTTTAGTTATTTACTAGATGTCATTACTTTCAGAGTAAAAAATGGCCAATGATTACACCTGCTATGTTCCCAAGGAATGGAGCGTTCACTCCGAAAAATTCCTAAAAAACATAATAAAGGACAAGGCGGTAGATCAATGGAAGCACTACAAGAAAATGGAAGGAACTACCATAAGGCTAGAAAACGTCACTACGAAATTTAACTACCACGGGATTAGTCCGTGGATGCTAAAAGCCGAAGACGAAAATACTCGTCCACATGCCCATGAATACTATGGAATCAAAATGAATTGCATACTTTGTTCGAAGGAGTAAGTAGACTAGTATTAGTGTTTACAAATGCAATTGTTTAAAAGTAAAGACTTTAATTTTACATATTTGTTTTTGCTTTGTTTCAGTTGTCGCAACTTCGGTCGTCGCGTTTCTCCTTATAACTAGTTAAAACGAAATTTTAAACAAACCTAATTGTATGAATTATTCTTAACTCACTATGGCATTTAGTTAAGGTTTTAACTAGAAATTTCTAACAAAAGGCCAAGTAATTTTTGGCAACAAAACCAACATAAATGATTTCAACGAAAATATTTTGTGATCAATATATTTGGATATATTCAAAAATATGATCTATCACAAATGCAGACATTTTTAGAAGGAAAACTATAATAAATATCGAACTTCAAAGGTAACTGATACTCGACCAATATTGGCCGTGAACGACCTTGACGCCTCCGTAAGTAGCGGCCCATATGTTTCGCATTAGATCTCATCGATAGTCAAATGTGGAACCATTTATCCGTAAATTATGGTAATTGATTAAATTACGGGATATGATAATAGGTTTGATATTTATTTAACTTGGTGCTGAAATAGCTCTTTAGGTAATACGAGTCTTTTGCAATGGTAAACAGAGTCCAGTTTGCGATAAGCGGATCCATGACCTATCCCATCACATAGTATTTGTGGTAGAACAAAAAAACGTTTGAATTTCTATAGAACCTGCCTGAATTTTTCAGTTAGATTCGGTTACGCTCAGGTGTCACACGCATTAGGCAAAATCCTTCAAGATGAGCGAACCATTAGCTAGGACTTCAAAGTTCGTCAACTTTTTAGCGAGTTTAATTCTTTAAGAGTTCTTACATCGAGGACTTGACTTATCTAAATAATCGCCGTCAGTGGGCACTGAGATACCCATCAGAGGACCAGTCAGATTATGAAGGTCCGTCCTCGAATAAAAAAAGTGACCTTGAAATATGCGGGCTCCTTCATCTCCAAGAAACTAACCTTTCTGTTGAAGTAGAGGAAGTTTCCTGTGACACATGTTCTGACAGTAGTCCTGATTCCTATTGCTACGGTGAGTTGGCACCTCTTGACTATAATACCTATGATGTAATTTAGCTATCATCGGTTAACATGTTATCCCACTTGCCGACACAAGCAATGTTGTTACGATAGGTCATGTTTAAGATAAAATATCATTAATGAAGCATAGTTGAGATCATAATGTGCTTATAATTATATTGCAATGTCGAAAAGTACTCGTTATCGTTTTCATATTATTATTATTTCGGTTATGTACAGTTTATAATGAAACGAAAGTTATTTTTGAACGTTTAATTCCACACAATATTGACAGATCCTTAGCTTTGGGTTCCAGTTTTTCTAGGTTTGTTTCTGAAACAAATTAAGGAAACAAATTATGTACTTTGGACATAATATTATTTCGCCCACTATCTCTTATACACTTAAATAAAATTTATGGAATTTTTACAAATTAACTATCGTTATTTTCATAAAGGTACCTAATTATATAAATCGTGTTAGTAAGTTTCGAATATAACTATAGTAAAATTAAGTCGGTAATGTAGAATTTTTTCATTAGAAACTGTAACTAAGGTAATGTGGAAATTATCATATAACTTATTAATTGACAATATGAGATATTATAATAATAAATCGTGAAATTTTTTATACAAATGGTAGATCTAAATTTTTGTTTAAAATATTTGAAAGTTACCTGTAATAAAAATACATTTCAGCATTACGATAGCTTTATTGTATATTTTCCCATTATTTTTTCCGTGTATAAAAAACTCACATTTTATTGCAATAAATGCAAGGTATAAAAAACGTATAGTAATCTTTTCAGTTCGGGGTAGTTTGCAGGTCTAAATCATTTCTCATCCAAAAATCATGGTTGTAAGTTTGTAACCTAGCTGTTACACCTTCGATGCGGATTGCAGATCCTTCCACTCTTCCATACTTTATGTAGTAGGCTCTAATTTCTTCGGTGATTAATACTCGCAAAGTATCCCACGGTATCGCCAACCACTGCCACTACATGATAACACTCTGGCACTAAAGTATGGTATTATTTGCTAGACCGTACAATATATACTGCGGGCTTATTGCCTGGGTACTATACACTGTTTCTGATCTAACACTGCATATAACGCTTGAACCTCACAAACACTAATGTTTATTTTAATTACTTACGGTTTCCGACAGTAATTACAGGACATGTAGACCCCGTAGTACTCTTGTGGGTCTGGCCAAGGCCTTTTGTCCTTATCGCTCTTCATCCAGGGCTGCTCTTCCCAGTAGTGTTGAGCTTTGCATTTACACCATTGATGTTGATCTTAACGGCACCTTCTTTCTTGGTGACCTCGTCACATGAGATCTTTTTCTTCAAGACCAATTCTATCGTGCTTGAATGATGGACATCCCACGAGGAACAAGACATATGTGCTTCGACATGTAAAACCAGTGATTCTCCAACGCTACTGTGCTGAAAATAATGCAGTGGACATGAATCATGTTGTTTATAAAGCTCAGACATAACAAAGGTTCATTGGTTGCTGATTAGAGATAACAAGTGCAATGTATTCAGTCAAAAGGTCAAACAAGTCCAATGTTTGTATTAGAATGTTGTAGGTACTTACTTTCAGAATCCAGTAGCTTTGTCTCTAATAGAAATGATTTACACAAACTAATAGTCAAGGACTGTAGCAATTGTCAGACTGTAAAATGGTACTCGACTCTATTCACGCAAATTGGACATCAGTATATATCCCGTAGAAGTGTCATACTCCCAATTTACAATACATGCATGGTCCTTTTTTTTGTTATGAGGCGTGCACTTTTAGATTTTCCGAATTTTTGATGTCTCTTTAAGAGATATAACAGAAATTTTTAAAATATTTAAATAATTACAAAAGCATGTACCATAGTACCGAGTACGGTTTGACTCGAGTCAGACTCGATTCCTGCTTTGGACTCGCTTACTCGAATACCAATTTATTTTGATTCGAGTACTCGAGTGCCGGACTCGATTCCGGTACTCGAGAAGAATCGATTCGTACTTGCTAACTCGATTCTACTTATGCGAGTCCAACTGACTCGAGTCTAGTATACGAGTTTTGTTAACTCGCTCGTACTCGCAAACTGTTTACTTAAGCAATGAAGTGGCGCAAACAAGTTTGAACCTGCAACTTTTTGTTTTGATTTGTTTGTTTTGTGTCAGTTAGCAGTTATTGTTAGTACTGAGTAAATTGATTTAATTGTTTTTTAATACTAGAAGTGAAGTGATTTGATTGTAATTAACTTTATTATATAATGGCGCCGAAACAAACCTCAGGTGTATGGAAGTGTTTTGAGAAAGTGAACGACGATAAAATAAAGTGCAAAAACTGTGACTCCGTATTTAAAGATTTCAAAAACACAACTAATTTGTTAAAGCACCTAAAAAAATCTCATCCTATTATTTACTCGACTCAGATTGAAAATTCTTCAACTATTCCCTCAGCTCAAAGTGATTCCGATTTATTAAGTGTAGCTTCTGGTTCTGGAGATCAAACGCCAGTCAACGAGGACAAGAACTCCAATCTATCCCAGTCAATGACAGCTGGCGAAACACCACCAGTACCACCAGCACGTAAACGGCAACTTCAGATGACTTTTCCGTCTAAGCAAGCTATGAAGGTGAACTCTAAAAATGTGGATAAATCGTTACTAAGAATGGTGTGTGTTGATTTTCAACCGCTTCAAGTCGTTGAAAATACAGGTTTTCAAGAGTATACTCGTGCGCTTAACCCTAATTATGAGCTACCTTCGCGAAAGATTCTTTCGGAAAAATTAATTCCGGAGCAATATTCTTTGGCAAGAAAGGCTACGCAAGAGATGCTTAAAGTAACAGATTACATTGCTTTGACAACAGACTTGTGGACCTCCGATAGCATCAAAAGTTACATGACCCTGACGATTCATTTCATTCATCATATCAGCCAGAAGACGCCCACTGCTGGGCATAGGCCTCCCCCAGAGATCTCCACAAAGACCGGTCCTGTGCTTTCCGCATCCAGCTGGTACCTGCGATCCTTACCAGGTCGTCGGTCCACCTTGTAGGAGGCCTGCCCACGCTGCGTCTACCGGTACGTGGTCGCCACTCGAGAACTTTACTGCCCCATCGGCCATCTGTTCTTCGAGCTATGTGCCCTGCCCACTGCCACTTCAGTCTGGCAATCCTTAGAGCTATGTCGGTGACCTTGGTTCGCTTGCGGATCTCCTCATTTCTGACTCGATCGCGCAAAGAAACTCCGAGCATAGCTCTTTCCATTGCCCTTTGGGTAACAGTGAGCTTTCTTATAAGGCCCATAGTGAGTGGCCACGTTTCAGATCCGCAAGTCATCACTGGCAACACACATTGGTCAAAGACCTTCGTCTTGAGACACTGCGGTAATTGGGACGAAAATATGTGGCGTAGCTTCCCGAACGCTGCCCAACCGAGTTGGATTCGTCGATTGACCTCTTTCTCGAAATTGGACCTACCTAGCCGGACTATTTGTCCTAGGTATGTATAGTCGTCAACAACTTCAAGTGGAGTGCCTCCAACTGTCACTGGAGTAGGCACAACATGGACATTCGACATAATTTTCGTCTTGTCCATGTTCATTTTGAGACCTACTTGTTGAGAGGCACTACAGAGGTCATCGAGCATTTTGCCCAAGTCTTCCAGGGTTTCAGCCATGACTACGATATCGTCAGCAAATCTGAGGTGCGTGAGGTACTCGCGGTTAATATTGATGCCAAGTCCGTCCCAGTCCAGAAGTCTAAAGATATCCTCCAGTGCAGCGGTAAACAACTTCGGAGATATGACATCACCTTGTCTAACACCTCGCTGCAGCTGAATAGGTTCTGTGGTCTTGTCCTGGAGACGAACTGACATAGTGGCGTTTTTGTACAAACACTTCAATGCTTCGATATATCGATAGTCAATTTGGCACCGCTGTAGAGACTGGAGCACCGCCCAAGTTTCGATCGAATCGAAGGCTTTCTCATAGTCCACAAACGCCAAGCATAATGGCCGGTTATACTCTTCGGTCTTCTGTACAACCTGCCGCAGCGTATGTATGTGGTCTATGGTACTAAAACCTTTTCGGAATCCGGCTTGTTCGGGAGGCTGGAAGTCATCAAACCTGCGTGCGAGACGATTCGTAATGACTCTCGAAAACAGCTTATAGACATGGGTCAGTAGCGATATTGGTCTGAAGTTCTTCAAAAGAGCCTTATCACCTTTCTTGAAGAACAATATCACTATGGTTCTGTGCCATGCTTCCGGCGTTTTGCCCTCGAGGATGACGGAATTGAACAGCTTCTGAAGGGTCTTAAGCACAGGTTTGCCACCAGCTTTCAGAAGCTCAGCCGTAATTCCATCATCACCCGGCGCCTTGTTGTTCTTAAGCTGTTTGAGAGCCATACTAATCTCGCACAGGCTGATGTCCGGGATATCTTCGGTGTAGTGTCGGGTCAACTTGGCTCTGGGGTCTTTTGCCATACTGGTAACAGGTGCCCGTGTTGTCGTGTATAACTGTCCATAGAACCTCTCGACTTCCCTCAAAACCTCGGACTTAGTCGAAACAACTCTGCCGTCATCCGTTTTCAGTCTCGTCAACTGGCTCTGTCCAATCGACATTTCATTTATGACGGCAAATTTAAAACTTTAACGTTATCCACCAGGGAAATTAAGGATACCCATACATCAGAAAATATAGCTCGAGAAATGAAAGATATATGTGAAACCGAATGGAACATTTTGGACAAAATCATTTGCGTTACAACTGATAATGCGGCTAATATAAAAAAGGCTGTTGTTGATATTTTGCAAAAACGTCACCACAGTTGTGCAGCTCATACTTTAAACTTGGTGGTTCAAGATACCATCAAAGACAATGAACTATTAATTCGATTGATTGAAAAGTGCCGAGCAATAGTAGCCTATTTCAAAAGAAGCAATAATGCTGCATATAAATTAAAACAGGTTCAAGAACAAATGCAGCTGGAACCCTTAAAACTAAAACAAGATGTCCAGACCAGATGGAATTCGGTGTATTATATGCTGGAACGTCTCGATAAGGTCAAGATACCTCTTTCTGCTGCAATCTCTTCATTACCTGGCTGTCCAGATAATCTTAACGCTGACGAATGGACCGAGGTGCATGAGTGCCTTTGCGTGTTAAAACCTGTGGAACAAATGACGGGTATTATATCTGGCGAGCAATATCCAACGTTATCCTGCATTATACCTCTTATTCGAGGCGTACAAACAGCACTAAGAAGTTGCAGATCTAATTCCGAAGTCGCTAGCAGATTAAACACAAAATTACTGGATGTTTTCGATAGAAGATTTGGCGGTCATGAGATTAACAAAACTGTTGCTAAAGCAACATTCATGGATCCAAGATTTAAGAAAGCTGGTTTTGGCGTCGAGACAAATGCAGATAATGCTCAAAAATTTGTTGTTGACGAGTTGATGATATTGGAAACACAGGAATCTCAAGCTCAATTGCAGACCGTGCCAAATAGATCTCTACTGCCATCTACTTCACGTCTCGAATCACCTACAACTTCATCTTCAGATTCCCAGCAGATAACTTCAGAGGTGACTGGCGAAAATTTATGGGAGCATCTAGATAAAAGGGTGTTGAAATTTTCAAGCAAGGAAAACCCCACAACATCAGCAATTATTAAGGTGAAACAGTACGTAGAGCTACCGTATTTGGATAGAAAAGCCAATCCACTCAAATTTTGGGAACTTCGCAAAATCACCAACAGAGGCCTATATAAAATAGCTTTAAAGTATTTATGTATTCCAGCCACTTCTGTGCCTTCGGAACGAGTTTTCTCCAAGGCTGGACTTTTATGTAACCAACGCCGCAATAGACTGGAGTCTAAGAAGATTGACCAAATCCTTTTTTTGAATAGTTATTTCAAATAACTTTTATTGTCTTGTCTCTATTTTGTTTTTTATATATTAATTTAGTTATGTACGGATTGACTGTGAGTACAGTTTAGGTAGCTTAGATGGATACCACCCTACTGTTTATCTAACCAGCCTATGACCATTTTCATAATTGGTAGTGCAATATAGACGTATGTGTCCAAAATTGACATCTCGTTTTCTACTTGCCCTGCACAATAGAAAAAAAGGCCATTCAGCAGCCGAAACGGAAGTAAGTAGATTTCCTATGTAAATTATAATTAATAGATGCAAGCTGTATAAAAAATGAATATGATTTTTAACGCGAGAATAAATACAATAGCAAAATTTCATGACTTTTTTTCATAGCTAACCGTAATAGTTTATGTTTTTTTGTATAAAACTGATCGGCATTGGTTCCAGTAATCTTTTTTTTTTACGTTAGCAATCCTTTTTTCGAATATATTCATGAGAGCTACAGCTCATCTAAAAGTCTAACGTTTTGTATACATTCATGACCAAACTTGAATTGATAAAAAGATACGCACATGCTCCCGGATTTACATTTAAGAGCTACCATTTATCGAGTACAGCCGTTTGCCTTTTTTTACCATAAAAATAGCAGGACAATATCCAGCGATTGAATATAGTCAGCTCAGTGCAGAAAAACTAAATGTTATGTTATGTAACCAGATTGCCGTTTCTTGTTTTGATAAATATTAAATTTTTTGTTTCGTGATATAATTTCGTGAAAGAAATAAAATTAAATTCGTAAATTCTATAGTTGTTATTCTACTTCTAGTAGTTATTAGTCGCTATTAAAAACTAATCCAAGTGTTTTCAAATCTAGCTAATAGCATATAAATGTAGTATAAATCTTAGATTAAAAAACTTAAAATCTTTTTTTAGACGGAAGTTGGTTTTTCTTATTCCTCATTAAAATATTTTAACCCATCATTCTTACACTACAAAATCGCGTTTAATCCAGGTGTTTTATTTTAAAACACCTATATGTTTTATTGCCAATACATTGTCTTCACTTTTTAAACACTAGCAAACGTTTAAAAAGTGAATATCATGTATTCAAGAATTAATAAAACACTTAGATGTTTTAAATTACACTAAACTAGTTTAAAAAAATGTTTGTATGTTTGTTGTTACGTCCACGTATTTACTTTAAATATTTTTTATATACTAACATTTTTTTCTTCTATACATTGGGAATCGGCATAGAATTTCTGGTCTTTCTGGTAAAAATAAAAAATTCACATTTTATGTACAAATTCACTTTACTTTTTGATCACAGGTATGTCATCGGTTGGGCGAGAAGGGCACTAAGGACCGTCCTGTGTTGGTGCGTTTTATATCACTAAGGGCTTGTGCGGAAGTGTGGAACGGTAAGACGACGCTGAAGGGCTCCAAGATCTCGGTGAAGGAGTTCCTCACTAAGCCACGGCAGGAAGTGTTCGCCGCCGCTCGCAAACAGTTCCGCATAAAGAAATGCTGGACGAACGACGGTACGATCGTGGTGCTCCTCCAGGATGGGAAACGCAAAAAGCTTCTATCCATGGCAGACGTACGTAATCTGCAGTCCCAGTTACCAGCGACGCAATCCACATAAAATATACACTGTCTACTTTTCGTTGTTGTCGCTCTTAATTTTGCCGGGTTATAACTTAGACAACGTATTTTTTTACTGATAAGGTAGCTCGAAATTATACTTTTTTAACTGTTTAATACCGCTTTTATATTGATATTTCATGATTATTTACTTTGTTTACATATTTTCATTTTCGACTATTGTCAATCAATCAATCAATTTTTTAATGAAATGGCAACGGGTCGTTCAACAACTTGACAACCATTAATGCCAGTGTCAAAGTGCAAGGAAAACACACTGAAAAAGTTTTACCGGTTTAAGAGGAAAACGGGTATTGCCATACGGTTGTCAAGAGTTTTCTGTCAGTCATGTCATGTAGCTGTCATTGTCACAATCATTTTCTTTTTTTTGACTATACTTGATGGCCTAATTTTTCCGCTTTTTACGCCAAATTTTAGGTATGTTTCGTTTCATTGTTAATTTACATAATTTTAAATTTTTATTTCGTTTTATTTTGTGATACTTGGTTTTATTGCTATAAAATGTTTCTCCATATGTTTTACTATGGTAGGGGAGACCCCCCGGTCTCTGGTTGGCCATAGGGACAGGCAGACTAAGCAACAATAAGTCGCTACCATCACGTGTTTTTCATTAACCAATCACGAGCCACGAAGCCTCCCCGCGACCCGCTAACTTGTGCGAAGTGAGCCGCCGCAGTCGCGCGGCGTTCGTGAGTGACATCACATGTTGTATTTTTGGTCTCGGGAAGTAATTTTTTTCGTTCGTACTTTTTTGTTATTGTGCTTATGGATCTGTTAGAAAAAATGTTGTTATACCAAATGTAAATATGATAGTTTTACTTTATATTACACAGTATTGCTTCCATACATGAAATACCAAATTCCCTTAAAACGTTGCTTCATTATGTAACTAAACTTACACAAAAGCTAAAAAGTAATCCGAACCTCAGGAGAGAGCCTCATATCAAACCACACCCATGTGTAACACTACCTCCACTTGAAACCAATCAAAGTTTACGTTTACCTGAAGAGATTAGACCTTTTCCGGAAGCAGCACCACGATTAGGAAGTATAATAAACATACGAAAACGAAAAAGCACCATATATACACTAGTAAGAAAGAAAATTATCTTGAAAACAAAATGAAGCAAATACGGAAGAATACTTTAAAAAAGATGAAAAAAGAAAAAACTACCCAAAAATAAAACGAAAAAACAAGGGAACAGGCAAGGTCAAAGGTAAAGGAAAGAGGAAAAGAAATAAAACTAAGAATAACAATGATCTTTCAGATACAAGTGACGACGATGACGCAATTTGTCTGGTATGCACCGAATCCTATTTAACCAGTAAACCTGGTGAAGAGTGGATTCAGCGCATTACGTGGAACTTATGGGCTCATGCTAAATGTGCAAAAGGCAATTTGCTATTGTACGAATGTAAGAATTGTTATATTTTTATAAATAAGTTAATTTTTATAAAAGAAGTTATCTGTTCTATTAGTTCATAATATTTAATACTCACAAGTTTATGTATGTTGTATAATATTTTTATAAAAGCAATTTGATCTTTGATTAGCGATTTATTAGAATAATTCAAGTTACAAGGTTGAAACAGAAAGTACAAAAAATAATCTTATTTCTTGGTAATTTAAGTTTTTTTAAATAGTCTAAAAAGAGACTGTTACCTTTATTAAAGTTCTTTATTAAACAAAAATGGATCTCAAATTTAATAAGATCTCAAGTTTATAAATAAATAAAAAGTTTCTATCATTTAGTACATTTTAATGTTTTATTTAATACTAATCCTCTTTATTTACACTAATTAATGCCTAGGTCAACCTACCCTATGCTTATGGTCAACCTACCCCGGATATGGGGTAGGTTGACCAAGCGTCAGGGGTTTAGAAAATCGACTAAATAAGTGTTATAATGATAAAAATATAGGTTATAGATTAGTATTTTAGGTACCTGAATAGTTCTTCTATCTGTATCAACTGCTGTTTTTGTTATATTAAGTTAAACATCAGAGATATTCGAGCTTAAGTAAAAAGTTAGTAAACCATCCCCGGTCTCCCCTAATGTGTTATAACACATTAATTTTTTTTTAACATTTAGATAGATAGATTTATAGATATTTTTAATTTTTATTTATTTATTTATAGATAGGTATTTATTACAATACTTATTTTTATTTTTTGTTATATTTAATGTCGTCTGATAGAATTGAAGATGATTATTTTCATTCTTGAATGTTCTGTAATGTCTATTGTGTACAATAAAGAATATACAGTAGAATTCATATATAACGACTTCGCTTAAAACTACTAACCGATTTTAGCGACGATAATGTTTACTCAAGTTAGGTTTCGTATTTAGGTACTGAGAAAATATAACCGTTTAGTGCGACTCCGGTTTAAGCGACCAACTGCTTATAGCGACCAGTATTTATCTCTTGTAGAGAAAGCAAACTTTTTTGCTAGACAGTTAGAAAATTTCCATGAGTTGGATAAACCGTTTTAAAGTAAGACACAACATCGTCAGTGGTAAGATTGCTGGCGAGTCTTTATCAGTTGATGGTCAAGGTGATGTAGTCGATTGGTTAGAAAAGGTTTGGCCTACTCTACGTGCGCAATTTAGAGATGATGAAATTTTTAATGCAGATGAGACCGGGCTGTTTTATAAATTAACTCCAGGCAAGACATTAAAATTTAAAGGTGAAAAATGTAAAGGAGGAAAATTATCAAAGGAGAGAATAACTTTGATGGTGACAGCTAACATGAGTGGCACTGTTAAAAAAAACTTCTCGTAATCGGAAAATCTCAACGTCCCAGATGTTTTAAAAATGCACGGCATTTGCCAGTGGATTAAGAGAGCAATCGAAGAGCCTGGATGTTTGCTGACATTTTTAACAAATGGGTACGCGCATAGGATCGTGAACTTACGAAAAAGAACAAGAAAATCCTGCTGTTCGTTGACAACTGTCCTGCACATCCCAATATTGAAAACTTGAAAAGCAAACCCTGGTGTATCTCCCTCCAAACACGACATCAGGGATTATTCGAGCTTTGAAAACACATTTTCGTAAAAACCTTGTCCTTAAAATGATCCAGTTACTAGACGGCTGCGGACGCAGTAGTGTTGAGTACCCAAATATCACTGTTCTTGATGCTATTCTAATGATTCAAGATGCCTGGACCCAACTCAAGCAAGGGACAATTGTTAACTGTTGAAATGTTGGAAAAAGTACATCGGTATACATAAACTAAAAGACTTCCCTACACCTATCATAAGCAAATAGATTATTTCTTGCTCTCATTTTTCTTGTAAAACATGATTCTTTACATAATAAACATTCGACATTTCCTGTCGGTATTGTCTTATCAGTAAACAACTATATTAATACATTTTACTCTTCTTACCCAATTTAAGGGAATCCCAAATATACCTAATTATCAAAAGCAACAAGGAGAAATTAATAATCTAAACAATCTATTCAAAAACCCTTTACTATTGTAAAACAGTAAAACGCTTTCAATACTTCACCAAAGGAATAACGTGTATTTTGATAATATTTCTTATTTGATTTAGTACGACTATTCATATTATCGCTGGGCGGTTCATTTTTTGTTCACAGCGGTCTCGTCTGCTTATCGTATTGAGGGTTATTTTTTCTCCTTGTCTCGGTTACTTTCACGGGATCTCAAAGCAGAATTACTAACACTCCTTCCTTATGAAAAATTAATCGGAATAATTAATTAGGAGTGATTGCTACTAAGCGTTATTCTAGGAGAGCTTACCAAGTCGAAACTTACGGGACTTGGCAAAAATAATAGAGGCGAATACATTAAGTGAACATATTGTTTTCTATTGATGTATTAGTGCTGAACTACTTATGAATAGAATTCATATTATATGCAGCTTTATAAAATTTGAACAAAATATAATAAACCTACATACCAACGGTATATATTAGTTTTATGACTTATTACATCATATTCATCGTATTCCATTTTACGCATTTTCGTAAATTGACACTAATTTCGAGCATCGTTAAATTCTATAAATGTTCATTACAAGTGAATAATAAAAAAGGGGTATGAACGAGCTGTCCAGCATAACGTGTTCAAAATCGCTCGGGGAAAGGTAAAACCATGTCCCTTCATAACTTTGCAGTGGTGTTGTGCGTTTTTAATATCTAGATGAATTAAAATGTACTAGTGTCGCATAGCTTAAGGGAAGAGCATTCTGCGCGATATCGAAGAGATCTGGGTTCTATTTCTAGTCCGAGCTATTTGAATGTTTTTCTGCTCTAGATTCCCATTGAGAAGATCACCTACTTTTTCGCTTCCCGGTTTCCAAATTTCAAATATATATTCTTTATTGTAATCAAAATGACATTATTTGATTGTCAAAATTGTTTTAGGGATACACGCAGCGCCTATACAAGCAATACCTTCTGAAAACGTTATCAGCCCGACCTCCGTACGACAAAAAACCCAAACAATGTTGGTGAACACTGAAACCACACGAGGTATCCCCCTAATTTACCATGTCGGGTGGTCAAAAAAATCAGGTTCAGAGTTTCAGGTCTCCTAGAAAAAAGCGAGAACTTTTTGACTGGTATTTTTGAATAAAAGCTGATTCTGCTGATTCTTGTGAAAAAGCAGACTTCCCTTGGGATCCTCGAATATGGTGTATACTAGAATGGTTTAAGAGCGATAATAAACCTTCACAGAGCAGCTCAGCAGCACACTGGGATTACTATTAACTGTTTAATATTTTTAATTTTGTTTATTTATTTTTTATGCGCACCAAACTGCCCTGTAATTAATTTATGTAAATGGTTTTATATTATAAGTTACATTTATTTTAATTATCAAATAATAACCCCATTAAACTTAAGTATATTGGGTTTTATCAATGAAGTGATAAATATCACATAGTATTTCACGAGTATTTTGATTTGATTTATAATGATAACAGTAGGTCTTAGTGATAAGATAATACGGGTCAGCTTCATTACTTAGTAATAGCCTTTCGATCGAATCAGCGCTGTTTGATGAGACATCTTTGAGTCTATAGGGTGTTTTATGCTGAGACTTTTAATACTTCTTAAATCTTAATAATATCTACAAGACTTAAAAAATAAACCGAATCTAACAGGTTTGCACCTGGCAGCTGGCAAGTCTCACAATAGTTCCGTTGCATGAGTGTTGGGTACCTAATACCGCGCGACAGGTTAACTAAAATCTTGCTAAATCAAATAATCTTTCACTTAATTATTATAAGTATAAGTCATTAGGATCTCAGATAACTTTACCTATGTAATAGATATATTTTTTTTTCTATAGGAGACTTTTGAGTTGAGAATACCTAATACGATTTATCGACGTATTATAATATTACTGAAAAGTAATTGATAGGTCTACCATAACGTATTTTGAATAGGGAAAATGGAATGTATTTATTTAATTAAATATTGCTAATAGGGAAATTGAATAATTTAGGCATCGAAACAAAAACGCTAACACCATGGCTTATTTCATAATTTTACTTATATTTGTACACTTTTACATTATTTGTATTATTATTGGTTGTCAGAAAATCTATTAATAAATTACAATGAAATTATGTTTTAATGAACAGATATAAGTGGGTAGAATAATAATCACTAGCTCATCCTAAAAACGAGTAGGTGTTCTCAGAGTTTAAAAGCCTCTTTGTTTACTAAGAAGTGGGTATTAGGTGTACTCGATAAATTTTAATTTCAAAAAATCTTGAGATGGTTCAGCTTAGCGAAAGAATGTCAAGTAAAAATAAGAGTTTAGTAATTATTAGTTTTAAACAACATGTATCATGTCACACGAGATTCTTATTTGAATACGTCAATTGCGAAAATATAGTAATTGAAGTTAATAATAATAATATAATAATAAATTTATTTATTCAAATAAAATTAATCTAAAATTACAAGTTACTTAAAAATTACAACATACCTACTTATAGTAAATGGGTACAAATAAAATAAAGGCTACATATTTGCAACTCTTGCACAAATAATAATAGGTACTTAATTCTAGTTATTGATAGTTTGGACACCTAAACTAAGTAAATGATTTACTTGTATCTTAGGCATCCAGGTTAGTAGGTCTTAATATATAGGTTAATTCTTACATGTATTTTGTGTAACAATAAAGTGGTTAAATTGTATGAATAGGGTACAGTAGGATGAGTTTGAAGTACTAAAACTTACGTACTATGTTTATAGTTAACCAACAACTCCCAGAATCTTCTCTGTCTCCTCGTAGGACTTACCTTTTAACCAATTCATGATAGTTAATTTGCAATTAAATTTATTCATAAGGTGGATACTTAGGTTGCGATTTAATTTGTTATAAAGATAAGTGCCAAGGAAACAGAAAAACCTGTGGGAGTGCTGTGTGCGGAATAATTCATAGTTGCACACCATGTCCGCACGTCTATGACTGGTTTCGGGATTGAAGGGCACTAGGGAGTGTTTTTTTATAACCGTTTGCAAAATGAATAATTGACGAACTGAAAGAACGTCACATTCATGTAGCAATTGGGTCGTCGGATAGCGGAAGGGTCGGAAGGTACTAACTTTTAAGATAGCTCTCTGGGCTCTTTCCAAGTCAATAATAGTTGTTTTATGTGTGCCACCCCATGTTGTAATGCAGTATAGAAGTAAAGACTGGCACAGCGCAAGGTAAACGGATCTTCGTAAAGCCTCATTGGCAGCATGTCTAAGGTTTTTGAAGACGTATATTAGTTTACGCATTCTTGTAGTAAGGGCTTCAATATGCAACTTAAAATTTAAATGTTGGTCAATAATTACGCCTAGATATGTCATTGACTTGGTAGAGCTAATTTTAGGACAGGAGCAAGTACTATTTTGTTTGAGCGGGTCGGTCGTTAGACAGGAATGAGCAACAATATTATACATGTTTACTGGAGGCTGGGTAGAGGAATTATAAGAGAAAGTCATGTACTTGGTCTTGTCGGTATTTAGTGTAAGTGCATTTTTCTTGAGCCATCGGGATACTGAGTAGAAACCCTCTTGCGCTTGTCTGAAAACTTCGGTCCAACTATTGTCGCTAAAAAGTAGGGCAGTATCGTCAGCGTATGTAATTATTCTACCATTAGTAAGAGGGAGTGAGCATAATTCGTTAACATAAATTAGGAACAATATCGGACCCATGATACTTCCTTGGGGAATACCGTATTCGGTGGGGAGTTCCTCGCTAATTATATTGTCAATAGAAACACGTTGAGTTCTATCAGTGAGATAGTCTTTTATCAGGCGATGGGGAAGCCCTCGTATTCCCAGGATTTGAAGTTTGTCGAGAAGAATAGGGATTGTTACCGTGTCAAAAGCTTTGGCAAGGTCTAAAAAGATAGCTAAACACTTTTTTTGGGAGTCGAGTTGCCTCACAAGGTAATCAGTGAGATTGTCGACCGCGTCGTTAGTAGAACGTCCTGATCGAAATCCATATTGCGACGATGCTAGTAGTTGATTACATTCCAAGTATTGTACGAGTCTCTTATAGATTATTCTTTCTAGTATTTTCGATATAGATGGCAGTAGGGTGATGGGTCTGTAGTTATTGACACAGCTCTTGTCCCCTTTTTTGTGAATGGGCTTAATTAGAGCTTTTTTTAGAACTTTAGGGAAAACACCGGTTGAAAGGCAAAGGTTAAATATGTAGGTCATAGGCGCAATTAGATGTTTTTTATGCAGTTTAATAAAAGAACAGGGAATGTTGTCAATACCACTAGCACAGTCATTTCTTAAGGTCATAATGATACTTTCCACTTCATTTTCGTCGGTGTCCATTAATACGAAAGAGTTTAACTTGGGAATTTGGGTTGTAGTGCATGTCGGTCTGGTTGTGGACGAGCTACTTACCTTTATTTTTTCAGCTAGAGTCTTCCCGATACTAGCGAAAAAGTTGTTAACTAAGTTTATGTTCTGACTTGCAGTAGCGGGGTCAGCAATTAGTGCTCGCGGCGATGTTGTAGTTGTGTGCGTGTTTGTTATGTTTTTAATTGCCCGCCATAACCTCTTTTTATCTTGACCTGCATTCTCTATTTGAAATTTCTCGTATTGTCTTTTTAATTTCTTTAGTAAATTGTTACAAAAATTTCTATATCTATGATAGGTAGTTTTTAGGATTGGATTGTTAGGGTCTTTGGTTAATTTTTTATGGAGACTGTCACGATTTCTTATGCATCTTAACAGGCCAGGGGTTAACCATGGCTTAATTAATTTCTTGCGTTGAGGTAAAATAGTAGTCGTCGTGTTCTTTTCTATAATATTTTGCAATGCCGCAATAAAATACTGAGTTGCTTCGTTTGCGTCGTTCGTGCTATAAATGCAAGTTGTGTCTAAATTTTCTAGGTCACTTGCAATTGCTGCATTATTTTGTTTCCTACTAAAAGACACGGCATAAGACCTACTGACCTTCTTTTGTACACTTAGTAACACTGTACTGTGATCTGTAAGAGTGCTGTTTATTATGAAACTTTTTAATGGAAGGGTACTTCTGGCCAGTACATGGTCTAGGCAGTTTGGTCCTCTAGTAGGATAAAGATGGGTAGGGATAAAGCCATGGTATGCCATCTGGGTTAGGTACTCAGGCGAATTTCTGTCAAGATTTCCAGTTTTTATGTCAATATTTTAGGTCACCTACAACAAACACATTCTTAAATGACGTCAGGGTAGATAGTATTGTACATAGCGATCGTAAGAAGTTGTCAATATTTCTGTATGACGGTGAGCGATATATAGCCACAATAACTATATCATTACCGATTTTAGCTATTAGGCAATTTGCGTCAGCTATGTCGGGTTCCTCGACCGTAACATTAGTACAGTCCGCTTTAATGAAAAGTGCTACACCGTCATTTTGGAGTACGTTGCTAGATTCACTGACATAGGAGTTATAACTGTCTATCTGAGGGATAGTGGGAGCCGAGGATAACCAGCATTCCGTTAGGACTATAATATCTACATCTAAATTAATATTACGATGCAGAGCTAACATTCCATCGAAATTACAGTTTAAACTTCGTATATTCTGTACTAAAATATTTAAGTTATGTTCACTTTTATTTATCATTGATGAACACTTATCCGGGTCACATTGAACAGATTTGTACTTAAATGCCGAATCAATATCGTCTACTATGGTTTTTGTAGCATTACCCATTTTAATTTAGTGCTGCAGCAGTAGAGTAGTGCGGCGCTCTAGGCGCCCTCATAATCGATGAAGCTGACATACCTTACCTCAGCGCTCTTCTTTGCGGGGCACGATACATCGCCGGTTTTATGGCTGGCTGGTTTTTTATACCGTGCGCATGTGGCGCACTTTGCTGGTTCTGTTGTTTTGGGACACTCCTTTATTGTATGTCCTGAATCCCCACAGTGACCACAGATGGGGGTCGTGTCTCGGCAGTGTTTTGCAGAGTGACCATACTGATGGCAGTTGTAACACCGAGTCAGCAGGGTGTAGTCGCGTACAGGGCAAGATGACCAGTTTATAAAAACACGTCCTTGTTCAATGATCATCCTTCTAAGTTCTCCTGAGAGTTCTATAATAAAATTACACGTTGAGGCGTCCTTCCTACCGGATTTATGGCTCAATTTTATTGAGCTGTAGAACTTATCCTTGTCGAAACTAGGATGCTTGTCCATAATATTCTGTTCGAAGATGCACTGGACCACCTCTTTTTCGGTCATATTTGTAGGAATATTAAGGACGATTATTCTAGGCAGTTTTTTGGATGTCTCTTCCAGCTTAAGACCTGAAGAAATCAAAGTCTGCGATTTCTTTAGCTTGTCAAGGTCCTCTTTACGGTCTGTGCTAATAATTACACCCCCGTTTTTAGTTTTTCTCAGCCCTCTTACGTGTAATTTTAGTTCTTCAGGTTTTACAAGGTCCTGTACTAACTTTTTGGTCTCATCACTGGTTTTATTTGTGTCCGCTGGGTATATAGCAATGCTTCTGGTAGTAGATGGGCGTATCGCTGCATTATTACTAGTTCTCACTATGTCGGCAAAGGAGGGATTCGATGGTGATTTTTGGGCTGACATAACGCTTTGTTTGAGGTCTGATATTAAATCATTTGTAAGTTCTTGCCTACTCAGATTTTTAATCAATGAAAGTCCTGACATATGTTTCTGCTTGATTGATTGGTACTGAACTGCCAGCTGGGACACTCCACCCATAATATTTCTACTAATGCTGCTGATTTTTAGTTTCTGCTCCGAGTTCAATTTACCTTCACTCGATATTACACATATCTCGTTAAGGCATTGTTCAATGGATGAAAGCCAGCCGGATATCTCAGCAGTCGAGACAACTTCGCAGGCCGGGGTAGAACTCGCTATAGAGTTATACCGGAACAAGATAACCAGAATACAGTGTATGACCAGAATAGGTATTTGTAATGGTATATAAATAAGCTATTTTAGGTCATTCATATCATTTGAAGTTTAGCATCTAAAGTTACATTTTTGAAAATGATTGAATGACTATTATTCATTATACTTACAATAAAGCGCGTAGCATTCAGACTATGTATAATTTTCATAAAAATATTATGAAATATTGGCCTGGGAAGAAAAAAAAGGGAACGCAATATGGAATTACCGTAAGTAGAGCTCTAAATAACTCATTAAGTGAATTGATTTCCTAAATCTGTATTAAAACTGGAAATTTTTGTTTAAGCATGTAATATCATAGCATGTAATAATATAAGCATACAACGCGGACATATAAGGAACATCAACAAAACTTGAGTCCCTAATGAGCGAAAGTTCCTAGCAAAAGATATAAGTGATTTAATGTTGCCATGAAATTGTGTTTATTTTAAAGTATGATCTCTGTGCGGATTAAGCTTAAATCTATTTTGAAATCATGGTGTAAGTTATGATAAAGATAATATTCTTTTATTAAAAATAACATTTAATTAATTCCATATAGCACTTTTACACTATCTAGACACATTTACTTTATTAATTGAATTTAAAATTGTATTATATTTACATAAGTCATGGGACAGTCGAAACCGATTATAACGACATCGTTTACAACGACCGATCTCTAGTAAACTATTCAGTAAACATACCGCCTATAACAACATCGGATACAGCGACATATCGCTTACAACGACGAAACTTTATCGATATTCATCGACTATACCGACTAACCACTTCTTGTCCCAGCAAAACAGAACAATACGAACGATTTTAAATCTTATTGATAAGCATTGAAGGAATATTTAGGCGTATTACCTACGCACTTTCTCCCACCTCATCCGAACCTCTTCCCGGCCATTTTACGTTGCATATTTTACACCAATTGTTTAGTGCGCTAAATGACTGCGTGAGTGACAGCTTGATTTATAAGTGTTGGTTTTGATTAGACCGTGCATTTATGCGTTATCATGTTGCAAAAAAAGAGGAAAGTGTTTTCTATTGAAGAAAAGTCTCATGTCATATGGAGATTAGAAAATGGCGAGTCGAATAGTGAAATTGCAAAGGAATGGGGAGTTTCGCACTCTGCGATATCAACGATTTGAAAGAATAGAGATAAAATAAAATTTCTTTTCGAAAACAACTCTTCAAAACTTAAAAGATCGAGGACAAGTGAACATAAAGTTATGGAAGATGCTTTATTAACATGGTTTAAACATCAGAGGACAAACAACGTCCCAATAAGTGGTCCGATTCTGCAACAAAAAGCCAACGACTTTGCTCGTCTTATGGGTAAGGAAAATTTTGAATGTTCGTCGTCTTGGGTACAACGTTTTCGTGCTCGTCATAATATTGTGGCAGGAAAAGTTTGCGGTGAAGCGGCTGGCGTTCCTGAAGGAGTGTCTGAAGAGTGGCTTGCTCATAAGTGGCCTGCACTGTGCGAAGGATACACACCAGAGGAAATCTTTAATGCTGATGTAACAGGATTGTTTTACAATTTAACCCCTGACAAAAAACTTAAATTCAATGGCGAGAAATGCATGGGCGGAAAGTTGTCCAAAACAAGAATTACAGTATTGGTACAAACATGACTGGTTCATATAAAAGAAAACTTTGGTGATAGGAAAAGCTAAAAAACCGCGTTGCTTTATGAAAACAACACAAGGTCCTGGATGACATCGCAATTTTTTTTTTAATGTCTGTGTAGCTGGGATGCAGAATTGAAGTCTGGAGGAAACAAAATTCATCTCCTAGTAGACAACTGTCCCGCTCACCCTGTTGTCTCCAATCTGAAATGCATAAAGCTTGTGTTTTTACCGCCCAATGTCACCTCTGTTTTACAGCCCATGGACCAAGGAGTGATACAAGCTTTAAAAACACAATACAAAAAACTTCAAGTGCTACAAATGATACAGAATATTGAAAACAGCAAAAATACTAAAAGTCTTTTGCAAGTTCTAGATGCAATTGTAATGATATCGGAAGCTTGGGAAAAGGTCACACAGACCACTATAGCCAACTGCTTTAGCCATGCAGGATTCAAAAATCTCTTTCCATCACAAGCGGAGAACGACGATGATATTCCGCTAGCGAGAATGATACAATCTACAGATGAAGATGACAACGTACCACTCGCTGAATTGGTTGCTCAGTTGCAAAGATCTACTGCTACAAAACAAAGAATTGAGATACAGGAATTTATTGGAATAGATGACAGTGTCGCCGTGTGCGCCTTAGCTACTGTGGAAGAAATTCTTGCAGAAGCTGAAAGTAACAATTGTAACACTGACGAAGAAAACGAAGACCAGGAAGACCCTGAAGAACAGTTTCAGCCAACATCAATTTCCGAGGCTCTTAGCGCTATAACAGTTTTGCAAAAATTTGTTGCCTTTAACGACCAGTTTAATACTGGTGATACTCATACCTCTAGGAGTATGAAACGTAAAATGCAAAAAATATTTGAGACTGGGCTAAAAAAAACAGACTAAAATGACTGATTACTTTAAAAACTAGTGTAGTCTTATAACCCGTACTGTAAGCAGCTAAGTACATTTTGTAGTCTACAATGTAATTGTAATTATTTCTTAATCAATATTTTTATTCTTTTCTGACATTTCGTTTGACAACAAGTTCACATACATAACCTATACCTATACTAGATAGATACCTATGATAATATAACTACACAACTAATATAACTACTGTACTTGTGTGTATGTATTGCTTATAACATCTATCGGATATAACGTCGGCAACTATATTTATATTAGTCATGGGAATACTTTTACATTACCTTAAATAGCTACAAACAATGTAATCATTATATAAAGGAAAATAGTGGGCGATTATTATGCGGTACCTAAAATAAACGCTTACTTGTTCTGGCAAACCCAACCACCACATAAACACAATTAATAGTTCAATGCAATTGACACTACTTATTTGGAGTTCCCGTAGGATAATAATATACTACATTTTACGCTTTAGATATTAATCTTTTTAGTCTTACATCGAACTTACTTCTGTACGGTACCGTGTAACTTTCGAGCTATTACTTTTTTAAAACAATGAAATCTCTCGTAATTACTGAAGTTTTTGGTGCTATGAACCGCCCAGGGGAAAACATGTTTTAAGATATCTGTAGACATGGATGCTTGTCATTGGTGCTCAGGGCTGGATGGTGGTTAGACCAAACAAATGAATTTCTGGTGCAGGAATACGATTATGAAGGGAATCAGCATGTTGACATAGTTGCAAGTAGACATAGACAGCAAGATGCTGTGAGACTACTGGCAATCTTGGTTGGAGTTAGTTGAACGCCCGGGACATAACCTCAGGGACTTCTGTACTTCATATCGCCGTCTTCTATGAGGATTACGAGCTAGCAACTTGGTTCTGTCAACAGCCTACCGTGGATCAAGAAGTTAGAAACTGCTGAGTTGACGGCTTACCAGATGGCATATAAGCGAGATGATACCGAGATGAAGGATATCCTTTTAAAATACACTGAAAGTTAGGGTTATAAGTGTTTTTCTTGATTATTGATAGTACTAAGAAGTTTGATAGCATGTAAGTAGAAACTAAGTGTTATTATTGACATAGATTTAACACCATGTGTGAGTGTTCAACTGAAGTGCAGTTTTACTTGTAAAAAAAAACGAATTAAAATTATTATTTTAATTCGTATTTATTTTTATCTATGACCGCACTTAGTAATAAGTAAGGTAAGAAAATTTCTAAGGAGAGGGAGTCAACCGAAGACTTTAAAAACCCATGCCCCCTCCAGCAGGTCACTATTAGTATCAATCGAACAATACAAAGTGGATTCCTTTTGGGTCACATTTTAAACAGAAATCTAAATTTCGATTCACATTGCCTTGTCGCGTAATTCTATTATAAAGAGAGAGAGTTTGGAGTCAAAATTAATCAACTTATTAAGTCTTTCGACCCAAGTCCAGTCAGTCAATAGAATATTCATTGTACCAGGTAACAAACAATAAAATAATTAAAGGTATCATAATAGTGATCATTTCACCTATCTCACAAATACTTATCATATCTTAATATTATTTCTGATAGTCCATTAGATAAGAGCCACCAACAGAATTTTCGCTGTTTGGAATCCTTTTCTTGGAGATTCAGCGATTAAAATTTTAATTTGATCTTTAGTAAATCCAAAGATGAGTCAGTACAACCTCCACAAAAATGTACTTACCAGATTGGGCAGGCGGTGGTTGTGGCGATGGAGCAATAACGGTTGTCGAAATATTCGATCTAAGGTAGATTGCAACTCTGCCCCCACCCGACCCAGTACGATCGTTACGCAGCAAGTTGAAGCCCGGCAAAGAGTAGGAAATAGTAGGAAGACTAAGCATTAGCCATGACTCGGACACTAGTATGCCAGTATGATGGTGGGGTTATTAAAAGAAGAAACGAGATCAGTGTAATGAGCCGGAATGCTTTAGGCATTGAGTAAACAAGATTCAGATTGAAGCAAGGGTGGTCACCAGGGGAGCTTTTCAAGTTGAAACTCAGAATTTCGAATGTAAAAAGCTCATTAATTTTAATTAGTTTTTTTTACAAGCAAAACTGCATGTCATCTAAAGACTTAAAGCTCCAATATAAGAGTGCTTTTTATTTTTAAATTGTAGCTTTTTTGCAACCTCTTCTACACAAGTATCAAATGTCCACGTAAGTTATTTGTCTCTCTTTATTGAAGCCCGGTTTTCCCTAATTGATGCGATATACAGATGACCTCTATTTTTATCCCTTTTTTTATAAGCAATATTATGATAATACGTTATTATGTTTATAGTTATTTTAAAAGTTTTATGTTAACCTATTCTGAATTCGGGATTTAGTTTTATCACTTTCAAAGCGTTGATGTTTTTATGTATTGCGGAATTCCCATAAATGATAATGTGTTCGGTATAGTCGGGATCGTTCCCTATGTATCAGTCACTCACTGGACACGGTCGTAAAATGAGCTTCAAAGGGAATGATTTCTTGTCTGCGAACATTAGTATATATTATTGAAAATGAGTGACTACCAAGCATTAAATTCCGAAATCCAAGTTCCTCAAGAATAGACGTCGCTCTATTTGCAATCATTTATTATCTACCAGGAAAACATACCATTTTGAGAGCAGGAAAAGTTTCGACGGAAGTTATTCGTTCTGAAAATGGATGGAAGTATCTTTTCAAGAAGATATAAGAAAAGTAAGTACTTATTTGTTGATCACGTAATAATTAATTTATTTTTTTATAATCTGGAGAGTATAAAAACAAATTTAAAAGGATTTCTAAGTAATTTTTTAGCGGCGACGATGATGCCTTTACCGTCATAAATTTTATTTCTACCAGAAGAAGTAACGTTGCTTAGCTATAACTCTGATGGCAGAAATCGTTCAGGGGAAAGGAGAATGTAAGTACTCCGTCATTAAATTAATAAAAATATAAGACTCTGGTAAACATATGCAAGTTACAATAATTTTTCTCTTTTATTTTCAGAGTGTCTTAAAAATAAAAATTTTCGATCCTAAAATATTTTCCTAAGCTTAAAGTACTGTAAAGTTTTAGTGCCAAACACGAAAAAGCCTATTTTACACCTATTTTGATGAAATTCAGCATGGAAATAGTTTAGCACATTAGGATGTACATAGGCTACCTATTGTTATTTCCCTCCACTCGCAAGTTGTTTCTTACATGCTTATAACTAAATAAGGTAAAGTTGGGAGTCAAAACTGGATTAAATCTATAAAAATGATTTAAATAGGTTCTGACGTAATTTATATGTGTAATATATCACTACGGGGCCGCGGGGTGCCATAAGGCTCCAGAGACATTAGACGTTAAAACTTGTTTCAAATTTTATTATGATTTTTATGTTCTATTCCTTCTAGGTTCATGAACATGACTGGGATGCCGGGATCGATTGGATTTATCGATCGCACCCACATCGCTATTATACGGCCAGACGTGCACAAAGCGGCGTATTATAACAGAAAGGGTTACAATTCCCTCAATGTGATTGTTGTAAGTTTTAACAATTTCATTTAATTACAGATAAATTTAAGATTAAGAAAAAATACCAAACATTTTATAATATTATACTCTTTATTGCACAACTCATCAAAAATACATCACAATAAAATGTACAAATGCGAGCTTATCCCTAATAATAAAAATATTTCCCTATTTGGTAACATCAACAATAAAATAATATACTTGTTTCAGATATGTGATCGATATCTAAATATAATGCATGTGGATGCATCATAATATGATGAGAAGGACCAGCTTATGACATATTTATTTGGAGTCAAGGTGAGGTCAATACATTAATGGAGCAGCTGAGCTTGAATGGAGAGAGATACTGGCTCTTGGGTAAGTAAATAATTGACATTAATGAAGACCAAGGATAGCTTGACCGCACTATGTGACTTGTTGTGTTTGTTTTTGGTGATCCTGGGTTCGCTCAAAGAGCTTACATGATGACCCCAATATTAAGAGCAGCAGAGTGTGCCGATTAGATTAACTATGAAAACAGAAGGAGAGTACTACCGTAATTTGGAAAAATCCGCGACCTTCGAAGAATCCGCTTCCGAAGAAAAAGGAAACCTGACCTTTCAAAAATTCTTAAGACAATCAAATCATTTTAACAATTTGGTAGCCACTAAAGTAGTAGGTACTGCATGATAAAAAATATTTAGTAGCACATAGTTTTCAGTTTTTACTATCGTGTACGGAAAGATTTGCAAGGCTTTGTCGGATACTAAATCAACAATGGAATATTATTTTTGCGGAGCTACTTTCAAAGGTTACAATGATTTATAGAAAATTATGAAAATGTCAATAAATAAATGAAATTATGAATTTTGGTATTTTAGTCCTCCATTCCTGGATCACACTTTTTGAGAGTATGCTACATATTGCGCACAAAACATCAGTTCAGTCATGGAGTGTGTCTAAAGAAAATAAAGGCGAAGTACAAGTGCAAAAAAGAGAAATTCAAAAAAAATTTAAATCGAAAAAGTGACATTCAAAAAACACTTCCGGGATGACTAATAAGTCAATTATATACGACGGATGTGTGCAAAATTTGTAAAAAGTTTCTGTAAAATGTAAAAAATGTGATATTTATTATAACAAAAAATGCATAGGTGCAACCCAAGTGCAAGTCGAAGGCCGAAAATGCATTCTGTGACGAATGTTGCAAAAAGTAGCAAGTGCAGCCGCTGAGTCTGTCGTCGTCCCCATTTTCTGGACCTGCTCTGGAGTCAAGGGAAGCCGCTTCGGAAGCCTTAGTAGGCGACCTCAACAAAAAGTTGGAGATCATGTTCTCCAAGCAGAAAACACTTGCCAGCTTGGTGGAGTCCGTTCAATTCTACTCAGAGCAGTACCAAAAACTAAAAGAGGAGAAAGAGAAGACTGACAAGAAGGTCAAATCGCTGGAACATAATAAAGCTCTTCAGGAAAGGGTGCAAGCTCTAGAATTTAAGGAAAAGGAAAAACCTAGTAATCCACGGTTTAGTAAAGTGTCAAGTAGAAAATATTAGAGACATAGCGAAAAAGATATTCCCAATACGTAAAATTGCCATCAGAGGGTGTAGTAGAAGCAAAGCAGGTGGGCGCAGAAGCAACAAAAAGCCGTGGTTCAAGCCCTTGCCAGAACCCAAGAAGAAAGAAGCCAGTGGATGCAATTGAGGAAGATGAAACTTACTAATGGCGATGTGTTTTGTACAGGTGATAAATAGATCACCTATTAACTTTAATAACCACACACCTAAGGCCATCCCTGAGTTATAAAACAACTAAGCTTAAGCTAAAATCATCATACAAATATATGTGGATACAGAATGGAAAAGTATTAGTAAGAAATGACAATAAAAATATACTTCCCGCACCCCAATCTGTAAGGATCCCACAACTTGGTGCCCCACCTCACATAGTTGACCTGGTTTCCGTACCAATACTTAAAATGCGAAGCAGGCAAACTAATCTCACCAGGAGGGTTCGCCAACTCAAAACTTAGCAGCTATCAGTTATTGACGATTATATAAGACTCCATGATATAATTGACATTGCATCAATTAGTTTCAGCGGATGACGTAAGGGTTATTAGTAGAGATGAAACGGATATCCGGCAACTATCCGGTATCCGGCCTATCCGGCCCTAAATTACTATCCGGCCGGATACCGGATAACAAATGGATATCCGGCCGGATACCGGATTTATAAAAAAATACGCAATATCAAATTTAGTTCAATACTTTATTTATATCAGTTAACAAATATAATCAGTATGACAACATTTTAATTTTATGACCTAAAAATTAGTACTCGTACTGCACTAAGGGCAAATTATGGTGAATAAATACTAACTTCTCTGCATTGAGTGGTAATAAACGGTTTCGCTTATCTTCATAAACAAGACCAGCTTCAGATAAAAGTCTTTCGCTGTATACGTTACTGCAGGGTGCTGAAAGATAGATTTTGGCAAATTTTGATAAATTTGGGTATTGTATAGCATTAGCTGCCCACCAAATGTGATCGCGACCAATTCGCGCTGACTTTAGATAAAAATCAATCTCACATGCAATCGCGTTTTTTTCTTCATGGTGAGACTGGCTAGTATTGTGTTGTTTTCATTTGCCACTTCATTAAAGCAATCCCAGAACGTGTCATGAGCTTCGCGAGATACAGCAGACTCTATCTCCTCTCCTCTCCTTTTTTTTCGCGGTGTTGAAGATGAACTGCTAATGGAAGACTTTTCGCAAGCCATTTTTAAAGATTCCAATAGAATTTCCTGGCAAACTCTTTCAGCTTCAACCAACCCCAAGTAGTTTATTTTGAATCTCGGGTCGAGGTAAGTAGCAAACAAGTAGTTGAAACGACTCTCTAATTCAGCTTTTAACGAGGCCCGCATGTGTGGTAAATCAGGCGTTCTTTGCTCAGTCTCATCTTTATCTAAATACTTTTTTTAAGCAGCAACGTGTGGTATTACTTCCGACACGCAGGACAGACCTAAACTTGTTATTTTGGTTATTTCTTCAAACGGTTTCAATAAATTGATGCATTGCTCCATCAAACACCACTGTTGAGCCGTCAAATTGGTAAGAGGATCATGATCAGCAACAAACATTGATATGGCCCGCTTTTAGCGCCTATAGGAGCCTATAGGCGCTCTATCATAAAAAAAGTGGAATTCCACCTAGTGCTCATATCTTGCACCAATTGATGCTGATGATTATTGAATCGTCAGTAGTTTTTCTTGAGCTAAGCTTGAATGATTAAAGTGTGTAACAAGTCGTCTTCCAGTAGAGATCATTGTGGACACTTCAACCTAGGCTTTAAGGGACTCGTTTATAGCTCTCTGAAGAGTATGTATAAAACATCTTGCAGAATCGTATTCAGCCAAACGAACACCTTTCACCATGTTAGCGCCACTGTAATGAATGAGTAAATGTATTTTACTATGCTCAATGTCCCAGCGATTCGCGACAGTGTTAAGCTCCTTTGCTATATTTTCTCCAGTGTGTGAACCTAACAAAGGCTTCATTGCAAGAACTCCATGTTCTACTTTGAATTCAGGAGATACCCAATGGGCTGTGAAACTAATAAAGCTAGCGTTGTTATGTAAGCAAGTCCATATGTCAGAAGTCACTGAAATAGCTAAGGACCTTGAAATCTGACTTTTGATTTTCTCATAAATTTTGTCATATATGTCAGGAATGATTTTTTTGGTAATATAAGTACGGCTTGGCAAGTTGTTGTAGGCACGACAGCGGCACGATCTTCTTTATACAGTGCACGGAATTGATCTGGATGCTTTGTTTTTATGTGATTTATCATGGCAGAAGTACCTAGAAAAAATTTGATTTTAAATAAGATACCTTCAACTAAACTCTGCCATAAACTATAAACGTAAACGTGTTCGTACGTATCTTTTAGCGCTATTTGATTTATATTCCTTTCAATAGCCCATCTTTTAATTTTTTCACGAAACGAAAAACATTTTACATATTTCTCAATATCACTGTCCTCGTCACTTTCCTTGGAGTTCGCAGGTCTTATTTTCAGCATCAAGCGGACAGGAAAAACACGACTTTGGTGAATACTCTCATTATTAGCAATAAAAGAATTTTCAAAACACGAAGATTCTGATTCGTGTTTATCTTCAATGTTGACTTGATTTTTGTGACCTACGTAACCTCCTTCTTTATGATCGTTACAACTCACTTCGCACGAATCATTTTGTTATGCATCGTGCGGATTTAAAGACATCATAATTCTTGCATGTTCTTTGGCTATTTTTCGCCTGATTCCTCCGGTTCTGTGTCTTATTTTAAACGATTTTTGTAACATTTTGCTAAACAAAATGCAGCAGTTATTTTTACCTATACACACGTTATGTTACACGTACTTATAATGAAATCACAACTTAATTTGGTTGGCAAAATAGTATTACGAGTACCTATATACACGGTTAGGTAACAAACACAGTTTAATTAGTAATATATAATATCTATACGTCCACGTAGCGTACGTGCCTTTCCAGTTTTCCACAATATGGCCGACAAAATCATTTTACGAATAAGCAGTAAAATGAATGTATATAGAGCTTTACGCATTACAATGACTCACGTGTAATTGATTAAAGTGCTGTTAGCTGTACATCAGCACTCAGTGGACCTTTAAAAATGCAAGCATTACATTGATTCACGTTTAGGCTTTGCAACAGTAATAGGCTATGACTTTCCACTCAAAAGTGCTATTACACAACAAAGAGCATTAAAAACAGCTCAAAGCTCTTCTGTAACGGATTAACATGCTATTAGATAGAATTACGCATTATGTTACTACTTTAATATGCTATTGTAGGTGTAAATGCACTAGAACAGCTGAAAGCTGCATAGCTGATTTACGTAACATTATAATGGTAAATGTTTATGCTGTTAGACAGCATTAAGCATTTGTTTACTACCTAAAAATGCTATTGTAGATCCAAATGCACTATAAACAGCTAAAAACTGTACAGCGGCATTGTGATTTGCTGCACTAAAACTAAAGGCTTTACAAAAGTATTTATATATTTTTAGAAGTAGTTTTACAGTGTAAAGTAAAAATTTCAATATAAAGCATCAGGATTCCCGGTGAACTTTTATATGAGTTTATACGGACCTTAAGTTCTATATAAGTTTGTAATTCATTTATTAAAATGCTTCCTGTATTACTTGGGGTGTCAGGCTTCAGCTATGACTTCGACATATTTGCTGGAGAGCAAAGCAATTCTTTTCCTTCAGATGCACCTGATCTTCGCGTAAGTTCTAATGTCGTGACTAGACTCACTTCCACAGTACCAAGGCATCGAAACTACAAGTTTTGTTTTGACAACTGGTTTAATAGTCCAAAGCTCCAAGTTTACTTATTTAATATTTCCACTATACAACACTAGGGACGACATTATAAGTTTATTTATTTCAAAATGGTTTGTTGCCACTGGGAGCTGTGAGCCTTAACCGTGTGCCCAATTCGAATATGCCTACTGAAAAGGAGCTGAGAACGACAGGGCGAGGAAGTATGGCGGAGAAAACAGCGGTCATAGATCACGTAAAGCTGAGTTTAGTGTCCTGGTTCGATAATAAAAATGTAAATTTTTTATCAGCTTATGTAGGTAGTGAGCCAACAACAACAAAGAAACGGTATAATCGAAAAGAAAATCAATACAAGGATATAACATCCCCACAAGCTGTCGATGTTTATAACCAACATATGAGGGGAGTTGACTTATTAGACTCCATGCTTGGTTATTACCGAATCGACCTGCGCTCTCGCCAATGGTTCAAAATATTTTTTTTTCACATGATAGACATGACCTTGGTAAATAGCTGGTTGCTTTAGCGTCAAATTCATGTAAATGAATACCTACCGCTGTTTGATTTCAAACTGTCAATTTTCGGAACATATGCGTAAAGCCGGAAAAGTTATAGGCAAAAAACGTGGTCGTCCAGCTAGTAATTTAGGAACACCATCCTCATGTCGTGCCGAAACTCCAACCAGCCGAGCCGACAGTCCTTTATTTCCGGAGGCCAAGAAACGTGGTCGTCCAATGCGTCTCCAAGTCAACACCCCAATAAGCCGAGGTGCCACTCCAACAAGCTTGCCAGACTCACGCGTACCCAATAAAAAAGCACGGAAAACTCCAGCCAGGCATCAAGACCTACCATTAGATTCTGTACGTTCAGATAACGTGGACCATTTCCCCGAGTGGACGAAATCAAGTCGACAAATTTGTCAGAACTGTTCGAAATTCCGTTCATTTACCTAATGTGGGAAATTTGAAGTGAATTTATGTTACAATGATAAAAGAAATTGTTTTAAAGATTTCCATAAAACATAATTTCATTTTTAAATCAATGCATACGAAGCGATATATGGATCAGCATGGTTCCACTAGAATGCATACGAAGCCATATATGGCTTCGTGAAGTATTTTTTCTAATAAGTACATAATATTTGTTTTTCCTATTCAGACTATTTATATTTATATAAGCAATAAAAGATATTTTCAGTAATTTTTTTTAATCATCTTCATAATTCATGCAATAAGGGGTTAGGTAACTAACTTTGTTGATTTATTTTTGTTTCAGAACTTTAAACACCTTCTCACAACTAAATTCATAGTTTGACTGATTATTCAAGTAATATTTTGCAATTTGCTTTTCATTTTTAATAAAAAAAAGATGAATCTTAAATTTTAAAGCTTTTATCATAACAACGATGATTTGTTAGATAACTCAATAACGTAAGTATAAATATTTAACACTTGTTTTGGTTGCCGCTAAGAAAAAAGACATTGCCCGTGTTGGGGGTGGGTTGATGATTTGATAACTAGGATAGTGTCTTTAAAGATATTTATTGATAATTGATAAAGTAATGCTAAATTGATAGATTGATAATGATAAAATGATATGATAATGAGTACGCGTGACGTTGATGACTGCCGAATGCGAACTGACTTAGCGATGCGCTAAAACTAATGGATTGGGGTAAACCAGGGAAACTTTCCGAGTCGAAACTTTCAAATTGAACCACAATTTTTCGCGGTTTTTTTATAAACGTCAAAAATATCGTGTAAATTTTTTTATATGTGAAAATTCCTAATTGACGAGGTGAGTTGAAAAGTTTTATATCATTGTTCAATTTTTATTTATTACTAGATTAATTAATCTTTTAATGCCCATTATTATTGAAACGTTATTTGTAGGTCAAATGTAGATAACACCTTGTTTTTGTAAGGTACTTAAAGAAAACAGATATTGTACAGACTTTAGGTAAACTTAGCATACATACGTAACGTGTTTGGGTATTTCCATACACTTGCGTTGATGCACGTATCATGACGACCCCTGACATTCTTATCTTAACGACGTTGTACAAACGGATAAATATAATTCGCTTATTAAACTACTTTATTCTTCCGCAAGACGCGTTACTACATTGTTTTGTGTCTTGTTGTAACACTTATTTTAAAAATGACGGCACCGAAAAAGTTTACTGTTGTGAAGTTAATAGATATTGCTGAGGCGGGAAAAAATCCCTGTGTCCCGACCTCTTGGATCGAAAGTGGAGAAGCCGAACACGTGACGGTTCCATATCCTTCAGAAAACCAGCTTTCCGAAACCTTCGAACGCATCATTAGCTGCAAACCAGCCTTGGTACAATGGGCGGACCACCCTGCAACCATAGAACGTGAAGCAGGTAAACCTCTTGTACGATATTATACAGAACAATATTAATGCAAAGTTTGTTGAGTTGGGCCTCTCATTGAAAATATTTCCAATTTAATTCCGTCCTCTTTATTCTTCTCTTTACAATCCTCAAAAAATAAATACAAATACCTGATTGAAATGGGAATTTGCTTGTTACAGATACGTACCAAGGAGACATGCTGTTCATCAAGAGACAAGATAACACACCATTGGTTGAAGAAACGCTGATGCTGTTAAACCAGATCAGAGAAGAGTTAATACAGAAAATAAGTCGTAATCCTATTGCACTGATTCATTGGTTATGGTCTCGTGCATGGAATTTGGTCGGTCTATGAACATTTGAAAAACTCGTCATTTTAGTCTTTTTTTTTAAGAAATTCGTTACTACAGTCGAAGTTCCCTAAAGTTGCTGTGATCTTTCAGGACCATTCTCAAGTTACTTATTCCCCTGACACCCACGGAACATGCCTACTATTCACTTATGTGAGGTTCCGCGCAAGTGCGTAGTATACCCGTTAATTCTGTTATAGGTATTTGAACAGCAAGCCAAAATTTCGTACTTTGATTGGTCTTGTAAAACTTCTAGCACTTTTAGGAACCTTAGACTGTATCATCGACTTCAACTTAATATGATTAATCATAAACTTGTTTGTACCTTCGGAAATATTTTTTCAATTTTATTTTTTGTGCTACATTATTCAAACCACTCCGTGCAATGCCCTGGGCAACATTGATGATATTATAACTACTTATCTTAAATCTAAATCTTAAATACCTGTCACGAAAATAAAGTTTTTAATTTAAATAAACACAATGAAACATGACCTGATGTAAGTACTGTTTATTTATTTAAAATAAAAAACAAAAAGCACGAAACTTTAAAAGTTAATACTTTTTAAAATAAAATTTGCTATCCCTTGAAATTTTACACATCCATATATACAATAATAATATATAAGAAATAAATCATTACCGAGTCATTGAATCAAAGCCGATGGCCGAGCGTAATGCCATTATCATAAAATCCTGATAATTTATTCGACCATAACAACTCGTTATGCCATTTAGTATTTTTGTAGGTATAGAGATAAAACGAGATAAAATGACCACTCTGTTACTATTGAAAACAAAGTCCGGTTGGTGATATTCATGACCTATCTTGTTATTCATTTAGAACGTAGGGCAGTTTCATTTTCGTTGGAAAATAGTCAATTTACTCTCTCAAACCGACATATTGTAGTCGTTTATATTTGGACTTACAGGAAGAAATTGAATAGGGAATTTTAGTATTCGTATTGCCTCAATCTACAAAATGATTTAGCTGCTAGATATTATGGAATAAAAATTTATTAAAAAAACTGTATTTGTTACCAATACGCTTCATCATAATCTACTTATTATATGTTTGCTTCTTGTTTATTTATCAGAGCGTAGGTTTCTTCCTGGAGGAGAAAAAAATTTAATTACGTCTTTTCTCTAAGTCTCTCAACATCAAACCTTATCTATTATGAAATAGTAGGGAATGGACGGACAAGCCGGAAGGGCGGACAAACAGAATATTTGTTCTAATTCGATACTTGATCAATAGAACGAGACACAAATACTGTCGCTCGATTCGTTACACATATGCACTTTCTTTTAACTATCATCTAGTAGTATAGGTTAGTAACCACGCGTTCTATGTAAGGATTTTTGGATTTTTGTTAAAAAATTACGATAAAACCACTGTATAATACGTTGTGTGTGTTTCATTATATTTAGAGCTAACCATATTTTGTAATTCCTGGTAAATGTTTTGATGTAAATATAGGTGTAATATACATATTTACTTTGAGTTTTTGCATTACCATTTTCGTTCAAAGTTCAGCTACATAAATTAATTACAAGACGGGCAAAACAAAATATTTACCATAACATGGATGGTGTGGCTAAATGTCATATATAGGTGAACTATAATGTATTTCATATAGGGTCGGATAGCACAACACGAAAAAAATAGAGCACTTGGCGTGGTACCGAAGGGGTCTGGGTTCGATTCTCAGTCTGAGCCAAAAAGAATAATATATCTTTTTAGAATTTTGATGTTAATTATTGATGTGCAAATGCAAAGTAAGTACAAAGTTACCCAAGTAACACACCAAAGCAGTATAACGGCCGATTTACAGCATTTCTGTGCAGTTTTCGCATTTTGAGTTAGCACTACATTTGCATTATAAAAGTTTATACGGTTACTGTAATGCTTAATTGGGCACAAATTTAACGGCTTAAGATCCTAAATAGGTTCACATTTGTTAGTTAATTGCATTACAGGTGCATTATATTAGCATGATTGTAGTCAAAATAGGTGTCAATCGCATTAAAGAAGCATTATTATGGTCAATAAAATTGCCAGTAGCATCAAAGAACCATTATTACGATCATTGAAGTTCCCAATCGCATTACAGGAGCATTATACTAGCAATATTATTGATAAAGATGATGTTAATTGCATTAAAAAAGCATGAGACTAACATTAGAATGTAGTAAAAGAATGATTAGAGCTTTTTAAGTGCACAGAGTTAGACTTTAAATAAATCCTGCATCATTACAAAAACATCTCTAAAGCCACGGTATTAAGAGAATATATCTAACGTTATAATTATCTGCTTCGCCTCGCAATATAATATTATGAAGGATAACAGTCAAAACTGAGTGAGTGATGGATGACATTATATTGTTCGCATCAAAATAAAAGTTTTAATACTGGGTAAGTTTTTGACTCTTTTGTTATTTAATTTCTTCAAATATTACTGCGCTCTGCAGTTTACTGATAATATATATATAAGTTTCATTGAAAATTTTCACGCGCCTACAATATTTTGTAGTTTTGGTATAAAATGTTACAAAGATAAGTGTAAAGATATGTGTGAAATAACTAAAACAATCGTGCATTCCTAGTATACAACATATTTTGCATAATTAACATAATAGTATTGGTTGGGCAGTATCAAACTGAGGTATATATAGGTCTGGCTTATAAAAATAGGTTCGAATTTAATATTTTTTTGTTATAAAATATTAACAAAATGGTGGCGGTCTAAAGCAGCCCGGCGTGCCTTTAAAAAACCTAGATTATGCCGCCAGCAGCATAAATATTTACACGTGAATAATTATTAAGCCGGAAGCCAGAGAGAAGTTATTTAATGAACCACCGTAGTGCTATTCTCTATTTAGTAGTTATTTAAGGGTTTACCGGTACACCAGAAATCTTGATGTAGACTAAAATAATGCCATTCCTTGAAAGCAATGTTAGAGATCCTTGATCAAAACAATAAAGCCCATCTCACGTTTGCCAAGAGTTCATAAAAAAGCTTGCGTAGCTTAATGATGATAATAGTGCTGTCAACAAAAAAAGTAGATAGTACTTAAAATCACTTAAGTAACAAAGCCACATCATATTTGGCGATGATCCAAATCTTATCATGATCATATTTCAATGCCGCCGCACCGTGAAGTGGACATTACACCGATTCAATTACGGACTCTTTCCGTAGTGTGAGCGAGACAGCGCTGTGCATGTATAGAACGATATCCTGCGCGCGCTTTGCACACCGCAGCAGAAACAGGTTTTGTCTTGTTAGACGTCAGTTCAGTTGTGAGATTCTAACATGGGTTGTGCTCGTGCGTGTCATTCTAAATTAAGGTGTATTTCCGCAATTAGTTAAAAAGAACCATTAGGTACTTACTTCATTTTCAGTGTGGTTTAGTCAGGTACAGTAGCCATCAAATACATCTGTGGAATTTAGGATGTTTAAAAACTCCAGAAAATGCACTAATATATTTATTTAGTCAGGCATTGAAATTTTTAGAACAATGGTTAAAACAAAAGATCCGGCTGCGGATAGCGACTAATATTTGACAGATAAAGGTGATGTTTTTTAATAATACTTATTGTTTTCTTACTTTCAGTTACCAAACGTAAAATGCCGTACAAAATAGTACAGACGCGAGAAAGAGGGAAAACAAAATTAGCTGTCGTACCTACATCGTGGGAAAAAAATGGTAAATTGTGGTGGCCACCTAAAAAGATAGAGTACAGATTAACCAAAGACGAGCAATCAAGGCCAGATAAAAAAGAATGGACACTAATGGACTGCGTTTTAAAAAGAAACAATATTCGGACATATCAGCTTGCCGAAGCTGAATTATTAATCATGGAAGAAAATTCAGACACAGATGTAAATGACACATACATGGTTGCACCCCATACGACCGAAAATCAAAATCAAGAAGTAAGGTTCGAAGTTATGGCCAACAACTTGGTAAGTTATTTTTTTATATAATTTAGAATCAAAGCAAATTAAAAACATATCCTATTTCATGTTTTATAAGGGAGGCCAATTCGAACTAACATTTTGATGTTAGAATAATGCCAATTTCTTATAATTACCCCGTGCGTCTCGCTCGCGCCAACACATGTACGGACAAATACGAGTCAGACACACGCGCAACCTACATATACGTAATAATAGACATGATTTTGATATCAAAATGTAAGTTAGAATTGGGCTCCTTGACTTGATCGAGAATACAAATTTATTGAAATCATATTTAATGAGAGTGACTTTCAAGTGAAAAGACAATGCGAGACTTGTTTCTTTTACAAGTTTTGTTATTGATGGGATACATTTTATTGTAATAGTAATTAGTTACGTGGTAAAACAGACTTGTTTTTGTAATCTGAATAAAATTTAATTTATTTTAACAGCTTATTGCTAAGCGACGACGCGATAAATGTCGTTCAAATAGAAGTGATAATTGAGATTTTCAATTTTTTTACATATAATACAATAATTATATTATTTTCAGAGATTCGACCAAGAAAATATAGGAAACCAGTGCACGGATTATAGTAACGTTACAGCTTCTGAAAACACTACTAATGATGAAAACATAGTTCAGATAATTAACACAGAAACTTTGAATTTCGACCTAATTTTACAAAACCAAACAATGCTATCTGAAAAAATAGACAAAATGCTCCAATATCAAGCGATCACTCTCGAAAACCAGCAGAAAATTGTTCAAAAATTGGCCACACAATCTGTGCAGTTAGAGGAAATATCTTTACAACTTGCAGAGGTAAAAGAGGGTCCCAGCGTCACTTTGTTAAGAGATGCAAACCCTGCAGACACTGAAAGTTTTACAATAAAACCTATTGAAAATCAGAAAGATCTTATATCACTTGACCAATTACTGGCAGATAGAGCAGAAAAAAATAAATTTAAAAAACAATTGTCGTTCTTATGCTCAGCGTCGAAAAGCGGCGATGGAAAAACTTGTGCTTATAAATTACAAGATGTTTTATTCACTAGAGAATTCCTTTGCAACTGTTCATGGTCAGGTGGAAGTAGAGGAGATAGTAAGTCGAAAATTGCCCTTAAAGATTACAAAAACGTTTTAAAATTCTTTCATGGTATGATTCTGACTTGGGATCCGACATATACTGTACAAGACAATGAAAAGTTTTTCAAGATTATAACGAGAAATTCGAAGCAACGCAAATCCATGAAAAACTTGAGGATGTCTTCGAAAAGACGTCGAAAGAATAAGAATAATTTAGACAAACAAGAAACTGAAAGAGACAGCAGTCGTATTCAAGAATCTGCAGCAAGCGAGGAGTCCAAAGGAACAGAAGGAGAAAACATGCAAATTGAAGAAAATGCACCAATTGATAAGTCCAAAGAAATAACTGACGGAAAAAGCGTGCACATTCAAGAACAAGAAAAACAGAAAAAATATACTGATAATACGAGTTACGATGATATTGAAGGTTCTTTGTGTTAACCTGTGGCCAATTCTAAACCGTAAAATTGTGAATCTGTCATTACTATACGAATAGTTATTGCCAAGTGCACTCCAGTCCGAGAACTGTAGATGTTGTAAGGACTCACAGTAAAGATGTCAAAAAGTCTATAATAATTGTTTTAATCATTTCGCTCGCAATTAATTTAAAACAATGAAAGAACAATGGCAGGTACGACAGTTCTGTCGTAGTGCTGAGCGAAATGGTTAGGAAGTATTTTTCTTATTATTAAATTACGTTATTGATCAATGATAAAAAGAATTAATATTGTTTGTTATGTATAATTTTTTTTATTTAGGTAAAAGTAATGTTCCTACTAATGGTAAAAATAAAACTCCGAGAATTGATGATGTTGTAAGTATCTACAGTAGAGATAATGTGAACAATGTGAACAAATGTTTATATACATATACATAATGTATAATTAATAGTTTTACGAAGTATATTTCTTGTTTTTAAAGTACGTTATTGAAAAATGTTTAAAATATTGAATGTTGTTTGTTTCAGTATGTTTTTTTTAGAAATTAGGTAACAATAATGTTCCAAACATGCAGGGTGATTTTGTTATCTGATTATACTCTGAGTAGTGAAATGTAGGCACTGAACGACTTTACCGTCAGACCAACCACAGAAACGCAAAAAAAACCAGTTAAGTTGTTATATACATTTCGTAACTTTTTTTCGCGTTTCCGTGGTTGGTCCCAGAGTAAAATATGTAGTAAAATGATCTACATAAGCACCAAGAATATGGTCAGACATACCAAAATCATCAATGTACATTAGGGTGTCCCGAGAATTTTTTTCTTGGATTTTCTTAACGCAAGACCTCTTAAAATTTGCGTAATTGATAGCAGATTACCATAATAATAAAAATAATAAAATAAAATTTGATCTTCAGGGTTCTACCGATCTTTGAAGTTCTGAAAAATTATGATATTTCGCTACTCCAGATTTCAGCTTTATATTATATCTCTATCTTGTTTTTCTTAACTCAAGACCTGTCAAAAGTTGCGTAATTAATTGTAGATTACTCAAATAACTCTAAAAACCAAATAAAACCATACCTTTAGGGTTCTACAGATCGGCAAAGTTTTGAAAAATTTACAAATTTTAAGTAATATTTCGCTATCCTATTTTAAACGTAAATATGAAAAATATTTAGTTATTATTTTATTAAGTTGTAATACAAACACGATATTTACATTTTTATGCAACAATATATTATCGGCAACCTCGAATTAGCAGATTGGGACTTGCAAATTCAAAGTCGCAGGTAACTTGGTACGTTTCAACTTGTTTCGAGGACTTTGTGGCTTTTGGACTTTACTCGCTAATGTTTTTTCGAATTCAAAGTACTACTTTTACACTGTAGTTGCGATACAGTGTAAAAGTAGATTTTGTTACTTTATTTGAATAATAAGTTCGAGACGTCGTGAGGCACTTCCGCTACATTGAGAACATACTTAGAATTTGATGATCGGTAGCGCTATTTTATTAGTCAAGAACGACTTGAAATGGAAGTACCGATAATAGAAAGAATATATCCAATTCAGTAATACTTATATGGGACTGTTTCAGAAAATATCAACAATATTTGGACCCAAAGAGAAAAGGTTTGATTGTTTGTTTGTATTGATACGCTCAACAATTACTAATTACTACTATTTAAAAATTCTTTCAACTAATAGAAATCTGCATTATCGGGGAGTTACATAGGCTATCATTCTTCCCGAGATTCAATGTGGTTGCCACGGGAACGGGTCCGGATCGTTCTAATCTAATTTTGCGCAGACGAAGATGCGGGCAAAAAAGCTAGTCGAAAGTATGGCCAAATTATCTAATTCCTGAAATCATTTTACCACGAAAAGTGGATGGATTCCTACCTCAATTTGAAAAGATACCGCAAAAGCTAAAGAAATTATGTCTAGTTTCAAAAACGAATGACGTAACGAGTGTAGTTAGAGTTATCTAAGAAGCTTTTAGACTTCTTCTTAAGTGTACTTCATATGAATCTTGTTTGTATTTGAACTTGAAACCTAAGGAAGTTCTCATCAATGAGAGAAGTTTAATGTTAGGAAAATGGTAATGAGTAGTATTGATTAAAAATAAAGGACTAAATTGATAAAAAGACAGTATAGGAAAATTAAAGCCTCTTAAGAAACCTGTTTCTGCAAATTGTGATTAGTGCTTGAATCTTTCTCAGAAGTATGTTCCAAAGGCATCCCCGACATAAACGACCTCGAGAGAGACACCACTGACTTCAACAGCGAATAGAAAAACATTAAGCAAAGCCAACTAATAAAGTAGCTAAGCTCTGTGACAGATAATGTTTATCGATGCGATTTGCTGCTGCTGCTTTGCCTGACATCCTCTTGGTTTCTACTAAAGATTTAACTTAATAATAGTAAAAACTTGAAAAGCTGAAAGTAGCACTAAAATCAGAATAAAAACTTTTAAAATTAACTTATCTGTTGAAGATTACACATAAATTATTGTGTGACAGGGAAATCCGCAACGCCGGTTATTCACTGCACCGCCGATTCTTCAGCATCTTTCTAATGACGACTTTTAAATCATGGCAAAAGATAAAAGCTTGGAAATTGTTGACTATCCTTGTTATACACAATCTGTGGTAACAAAGGCCTCTCATAGTGTTACTGTGTTACTGACGCTAATGCTTGAGATGGCTTCATTGGAATATGCAATCACGGACAAAATCCATAATTTTTGACTCAATAACAAGCAAACTAAAATAAAAAATATTCTATTGATTATATGCTCTATTTTGATTATTCTGTTTTTATATGCTATATTTCTTTAATTTTTATATTTTAGTATAAAATAAGCATGAATTTGTATTATTTTAAGCCAGCGGATAAATTCTGTAAAAATTTAATATTCCCAAATTTTCAACGTTCGGTAGAGCCCTCAAGATTACACATAATTCAAATATTTTTACATTTTTCATAATCTGTGTTAAATTACGCAAATTTTGATACCTCTTGCGATTGTGTAGCTTGAAATTTTTTTTTTCTCATACATGGACGGGACACCCTAATGTACATGGCTAAGTAAGTCTGATTTAGATTTGTAAAATGCATCTATTTTTAATAAAGCAATGATAAGAAAACAAGTATATGACGATAATTGTCAAAACCAACTTATTTTAAAATGTTGATTGGTGAAGGTTAATAATTTTCATAAAAAAATTATAACATGCAAAAGAAATAGTTAAACTACATAAATAAAAAATTAAGTACTTAAAAAAACGTTTTTTATTGGTATGTGTGCAATAGTGGTATGAAATAAAGGTATTCATGATGATGCAAACATACTAATTTACATTGAATATCACTAGGATCAAGGACAATATCACAATTGCTACTAGCATCGTTTTGTACTTTGTAAATGTCTAAATGTGAAGATTTTATGGGATACTTAAACACATCTTCTTTGTTACCCATTTTTAAGCCGTTAATACGAATTCTATTGAGTTCTTCAACTATATTATTGATTTCAACTATGTCGTTGACTGTTGTCAAAACATATCTGTCTTTTATTTTTGAGGACACTTTAAATTGTTGTAAATGAAGTACTCTACAATTATTCCTACTTGCCGTTAGGAACGGATAGTCGGGCTTATCACATAACTCAGGATTTTTAACGTTAAACTCTGGCGTGGATTCAGCTATTCTGTTTGCTATTTGCGATAGTGGATTCTGTCCATCTCTTAGTAATCGTTTGATACGATATAACTCATTCTCAAAAGGATAAGCACTGAAAGAGTGTAAAGGCCCAAATCGTTCAACCTCAGCAGTTACGTGGATTAAATTGTGCACGTTACTAGTAACGTAGTCCGCTCCATAAAAGTTTTTGTAGTTTTTCACAAAATCTTTAAAAAGTTCTTTAGCCAATGGTAGCAAATGCAGGTGGCATTCAGCCGAACAAATTGTAATTCCACAGTACAACTTCAGAAAATGTGAAAAGACGGCGCTTGTGTGCACATCTGGCAGTATAACAATACTAAGATAGAACAAGAAAGTTCTATATTCAGTTCCTTTCCAAAATGCCAGAAACTCCAGACCTCGCACTGCTCGATGAATTTCAGATGGTAGCTTGCACTTGTTCAAGAAATTTGTTACTTCTTCAATATCTTTAGCACGCCATTTCGTTATAAATTTACCGAAATTACCATCACGCCATCCAACTAGTAGCCTTTTCATAATTCCCAGGTCAAATAAATGTAATGAATCACCAACTGGAAAATCCTTTACCATATCTATTGGAAGATTAAGCAAAGGAGAATCATTCTTATGGTGCGCTCCATAAAGTTTATTTCGGAAACCATCATTTGTTCTTTCGGAACAATTTATATCAGGAAAAGTAACTGTGTGTGAATTGTGAGAATATTCACCAACAGTAACACATTTCATGCAACCGTGCTTACCGTTAAAGTTACAAACACCTAAAATATAAAAACACATGTTATTGTCAAAAATAAATAAAAAGAAAATGAAATACTTATCTACTTGTAATACGAGTGATAAAGAAACGAACTTATCTATTAGTACTGTTTACCTAAACAACCTTTAAATGTGATAGTCCAAATCAACAGTTATGGTTGCCAGCACCTTATGGCCTTATCACACGGACGATTAGCAAGCGATTTGAAAGCAACGCGACTGCGTAGCGCAAACGCTGCGATGACGATGACGCCGCGATTGCGCAGCGTGCACGCCACGACGGCGCTGCACCTTCATTGCGAGCTCGCGACGTACCTTCCGCGTTTCGGACACTCAGTAGCAAAATGGATTCTGACGAGGAAGACCTACCTGTTGTAACTTTGAAGACGCAGTAGTCCTAGCACAAGTTGCTATCGCGCGCGATAAGCGAGAAAAAGCGCGACAAAGGTATTGCTATCTCTTTCGTCTTAGTATTTAGAGAAAGAGACAAACGCTCGCTCGCGGCGCGAGCTTCGTCGCGGACACACTTGTGCTAGGGCCACAGGAAACGAAAGTGAAAGCAGATATAACGATGATTAGGGAGGAGACTAGGAGAAAGCAAATAACTCGATTTTAAAGTTATATCCAGACGACGCCATTATTTGATGATGCTTCCGCTCCAACAAAATGACGACCACGCCGCGTGGTCGCCGCGTTAAAGTAACGTCATCGCGGGGTGTGCACAGCGCAATCGCCTCGCTTTCAAATCGCTTTGAAATTGCCAGTGTGATAGATAAGGCCCTTATGCCTTTATTTCCGTTGATTGAATAGGTACAGAAGTGAATCAGTGCAACATTAGCGCCGTTTTGATTTGGACCATCAGAAATGAATTCAACTACACACGGACTAAGGACATGATTACCTTTCATGAAAGCTCTAGCAGGTGAGTCACAAATAAAACATCTGATATTTACTGTAACTTTCTTCTGAGAATTTTGCAATAGTGTAATTCCTTCTTCTAATAAATGACTAACATCGGTGACAAAATCTTCCAAATAAGCTGTTAAATTTTTAGGTTTACCAATTCCATAATAAATTCCAATCACTAAAGGTTTAATATTAGGATTTTCAGAAATGTTACAGAGTATTGGCCAAAATTCTTTCTTTGAACTTTTGAAAATTGGTAAACCGTCAAAATTGAAATTTAAAGATATATTTTCTGGAACATCTATCCAATTTTGCAATAGCAAAGTTAAATTATTAGTAATTCCGTTATGCCAATATTCACCCCCTTCAATTTTTTTTATATTGACAAGTCTCGGTGTTTTTAGAATGGTCCTTGGATCCATAGGTAATATATTCGGAATTAATCCATTCATAATTTTTGCAAGATCTTTTAGCGCTATTTGATTTATATTCCTTTCAATAGCCCATCTTCTAATTTTTTCACGAAACGCAGACCATTTTACATATTTCTCAATATCACTGTCCTCGTCACTTTCTTCGGAGCTCTCAGTTCTTTTATTTTCAGCATCAAGCGGGCAGGAAAAAACACGACTTTGGTGAACACTCTCATTATTTGCAATAAAAGAATTTTCAAAACACGACAATTCTGATTCGTGTTTATTTTCAATATTGACTTGATTTTTGTGACCTACGGAACCTCCTTCTTTATGATCATTACAACTCACTTCGCACGAATCATTTTGTTGTGCCTCGAGTGGATTTAAAGACATCATAATTCTTGCATGTTCTTTGGCTATTTTTCGCCTGATTCCACCGGTTCTGCGTCTTACTTTAAACGATTTTTTCAACATTTTGCTAAACAAAATGCTGCAGTTTTTTTTACCTATAAATACGTTATATTACACGTACTTATAATGAAATCACAACTTAATTTGGTTAGCAAAATAGTATTACGAGTACCTATATACACGGTTAGGTAACAAACACAGTTTAATTAGTAATATATAATGTGCCTTTCCAGTTTTCTACAATATGGCTGACAAAATAATTTTACGAATAAGCAGTAAAATGAATGTATATAGAGCTTTACGCATTACAATGACTCACGTGTAATTGATTAAAGTGCTGTTAGCTGTACAACAGAACTCAGTGGACCTTTAAAAATGCAAGCATTACATTGGTTCACGTGTAGGCTTTTCAACAATATTAGGCTATGACTTTCCACTCAAAAGTGCTTTTACACAGCAAAGAGCCTTAAAAACAGCTCAAAGGTCTATAACGGATTAACTTTGCATTAGAATGACACAAGTTTATGCTATAGGATAGAATTACGCAATATGTTACTACTTACTTTAAAATGCTATTGTAGGTGTAAATGCACTAAAACAGCTGAAAGCTGCATAGCCGATTTACGTAACATTATAATGGTAAATGTTTATGCTGTTAGACAGCGTTAAGCATTTGTTTGCGACCTAAAAATGCTATTGTAGATCCAAATGCACTAAAAACAGCTAAAAACTGTACAGCTGCATTGTGATTTGCTGCACTAAAACTAAAAGCTTTACAAAAGTTTTTTTATATGCCGCTATCCAACCGTTTTACAGTGTAAAGCATAATAATGTTTTCTAAATTTCAATATAAAGCATCAAGATTCTCGGTGAACTTTTATATTAGTTTATACGGACCTTAAGTTCTATATAAGCTTGTAATTCATTTATTAAAATGCTTCCTGTGTTACTTGGGTAATAATAAATTGTGATGAAGAGATATATTTTTTATTCATATATAAAATTAACATATCCTTCTTGTCCGTCCGTCCCCTTTTAAACCAATGGTACACAGTTGAAGACATAAGATATTTTATACAAAAACCTACAAAAATTTTATTACATAAGAAAAACTCGTTTTTCTCGAAAATAATTACGATGATCATAATTTAGGTGAAATGACAAGAAAATTTAGTTACTCTTACGCAAAAAGTAAAGTTCAGTCTAAAATGGTTAAATAAAATAAGTAGTAAAAGGATTTCTTCATATCTCACGATAACTGTGATTTTTAAAGGTAACTGAAAAAACATTTTTTTATATGTTATAGGGTTACGTTTGCGCCAGTAGGTACTATAATTTCGCGCCATTTACCAAACCGCCGTTCGTCTCGTCCGCCCGCGCAATACCTAGTATATGCGCGGTCTCTCTCGCACCTCATACTTTCCCGCTCACTCCACCTCATACGTCTGCCCCCGCACGCGCGGAGCTTGCCCGCCAGTTCGCCGAATCCGTTCGCATCACTCGTTGCTATTTTGTTTTGACCAGGTATCTGGTGTTTTGACCAGCTAATTGTTGACTGTATTCCTGTGTTCGTGTGTGAAACTTGATTATACTGTGTAATGAGAAACTGTTTGATTTGAACGCCTCCAAACCACATTGGCGCTCCAAGTAGCGGCACGCGCACCTACGGTATAGATACTTAGGTATCGCGTGATTTCGATATCATAATTGTGTCTTGTACTTCGTGATTAACTGTAAAAGTGTGATAAAATGCCTCGCAGTAAGAAAACAAATGTGTCAAAAGACTTTGCCGACGCCGTCGACGATGCCGTCGATGACGGCGACTCAGTATTGTCGGAGGGGCAGTTGGCGTCATTCCTGTCGGCGTTCACAAAGGCTCAAGCGGAGTCCAACCGCCAATTGATTGAGAGCCTTATAGCCGCGCCGCCGGCGTGGATAGCCGCTAACACGAGCTCCCCGACCTACTCGTTGCCGCCATCTAGTGCGGATTCTGTCTCCGGTAACTTTGCTAACTGCACAGCGCGTTTCTACGGTTTATCACAAGACCCAGACGTTCTCGAGGCGTTTATAGACAGTATTGAGATATACAAAGAATGTACAAATATAAACGAGCAACATGCCGTGCGAGGTCTCGCTATGCTTCTCGAAGGAGAAGCAGGTGTTTGGTTTCGTGGGGTCAAGGCCACTATTACGACCTGGGAGGAGGAAGCATTAACGTCATTCCTAAAATTAGCACCACTAACTGAATGCACCGCAGATGGAATAGTTAGCGCACTCAAAGATACTTTAAACGAATTCGGTTTGGACTACAAAAATATTAGCGGCATAGGAACAGACCAAATTAAAGCTGTTATTCCTGGGCTCGTTCTCGTTCGATGTGTGTGTCACTCTATTCAACTTGCTGTATCCCACGCTTCAAAGGCACAATACCCAGAAATTTGGAATTTCTGATATCCGAAACATATAATTGGTTTTCCCAGTCATCGACTCGACAGGCCGAATATAAAGAGTTGTACAAAACAATAAATGAAGGCCATGATCCATTAAAAATTGTCCGAGCTTGCCAAACTCGCTGGCTATCAATACATTCGGCAGTAGAAAGAATACTTAAACAGTGGTGCGAATTAAAAACACATTTCGAAATATCAAGCCGAAATTACACTGCTGAGATGCTGTATCGAATGTATAGAGACGACATGAATTTGGCATTTACATCATTTTAATGCCCGATATTAGAAGAACTGCAACGAGTAAATAAAGCCTTTCAAGCCAAGAATGCCGATCCCTGTAAATTGTTTAAAGATTTATCCACACTGCTCGGATTTCTGGTTGCGAAAATAATTATTCCGCGATCGGAAGTTGATCCTTTGACGATAAATGTCGAAAATTATTTGAACCCAAATCCTTACCTTGGTTACGGATTTGAAACAAAAATAAGGGAAATGAGAGAAAAACGCTTGATCGACGAACAAAATGAGCGAGAACAGCGACAACGTTGCATTAATTTCATAATCAAATTAATACAACAACTGCGTTGCAGGCTACCTGATAATATTGATAGAGTTATTATACAATACTATAGAGTTTTGGTCAGAAGTTAAAGAGTACAAAGATGCCACTGGCACTAACCCGTATAAATAACCCAGTGATTTTGCATTTCATATTTTAACTTTGCCATATTCGAATGCAGATGTTGAGCGAGTGTTCAGTGTAATGAATAGCGTAAAAACAAAGCTACGAAATCGAATGAAGACAGATATGGTTAATGCCATTCTTAATTGTGTACTCGTCAATTAATTTGTATTAAAAATAGTTATAATTGTTAATAAGTTTCAACTAGCAATTAATTTGTGACAGTTTATAATAATAAATAAGTATTACGATTTCTGTGGTGCCAGTGTTCGTGGCAAATAAGTTATTACAACTACACTAAAGTTGTAACGGTCGCCTTTGTTCGACCGAAATCAGAGGACTACAAAAAAGGCGAGTATAGTTTTGTTTTGATATTTTTATTAACTTCCACGCACATATTAAATGTTAAATATTTCGAATAGGTAATTTTGTTAAGGACTTGTATAATTTTCAAAACAGATTGCAACTATCTTTCTACACCTACGTACCTATTAAACGTATTCATTCTTGATTGATTGTTATTACTACCGGTGAGTGAGTACCTGTGCGATAGGTGTTGCACTCGTAGGTATCTAACAGATTGCAAAGCCGCGGTCGTTGACCCGGGACTGATAACAAAGAAGAGAACGCATCTTGTCGGAACATAGATCTTATTTTATTTTTTTCTCCTTCATTCTAAGACCTCTCAACTAACTTTAACTTTAATTCATTATATAACGTCTACCTTTCCCCTGTTTAGTTTTTCCGCTGTATTTACCTTACTTTACTTTTTCTATTTTTTATGCCATTTGCGTTGTAAAGTGGGTACCTGGGTGTAGACCGATAAGTGATTCACTGATTACAGATACTTACCTAATATTTGTAGGTATTACTAGTAGTTAGTAGAATATTGTGGTAATAGGGTCTCCTAAATTGGATTTACCCTACCTCATAAAACTACTTTTTCATTGTCTGCTTATAGATAGATATTAGATAGGACCATAAATTGGGGATGGCTCAGCTAAATTAGCAAATTGTATTGCTGTTTGTTGGCTATAGTTCGTAGGTACTAAGTCATAGATTGACCATATTAATATCAGTAACGAGCTTTGAAATAACATATAATATTTTGTTAGGTAGATAGATAGTTAACAGGCTATATTACTGTTTGTTTGCCAGTTAGTTGGTAAATAATTACTTGACTAGAGCCTTTTCCACAACAGTGGAGGGCTTTGCCATAATTATATTATATTTTGTAAAGTAGATAGCTAGATTCGCATTATATTGTTTGTTTGCCATTTTATAGGTATTAATTGATTAATTATTAAAGGTAGCTTCGCGCATTCCTCCCTAATACCTAATATTCGTGTTGGAATTTCTGCTGTCTCGGTTTGTTGTCAGTTTCAGGCCGACCAGTATAGACGACTACATTCAAATATGGTGAAGACACGACGCGCTGCCTGCGAAGAGCTCGAATGCAAGCTGCAGCTAGCGCTGGACGAGCTGAAATGCTCCAAAACTCTGCGACCAGCTGTTGGAGGAACGCATAGACGCAGAACAAGAGATCCAAAACGTCATTGGCACTAACACTCAGTTAAAGAGTGAGCTTGCTTCTATGCATAAAAGAGTACTTGGAAGTAACCAGGGACAGAGACGAGATACGCAACGTACTAGCAGAGCAGCAGACCTGTCACAGGAACTACACATGTGCCTTGAGCAGAATCTCGGAACTTGAGCTAGCTCTGAGCGAGGCTCACAATGTCATAACAAAATATGAGCAGCGACGGTCTTGCGACCCACACCAAATATCCCAGTGTCTGTACGATGAACTAGTAGAACCAGAATATGATCATCAAACAGTGTCTGGAAACACTTGTGACCCTTGTAATTCCTGGAATGAGACCACATCCACGTCATCTTCACTTAACATAAATAGAAATAAAAAATCAAACGAGTACCTAAATTGAAAAAATGTATGAAAAAGACATATCATAAAGTAAAGTTATCAAGGCAAAACAAAATTATTCACCACTTATCCAAAACAACGAATCAGTTACGAAATGATTTTGAAGAATGTAATTCAGAATTGGTACGTGCGCAACAAACCCATACCACGGAGACACACGAGACGTATAAAAAAATTAAAAAATTGCAAATAGACTTAAATATAGTAAATAGAAAATATAAAATTGCACAGAGTGAAATCATTACTTGGAGAGAAGCTATGAAATGGTCAAATTGTCAAATGAAAACTCGGACATGATCGAACGTCTGATGGCTGCCAAAGAAGGGGAATGTGAGTGTGTCGCCTCGCAGCTTCAGCGCCCCGCGCCCCGGCCGCAAAACACTGTCGTCGCCCCCGAGGCGCACGCGGTTAACGTCGAGCCCGCGGTCGCCGGGTGTAAGGCCGTGGCCTCCCCGGCCTTCGCGTCCACCTCTTCCACCGCGGCTCACATCGTACCTGCGGTCGTCGGGCCCCACAAAGCTTCAGCCGCCCCGGCCGTCGCGGCCACATCTTATGCCGCCGCTGCGAGGAGTACGACGCGCCCTAAGTCGACGGGCGCGGTCGACGGGCCATTCAAGGCCACAGCTGCACCGGCCGTTGCGGCCACCTCCTATGCCACCATAGCAAGGAGATCGACGCGCTATACGGCCCCCGCGGCCCACATCCAGCCCGCGGTAGCCATCACCACCGAGCACGCTATTCTCGAGCCCGTACCGGCCCCGCGGGTGGCGCCGCGCCGAGAGCGCCGCCGCCTCGCGCCGTTCGGCCGCGCGTGGCCACCGCCTGCAGGCCTGCGCCCGATACAGCGGCGCCCGGGGCCACCTCCGTCGCCGCCAGAGTGCCCGCGGCCGCCACCGTCACGATCCCCGGCAAACCCAGCAGGCCTGCTAGCGCGAAGCCGACGCAAACATTGCGAACTAATGTGCAGACACAGAGGACTCTAGTTTTTTCAGATCGAATAAGCAAAAATATGGGCGTGTTTCTAAACGACTGTACGAATTCCAAAGTAATCAATTATTGCATGCCTGATTTGTCGTACAGCGGTATTATCCAAAAAGTCTTACAACACTCAGAACACATAGATCAAAATGTAAATATAATAATTTTAATAAGTAATAGCCTTAAAGTACGAAAATATGATATAGTCAAGGGTTTTGAAGCGTTGCAAGGATTGTCTGCAGGAAAAATTGTATTAAGCGCATTTCCCTTCATAAAAAATGTTTATGATACTGAAAATGACCGTATTCACATGTTGAATACTTTGATGTATAATTTGACTTGCAGTCAGAAAGACGCATTTACCTTTTTTGACTGTAATAAATTTACAGATAAAGTAGTTTTAACAGAAGATACTATGTATCTTCGACGTAGGTACAAAGTCAAACTGGCTACAATGTTAGCGTACCATATTAATTTATTGATTTCTCCTACCGTAGGTAGATATGACCAGAGTGCCGATTTGTTAATAAACAAAAAGGGTCACTCTTTAAACTAGTATGTAAGACAAAGGAGCCGTCCTGTATCATATCAGCAGCATATAACAGTCCACTGTTAGACTTGAACAGTAAATCTTTTGATATTGTTCAGAATATACAGGACTGCTCTGGCATAAAGTCATTAGTAAATAGTGGTAATAAGCCTTTGGATGTACGTAAAGTAAAATGTTATAATAATTTTAAAGTTCTCACCGATTGTAGCGCATTGCGATCCACATTCACTAAAAGAGATATTATACCGCGAATAGCACGTTGGTGGATGGCGTTACAAGAATATGACTGCATCATTGAATATAGGCCAGGTCATACAATGCAACATGTAGACTCATTAAGTAGAAACCTGGTATCTTCTGGTGACGACAATGATAAATACCAACATCTCACTAGAGTTTTACATATCACTCAAGATGATTGGCTACTCAGCATTCAATTAACAGACCCTAAAATACAACATATTAAATCTGTATTGGAGGATTCTACGTATAACGAATTCGTAGACATTAAGAAAAATTTTGTAATTAAAAATAATCGTCTATACAGAAAGGTTGGTGAAGATTTGAAGTGGGTGGTACCAAAGGATGCTCGATTTCAAATATGTCAACGTAAACAAATAAGAAATGAAATAAGTGAACACATTATGAAAGACCAAACTCAACAAAAAATTAGATTTGATTCAAATCGTAAAGTTGCTAAAACTTATGCTGTAGGAGACTTAGTTAAAATACTGAAGAATACTCCCGGTAATGAAGGTAAAAGTAGAAAATTACTTCCCAAATACACAGGGCCTTTTAAAATAAGTAAAGTTCTCAATTATGACCGCTATGAAGTTTCTAGTATTCCGGGATCAAATATATGTAAAAATAGATATAGTAACGTATGGTCGGTAATTCGCATACAGCCATGGATTACGATTGCTCATAGATGATGATAGTATAGACTGAGTCGACAAATATTACTTATACGTATATTATTGTTGTTCTAATTGTATTAATTATGGTATAAAATGCCACGTTATTCAATAGAAATAAGAATTGTCTAGGTATGTTTATAAGATTTGTTGATGATCTCATTTATGTGGTTTTGTTTGAGAAATTATTTTTATAATTGTATAAGATTCGTTAATGTGATAAAAATTGTGAAGTCGATATTGTGTAATGGATATGAATGGGTCTGGAAGGTGAGACACGGTTGTTGTGTTTAAGAAGAACGACAGCGAGGGCTCTACTGCAGATCATAAAAACTGATTGGTTGAGAAGTCTCGCACGGTCACCCTGCTCTGTTAGTAACGTGTGGCGAGGGGCGAGGTGTCAACCTATGATTGTTAAAGATGCATGGTGTTGGGAAGGCTCACATGACCATTGACATGTGGTGAAGGGTGAGATGTCAACACAATACATCTTGATTAAGAGCTGTAAGTCATGAGTGGCCAACTAGAGTTGGTTAAGTTCATGGTACATATTATGATGATAATTATGACGATAATGATGATGATTATTAGTGATTAGGATACATATTATAAGTATATTACTGTTGTTACAAGTTCAGTTTGAGGACAAACTATGTGGTTCAGGATGGCCGAATGTTAGAATTAGATAATCTGTGGGCCAGATCGATTGTAAGATGGTTCGTGGTAAAGAGTGTTTGGAGGTTAGAGTTTATGGTCGGTGGTGACATTGCTATTTTTGGATACAAACTTGTGAGAATGTTTTGCTTGTGAAAATACAAATATAGATGTTAATACTAATTTGAGCTGTAATTAATTGAAAAACCTACCCTTAATAATATATAGATATTATTATCAACTGGTATTGTTGGAAATAGCAAAGTTCATTGCCACCATGCAGAAGAAATCGGTAAACAGCTCATGGAAAAAACGCTGGGGAATAACTTCGCAGACGTAAAACTACAGCGTAAACACAAAATTCTATCATTGGGAGCCATGCACAGTGCTGTCAAGATCAATGATGAGACAGTAGTAGTCGATCCATTGCTTCTTTTTCAAAGGATTGCGATTGCCATGAAGGATTATGAACATTTAGCATCACATTTGGAGTACGAATTGGCTCCCTATCCACTGGCTTTATTCAATGATGGCTTAATGAGGAAAACAAAAAAAGCGGCTTTATATGACGTTTTATCGAAATCCGACAGTAATGTAAATTTGAAGAATAATGAGACGGTTATTGATGGTGGCTTTCTTTTGTACCGTACCAAGTGGCAATTGGGCTCCTCTTACTCAGATACATGTGATCAGTACATAGATTATGTGAAATTTCATTACGGGCCACATTCTACCGTAGTGTTTGATGGGTATGATGACTTAGAAAATAGTACAAAAACATCTGAACAAAGAAGGAGGGCGGTGAAATCGTCTGTTGATATAAACATCAATCTCTCGATGAAGGTCACTGTACAGCAAGAGCATTTTCTATCAAATACAAAAAGCAAGTCTCAACTGATCAAACTACTGTCAGAAAAAATGCACGCTGCCAACATAGAAACACGAATAGCTGCGAGAGATGCTGACTGCACAATTATTCGCACTGCAATTGATAAAACTGTAGACAATTTTGGGGTCACTGTTGTTGGAGAAGATGTTGATCTTTTAGTCCTTCTGATGGCTCTTACTCCTCCAGAAAAAGAGTTATTTTTTGTCAAACCAGGAAGAGGGAAAGTGGAAACCAAAATATTTTCCTCCCAAGAACTTCAATAACATTCATTTTGTTGTTCTATTCTCTTTCTGCATAGTTTCAGTGGGTGTGATACAACTTCAGCTATTTACAGGAAGGGCAAAACATCAATTATCAAGCTTTTTGATCAAAAGCCAATAGTAAAGGAAATAGCAACTGTGTTTTATGACCCAACATCAACTCCGGATGCTATAGCACAAGCCGGAGAAAAAATGTTTCTTGAAGTATACCGAGCGCCCTGTACTCAGTCTGAGATTAACAGATATCGATTCACAGTTTTTCTGAAATCTTGTACCAAGCCCAAACCAGATCTTTCTTCCCTCCCCTCTACCAAAGGGTCAGCAAAATATCACTCTAACCTTATTCCATCAAGTACAAGAGTGGCTTGGGAACCAACTGCCTCCTGAAATATGGGGTTGGAAGCGAGGAGTCGATGGAAACTTAGAACCAATCACGACCTTGGATCCTCCTGCTCCTGAAGCGTTGTTAAAATCAAATTTTTGCCGATGCAAAAGTGGTTGTCCTGGAAAATGCAGTTGCCGAAAAGCGGGCATTAAGTGTAGTCTTATCTGAAATGGCTGCTTGGGGGCTAAAGATAAAGATAACGAAGATGAAACACAATTTGATTGATAAGTCGGCATACGCGTGTGTCAGCTTTAATATAAGTCCTACTTGTAACTACAGTGTCTTTCATTAGTAAAACCTTTATTTTAGTCATTAGGCTACAGGATAATAACAGAGTGTGAGTATGTATCCAAAATCCCAGTGAAATATATGGACAACGATGATGATGAAGTATCCAAGGCTGATATTTGTGTAGGAGTTTACTAGAAAATATATTATCTAGGATAACGTATGATTCTAGTGGACATCATTTAATCAAACAAATGTTTTAAAGATATTAGGTATATTGTTGAAGGTGTTGAAGGTTGTAGGGTATGTTTTATTTATTTAATTATTGCTGACAAGTACTTGATGAATTCGAACATTATTTCCAGAGGCTCCACAATTCATTAGATCTTAATGTGAATTTTAACATTCTTCAGCTCTCACCACACTTACAACAACACTACACTGCAATTCAATGCCAGAATAAGATTTTGGTTATAAATAAATATCCAACTAGTTATCGGTAGGTCTTCCCACTGACCAAGATATTTACGCCCTTTATGGTATGCCATAAGTTATTGGCTGCATCGATGGCATACATTTTAAAATATTCACTCCCGAAAAGCCACTAGAGCAACTATATTATTGCCGGAAACATTATCATTCGATAAACGTCGAAATTGTGTGTATAATGCAAACATACCCTACAACCTATTTCATTTTTATGTCCAATCAATCAATCACAATATCTAAGTTTCAAATAAATTTGCAGGTGTGTGATGCCGATTGTAAAATTCTGGCAATAAATGCAAGATGCGGAGGTGCGGCACTTGAGGCTTTTATTTGGCAAGTCTGATTTGAATGAGAAATGCAGAATTTTCATCAAGAGGAAACTGCGTGACTTTTAGCTAAGTAACAACTTACGCATATTAAATTCTTGAACTCGAACTGGATGAGGAGATCCTTGAGTTGCTGAGTGATGATCTCAAAGTCGACACCTCACTGAATCCACTTATTCACAAAGATGTCGCTGGTCGCTAGCAAAAAACTTTTAGAATATGCGTTTCACGGCCGTAAAAGAGGTAATGGTACGTCAAGATTTTTCACTAATGCACAAGCAAAAACAACTTGGAATTGCAATTGCTGCTTTAGTCAAGTGCATAGAATTGGTTATTTTCAATGAAACTTCCAAGAAGTCGCTTATTAAACCATTAAGCGATACATGTCGCATTTTGTGCAACAACCACCATTTAGAAACCAAAACGCGGCGTAGTTTGATTTTGCCCACCATCAATACATCGCTCAAAGATACCCCTTATGGAAGCGCCGAGAGATGGAAAATTATTATTCGGAGAAAATTTGGATGATGAACTCAAAACTGCGAAAAATATACAAAGGTCTGGAGGAGTGTTGCGACAGCCCCAAAATTCTCAAAAAGTTACTTTGTAAGGAGACAAAATAAGAATCGTCCAAATTTCAAGCCGGTGCAGCAGCGCGGGGCAGCGGCTGTACCGCGACCGCACCCCACTTTCCCAGACTTCCCGCAGAACCTACCAGAGATAGATCAGGTCCGTACGCTAGCAGACTCCAACACTTTTATCTCAATTGGACAGAAATTACTAACGACCCTATTGTTTTTTTGTAGGTAACTGGTTACAAAATACCATTCACTGCACCACCATATCATACCAATACTCCTAGTGTCCATCCAAAATCTATTAAAAACCTTTAAAAAAGATTTCTCCGATTGTATAAAATCGCTGCTAAAAATAAACACTATTTCTGTATGTGATCATATACCATATGATTTTTTATCTACCGTGTTCTGAGTGCCTAAACTAAACGGAGACAAAATATTCATATTGAATTTTAAATGTTTAAATAAATTCATCACAACAAATACTATGACATGGGATCGTGCAAAAGGTATATTAGAAGTCGCTTCAGAGGCGGGCAACGCATTAGTGACTCCCCTGGTGTTGCTGATGTCCATAGGCGGCGGTGACCACTTTTCATCAGGTGGCCCGCTTCTCTGTTTGTCTGCCGTATAACATAAAAAAATTAAATTTTATGATGGAAGACTATCGTACAGCGGCAAGTTATTACAAAAAACTGTTATGTGGTATATGTAGACCTCAAAGATGCTTACTTGTTTATCCCTGTAGGAACTAAGAACCCCTGAGAGAAAATCAAGAAAACAAGTACAAGAATGGTCTCATTAGAGATATGAATAAAAAACCAAAAATAAATAATACGACTAACAAAAAGAAACCTAACAGTAAAAAGACCGAAAAGAAAAGACATGCAAAAAGGAAGCGAGAAAAAATGAGTAAAAACAAAAGACGCAAAATAGAAAGTGACACGGATCCTAGTTCTAGGATACTAGTTCATCTGAAAACGATAATCATGATTGTCCTTGCATATATTGTGGGTACTTATATTCACAGTCCACAGAAGGATGGCTTATTTGTAGCGTGTGCCATGGCTGGGCCCATAATTCCGCAGGTGTATACAACGACGATGAAGAGGCACATATATGTAAACGTTGCCAACCAGATTAAAATGTGTACACATTATGCCCCATAGCGTTTCCCATTTTGCCCCGATCATGGGGCAAGACGGGATATTTGACATATGCCATTCAGTTCCTATTTGCCAAAAACATATGTGATTTAGCGCTATAACAGATTATTATAATGTTAATTAAGAGATTTTTAATAAACAGTTTGATTAATATTATGACGTTTTTTCTCTAAAGTATCCTATCTTACCCCGGTCTCCCCTACACTCTCTATTTGTATATATCTTTATATGTATAGATACATATCGTATGTATCTTTGACGTATGTACAAAGCTAAACTGTCTACGATGTTAGCGTACCATATTAATTTATTGCCTTCTCCTACCATAGGTAGATGCGACCAATTTGTTGAAAACAAAAAGGATCACTGTTGAAATTTAAGTTGAAAAGTCTGTAAGACAAAGGGGCCGAACATAATAAATATCGTTGTTGGTTGTTTTCGGACGTTCTTTCTTCTATGTAGTGCATGGCCGACACCGGCTTACACTTTACATTCTACTCGATTACCTTGGTAGGACGTGCGACTACGTAATATTGTGTACCTTACAATCCTAGTCTTTGTGCACGGAGCTTGGATTATTTGGTTACAGTGCTAAGATACCCTTGAACATGAATGACATGATGTACCCACCGATGCTGCGATGCACGCATTTCAGCGACCTGAACCTCACTCTATTCCATCTTGATGTCAAGGGAATGAACAGCGTGAGTTATGCTCTTATCATATGGAGTAAAATACACTACCACTGCTACGCTTATGGTGATTGGAATGCTCCGCCTGCTTCGAGTTCACTTGTCGAATTTCTTTTTTTTGTAATAACAGAGATAAGCATACAACGAAAAGCAATATAATTTCTTTCACTAGAACCGTAGACAAACATAGCTATACATACGAGATTGATGGGGCAGAATTGACAAGGGTCAAATCGGTGAGAGATCTAGGTATTACGTTTAACGAAAATCTCATGTTTCGGGAACATGTAACAAACGTATGTAAGAAAGCTTTCAGAAACCTTGGATATGTCATCAGGCAGACAAAAGAGTTCAGCAATCCCTCTACTATATCTACACTATATAATGCTTTTGTTCGTAGTAGTTTGGAGAGCTGTAGCGTTGTATGGAATCCCCATGAAGAGAAGTATAAAGGAATGGTCGAAAAAATTCAGAATAAATTTTTGAGATATCTGTATCAACGACTCTACGGTGTGTACCCGTTCTATCCGTTGCGGTATCCTACCTTATTTGTAATGGGAATGGTTGGCTATAATAGATTAGAAGTAAGAAGGAAGTTAGCTTTGACAACCTACATTTCTAAAGTATTCAGGGGAATATTGAGTAACGAGAGGATATTAGCGTGTATAGAGTTGGCAGTCCCAAATCCTAGGTTAAGAAGGGGACCTCGAGATGAGGCGTTTGCTCTCCCTAGGTGCAGGACAAATATTAAGAAACATTCTCCACTTACCACGGCCATGCGTATTCTGAACGTAGTATCGAAGGATTTAGACATATTTAGCTGTACATTGACGCAATTCACAGACATCACTATGACATGTTTATGTAATATTAATATTGACTAGTCACTATTTTCTGTTTTTGTTTCTGCTTTCATGATTTTTTATTTTTTAGTTTAATTTTTGTCTATGTCTACATATGTACTTTTTTAATTAATGTGATTATTATTTTTCTGAATGACATTTGCGGTATTGAAATTATATAAGGGACATTGTTGTAAATTACCAATATGAATGAATTGTTATCACGATTTTATGCAAAGTAACATGTTTATTAATGTTTATGACATCGTCGTATTGGGTTGACCTGTAAAGGCGATGTATTTGTGTATGATTAAATAAATAAATAAATAACATGTCGAATGTAATAATCATCGCCATGAGAAGGAATGCCTATAATTAAGCACTATATCCTCAACCTACCTACAGCTCAGCCTATCCAGTTCAACAATAGACGCGATAAGCCGCATCCCCGAGCTAAGTTTGAGCAGAGTACTGCTGCCGCCAGCAGCCTCTATCGTCGAGAAGGCGTTGCTGAAAGACGGAAATACGACCTCCAAGATGGGTGGCTGCGGAGCCCTGGGGCATCTCGAGCTAAGACAATGGACAATACCGGCTGAGGCCGACCACTTCCTAAACGGCTGCAAAACTTTACAGGTACTTTATTTCACAGGATGGCTCCCGTTGGGAAGAACTGGCGTTAGGCGTTTTGTAGAAGTTGTAGTATGTGAATTCAGAACATAGCCTTACTGAACAATAGCATTAGGTTTATCTTTGGGCTACGGAAGTACGATCACATCTCCGAATACAGAGAGAAGCTAGGTTGGTTAATCATTCGCAAGAGAAGGAAATCACGTGTCCTTTCAATTCTTTTTTTGTCTTTTTGATAATCCTTTCTTGCCGGGTTACCCTGAAAACAACTTTTCTGTGTTATCCACAACCTATAACCGTGATCTCCGTTCCTCTAGTAACTTGCGTCTTGATATTCCACCCTTTGTTACGGATTTTTACAGTCGTTCTTTCACTGTCCAGGCAGCTCCTTTTTGGAACGATATCCATGAAGACGTTCGTAAAGCTCAAAACCGCTTTACTTTTAAAAAGCTTGTTAAACAATTTTTTATTGATAAAAGCTCTAACTGTAGTCATTCCAAGTAGTATTTTTAGGTTTATCATTATCATATTTAGATGTTTGTACAAGAGTGTTTATTTATAAATTAAACGCTCTTGAAATTATTTGTACTTAAGTCATGTGTTGTTTTATCGTTATCTTTAAGCACCTACCCATTCACTTTCTGCATTATCTACTGGTTGACTGGAAGATAAGGCCTTAATGGCTTTAAGTCCGCCATTTGTATTCATGCGCAATAAAGTTTTATAAATAAATAAAATATAATACCTATCTTATAAAGCAGTTGTGTGCGAAATTCAACATGACTGGACGAGAGTCATGACGAAAACATTGAGTCATGACGAAAACATTTTTGTGAGCGAAACCGATGGTGACAACGAGGATGCTGCCGTGGACAATTGTTCTGAATGTGAAAGTAACGTGACAGAACTAGCATCTGAAAATGATGTTCATCATCATGGAGTGAACATGATGATATACCTTTCCAAGAATAGGTCTTAAGTCACAGTTATGAAGGCAGGGCCGAAAATCTAGACCTGGCAGACACACTTGAACTCATATCTCGTATTCGTTCACAGCCTGTTCACAGCTGTTCGTAACAGCCTTTGTAGTACTTTTGATCACTGTGACCACAAATATTAACAGATTTAATTATTTATTTTTATTTTGTGTTCCTGAATAATGACTTTATTAATTAGTGTCTAAAATGAATGCCTTGACATCTTCATTAATTAGTAAAAATCAAAATAAATAAGAGCGATGAAAAATTTTTTTTACGTCACGCAACTTTGACGGTTTACACTGAAAAAAAATGTACCAGTCTAAATTGGCAAGTAGTTTTAAATAATGGCGCATTTCTTCGTGATTTCAAAATGGTATGATACTTATTCATAAATAAACGGACAATGTTTTTAAAAATCAATAATACTGTCAACTCCATAATTTTCAATTTACAACAAAATGCCCTCACATGCAATGAATCTTTCTCTAAGCCACTTGTTTGATTCAGACGCATAGAAAGTTATTCTGTTAAGTGTAAACGAGGCAAAAACTTATTTTAGGAGGACTGGGTACCTACTACGAGTTGCAAAACTAACATACCTACTATTTAACACACTTAGTGAATGAAGCTAGCACACACTTATTAGGTAAAAAAAAGTAATAAATACAGACTTTTATAAAGGTTTATTTCAAAAATATTTTTTTACGATTTTTTTATTCTTCTTAGTAAAGAGCGCTTCATGTGACGAGCAAAATTTCGACGATTTATGTACTCCACACCCTCAGTAATTTTAAGACGAAGCTCTTCCACGTTCTGGATTGCCTTCGCATACACTCGATCCTTTAGTCCTCCCCAATAAAAAAAATCGAGAGGATTTCGTACTGGAGATGTGAACAATCTAGTATTTCTTCATGACCTAATAAATGATTACAACAGACATTGTTTGATGGAATACAATGGAAAGCTGCAACAATGTGTTCATATTGTTGCTATGGAACCTCTAGACTCTGTGGAGAAGATGAAGCTTCTGGCGCTTTGGGGAGCGGATATTAATAGGAAAGAACTAAACGATGGTAACACTCCTTTACATATTGGAGTGAAGGTCAGGAATTATGAACTGGTAGAATGGTTGTATCAACAGCCAAATATCAACCGGGAAGCGATGAACAAAGAATGTATGACCCCATATCATATTGCGTTTGTGAACAGAGACCAAAAGATGATGGATTTGCTAAAGATAAATGGAGCCCAGTGCAAAATCCCTTTGCAATCGGAATCTAATTCCGGGGAAGAAGACTATGAACCGCAGAACAAGAGTACGAAACTAATGTGATGAGGTGTAGTGTTATTTGTTTTTATATTCTAGTTGATAAGAATCTTTATCTATTATGTGAGCTAACGTTAGCTGTGAATTTGCACTCAGAAAGAGCACTTTGGCAATGATCTATAAGTCTCTAGAATGTAAACACTGATTGATGTCAGCATATGCATCCACATTTGATTGCGTTCGCAGAAAGACGCGTTTATTTTTGTCAGAGGTCATCGCACTTGTCACTGCACAAAGAAGAAATAGTCTTCTTTCCCCAAATCTATAAGTAAGGATTAATTCTAATGGTTTTGAAAAGTTAAAATGTATAAAAATACAGTCTTATTGTGCAAATATGAAATATACGATTTTTAACAAATTTAAAATATGCGATTTTAAAATAATTTAAAACCATTGTTAAGTCTATAATATAGTTCATGATCATGTATAAAGATATGCATAAAACTGACGTATAGATTTTAATTCGTTATCTAAGAAGAAATCGGTCATAGACATAATTAAAAAATAATTAATATTTCTTCTTGATGTTTTTATGTTAGTTGAGTTGAGTTGTGAAATATGTCTTTGTTTAAAAAACTTAACATATAATTTTAATTACACGTTATCTTTCGTGATTTCTTGTTGACTACAGACTTTCTTTGTAACATTTTTGTTCTTTCTTTCAAAAGCTGTAAGAAATTACCATCATTCGTATGTATGTATGTATGTAATCTCTTTATTGCATCAATTTATAACATTACAGGAAATAAAAATACAGTTTATAATGCAAAGGCGAGCTTATCCCACAATGGGATTTCTTCCAGCTAACCTTTGTTCGTCTATGAGACTCTCCTTTGTTGGCATTCATGCCGGCTCTAAATTCACCTTATACAAAGTAACCAAAGCGGTTCGTAGCACGCGTTACTGGCCAATTTATCACTTGGAGACTACATTGAGGCCTCACCTTGCAGAGGACAAAAAAAAAATGAGTAAAGCTCATGCGGTCATTGATTCCTTTTGCCTGGAATATAAACAAACGTTGCACCGGATAATCTTCATTTCATAAACAATCGCCGCGCCAGACATTCGGAAGAAATATAGTAAACAATGGCCTACTTTCATTGCATCGTACCAAGGGCCTGGGACTCTGTTCCTGAGTTTTTTATCGATTTACTCGTCCGTTTCTACCTGGAAGAGCATTGGGTGTCGAGACACTGGGTCCGTGGGAGCCGAGTAAGCGGCTCAGGGAGGCGACGGGTGACCCACGTGCCGGCAGCTTTCTCGCGCAGCGGTTAAGTATCGCCATCCAGCGCGGGAATGCCGCCGCCATGATGGGCACCTTACCGCGTGGCCCTGGTTTTTTACATCTTTTTTAATTTAGTTTAGTTAGTTAATAAAATATTTATATCTTATAAGGGTTTAGTTTAGTATATTTTATATGTATTACTGTATATATTTTTGGTATTTTAGATGTAGGTATTAGTGTATATTGTTATTATAAATGTAAATTATTTTATCAATAAAGTGCTTCATCACTAGCTACTGCAGTGTGTGACTTGAACGGACCGGGGAATACTGTCCAGGCAAGCTTTCCAAGTCGAAACTTCAAATTGAACCACAATTTTTCACGGTTTTTTATAAACGTCAAAAATATCGTGTTAAATTTTTTACATATGAAAATTCTTAATTGACGAGATGAGTTGAAAAGTTTATAACTTTTATAAGATTGTGCAATTTTTAATTTATTACTAGATTAATTAAACTTTTAATGTCATTATTATTGAAACGTTCTTTGTAGGTCAAATGTAGATAACACATTGTTTTTGTAAGCTAAAGAAAACTGATATTGTACATACTTTAGGCAAACTTAGCATACATAGATAACGTGTTTTTGTATTTCCATAACAATTGCGTTGATGCACGTATCACGATGACCCCTGACGTTCTTATCTTAACGACGTTGTACAAACGGATAAATATAATTCGCTTATTAAACTACTTTATTCTTCCGCAAGACGCGTTACTACATTGTTTCGTGTCTTTTTGTTGTAACACTAATTTTCAAAAAAGCTGCACCTAAAAAGTTCACTGTTGTCAAGTTTATAGATATTGCTGAGGCAGGAAAAAATCCCATACGAATGGTTGGCAATGCCATGGAATAGTTTGAAAGTGTCATTATTTACCGAGATTTGTATTTATTATTGTAAATATGGAAGGATTGTTGGTACTTCAATTCATGAGAATGGTGTCGCGGCACGGCTACAGCTCCACGATCAATGTTTTTGGATGCGAAAGGATTTGGACGTAGACAGGTGAAGTACCGAAATTGAAAGTGAGAAAAAATATAGCTCAAGATTTTGATCACTAGTTTATTTCATTACGAAAAAAGCTATTTACTTTTAAATTTATAGACCATTGATTCTATTATAACACCCAATAAATTATCCATTAAAACCGTATGAAAATTCACCATACATTGTATTTTTTCTGAAGAATAATAGGGTGACATACTTTGTCCTAAAATGCAGTGTGATGCAGTATGACTTAATGCCAGTCGTACTGAGTTCCGGGTATGTACCAAAGCCAGTCATTGTTAATGCCAATTGAATTTCATTCCAGCAATTGTTTGTGCCAAAAGTAAATGTTGTCAGTTGTAGTTTGACACAGACTTAATTAAATGCATATTATGTTTTGAAAAGCATTTAATTTAACGTGAAACATATTTCATACTATTTCGTGTGTGATTGAACCGATAATGCAAAAGTAAAACTATTTACAACTAGCGAACCCAGCCCGCTTCGCCGGGCTAGAACTTATTTCTGAGTTTTGCGATGTCATATGTACAAACATCCTCTTTTATATATACTAGCATGAACTGCGAGCTTTGCGCGCGTAATATTAAACCTTTTTTACATTTTTCTTTACGTTCCCGTACGGAAAACATATATGCAAAAAATATATTTGAAAATATACCAACTTTATAAATACTTAACTTCCCTAGCAAGTATTACCGACTTCTCCTTGTCTGTCTCTAGCAGCTCCTATGAAAGACCTCATAGTAACTCCCCTTAATAAATAAAAATAATTCCAGACACTGCTTACTGCTTACCCCCATACACCCCTCCCCATAGCAACCCTCTCTCCTACACCATAGCAACCCTCCATAGCAGCCCCCAATAACAACCCCCATAGCAACCGTTGCTAGGCAACCATTGCCTAGCAACAAGGCTTCGCATCTTACCAAACCAACTTTTTATTTGGATAGATTTGATCTTGATATATGCAAAACATGAGATTCTATGTAGAAGTTACTGTAACGTATGAAAATTATATTCTTCTTTGTATTGTTTGTACAAGTAGTTTCTTCTTTTTTGTAGTTACCACAAAAGGTTTTTACCTAACTACCAATCGATCTCTTTTATTTAAAAACAATGTCGATAGGGAAACTGATATAAAAAAACCCAATTTGAAAAACCCAATAAAAAAACAACAATTTACAAATAAATTAAATTTTATTTCAAACGATAAAAATTTTTGCTTCGCCCTTGAAGACGCAAACAACGTCTATCCAATTCTTGAAAGCTTATGGATAAAATGTTTCCTGGGAGTCGGCCGAGAAGTTGGTGTCGGGGTAGTCGGTAGCGGGGTAGTCTTCGGCTGTAGAGACCGCCGGTATTTATTCGATTTTCCTAGGTAATTAATACTATTCAATTGATCTAAAAGTGTAAAATATGTGTTGCGGTTAGGAATTGACCTATACGTTCTGCAAAACTTTTTTCCAAATTGGAAGCAGTGGAGTGGTTCCATGAAGGATTTTTTAAAGTCGTAGTGGTGGCAGCACGGTTTCAATGAGCACTGAAATACAAAATAAGGTTTTTTTTTTAATTGAAACAGTTGCTTTACATGAGTACATCAATAATTTGGTTTTACCAAATTCAAACCTTTTTGAGGCGTGCAAATAAAATCAAAAAAGGTTACTTACAACTTCTCCGATAACTGCACAACCCAACGGAATCAAACTTGAATATACTGGTATAGCTAATGCCAGAATAGCCAACGCAATCAGAAATACAATTGTCTTCATTGTTAGTGACCGCAACATCTGCTTCAAGATTCAAAGAGAAAGTGAATCTCTGAAGCAATCGCCGTTATTTATATGAGATCTTCCCTAGGGGTAGGCGTCAATGTATTTAATTATTCATTTAATAAAAAATAATAAAATAAAATATTTATAAAAAAAAAAAAAAAAAAAACCCCGGAAATACCAAAAAGTCCATTTGTATTATTTCCATTTCAATAAATATTCATTGTTACATCAATATATTAATGAGGGTTGCAGTATTTGTGAGTAAATACTATTCCATTTATGGCATTGTTGATTTATTTGGTTTATTTTTTAGCTGTCAATTTGATTAATAAAGTCAACTTTGCGAGTATTGTTCCGCAACATTTCATTTTAAGTAATAGCAGGATGGATATAATGGAAATTCTAATGCCAATTGTGATTTTAATTAAATTATAATAAAAGTCAACCGAAAATGCCACATACTTTCAGTTACTTCGAAGATAGTCTGACAGATGTATTTTATACACCATAACTTTTTACATCTGAAAAAATAAAACATATTTACTAACAGGAACTGTTATTTAATTTTTATTTAATAATAGTAATACTTCTCAACTCAAATTATAGTCAAGATTCAAGATCTACCTTTTGTAGCCAGTTTCTCCAAATAACCTATGTTATATATTTTGCCAACTTTTTTTATTGTGATTTTTATACTACTCGGTCACATTAACTTGACACTTGGGCTTGGTGACGTCATTTAGACACTCAGGTACGGTGCGAAAAAAAAGCATATTAAATTAAAACTATACGTTTGATTTTGGAGCATAGATTTTATTTGTTATTCTTGCAATAATAATAATAATAACAATTTCAAGAAGCCCTTGAGCATGGTTCCCTACCAACTTTATTTACAACCGGTATTACCTTTCTGCTCTATAAGTCTGGTAGTACCACAGAAGCGAAAAACTATAGACCCATCACGTGCTTGCCTACGCTATACAAGCTCCTTACATCCATTTTGAGAAAGAAAATTAATAACCACATTATTGAAAATAATATTTTAGCAATGTCACAAAATGGATGTAGGGTTGGGTCTCGTGGTACTAAAGAGCTCCTCCTCATAGACATGACCATATGCCAAAAAGTCCGGCGGAGCAGGGGGTCCCTCTCGGCTGCCTGGATTGACTATAAGAAGGCCTATGATTCGGTGCCTCACTCATGGCTGAGACGGGTCTTGGAGTTGTATAAGATCAATGCAACTTTAAGATCTTTCTTGGATGCATGTATGAGGCAGTGGATCACAGTCCTTAGTCAACCAGTGGGCGGAATTGACCATTCTCCTCCCCAGGACTTTATAAGGATAGAGAGAGGAATTTTTCAGGGCGAGTCCATTGTGGTTTTGCTTAGCTTTGAATCCGCTTAGCACATTGCTTAAGCATTCAGAGCTGGGCTGCCGGCTTCGAAGAGAGGGCGAGGTCATCTCACATCTGCTGTACATGGATGACCTCAAGTTGTTTGCACCAAAACGCCCGGATCTGATGGAGTTATTGAAAATAACCGAAATTTTTAGTAATGCCATCAGAATGGAGTTTGGTGCAGATAAGTGTGCGGTCATGCATGTGCAGCGGGGGAAAGTTGCAAATACAACAAATTTGCAACTTTCTGAGACAATGTCTTTCAGATCTCTCTCTGAAGCCGAAACTTACAAGTACCTTGGTATGTCACAGTCTTTGGGTATCGTGGACGAGGGTGTAAAACAGGCAGTGAAGGAGCGTTTCTTCTGTCGCCTAACAAAAGTACTTAATAGTCTTTTGTCGGGTGGCAACAAGGTGCGCTCCTTCAATGCTTGGGTGATGCCCCTGCTCACATACTCCTTTGGCATACTAAGGTGGACTCAAACAGAGTTGGACGCCCTGGATAGAAGGGTCCGTCTTCTGCTCACTACACACCGTATGCTGCACCCACGCTCGTCTGTCATGAGACTGTACATCCCACGTAAATGTGGAGGTCGTGGCTTCTTAAGCGCCAAGACCCTCCACAATCGTGAGGTGTGCAGTCTTAGAGACTACTTTCTTAACAACGAGTGTGGGATGCATCGTGCTGTGGTGGCGGTAGACAGAGGCCTTACCCCGCTGTCCTTGGCAAACGAGAACTGGCGCAAACCAAAGGTCCTAAGCACCATAGACCGCAAGGACGTATGGAAGAGCAAGGAGCTACATGGGCGGTTCTACAGGGCCTTGACAGGACCCGATGTAGATCTGCTCGCCTCGGTGAACTGGCTACGCTTTGGTGATCTCTTCGGGGAAACAGAGGGTTTTGTTTGTGCAATTGCTGACGAGATTATCATGACGAACAACTACCGGAGGTATATCCTGAAGGATGGTACGGTTGACATCTGTCGTGCATGTCGCTGTCCTGGAGAGTCACTCAGGCATATTACATCCGGTTGTGGTCGTCTTGCTAATGGTGAGTACTTGCACAGACATAATCTGGTAGCCAGGATTATTCACCAGCAACTTGCTCTTCAATATGGTCTTGTGGAGTCTGAGGTGCCATATTATAAATACGTGCCAGCGCCAGTTCTTGAAAATGGTCTTGCCACGCTCTATTGGGATCGATCTGTGATCACGGACAGGACTATTGTAGCTAATAGACCTGATATCGTGCTCACAGATCGATCGAAGCGCCGATCAGTGCTCGTCGATGTCACCATCCCGCATGACGGAAACCTTGTGAAGGCCGAGAAGGACAAACAGTGTAAGTACCTTGACTTGGCTCACGAGGTGACCGCCATGTGGGATGTTGATTCGACGATCATTGTTCCGATAGTCGTTTCAGTGAACGGTCTCATAGCGAAGAGCCTCGACCAACATCTCAAGAGTCTCTCGCTAGATGGTTGGGTCAAGGGCCAGATTCAGAAAGCGGTTCTCTTGGAGACGGCGCGTATTGTCAGGAGGTTCCTGTCTCTGCAGCCCTAACCGCCGGTAGCTTGGGCCTCGCCCCGGTGCTGGTGGTACTCTAGGTTTAGGTTTTTTATAATATTTATTTTTCATATATATTGTAAAAAATTTAGACTTAAGAATGTAAATAAATAAGGAGAATAATAATAATAATCATTTATTTCAGAATTTACAATTCCATATCTTTTTAGATTTTACAATCTTACAATTTATCATCTATTTAAATTTATTACCAAAAATATAAAAATAATAACAATGTCAAATTCCGTACTTATGTCAATTAACTAAAAATATAAATGTCAAACAATTTCATAAAATCATAAATTTAACCATGTCAATACATACACAATAAATCAGTAATAATTACATATATGTATGAATGAAATATGGCGGACCATAAGAACAAAGTCGTACAGAAGCTACTGCCTATCTCGTGAACGGATGCTGTCTCAGTACAGTCGTCCAGTGGTGGCTAATGGGACACTCGCACTTACCTGCCACAGCCCTCAGGATGGTGTTGCGACCGCCGCAAACTCTGTTCATCAGGGAGAATACTTTTCTGCAATATGTTACATCATATATTAATTTAATGAATGTAGTTACTACATATACAGGTGCTTCAGAAATGTCATGTAGAACTGAAACGGTTTAATCTACACACCGATACAAACAACTTTTGTTATGGGACCAACTGTGAAATCTCGAAAAAAATATCAGCTGTTCCAAACAAATAGTCTCGCGAGATTTCAAATTTACTATTTTATCAAAATTCACTGCACTGCACTTTCAACACAAGATTTCTCCCTTCACTGTGTATAGTTTTCCCCATGTTCAAAAACAGTCACAAAAAAAACAAAATTAACAAAAATAGTACCAAACTTAACAAAACAATAACGAAAACTTAACAAAATGTCCAAGAACACCAACAGAAAACTAGCCACAATATCGACGCGCGTATCGGTAACAGATGCTAACCATACTGACGTTTGCAGGGCGAGCTAAGGGAATGCGGGGGGAGCGGGCGGGGCCTCGCATTCTAGCGAGGTGTCAAGTTAATGTGACCGAGTAGTACTTGTAAAACCACGTTTGTACTTTGAGTTAAATAAAAAATCTACTTTTCAAACAAAAAAAACTTCGAAGATAGTTATTATAAGTTACTAACTTTAGAACTATCGGCATAATATTAGTAGTTAAGAACGTTATTGAAATTATTTTGTCAACAATAGTTATGAAGAGAATGCAATTTAGGGCAGTATTTTAAAAAGTTTTCAATCAGCGAATTCATTTCGGGTGCATTCCGAAATGCGGCTACATTGACTGTGGCTGTAGCAGAACCATAAGAATTTCTATGTGCAACAGCTACTGTACCGCATTTCGGAATGCACCCTTCATTAACCAATACGGGATACTTAAATACAACACAGTAATGTTTGAAATTATTTATTCACCATAATTACATTGGTTATTCTTAGCCAAGACGTTAATCAAACACTGAAAGTATTTTGAACAATTAACAATCACTACCACTGTACAATTAAACAACATTTTTCATCTCCTTACCAATAATTCAATTCTTAAAGAAAATTAAACTGACATATGGATGAATATACAAAAGTTGGGTAACTCGATGTCATCAGTCAATATAACGATGTAGAGGAAAGTAACCAAATATGGAATACCATTTTGTTTTTTGAATAGCAAAAATAAACTATTCATAGTACGAAGGAAATTTTTTTATTAGATGAGAAGATATAATGTACTGCAACACTTAGTGATAGTCTTATGATTTTATTAACTATTTAGAGTATCAAAAACCTAGTTAAATCAAAAAATGAAAAAGGTAGTCAAATATGGAATAGGTACCCCAAATATGAACCATAAGAAAAAGCCACAGCAAATACTTAAAAATATGATAAAATAATGTTTTGTAATACTTAATAACAGTCTCATCATTTACTAAATTGGTTTAGTAGTTAGACTAGTTTAACTAGTTTAAAAAAATCATAAGACTGTTATACCTATTGCAAAAAAATAAAGATTAAAAAAAAATTAAAATAGGTACATATGAAATTGGACATAGTGACCCCCGGGTGGTCCCCGTATCTTGAGTTATCCATCCTATCTAATATATAACATAGATAAAATTTGGTGCAAATCGATTCAGCTGGCTTAAATCTTAAAAAGAAGTATTTGCTGTTTGTAAAACAGCTTTTCTTAAGGCTTTGTATGAAAAATGCTGTTTACCAACCGCAAATCACAATAATAGTTTTTATGTTATAAATCAATACATTTTTGGATATCGGATTTTTTTCTTTATTTTTTGTGTTAGAAAGCGTTTTGAAAAATAAATATAAACACATTAAAAGTATACATTAAACCATAAATTTCGATTTTGACCCGAATATAGAATATTCCATACGTGGACCCCAGTGCTTGTCCATATTTGGAATTTAATGACCTAAGAAATTATTGCCAATATTAAAATAATTACACAACAGAAACAAATAAACAGCCTGGAAATACAAGAACTAGTATATATGCAACCACATAAATATGCGAGTAGAACGTTATCACTCTCGAAATAATAAGAAATACATCGTTTTTACGACCATTAAAATGTTCTGTGCAGCAACCAAACAAATCGCACATGCCATGTCACCGGCCCTACGCCCTACTGACAAGATTGAACCTATACACGTCTAATATAAGTATATGAAACAGAATATGGTTCTGTATTGCCATTTAAATTATTAATTTCGAAGAAATAAAGGAATTCCATATTTGGACCCTATTCCATATTTGGTTACTTTCCTCTATTATTATATTTTGTTTATATTTTATAATTAATTTTAAAACAATTAAAAGCCTTTTATTTGGTCACCCAATTTCAGCTATTCATTTTAAATACAAATTTGTAAAACTTCACAATATATTCTCAAAACGTCAGTACTTTGGCGTGTCACAACCTCCAAAGCGCGCAATCAAAAAGCTGTGTATTAAATATTACCATTAATATAATAAAACTTACTATTTCACTATAATCTGTGATGTATTTAATATTATAATAATCACAACTTTCATAATATAATATACTCACAGTTGTTGTAAAAATAATAAGAAACTTTGTGTTCAGTTTTTTTCGTCAGTCCCTTGTGTGTTGTTCGAATTTGAATTTCCCGCTAAATACCGGTGACTCAAAATTCAAATCCGCGTTAAATTTCAAGGTTGGTACTCAAGTTGGCTGCAAACCGCGCCATTGTTCGGCCGCCATTACTGTGCCGGTGCTAGAGTTGTGTTCGTCGTATGACCACGTGCCGATCCAGATAAATTTTCAGTCCTATGGTGAGTCGCTATTTCCTTGTAAATCTGTGTTATATTTTAACTTATACATAGTTAACTTTCATTTGTTAAAATGTAGCTTTTTGATATTCGAAAGTATAAAAATAAACGTTAGTACTAAACATAACCTCAAATTCATGTTTGTTTAGTCAGTCCGTTGTCTGATATTGCGCCAAAGGACTGACGTGTTTCCAGGGTACTGACTTTTTGAGCGTGTCTAAGCATTTTTTTTTACTTATTTCAGTTTACAACATCATGGCTCCTAAAAAAAAAAAACATGGCTAAGGATAGAGAAGATATATTGAAAAAAAAAAGAGAAGCCGAAAAGGCTCGCTTAGATAGAATTAAAAGCGACCCCATTAAATTAGCTGAATACAAAGAGAAACAAAAGTTGCAATATTTAAAAAAGAAAGAAAAGGGTCAAAGAAAAAATATTGAAGACATGACACCTCGGGAGCAGCGATTAACTAGAAAAGAATGGAAAAAATATTCATCAACGTACAGACAAAAACAACAACTTTTGAAAAATACTACTCATAATTTTGTACGCCAGAATACTCCTCCAAATACTGATGATGAAGCACAACCAATAGTTGGTGAAGTAACAAGGCCCATTGTGAACGAAGATCAAAGAGCAAATGAAGCAAAAAGAAGAAGTGAAAGACAGAGAAAGTTCAGAAATAAGCAATTAAATGTGATGAAAGCAAAGGTTTCGAAACTAAAAACTAAACTGAACAATCAGCGTCAAAAATATAGAAGAGTCAAAATGCAGTTGAAGAAAGTTGTCAAATCTGTGGAAAAAACTCCGAAAACCAGAATTGAAGGAATGAGCGAAGATATAACTAAAAAAAAAGAATTAGTGAAGAAGGCCCTGTTCGGAGAAGCTATCAAAATTCAATTAGAGGAAAACTACACTAAAATAAAGAGTCATGAAGATAAAAGAAAGTTCAAACAAGCTATATCGGGAAATGTGGTAGACAAATACAAATTATGGAGAATACCAAACAAAGTAGTGACTTTTAAAAAAACAGGACATAACCAGCCAAAAAAAAAATTAACGTCAAAGTTAAAGTGCAAAGTCTAGTTGAGCAATTTTTAGAAGATGATTCTAACAGCCGTCAAGCAGCAGGGAAGAAAGAATTCGTGACTCGTAACCAAATTAAAAAACAGAAAAGATATCTACTGGACACTATGAAAAATGTATTTCTTTATTGTGTGCAATAAATTGTTAAATAAATAAATAAATAAATAAATAAAAATCTGCATGAGAAGTTCTTGAAAACCATTCCATTTAAAATGGGTTATTGCCTATTTACCCGACTCCGACCATTTTTGGTGGTTCCCCCTAAACTATCAAACCGTGATACTTGTGCTTGCACGGTCCACGAAAACATGGACCTTCAACTTGCTGCTCTAAAAAAGGCACATATTCTGACAACAGTGAATAATCATCAAAGTATGTTGCAAATGCTTTGTTGCGATCGATATTCTGAAAAATGTCTTGAGAGAACATGTGATGAGTGTTCCTTAAAAACTTTGACTTATGCAGAATTCAATAACTCAAAATCGATCTTAATGCAACAGTGGGTGAGTAAAAAAGAGTCCATAAATGATCTCAAAACAAAGAAAGAACGATTTGTAATGAAATGTAAAAAAGAAACACAAGAAATTTTACCTGGAAATCTCATAAAAAAACTTGAGAATGACATGGCTAAATTTTTCCGGCATTCTTTTAACATAGTACACCAGTATAATGTAATTAAAAAACTGAAAGAATCTTTGTCTGAATACGAAGCCGTGGTGCATATGGATTTTTCCGAAAACTTTTGTACCAAATACAATCAGGAAATACAAAGCTTTCATTTTGGCGGTTCGCGGACCCAAATTTCATTACATACTGTGGTTGTTTACTTGAGAGACTCTACGACTTCACACTGCACTATGTCTTCTAATTTGTCTCATAACGCCGGAGCAATTTGGGCTCACCTAAAACCTGTGCTGACATCACTGCCATCAAACATTCAAAAGATTCACTTTCTCAGCGATGGTCCTGTAACGCAATATAGGAACAAATCTATGTTTTATGTATTGGGCTGTAAACTGCAAGACATGTACCCTAATATTGTGGGATATTCCTGGAACTTTCATGAAGCCGGACACGGGAAGGGGGCACCCGATGGTGTAGGGGGCCACATGCAAGCGAACAGCTGATCAAGTGATTGCTTTAGGAGGTGATATAACTAACTTGACGGAGTTTGTTTCTGTTATCCGCGAGAGATGTCCAGGTATAAAAATGACGGTTATTGAAGGCTGTGATATCGAGCAGATGAATACCTTGATTAACGACAAGTCGTCTCAAATGATCGCCTTTAAGGGGACGCTCTCAGTGCATCAGGTGACCGGCTCAGCTTACATTCCCAATCATCTTACAATGAAGTCACTAAGTTGTTTCTGCGACGCTGACGCATGCAATCATTTCAAGCTAGGATCTATTCATTATCAGACAGAGATAGTGGCTGAACATGGTACACGTATAAATGCTTCTACCATATTTACAGACTCTGAAGATGATGATATACCACTATCCACTTACGTAAGAGACATAGATTATCATTCCAAATTGGATAGGAATCTATCAACACCAGGAGTTAGCGGTTATTCACAACGAAGTCTTTATAGCAGTGGTGATTATGTATTGGTAAAATATATAACAAGGAATACAGAATATCGTTATGCAGCAATCTGCTCTTCTGTTGATTATGAAGAAGGTGAATTGAGAGTAACTTTTCCTCAAAATTTGTACACAGAATGCCACTCTATTTCAATTGAATAAAAGAGATGTAGCAGATGTTCTGATGGATCAAGTAGTTAAAAAATTACCTGCACCAAATATCTTTACAAAAGGTAATAGAGTGCTTTACCAATTTGAAGAGCAGATTGATGTTTTTGAAAAGTAATTATTTTAGTGTTAAACTATTTAGAAGCATTATTTTTATTTTTTGTTGAGAAAAAGATCTCATTTTTATTACTTGCCTATAAGGCAAGATGCCTATAAGGCATAGATTATATTAATATTATGATATTAGACATGTCAGAAGGCTGTTTTGAATACTGTGATAGTATTACTTGGTAACTATTATTAAGTTAACTTAAGGCAGAGAGAGTCATATTTTTGTTTCAATTGTTTGTTGATTACTTAGAAAATGTATATTGTTAAGTAAAACTATCTCAATGTCGTAAAGTTAAGTAAAATAAAGTTAATTAAAGGCTGTTTAAGATTAAAAGTGAGAAAAGAGAGAGTGATACTATTAGTTTCTAAGAGATTTCTTATAAATTTTAATAAATTTCTTGCATATCTTATGAAGTTGTGTGTTTTATCAGTACTTTGTCACCCCCGTCAGTCCCCTGGCAGTCAAATTCGGATAAATCGAAATATCTCCGCATTTACTTTAAAAAGTGACTGGCCCGGCCCTATCACGAGATCGTGGCTAAAGAATATATTCATTAGATTAGCTATCTTATAACCTGAATTTGTAGAAATTTGATTTAAAAACTATGATAAACAAAATATCCTAAAAAGTTACCCAACTTTTGTATATTCGCCCATATTTTAACATGAAATTGTTGAAAAAAACATTTATCTACGATTGATTTACAATCACTTTCGATGTGGACGACTTTAGCAAACCTAGATGCGAAACAGTGGCCCAATATTTTTTCTTGAGCATTTGAAAGTTGGTGCCGTTCAGCTTCTTAACCAGTTGATTGTAAACCTTCAGACTGCCGATGGTTCTAATATCTTGGCAAATACCTTTTCCGAACTTAAAACAAATCACCGGTGATGGTCCCGTTATGCCATGCCGCCTTTGTAATTCATAGGGCAGCCATTGTAATAATGAAAGTAACATACATTTATGTGCAAAAAGTAGTAACACTCATATCAAAAAAAGACTTATTCACTTCATAAATATAGAAATCTTGTCAAACCATTCCTCATAGTATGTTGCGATGGCCACATAATCGACGTACTGGGCCCATATCCTGCCACAAAATAAGATGCCGATATTTTAACTGACCAATTCAGCGATGCATCTTATCCTTTAAGAGAATATTTTAGAGATGGTGATGTATTTATTTTGGATAGAGGCTTTCGGGACAGTATTTCCCTATTGGAAAGTCTAAATTACTCTGTGCATTACCCTCTGTCAGTTCAGCAAGGTGAATATCAATTAACAATAGACGCGGCAACTTTGTAGCGGTCGCACGTTTACCTGATACCTGCTCGTGCACGATAGCTTGAATCACTAGTGATGGGCACACGCTCCCGAACTCGATATCGATATTTTCTATTTTTATAAAGTGTTCTCAAATATGGAACGATTTTTAGTTAAATCTTATTCAAATCCTTCGCTTTCGGCGAAAAGAACTGCTGATCCTGAATTGCTGAATCCTCAAGAATGGAAATTGCCCAAGGTCACTGCCCGGCAAATGCACCCAAGGCCCTCGCCTAGAGTGAATACCACCAACAGGTTTAGTACTCTTACTGTGGACAACAACGACCCCTCAGCTGAGCGACTGCAGAAGGCCACCACGACTAAACCATCATCCACCAAGGTACCCCCTATCTTCCTTGAATTAAATAATGATTGGACGCATAAATTTGTCGAAACTCTTATTATGCGATACACTAAAGAATTCCATATACAGTACAGACAACAAAAGATGATTGCTGTCTATTGCCACTCTCCTCTTGGTCATCAATTATTAAAAGATGGACTTCGCTCAGAGCATGCAAATTTTCATACTTTCGCAAGAAAGGATGAAAGAATGCCTAAATCTGTCATTTTTGGACTCCCTGACTATGCTGAGGAACAACTCATTGATGAACTAGCCTCTCTCGGCTTTAAGGACGCTGTTATTCGAAAATTCAAGCTGTCGAATGGGATGGAAAACTCATGCGCCCCTTTTTTAGTCCAACTCCCAGCCGGGGCGAATATTGCCGCTTTTCGGAAAATAAAATACTTGATGAATTGTTCCGTTCAAATTAAAAGATATAAAGCAACAAACGCTCTTGGTACGCAATGCTACAGATGTCAACGTTTTGGTCATTTCTCCAAAAACTGTAATTTATCTCCCCGTTGCGTGAAATGTATGGAATCTCACATCTCTGCAGAGTGCCCTAAGAAAGAGAGAGTATCCCCTGCAAAATGCTGTAACTGTGGTGAAGACCACCCAGCTAATTACAGAAACTGTGCTAAGCGCATCGAATATCTCAATCAATTAGAAGCCAAAAAGGAACAGCTAAAGATTATTAGAGAATCAAAACGTCTACCCAAATCCTCCACTGCTGATGGACGAAGTTGGGCTGCTGTAGCAGCTGCATCGAAGACTGAAGATGCTGGGAATATAAATATTGCGCCGACTAATGCTCCACTGGCCAGTGCTAAACAACATGATGACGCTACGGCTGAAATGCTAAGCATTCTTATGACTATTAAGTCGCTTAAAGGACAGTTCACTGCTTGTTCCAATATGATGGACAAAGTCATACTAATTCTATCACATCTAGGTCAATATGTCTAGTGCTAAAGAACTCCGAGTGTTGTACTGGAATGCCGATGGCATTAATACTAAACTTGATGAACTTATCCAAGTAATTAGTAAGCTTAATATTGATATTGTTGGTTGCCCTATCCGAAACCAGGTTAGCGGGCGGTACGGTTCTCAGCATTCCCGGATATAGTTGCTACAGGCAAGACAAAATGCCAGGTGACTGGGGTCAAGGAGTGGCCATCTTGATTAAATCTAATATTCCTCATACTCAAGCACAACTACGCAACACATGCCATTTCGAGTGTGTTGGCGTTAGTGTAACTGTTTCCGGGAGTGATGTGGTGTTTATATCAGCTTATCACTCACCCAATTATCCTTTTGTTTTAAACGATCTTGATCTTATTACTAACTCTCAATCTCGTTTTCTGTGCTTAGCGTTGAAGTCCCCCGACTTCAACGCTAAGCACACATTTTGGAAATGTGACTCCATAAACCAACGAGGTGGTGTTCTTTACAACCATATGCTAGAAAATGACTACATTATCCTAGCCCCACCGACCCATACGCTGGTGGACTACAACAGTGACTATGCGCCATCAACACCTGACTTGTTGCTTACTAGGAATATGGCAAATTTATCAGAGCTGGTCACCTTAGAGCGTCTCTCATCAAATCACCTACCTGTTTTCTTTTCTATTGGAGGAGAAGTTCCTCGTAAACCGTATACTCGCTACCGATACCAGGATGCTAACTGGAAAGGCTACAGACAATATCTTGACGACAACATTGTACTCTCATCTAAAACATTTACAACCACGAGTGAAATTGACCGAAATATACGTCTTCTCGAAACGGTTACGACAAATGCACGCGATAGATATGTACCTCACTCGTTCTCCGATCCTATTCTTCCTAAGCTCCCAAACGAGATAATAGCTTTAATTTCACGCAAAAATAACATTCGACGAAGTGCGCGCAAAGAGCCTAATGGTCTTATAAAAAAAATGTTATTTAGTCAGGTTAATTACCTGTGCGCCACAATTAAAAAGCTTGTAAAAAATCATGAAGACCTTAAATGGAATGAGAAACTAGCAAAAGCTGAAAATCCTGGGACTGACATATGGCGTATAGCTAAGTCTCTTAATCCAATCTCACAAGTTATACCTCCCTTGCGTAAAGATGATGGCACCACAACTGTTACAAATGAGGACAAATGTGAACTGTTTGCCGATACATTCGCACAAAATATGACCCTTACTAGTTGTTGGACAAGCGACGCCGATACGGAAAATGCAGTTGGGGAATCAGCTGTTTTAATTGATAATCACTGTCATAGTGAACTTACTTGCGCCGTTACACCAAGGGAAATAAAAAAGTATATTTCAAATCTAAAGTCTAATAAGTCTCCGGGTAACGATAATATAAGCAATATTTTAATAAAAAACTTCTCTCAAAAATGCATTGTTCTACTTACAAAAATTTTTAATGCTTGTCTAATTCATGCATATTTTCCACAATGTTGGAAAACAGCAAAAGTTATTGTAATTAGGAAACCTGGAAAAGATCCTGGCATGCCGAATAGTTATCGTCCAATTAGCCTCTTACCATGCCTTGGTAAACTTTTCGAAAAAGTTATAGCGCATCGAATAAACAAGCTCACAAATGATACCCTGATCTTAGAACAATTTGGATTCCGCAAAAATCACTCGACAACACAACAACTTGCGCGTGTAGTAGAACACGTGGCTCATCATCTTAACCTTGGACAATCTACTGGTATGTTTTTACTTGACATTGAAAAAGCGTTTGACACAGTTTGGCATGCTGGGCTGCTCCACAAACTTCGTGTCATGAATTTACCCCTTGGCTTAATTAAATTAATTAAATCGTATCTCGAGAGTCGCTCTTTCCAGGTTCACATAGGAGATCTTGCATCTAGACCGAGGATCATGACCTCTGGATCTTATTATTAGTCGTTTACAACTCTCCCTAGATTCCCTTTGCAAATACTTTACTCTTTGGAAATTAAAACTTAACAAAATTAAAACTGAAGCAATACTTTTCACAAGAAAGCGTAGATTTCCTATAAGACAGCTAGCAATAGCAGACTACAAAATTCCTTGGTCCAAGTCAGTTAAATATCTAGGGTTGACCCTAGATAGTAAAATAAATTGGACGCCTAATACAGAAATCTTACATCGAAAAGGTCTTGCAGCCATGAATGCCCTAAACCCTATATTTAACAGAAAAGCGAAGCTCAGTCCCAAAACTAAGCAAAAATATACTCAACCTTAATCCGTCCCTGTATCACTTACGCTGCTCCTGTTTGTTTGGTCAAGTACTTGTGAAACTAACCATAAAAAACTTCAAACTATCCAAAATCGAGCTTTAAAAATATCTCACAATACTAGGTTTTACACAAATCTCAGACGTTTACATACAAAAATAGGGTTTCCTATACTAAAAGAATTTATCCTGAAACTAGCCAAAACATTTTATATATATAAAAATCCCATGCACCTCAACAACCTGGTTTCATCAATAGGAGCAACTCGTTTACAAAATCTATCGTATGCTAAAACGTATCATCGTTATCGACTACCGCACCATCACTTCTTGCACAACACTACGTGACGTAGGCGCATCGACGCGCTGGCCGATACTATTGCAATATCGTTGTTTATTACGCGCTCGATGCATTATTGTATGCAGTTTTTTTTGTGTCTTACTCGGCAGTACCTACATATTCTCTATAATTATTATAAGTTATTTTAGTTAAAGTATCTGCCTACTTATCTTACACATCCGTATCAGTTGATATTTTTGTGAATAATAAGTAATGCTAATGTACCTATTGTCGACATAGTAAAAAATGTAAATTGAAATCAATCCTTACATACCTAAAAATAATGTAAATGGCTGTTTGCCGTAGTGTATAAAGATTGTTAGTGTTTATTTTATTTTTTTAACCCCGTTGTTTAAATAGTTATAAAAGCAGCATTGTATGCTTATAAAATTATTATATGTTAAACTAAATTAGTTATTACTAATGATTTGTAAAAGTTTATGTTAAATTAATAAAGACTTTTTAAAAACAAAAAAAACAATTAACAATAGAAAATGCAAATGAATCTCGCAAAGTGACATTATGCCGTTGGGTCGTGGAGGTAGTGAATGGGCGCTTCAAGCGGGATTTTAAACTGCTGCGACAGTAATATTTTAATAGGGCCTCAAAACATTTAATGATTGATTTCAAAGTCGCAGCAGCCTTAATAAATTGATTTCACCCTGTTTTGGTTGACAGAGATGATGCAAGGTAATCCATCGATAATCCAAGAAAAAATTTTCACTAATAACTCTTTGGCAGATTTTGTAGATGCTAATAATTTAAACAGGAGACGGGCACAGTTTCAAAGTATAACAAGGAAAGTTTTTAAAGTAAAATTTAAAAACCAACTGCTACTTTTTTCGATTAACTTTTATTTGTGTGTTAACGACCACTCGGCCGTAGGCTTGTTTTCATCATTCGCAAGCCTGCCTAACATTTAGATAATTATGACTCTATAATTGTTTAAATATTATCTTAATTTGAGCATCTGAGGACGTTTTAAAGGCAAGATATTTGTTACGCAAGCGAAAAAATTTCGTTTCAAAGTGCATGCAGTGATAACCCCTGAGCATCTTTAATAGATTACCTAGCACACCTATATATATATATATGAGTTCTTCAATTGCTAGAGATACTCTCTCAAGTGATGTGTTCTGAGGCAGTTTTCCTCTCGCTAGCTAAAAAAGCTTTAAATGCAATGACGTTGCCGAAGAAGTACGCAGTAGTTAAGCTTACAGGAGTTATTTCGCCAGACGGAAATCCTTATAAGTGTGTGCCAGAAGTTTCAAAGTTTCGATGAAGTGATACTGCCTTACCCCACGTCGGAACAGCTGCCACTTTCAATGGATCTTATCATTAATTACGCGCCACCGGTTCTAAGTTGGCCGAATCACGTGGCTACTTTTATCTGTAAACTCGGTAAGTGTCATTTTTGGACAAAATGTTAGTTATTATGTCAGCAAACTTGTGATTCGTATGCATTTTGTTTAAGATACTTACGATCAAGGATTGTTCTTCATCAGACACGTGGATGACACTATGTTTGAAGAATATGCTCTTATGGTGTGGCGAGAAATTAGTCGTGAAGTCAGAGAAAGGCAGAGTCATAAGCAGTCTATGTTTCGTAAAGTGTGGGAATGGTTTTTGAGCTTTTTGACTAATTAAAACACCAAAGAATCGGAATTATCTTCATTTATAGACATAGTGCTTACAAACTTATCGTAAGTATTTAACTAGTTTCTACGTGAATGTAACGTGATGTACTTTTGAAGGGCTTCAGCAGCTTCTTGAAAAACAGGACGCAAATGATGAGACTCTCTCTGTTACCAAACAAGGCATTTGACCTTATTTGATCAATAGATCGCCGATACTGTCGTTTAGTGTCAATTTCACAATTAGTGGTGATTGATGATCTATTATCGATCGTAGAAAACTCTTCTAGTTTTTGCTTACTGAAATTATTGTTCTTCCGACCTGCAGGATCGGTAGTTTGCTGTTGGCTATCCATGCCACACTAATCACTAATATACTATATTCATTCTAGATTTCAATGTATGGGCAAAACGGCAAAATTTATAATTATAATTTATTGCTGCTATGTGATACCTATATACGAGTATATTAAAATACACGACTCTCCCGCCCCCCCGCAATCCGTTTCACCCCTCCCCCCCTTGAAAAGTGTCCATTTTACAGATTTTCTCAATTTTTTTTCAGGAAAACTATACAAGCTAGGACAAAATGGTCAAAGACGGAATTACTTGTCAATAAATTACCTACAAATAAGTACATCTATTCATTTCGATACCATTTATAGTTTCCAAGCTATGGTGCATCAAAGATTACTAAAAATTGATAACTAGCAAATAATCACAATTTAAATACTCGCGCGCTAATTCCGTTCGGAATTTGCGGCGTTGCCGTTCTTGGCAGAGCGTCGCCCGTGCGTGACGCTTAATAACCGCTGTTTGGACAGTCTTTTACTTCATTCTCCGTAGTCAACAGTCATGAACAGTGTTAAAGTGCATTTGTTTGAACTTAAAATACTAAAAGCTTTAAATTCGTTGCCATAATTACGTGGTTTATAGTGGAAAATTGTTTTCTCGTGATCTTTCGTGAACTATAAATGCTATTTTCTTTAATTTCGATGCGTTACGTGTTTTATCATGGAAAACTGTTTTATATGTAAACTCTCTCTAACCCAAGGAGAAACAGTGAATGTGTCAAAAGGAATAACAAATCTCATAAATGCAAGTCTAAAAAGAAAAGATGGAAAACACGCTGGCCTTGAAAATATTCAGACGATTAAAGTACACACGATTTGCAGAAGGGAGTATACTCGAGACCGCAAAATCCAGAAATACCTCGATGGTACTCAGTACAGTTTCAGAACTCAGAGCACCTCGAGTGATGTGAAACTGCGCTCCAGCAATAAATTGGATTTAAAAAGAAAATGTCTTTTGTGCTCATTAAAATGTGACTTGACGACAGAAATAAGAAAAAGAGTCGAACACAAACGAAAAATTCATGTAATTCAATCAATGGCGATGAAAACTACTTTATTGGAAAAGGCGGCTGCTAGGAATAACTCTTGGGGTCTTGAAGTTATTACGCGAATCCTAGGCGTGATTTGTTTAGTAGCTGAAGAAGCACGTTACCACGAGGATTGCTTTGCAAGATTTTCTTCTAATGTATCCACGAGAAAAGGTGCTGGGCGACCTAAAAATGAAAGTTTGGTCCACGCATTTCAAGAACTATTTAGTTTTATCGACTCCTCTGACGAGTGCCAATTTCGTTTGGATGAGCTCTTGAAAATACTTGACAAATAGTTAGCTCCCGAAGCTTCCATTAGTGTGCGAACATTAAAAAGAGAACTGTTTGAAAAGTATGACGACGGTGTATTTTTTGCAAGTCTGCACAAGAAAACAGTAGCGTGTTTTCGTGGATCTGCTTTAAAGCTAATTGGTACGATAATCGAGCGAGCACAGAAGTGGATGAACGATGAAGAATAGTTGAAACAGCTGCTGCAATAGTACGCGAAGACGTAAGAACTATGCCCTATGATAATTCAGTTTATCCAGATATTACCAATTTTATGCAAGACGTCAACAGTATGGTCCCTGAAACATTGAATGTTTTTTTGAAAGCCGTTATCGCTGAAGGCAAAAAGACGAAACAAGAAAAAGTTGCGAAAACCTGTAACATCAATCGCTCACTCTATTATAACTGCAACAAGGCCTCGTTCTTTTTCGTCTCCGTTACAGCTTGGTCTTGCCGTTTACTTGTTTCGCAAAGCAGGCTCAAAAAGTATAATAGACATCGTTTCAAGTCTGGGGTATTGTTCCAATTATAGAGAAGTTACACTATTTGAGTCTTCCGCCGTTCAATCCTGGGAACCACTAATATAAAACGAATCTTTTTCACAATTTGTTTTCGATAATGCCGATTCTAATATCGCTACTTTGACTGGCAAAGGAACCTTTCGTGCTATGGGCGGAATCAGAACGATTACACCTAGTAGCGCAATAAAGCCACAAACAGTAGAAAAACTGTCTAAAATTCCAACTGCTAATGAAATTTATGAAGCGCGAAAAATACTACAACTGACTTTTCAAAGGTACAATGCAATAGTACGCGAAGACATAAGAACTATGCCCTATGATAATTCAGTTTATCCAGATATTACCAATTTTATGCAAGACGTCAACAGTATGGTCCCTGAAACATTGAATGTTTTTTTGAAAGCCGTTATCGCTGAAGGCAAAAAGACGAAACAAGAAAAAGTTGCGAAAACCTGTACATCAATCGCTCACTCTATTATAACTGCAACAAGGCCTCGTTCTTTTTCGTCTCCGTTACAGCTTGGTTTTGCCGTTTACTTGTTTCGCAAAGCAGGCTCAAAAAAGTATAATAGACATCGTTTCAAGCCTGGGGTATTGTTCCAATTACAGAGAAGTTACACTATTTGAGTCTTCCGCCGTTCAATCCTGGGAACCACTAATACAAAACGAATCTTTTTCACAATTTGTTTTCGATAATGCCGATTCTAATATCGCTACTTTGACTGGCAAAGGAACCTTTCGTGCTATGGGCGGAATCAGAACGATTACACCTAGTAGCGCAATAAAGCCACAAACAGTAGAAAAACTGTCTAAAATTCCAACTGCTAATGAAATTTCTGAAGCGCGAAAAATACTACAACTGACTTTTCAAAGGTACAATAGAAAAGGAATCGAAGAAATTCCTTTAAATGACGTGTATTCTGCGGGTGTGTTTGAAGAAGTGGCTCAACCATCTAACCAAGACATGGGATGGATGCTTGGACACTTTTTTGAAATACCAGGAATGTCTTTATGGCAAGGATTTATGGAAAAATTGACCAACGAAATGCCTTACATAAAATCCATAATTTTACCACTACCATTTGTCAATCAACCGCCGAGTGAGTATAGCACTGTGCTTACGGATTTAACTTATGCAGCAGAAGAAGCAAAAAAAAGCATTCAACAAACATGTTTTGTGACGTTTGATCATCCTTTATACATGAAAGCCAAAGATTTAGTTGCCATTGATAGCTGTGAGTCAGGTGGTACACTTTCAAATGTAGTAGTCAGATTGGGAGGTTTCCACATGCTCATGTCGTTTTAGGGGTCCGTAGGTACTTTGATGGAAGGCAGTGGTCTCTCTGAATTATAGGCCACAGTGTACGCACCTGCATCAGTCAAACATATGATGTCAGGTCATGCCTATGCTAGGGCTGTTAGAGCTCATTGTACGACATTACGAGCTCTTTCGGATCTCATTCTTGAACGAATGTATATGGAACAATCTGATAAAGATCACATAACAGAACTTCTTTCAAATGCTCCAAATTATGATTTGCTACAAGATGATGAAACAGTCACAAAGCTCAAATCAGCATATATTGCCCACATTTGTTCGCTTCGAGATATTGGAAAAACCTCACAGCTATGGTTGCAGTACTGTGAACTTGTAATCATTATTTTGCATTTCATTCAAGCAGAAAGAACAGCAAATTGGGATCTTCATAAAAAATGTGTTAAGGCAATGCTCCCAATTTTCCATGCAACCGGACATTTTCCATATGCAAAAGCTTGCCAATTATATCTGCAGGATATGGAATCTTTGAAAGATATAATGAATCCAAAAGAATATGAGCAATTTACAAAGGATGGTTTATTTACTATTCGGCGATCGGAGAAACACTGGTGTGGCACGTGGACTGATATGACAATAGAGCAAACCCTTATGAGGAATATGAAACGTGTCGGTGGTGTTACCCATGGACGAGGGTTCCAAGAAAGTGTACTGAATAAATGGATAATTGGGCTTCCAGTTTCTCATTTCATTTGCGATAATGTTGAAAATTATTGCGAGATTCGATCTGCCAGCAGCAGTCAACATGCAGAACTTAGGGACTCGAGGATTAAACAAGATCAGCACGATTATGAGAAGTTTATTCAATGGCTTCGAGTTCACTCCCCATTCATACAAACAAAGAATCTTTTATCACTATCGAGTGGAACAGTCGCAGATGAGCAAGTCAACTGCTTTGAGGCAAAATCGATTGGAGAAGAAATCCTACAAAAGACGAAAGATGAAAGATGGAACCAAATTCGGAGACGTCAAGTTAAAACGCATTCATATCGTCAAAACGATCTCACATTCTAGCAAATCAGTAAAAACACTTGGAAATGAAGATGTTACAAAAGTTGACACAACTCAACTATTCCAAAGAATTGTCTGTACCATCCACTCCCCAAAAGATTTACGCGACTGTTTTTGTCATGAATTGGTGACAGTACCTCTTTCGTTGTTTGAAGAAAACGGAGGGATGAGAAAAACAAAAAATCAGCCCTATACGACATATTTAATAATGTCCCTGAACCGACACTGGATAGCGATCGATTTTACGTTTTAGATGGCGGTTCTCTAATACATAGAGTGATTTGGCCAAAAGAAGGGACATACTCTGATATTTACACCGCTTATGTGAGGTACATTAAAAAATGTTACGGAGAGAAGGTTGTCCTCGTATTCGACGGCTATGGCGAAAACTGTAAAAGCAAAAAAAGCTCTGAAAGGTTGAGACGAATGCTAAACCGAAAGTGTCCAGAAATAGAGTTTAATGAACAGAGTCGTATAACTGAAACAAAAGCAAGTTTTTTAAGTAATCTTTTGAACAAGGAAAGATTTATTTTGCAGCTTAGCAAGCGACTGAACAACGAGGGGATAAGCTCGCTAACAGCAAATGATGACGCAGATATGCTCATTGTTCATACGGCAATAGAATAAGCCGAAAGAAACGAGAATGTCGTAGTGGTTGGGCAAGACATAGATCTGTTGGTTCTTTTACTGGGTCTTACTCCACTACACAAGAATATATTCTTGCTGAAAGAGGGCCAAGGGAGTGTAAACAAGAGACTTTATAGCACCCGAAGCTTAATAGAAGGAAATGTGGTCGAAAATTGCAGGGAATCGATCCTCTTTCTGCATGCCATAAGTGGTTGCGATACTATTTCAGCATTCTACGGCAAAGGAAAAGTTCAGTCTATTCTGCTTGGTAAAAAGATCGACTTGCAAGATACGATAAACGTTTTCAATAACCCGGATGCCTCACACGAGCAGGTAAAAGAAGCGGGAGAAAGATATATTCTCGCCTTGTATGGGGCTAAGCAAACCGAGAAAACTTTAAACGAGTTACGATACGTCCATTTCAACAAATATGTTGGTCTGACGAACAATACGGTGATATTATCAAAGTTACCACCTTCATCAGGGGCAGCTTTTCAGCATTCAATGCGTACTTTTCAATAAACGTAAAAACAAGTTTTAAATTCAACATTTTTAAGGTTATTAAGGTTTACTTACATCGTCTGACTCATTATCATACCACAAACTTCAAAATGTACAAGAATGTCACGTAATCTAGATTTATTTCTTCACAAAATTAACTTACGCTAGAAATGAATTTTCGGGGTTGTTATGTGATACGATTTCACAAATTGAAAATTTAAGGGAAAGAGTTTCTAAATTTCGACTTTAGAAACAATCCTGTTATGGATGATGTCTGCCAACACAGAATCGATCGAGGACTTAGTCAAACGACGGGAGGAGAAAAGAACAGAAAGCTTATGATGCCATGTTCTTCTGAACGCTGTACTTCGAGTAAAGTTTTCTGTTGCAACATTTTCACTGAAGAAATGCGGATGAAAATATTTGATGAATTTTGGGCGATGACATGGAAAGAAAAAAAGCTCTATGTTTTGACCCTGATTGACACCATAGACACACAACGAAAGACTAAAGGTGCCGGCAGTAATAGTAGACGTAGTGGAAGCAAGATTTACCACTTAAAAGCTGCCAATAGTAAAGTACGTGTGTGCCAAACTATGTTTTTGGGCACGCTCGGAATCAAGGAATGGACTTGCAGATATTGGTTGGGCGAAAGAGGAAGTAGAGGGAATTCTCAAGAAGCTTCAGCTCAAGTTGATGGACAGGATGAACAACTAACAAAAAAACTTTCTGTTTTGAATTTCTTCCAAGAAATCCCCAAACTTCCATCGCATTATTGCAGGAAATCGAGCCAAAAGCTGTATTTAGAACCCATTATCCAATCCAATGAAACAACGGAGTTGAAAGTAATACTATAAATTTAAAATATTTGTAATTCTTTTTCAGAAAAGAAAATCCTGCCAGCTGAGTGTTCATAGACTGCGGATATCATATTATTCTACGATGAATTATTTGATTCACTCAATGGCAGTTTTGAAAATTCAAAGAAGAGGAGTGGAAAAAATTTATTAAATGCAGTGACACCAAAATCTGACCATGGCAATGTTTGGTCTAAAGCAAAACTAGTATTAAGTACCACGAAATTTGTAAGCAGTTTTGCAAAAACACAGGACATGCAGGTCACAGTTCCAACAATAAATAATTGGTTCCGTACGATCAACAATGCTGAATACCTCATAGAGAAACTATTAAATGAATACAATATAAAATCTGTGTGGATGAGGCATTTCAACCAGGATCCACTAGAGAATTTCTTCGGATCGATTCGAAGCCATGGCTGCAGAAATACTAACCCAACTGCAGCTGGCTTCGAATCATCCTTTGCTGCATTATTAATTAATAATTTAAGTGGCCAGCACTCTCCTGGCTCTAACTGGACGATAGTTGCCAGACAATTTTTAAAACAATGGAATGCCTGTTCAAAAAAAGATCTGAAAGAGATCCTGTGCCCACCGAAGCAATTCATTTTGATATACAAAATAATTTAATTGAATTTGAAGAAAAAAAAAATTATCCTCTAATATTTGCTACATTACAGTACGTAACTGGTATTTTATTAAGAAAAACGAGGAACGTTTTTAAAAATTGTACATAATGTTTTTATGAAGAAAATAATTCTAGTGAATACGTAAAAGTGAGAGAATATAAAAAAGGCAAGAAGTATTTGACTTATGCAAATAATAATTTAGTTAAACTTTTTTCGAAAGTGCAAGATATAATAACACATGTCTTCAAAAACCAATCAATACAGCACGGCCTTGATAATCCGTACCCCAGCTCGTCCGAACGCCTCTATAATCCGAACGACCCCCCTTACCCCTGCGCAACCGCCATTTCTCACAGTTTCTGTCTCGCAGTGCCACGCAGTGCGTTTTAGATAACACACGTATCGCTTTTTCGTCCGCCCGCGCGCCTTTCCGCCATTTTATTGTGTTGGCGTCTCAAATTTGCATCATGGCCTCAACATCGAAAAAAAGAAAACATGTGACGCTAACAATTGGACAAAAGTGCGAGATTTTGGACAAGATTAAAGAAGGCATCTCTTCATCAATTCTCGCACAGCAGTATAACGTTGGAAAAGCTACAATTACAGATATCAAACACAAGGAGGAAAAAATACGATCATTTGTAATAAACACAGAAAAGGGTCCAGGTGCTAGGAAAACCTTGAAAACTCCTGAAAATCCTTTGCTTGAAGATGCTTTATTTACGTGGTTCATAGAGCAGCGAAGAAAGAACGTCCCTTTGTCTGGAGAGATACTGATGCAGAAAGCTACGTTTTTCCATGAACGACTTGGAAGAGGAGAGTTTGTGGCTAGCAGAGGATGGTTAGATAATTTTAAGAAAAGACATGGTATACGCCAACTTAAGGTAAGTGGCGAAAAATTGTCGAATAATGAAGCAGCTGTAAAGCCATTCCAGGGCAAATTCATGGATGTAATAAGGGAACAGGATCTGTCTGCAGACCAAATCTATAATGCTGATGAGTCAGGCCTGTACTGGAGATCGATACCAGATAAAACATTGGCGTCGGCATCAGAAATTAGGGCCCCAGGTTCCAAAGTGTCGAAGGAGAGGATCACATTTATGCCATGCGCGAACGTAACCGGAACGCACAAACTGTCCTTGCTGGTTGTAGGCAAAGCACAAAGGCCACGTGCATTTGCAACAGTCAGAAAATTACCAGTTCATTACAAAGGTCAAAGAAGTGCTTGGGTTACAAGACCAATATTTATGGAGTGTCTGAAGGAACATTTTATTCCCGAAGTGAAGAATTTTTTATCAAAAAAGAACTTACCGTTAAAAGCACTGTTACTTCTTGATAATGCACCAGCCCATCCACTCGAAGACGATCTGCAGTCGATTGATGAAAATTTTACCATTTTGTACATGCCCCCCAACTGCACAGCCCTTATTCAACCTATGGATCAAAATGTGATCCAGAACATTAAAGTGAATTACAAGAAGAAACTCCTGTTGCAAGTTTTTGGCCAACAATAAGTTAATCCAGAATGTACAGTAACTGAAGTGCTTAAACAAAACACAATGAAAGATGCAGTATTTTCACTAGCTCAATCTTGGGAGCAATTGTCACCAAATCTAATTAAAAAGTCTTGGAAGCCTCTGTGGCCCCTGCTTTTCGAATCAGAGGGAATGTCTGGCCAAGGTGTGGAAGATTTTGATCCTGAAGATGACTTACCGTTGAGTATTTTCCAGAACAGAGGATTGTCTGAAGCAGATATTAATAATTTCTTGGTTAGCAACGATGACATTGATTGTCAGGAGCCCTTGACTGATGAAGACATATTAAGACAAGTAACAGATCAGCAAGACAACGAAAACGAAGAAGAATTGGAGACATCGGAATCAGTTGCAAGGATCCCACATACTCAAGCTGTGTCTTGCTTAAATACTTGTTTGGAATGGGCAGATGAAGTCGACATTTCTATTCCGGAAAAAATGCTGTTACGTAAATTAAGGGATAAAGCATTTTCTATGTCACTAAATACTACTCGTCAGAGCACTATATTGGAATTCTTTAAAAAAGTGTGATTAATAGCATCGTATCTAATATACATCTAACGTACATACTTCAATAAACACATTATAATGTAAAATATTTTTGTTTTACATGTTTCCAAAAATCCCTGTCAAAATTTTAACATACCTACTATAATCCGAACGCTTCGTGCATCCGAACAGGGTATAAATTTTCGGTGTTCGGATCATCGAGGCCCTGCTGTAATTGTAAATTTAAAAACTTTTTAAAAAACTTCTATATGTAGAGCTGGACTTTCAAATATTTGATTGTGAGAAACATAAATCTGACAATATTGAATATAAGTATGTATGTTGGAACTGTCCTGTATATTCTTTATTTTCAATTGGTGCAGAGACAAATAAAATTATTAATGGCACCAGACTAGATTTAGATAATGAAGATAAGGTGAAAATGCTAGCCTACAATTATTATAATAAGAGAAAACATTATAAAAAATCATCCGGCCATTAAATTGCAGTTTTATTTTTCTGAATTCCATTCTCTCTTAATCAAAGTAATTTCCAAGAGTCGAAGCAATCTACTTTTGGAAATAGCTTGATAAAAAACATTCAAAAACATTCCTTTGACCGCCCTGTATGACTTTAGGGTGGGATGTCGTATGCCGATAGATGGCGTTAGTATTGTCACTTTGAGTGATGTCTCTATACCCTATATATATACCTTGTCTAAAATAGGATGATAATTTTGACAATTCACAGTAGGGATGGGGTAATGTAAAATCGTTAATGAATCTATTCGATTATCGATTATCATTCTCATAGAACTTGGAATCGATAGTTGCATGGTTATTCAGTACATGTTATACAAAATAAACTATTTATTTTCTTTTGACATAATAATTTATTAATACGACATTATAAACCCTTCCACAACGACGATTTCGACCCGTGCGTATTTTTATTTAATCAGTCAGCCTATTCCGTAGAATACGCGCAAGTTGAAATCGTTGTTGTGGAAGGTCTCTTTGGGTGAAATCCAAACAAGGAATTAGAGTTGTAGTTGCAAAAAACAACTTAATTATCAAAATATTAATTTTAAATGTTCGATTATTTTATTTGAATGCCGATTTACGATTGTCTGTTGTTATTCGTTATTCGTGGCACTTCACTGAAGGGGCGGGGCCTGTCTATGAAGTACGATATTATCCGTAGTACATTTTACCGAAATAAAACATGAAACTTCATGGGTGTGCGCCAAGGACCAACAATTAGTGAGCTGTCAAAATTATCATCCTATATTAGACAAAGCATAAGTTACTCTATGCAATGTTGAGTGAAGACTTACTTTGGCAGGAAACTTAACAAAAACATACAACCAAGAGTTCAAGTTCTAAATAATATATTTTTCAGTTATTCACATACACTGTGTATTCAACTAAGCTCACACAAAGAATGAACTCTAATATTTCGTCGCAACCTCTTGTTTTTATTTCAACAAGTGGAATTTATCGCCGTGCCGGGATTTCCGGGTACACACAATTGTAATTTGGCCGTGGATATTTGTGCATCATACACTTGGTCTTTTCAATTTAATCGTTCATTCAATACATATATCCATTCGTTCTTTTATTCATTTAATAGGTGTAAATAGCCGTTACGATAGTAAAGAAACGGTGTAAATCGGTGTAAAGAGCGCGTTGGACGAATGACTTAAAACGAAAAGACCAAGTGTATGATGTACAAATAGAAAGTCAATTGACCGATACTGCTATGGACTTACTACCCGATTCCGCAGTGCAGTGACAGTGCAGATACTAATCACTGTCACCGCTCTCATGACGATTGGTTGGTTTGCTCAAGCTTCGGTCTGTGGTTTTGGTGCCATCTGTGCCATCACATGCAGTACGACATGAAATTAATTCAAACGAATAGCATTGAGACCTCGAGGAAAAGGGATTCCCCTGCTGCTAAACAAATAACGCAACTTTATTGGAATTAATTGAAAAACTGTCCCGCGGGTCCACCACCTGAAGAGACCTCCGGATTCCGAAAAGGCTTGCCGCGGCGCCGGCGACGTCTGTAGCTGCCCCCACTTCGGCGATATACCGCGCCTGGAAGGCGCCCCTACGCGTGGTCGTTTGCCGGGCTTCACCCAACGTTGGGCTTACGCGGTGCGCTTGACCTCAGGGGGCGTGAAGAAGGCGCCAACTCCAACGATCACCCCATTGTAACGGGGTGCGAAACACTACCACCAAAGGGCAACACTGACCATATATGGCATTGGATCGGCATCGTTTATAACTATTGAGGCCTGATGCCCAGGGTTGAAGAGGACGAAGACAACTTACCATATGCCACTGGAACAGGACTAGTGCATACAGGATCTCGGATTACAGTGTCGTTAAAAGATCTAGTGCAAGTTTCTCAACCAAGTGAAAAACTAGAATTCATTATAATAATGTTACATTAGAAATAGTATTTTCTCAGCCCAGTTTCTTCTACATTCACCATCATCCCATTTCCTGATTTAGAAAGCCTCGAAGCCTGTGACTAGAATCATAATCTTCATTACACATAGTGATCGCGAAAGACGGTGTTGGTGGAGCATCCTCCTCACCAAGCAGTACCTCATGAGAGTTTAACTTTCTTCGTAACAGAAGACTACTGGCCGAAGGGTGTGGTATTCCAGTGATTTAGATGGCAACCAAAGACTTGGTGCTGCTGAGGCGACGATTCGTGCATTCAAGTGATAAGTGCACACCTAAGATTTTAATTGCTTTTTTATATTAGTTTATTTTACTCTTATGTAGGTATAGTATTTATGTGATAGGTATTGTGATAATTTTCTGTATGATAAAACAAATGTCTATCCTTTGCACAATATATATTGTAAGGATTACCTCTTCCATGGCTACCACCTACCCTACACGCCTTATAAATAGCGAGCAGATTGACGGCAAGCTCCTTTTGCTAATTGGCTCTCGAAATGGACGGACATGCTACAGACCCTCTGTTGGTTCTAATTAAGGTCACGTGAGCTATTTTTCTGATCATTTCCATTCTATATTTCTGTGTATCTGATCTGGACAAGTAGATAATCGTTATAGTGTTTAATTTAGTAAAAATTGCTGTTAATTTTGATTATTTGTATGTGAATTGTAAATTTATTCGTTTGATACAAAATATAAGAGGGTTTTCTGTTGTCTTGTTTTTTTTTAATTAATTTGGCCGTAGTTCCTAAAAATATTTTCTTAATTTATCCTTTGCACATCTGCCTGCTGCATGTCTCTCTCCTGGTCTGGTTTTCTGTATCCAGTCTGGAGGGTGTCACTACTCTTGCAGTTTCAGTGCTGGATTCTATCAGCTAGCACAAGGCATTTTGTTGGTGTAGCAAAGGGGGCACTGAGAGTAAAAGATTTTGCGAAAAGAAACTCTTAGAAAATTTTCAACTTTTAATAATGGGATGTGATAGGGGAGACCCTCAGGACGTTTATTCTCAAAATGTCCAGTGGTAATAAAACGTCCAAGTTGCATTGGACATTATACCACTGGACATTTTGCAACTTGGACATTTTGAGACTTGGACATTTTAAGACTAAACGCCTCAGGAAAATCGTTTGTATGAGCGAATCTGAGCGTCCCTTGGAACTTCTGACATGAATCTGGTGCCAAAATGTAACAAAATGGCCGCCATTTTGAACTTTTATGTTACTGGACCGATTGCTTTCAAAACCGATATCTGAGCGTCCCTTGGGACTCCTGACATGAATCTGGTGCCAAAATTGAACAAAATGGCGGCCATTTTGAACCGTTTTGTTACTGGACCGTAAATATTACGATACGCTATTTTTACGATACATTTATTTCAAAAATTTTAATTTTTAAATATTTACTGTTTCGGGTGAAACGAAACGCATAATGCGTCAATTTCTGAACGCTTCGCATCCGTCACTTTTGACATTGACAATTTTAAGGAGGAGTGAGGTTAGGTTATGTTTATTTTCCTTTGCCGATTAATTGACAAACATTGTTGTTTATTCGTGATTTTAAACGTCGATTGGTGTTTTTATGGGCAAGAAAGCATGCCGAAACGCCATGAGAGTAGTGAAATATGGAAGCACTTTAATAAAAGTATCAGTGATGTGTGTAAAGCCAATTGCAAGACTGCACAGCAGAAATTTCAAGAGGCGGCAGAAATGCACAGGCTAAGGGCTTTACTACGACTAATATGTGGACACATATTAGACGCAGTCATCCAGAAGAGCTTACTCCACAGCCTCAGTTGGGATTGGCGCTATCCACATCTACAAATAGTTTGAATATTGAACCCGCACCTAAAAGGCAAGCTACTTTGGTTGAAATGTTAGACTGCAATAAAATGTACACCACTGATGATCCACAGGCTATGGAAATAACAAAATATATACTTGAGGCCATATGTGTGGACATGGAGCCCTTAAATCTGGTAAATAAACCAGGCTTTAAAAGACTGATTAAAAAACTTAGTCCCAAGTACAACATGGTGTCTCGTACACATATAACAGAAAACCTGCTTCCAAAAATGTATGACCAAGTGAAGATAAAAATAAAGTCTGTTTTGAATGAATTAACATACATCACATTGACAAGCGATATCTGGACGAGTAATGCATCATCCCATTTGAATGATTTTATTAGCTTTACTGCACATGGGCTAGATAAATCCTTCAATCCGAAGTCCTACTGTTTAGAAGTCATGCCTTTCCAAGGAGAGAATCATTCGGGCGTTAATATTGCTGAGAACATGAAAATGGCTATATTGAACTGGGAAATACTACAAAGAGTAATAGCAATTGTTACTGTTAACGCACGGAATATGATATGTGCAGTGAATGAACTACGTGATAATTTAATGACAGGGAGTCAGTTTGTTCATATATGTTGTAATGCTCACACATTGCAGTTGGTTTTAGAGCATGGTTTGTTTGAACGCGAATCTGTGAAGGAAGTCATTACAACTTATAGGAAAATAGTTGGACATTTTAGCCATTCAACAGTGTCAATGAAATGCTTGAAAAAAGAGCAGGAAGACCTTGGCATACCAGACCATGTATTGATACAAGATGTTCCCACTAGGTGGGATTCTACCTATCAAATGTTGGAAAGGTTGAATGAGCAAAGAATTGCTATACAAGCAGTTTTACCAAAAATTAACTGCCAGCATGATCTGAGTAGCCAGCAGTGGACTAAAATACAAAGTATAGTCAACCTATTACATTATACTTCATGCTTCGTCCTCGAGATTGGTACCTAGAAATAAGATTTATCGACACATGTAGTTACGCATAGGTGCCACCACTCGTAGTTGAGGGTAGAAACGAATGTTTTCACACGATTTTTAAGTTTTTGTTTAATTGAGGGTAATCTGGCTCTGTTCACGCCCGGAGGTCTGGCTTGGCCGGTCGTCATTCGCAATTTAGTGCCCAACCACTCAATACGTTACCAAACTAACAAAAAATTTCCTAATATTTTTTATCTCCAAATTTAATTTTTACTTTTAAAATAGTTTTACAATCTTTTAGATTGTTCAGTAAAATAGTTTTTTCGACAAAATGCCGAAAAGGAAACGCACCAAATCTTCGAATTTGGATACAATTTACAAGAAATTAAAACGACTAGAAAAACAAGTTCAAGAAGAAAAACATCGACGTCCGTGCCGGGCACGGGTCATCGAGTCATCTTCATCTTCGTCTGCGTCGTCACGGGAGTCCTCACCTGTACAAAGGAGTATAGAAGGTAATCACTTACATAATTTTAAACATAAATGTACCTACCTACATGGGAAAGTAAACTTCCTCGTAACTTACCTGAACATGGTTTGCGTTTAATTCTATGGGAATTATACCTTACCTACCTACCAATACATATAATCTACATTCTTGGTTTGCGTGTATCTCTATGGGAGTTACATCTTACCACTATCATGCACATGGTTTGCGTGTAATTCTGTGGGAATTATACCTTACCAATACTTACCTGAGTATCCGGTTTGCGTGTATCTCTGTGGGAGTTACATCTTACCAACACACACGGTTTGCGTGTAATTCTGTGGGAATTATACCTTACCAATGCTTATCTGAGTACCTACCCGGTTTGCGTTTGACTCTGTGGGAATCATACCATACCGATCAATTTGAAATTAAAGTCGGCTTGCGTCTTATTCTTTGGGAATTTTACCTTGCCTGCCCACTTATGTATTTAACGCGACAGCTTTAAAGCAATGAAAATTGCTTTCAGATGGATACTCGTACTCAGACGACCGTGCTGCGTCGATAGATAAGGAACTGCTCGAGATCCTCGACCTACCTGAACCCACACCTTTGGAGACCGCGCCGCCTTCGCTGCACGCGGAGGTCGCTCGCGCCGCCGCCAGTAGCGCGGCCGCGCCCCCGGGCCCCCCGCCCGCCACTGATCAGGCCGCTATGCCCGCCACCGATCAGGTCGCTTTACCCACCGCCGCCACCGCCGCGCCGGCCGCCACGCCTGCCGCCGCTGCGCCGCACCCGCCGGACGCCACGTCGGCGCCCCAAGCCGATGCTCTCGACCTCGACCCGCTCGATACCCTCGATCCGGATACTTTGGAGATCTTGGGAGATGATCCCACGGCCAAAGTGGAGTACGGCGCTCCGATTCACCGAGAGATCGCGAATCGATTCGAACATTTTGCCCTCACGGGGTTGGATAAAGAAATGCGAAAGGATTTGGCAGGTAAATACCTAGTACCTGAAAATTGCGTCCGAACGGGAGCACCAATTCTCAATGATGAAATTCGAGCTGCTTTGCCAGAAACGTTAATTAGACGGGACAAAATACTCGTGACGAAGCAAAAACAATTGAGTACAGTTATATCATGCGTCGCAAGTACTATCACCGAACAGTTAAGTTCGAAAACCAAAGATCACGATCTTATAAAAAAGCTTATGGACATGGGTCGTCTTCTCTGCGACATACAACACACAGAGTCAATATCTAGACGACAGTTTCATCTATATTCACTGAAAAAAGACATGAACGTTCACCTCGTCAACACAAAAATAGACAAATTTCTGTTCGGTGAAAATTTATCGGACACTCTAAAAACTGCAAAAGCAGTCAATAAATCTGGATCAGACCTAAAAGTGGGATCTAAGCAGCCAAAAAAGACGCAACTGCATGGCGGAAAGCAGCAACAGTCAAAAAACTGGAAGCACCCGGCCCCAGCAGCGCGCCGGCCGCCGCCGCCGCCGCCGCCGCCGCCGCCGCCGCCGCCGAGGAGCCGGGATACTTACCGGCGCGCGCCGCCCGCCGCGTCCAAGCCGTCGCCGCCGCTGCCGCGCGCGACCCGCCGGCGGTAGACCCGGTAAGGTACGCCGGCCAATTGGCACGTTTCCATAGGCAATGGTCTCTGATCACGAGAGATCAAACGATTCTCAGTTGGATCAATGGGTATAAAATCCCATTCTCAAGGCCAGTTTTTCAAAACCATATACCTAAACCTACGGTATATACGGGTGTTGAAAAATTGCACTTTGAAGAGGCCATACTCGAGCTGCTCGCTGTCGGTGCAATATCGGAATGCGAGTCGCACGAAAATCAATTCTTGTCTAGTGTATTTTTGCGACCTAAACCGAATGGCAAGTTTAGATTTATTCTAAACTTAAAAAGTTTAAATAAATTCATTGACACACAACATTTTAAATTAGAAGATCTTCGCACAGCCATCAAGCTAGTTACGAATGACTGCTATATGACAACCCTGGATCTTAAAGATGCATATTTTTTGATAAAAATACACGAAGATTCGAAAAAGTACTTACGATTTACTTGGGATCATAAAATATATGAATTCAATGTTTTGCCATTCGGTTTAAATACCGCACCATACATTTTTACAAAAATCATGAAACCTGTAATAAAATTACTGCGACTATGCGGTTATATATCCACTATTTATCTCGATGATATTTTCTTAATGGGTCAAACTTATAGTGAATGCTTGGACAACGTCAACATAACCAAAAAGTTGCTCGTAGCCCTAGGGTTTAAAATAAACTTTGAGAAAAGCTTACTAACACCGACCACTTCATGTAAATTTCTGGGGTACATAATTGACTCCCATGCTATGCAAATCGCTTTACCTGTTGAGAAACAACAAAATATTATAAAAGAAATTCATAAGTTCATACAGATCAAACGCTGCAAAATTCGAAGTTTTGCGCGTTTACTAGGATTACTCGTATCGGCGTGTCCCGCCGTGGAGTACGGTCTTCTCTACACTAAAGACTTAGAACGGTGTAAGTACCTCAATTTGCAACCGGACGAGGACTACGAGAAATATATGAATATACCTGATTATCTGTTGATTGATTTGCAATGGTGGCTGCTGGCATTGGAATCTCCTATCCATAGAATCAGGGACGACACGTTCATCAGAGAAATTTATTCTGACGCCTCAACAACGGGATGGGGTGCGGCGTGCGAGGGCGACACCGCCAGCGGGCCATGGTCCTTCGATGAACGCAGCCAGCATATTAACGCTCTAGAATTATTAGCTGCATTTTTCGCTCTTAAAACATTTGCGAAGGATTACACCAATTGCCAAATACTCTTACGAATTGATAACTCTACAGCAATAGCATACATCAACCGCATGGGCGGGGTTCAATACCCCCACCTCACAGATATTGCAAGGAGTATTTGGCAATGGTGTGAATCTAGGAAAATATTCGTTTTCGCTAGTTACATAAAATCGGCAGACAATCATATCGCGGATGCTGAGTCCAGACGCAACCATCCTGACATTGAATGGGAGCTGTCAGATCGTGCGTTTAGGACAATAGTCAGTGAGTTCGGAAAACCAACTATTGACCTTTTTGCCAGCAGGTTAAATAAAAAATGTATCATTTATGTATCTTGGAATAAGGACCCCGACGCGTACACTGTAAATGCATTCACTATAAATTGGTCGAATTATTTCTTCTATGCATTTCCGCCTTTTTCGGTGGTTCTTAAAGTTTTAAGGAAAATAATATTAGATGGAGCGACAGGTATCGTTGTTGTACCGGCGTGGCCGACACAAGCCTGGTACCCGGTATTCATGAAGTTGTTAGTATCAGAATGCGTAACCTTCGCCCCCTGTGACCACGCGTTAACTCTCCATTCCAGCAGCCGCAGCAACATCCACAGCAACCTTACCCTGGTGGCCGGGATATTGTCAGGGCGGCAATGCTCCAACGCAAGGTTCCGCAATCTTCAATAGAAATTATGTTAGCGTCCATATCCCGCAACTCATTTAAACAATACGATTGTTATTTTAAAAAATGGTATGAATTTTGCAAGGTAAATGGCCTAAGTCTATTTGAGGCGCCAATTCCTAACATAATTGAATTCTTAACAAATATTTTTGACAGCGGTGCACAATACGGTTCTCTGAACAGCTGCAAGGCAGCTTTATCTTTAATATTGGGACATAGTATCTCCGAGGATGACAGTATACAGAGATTTTTTAAAGGGGTATTTAGGCTACGCCCCCCGGCTCCCAAATACAACGTCACTTGGGACCCAAATCAAGTCCTTAATAACTTGGCTACGTGGTATCCAAACGAGGAACTGTCGTTAGACCAACTTACCAGAAAATGTTGTACACTCTTAGCGCTCGTAACAGCACATAGAGTACAAATTCTGTCGGTAATCAACATAAAAAATATTGAATATTCTTCCACACAGATAATAATTAAAATTCCTGACTTGATAAAAACGTCTCGCATTGGATCTAAACAACCAATACTGTACCTACCGTACTTCGTAGAAAAGCCAGAGATCTGTCCAGCTAAATCCTTAGTTTCTTATTTACATAAAACCTCACGTCTCCGTAAAGATGAGACTCTTTTTATCAGTTCTAAAAAACCGTATAAACCTGTGACGACTCAAACATTGAGCCGCTGGATTAAAAATACACTCAAAGAAGGAGGAATTGACGTCTCAATATTCTCGGCACACAGCACCCGCCATGCCTCGACGTCCCATGCTCTTCGACAAGGTGTCAGCATTGACCAGATTAGGTCCACTGCTGGCTGGAGCAACAACTCAGCAACATTCGCTAAGTTTTACAACAGAAATGTAAATAGCGTGGACGGCGGAGCACTGGCGAGAGCTGTTGTCAACCGATAATAACATGATTACAATTTTATATACACTAAAAACAAAAATATGTTTCACAATTATTGGGAAATAATACCCGTTTTCTATTTTTTCTATTTTGAATTATCAACATGTGCCCATATTTATAAGAATATTTATAAGGGTAAACACATTATGTGACATGCATAATATAATTTCTGATTATCATAAAACGTTGTTTATACTTATATACTCAGAAATAATTTGATTAATGATTGACGTTTCCAAAACACTCTCAAAGTCTACATGTGTCGATAAATCTTATTTCTAGGTACCAATCTCGAGGACGAAGCATGAAGTATAATTAATGATTAAACGAACTTACCAAGTGAAGTTCTATCATTATTATACGAATGCTTCGTCCGAAGAGATTGGTAACACCCTCCCGCCCTGTCAGTTTCCCCAAGTTCTGGAAACATCAATAGGGGTTGTACTCCAAACGAATGACGACCGGCCAAGCCAGACCTCCGGGCGTGAACAGAGCCAGATTACCCTCAATTAAACAAAAACTTAAAAATCGTGTGAAAACATTCGTTTCTACCCTCAACTACGAGTGGTGGCACCTATGCGTAACTACATGTGTCGATAAATCTTATTTCTAGGTACCAATCTCTTCGGACGAAGCATTCGTATAATAATGATAGAACTTCACTTGGTAAGTTCGTTTAATCATTAATTATTTTGAACAAGCTACAAAGTCACTCAGTGCAGCAGATGTCACTCTAGCAGATGTCATTCCCATAGTGAATAGCATTTTCAAAGTACTGAATCAATCATGTTCAAACAGAGACATAACTTTATATCAGAGGGTTAGCACAGGATTTAAGTATTAAAATGGAGGCACGGTTTGGTAACTTAGAGCTCGATAAAAACTGTTTTTTGGCTACAGCTCTGGACCCAAGGTATAAAGCCAGAATTTTCAGAAAAGTTAGCTGTGACACTATCAAGGACTCTTTATTCCAAGAAATAAATGCCTCAGCTACAAGCAGAACATCTGTACAAGGCCCTACTGAACCAATGGCTAATCATAATATTACTAATCAACCGTCTACTTCGAAAGGGACCATATGGAATATATGCAAAAGCATTATCACTGACAAAGAATTTGATGAACCACTGTCAAATTTTGCTTCAAGTGAGTACTGAATAACTTATTCACAACCTTTTTTTACTTACAAATTACATTATTAGGCCGCATACAGAAAGAAAGCTGGAAACTTATAAGCGCTTACCGGCGCTTTACAGCGCTGATAACCCGCGCAGGAAAATATATGAACGCGCGCCGATAAGCACTGAACGGTGCCGACAAGTTCCGACAAGTTTCAATACGCGCTGGTCAGCGCTGGGCAATTAATAAACAACTGCGACAACACGTGCAATTACGACAGGCATATTTATTTTGATAAAATATATTAAAATGGATAGTGACGTGTTGATATCCTTAGTCTTCAGTAAGCAACCTGTGTGGGACAAAAGGGATAAAAGGCATTGTAATAGAAACGTGAATGACAAATGTTGGAAAGAAATAAGCGAGGCAATGAATGAAGACGGTAAGTAGTATTAATTGATTTTATTTTTGTTTCTCGACTTAAGTAAAGTTAATAAACAGTTAAGTTTTATAAGTTCTTTATTTAAATATGTCTGAATAAAATGTTATTTAGGTTGTGATGTCATAGCTATGTCACTAATGTTAGTGAGGGTAGATAAAGTTAAATAGTTAATTGTTATAAGTCAATGTATTGTGTGAAAAATAGTCAACGTAAATATTTCTTATATCCATTGCTTCATTTGTAGGGTGATTTGCTCTATTCCACCTTAAATGTGTTGTATTTACAGGAGTAAAATTTCGGTCGATACCTTCTTTATCGATTATAGTGTTGTGTAAAACACAAATACATTTAACAATTTTTTCTGCTAAATCAACATTACATTCAATGCATTTAGAAAGTAGTCGCCATTTTGAGTTTGCTATGCGGAACGCACACTCAACACATTTTCGGGCTCTCGATAGACGATTATTAAAATTTTTTTGGTCTGAAGACAAATCTCGGCTACCAAAAGGTTTTAATAAATATTTTAGCAATGGATATGCTTCATCGCCTATAAAAACATACGGTGCTTTCACGTTCGTTCCTGGAAAATATTCCGGTTCTGGTATATCCATCTCCCCGGTATTTAAATTTTTATATAGTTCGGAAGCCTTAAATGTTCCACCGTCGCTCTGTTTACCAAATCCACCAACTTCATCTATTGTAAATTTATAATTTGCGTCAGCGACTGCTTGCAGAATCATAGAAAAAAACTTTTTGTAATTAAAAAACATAGATCCTGACTGATCTGGACAGATTACACGTACATGCTTCCCGTCGATGGCCCCTAAAGCATTCGGAAAATCCCAAATATTCTTGAAGTCGTTTGCTATTGAGTATAAAGTTTCTTTTGTAGGTATAGGCATATGTATTGGTTGTAATTCATCCCATAATATACTGACTGTTTCTTCAATTATCGCTTTTACTGTAGAAATCCCCATTCTAAATTCAGATGCCAAATGTGCAAATGATGCACCAGTTGCAAGATAGCTGAAATAAAAATAAAATATTTTATGTTTCAGAGAACAAAGTCAGGAAGAAATGGAAATATTTGAGGGACCAATTTGCAATCGAACATGGAAAAATTCCAGTTCCACGTTCTGGGGATGGAGCATCTACTTCCTATGAACCAAAATGGCCATATTACAAATCCCTGCTGTTTTTGAAAGATATTATTAAGGCAAGAATATCTTCGGGAAATTTGACCAAATCGAAACGTCAACCATCAGTGGGATCTGAGCCACAAACCAGTGATTTTAATTATGTCCAAGGTGATTCTAATCTCGACCAAGACAATCTCGATCATGACATTCTCGATCAAGACAATATCGATCAAGACAATCTCAATCAAGACGATTCAAATCCTGATCAATCCAGCCCAAACAACGTCTCAGAGAGGTCAGCAAGCACCAAATCACCGAAAGAGAGCTCAGTACCACGCAAAAAAAAACCAACACATTCAATCAAAATATGTTAGATATAGAGAGGCAAAAACTGGAGTATTTGAAAAACAAAAGAAGTCAAAATGAAGATGATGATAATTTATTGTTCCTAAAGAGTCTCCTACCTCATATTCGCAAGATTCCTCAAGAACGACTGCTGTCATTTCGTAATGATATTCCAAAAACAGTAGATGATTATGCATATCAGTCACGTTTTTCTTCACACTCATCTCTCTCTAGGTACTCACCGTATACGCCATCACCACCACCATTTACACATCATTCACCGGATACACACACCACTCAATTGATATCAGCAACACTCCAGTCACCACCAATCACACATCAATCACCAGATACACACACCACTTAATTGATATCAGCAACACTCCAGTCACCACCAATCACAAATCAATCACCAGATACACACACCACTCAATTGATATCAGCAACACTCCAGTCACCACCAATCACACATCAATCACCAGATACACACACCACTCAATTGATATCAGCAACACTCCAGTCACCACCAATCACAAATCAATCATCAACAATTATTTTCATTCTTTCTCTGAGAGCATATCAGAATACCTTAATGAGGATCATAATTAAGAACACCTTTTTATAAAAATGTGAACCAGAAATAAAAATATATTACCCTAAAACCGTTTTTTTTAAATAAAACTACTTATTAACGTCAATATTTGATTGAGATCAGATTAGCCGATATCAATGAAATATTCATTTTTACTTATCATCAAAGTCACCTTAAAGGTCAGAAGTTATTCAATAAAAAAATAAATTTTAATATTTTTATAAATCTACCCAAATATATAAATAACTTTATCTTTGAATAAATAAGCGATAAATATATTTGTTTTATACTTACCGAATGGTGACAACAAGTCTTTCTTCTGGAAGGATTGGTTGTTTATGCCAATTACACCAATTTTTCATCAAATGGTTTTTCACCAAATCCAAAATGTAATCAAATGTTTCTTGAGTCATTCTTGCATATTTATAAAATCTTTCACCATCAAATTTCAATTTATTCACAAATAAATGATGGTACTCTCCGAAATGTTTCCTTTCTCTTTTAATGGGATGTATAGCTTCTTTTCGCATTTTTAAATACACATTTTCTAACAAAACCAAATCATCGTCCGATGAGTCCGACATTTTGCTTGGTGTGCTTCAACCTGCTTCCTTTGTGTAGAACGGACCAGCGCTGTCCAGCGCCGGTAAGCGCTTATAAGTTTCCAGCTTTCTTTCTGTATACGGCCTTACACAGTTAAAATAGACAGTTTAATAAATTAAATTGCTGTATTTTTTTTCAGATGACACCATTCAAGAAGAAATTAAAAACTATTTGAAAACTACTAATTTAGAGATGGACGCTAGTGTTGCTGACTATTGGCACAATAAAGCTTCAGAGTATCCAAATTTCAAAAGGATAGCATTGAAATATTTATCCCTTAAACCTGCAACGGTGCCATCTGAAAGACTATTCTCCACAGCAGGACTGATACACAGTGATGAGAGAAACCGACTTGAGGGAAAAAACTTACAAATGTTGTGTTTTCTGAATAAGAATTTGCCAGTAATAAATTACGACTACAATTAAAATTAAATAATAGTCAGTAAATGTAACAAATAGTAACAATTTAAAAAATTAAAATATAAGTTAATGATGAAAATTGATAAAATTAATAAATATATTGATTAAAAATGCATAACTTTTTTTATACTTTTACTTTACTTAGTCTTACAATAATAACATACAACAAAGCTTCCAATAAATTCATCAAAAAGGTATTAAACAAATATCGTAATGCATTCGTATCGTAATTCGTTATCGTATTTGGCCATTACGATGTATTCGTCATTCGTATTGGTATCGTAATAGCCGTATCGTTGCATCCCTAGCCAAAATTGAACAAAATGGCCGCCATTTTGAACTTTTTTGTTACTTGACCGATTGCTTTAAAAACCGATATCTGAGCGTCCCTTGGGACTCCTGACATGAATCTGATGCCAAAATTGAATAAAATAGCCGCCATTTTGAACTTTTTTGTTACAGGACCGATTGCTTTTAAAATGAATATCTGAGCGTCTCTTGGGACTCCTGACATGAATCTGGTGCCAAAATTGGAAAAAATTGCCGCCATTTTGAACTTTTTTGTTACTGGACCGATTGCTTTCAAAACCGATATCTGAGCGTCCCTTGGGACTCCTGACATTAATCTGGTGCCAAAATTGATCAAAATGGCGGCCATTTTGAACCGTTTTCTTACTGGACCGATTGCTTTCAAAACCGATATCTGAGCCCAGATTCATGTCAGGAGTCCCAAGCGACGCCTAGATATTCATTTTGAAAGCAATCGGTTCAGTAGTCTTTTTTTTGTGCCGCCCAGTAAAAAAGTTGGGCCCCCCTAGCGCTCCCTAGGGGCAGAAAAAAGTGTCCCATACAAACGGTGTTCCTGGAGGTGCCCTCTATCACATCCCACCATCAAAAGTATACGTTATAATAGGATCGCAACTCATCGAAATTTTTTTAAGTCCCTTCCCCCGTTTTCCGAAAACGCCATAATTTTTGTAAGTCAAAAAATAATAATTTTTGTTTGCCCCCTTTCCTACACCCCAACGCTAAAACCCCTTTCGGGTGCCTTTTCTCGACTTTTCAGTCTTTTTGAGTTGCACCCTTTGGTATCCTTTAACCGGCATTTTAGAAATAAGAGAAGGGTGGAACGTACGCACACGTATTTTGAAATGCATTGTAATTTACAACCCTAAAAATGTGAGAGTAACGAAGAAAAGTAGTAGTATTTAATATAATAAATGGAATGGAGCGCTTCATATCACATTCATCTTCACATCGCTTCGCATCAGTTGAGATGTCGGTCAAAAGCCCATTTAATAAATAAAAATTTTGCAATTCTACACCTAAACCGCTAACCAGATTTGGATAGAAAGTTTTGTAAGGAACCTACATTGTTTTAGCTCTAGTAAGTCTATCTAATTAGCTATTATTTAAATCACACTCAAATTAATTACATGTGAGTCGTTTTCAAAATATGTGTACTTTTACTACTAAATGTTTGTCCTCATAAAAAAATATTTGAAAAAATAATATTTCGACTAAAATCAATCATTTTTTAAATTCCACATACAAATCTAAGCATAACTGCATATTATTCTTAATAAAAAGCAATGAATTACGATTAAAATCCTAGCATAAATTAAATGTGAAAATTAAGTAACAAAAAAACACTATAAATTTTTTAATGTCCCCTAGTTGGACGACATTCGAAACATATTTTTTAATCAGGATTTTTGTACTAAACTTACTAGTTTTATGTACCATAATTTAAAAAGCAATGTTTATTTTTTAAGTTGGATGGATAAACTAATGAACAAACAAACAAACAACACCAAGAGTATCGCTAATGCGTTGCCCACCTCTATAACACGTTGCTCTGGCAGCAAAAAGCAAATGCCACTCCACTGCCAAAGCCACGGTTCCCCAAATCCCCACCCCATGGAGCACTGGAAACCTTACTCATCGGCAGAAACAAAATACTATTTAAAAGAGTATTATTTAGCTGCGATATTCTGTAAGGTGGAGGTACTTCCCCAGTCGGGCGGCTCCAATTCGAACGAGATACCCCGCTATGCCCTACCTCTCTTACCTACTGGAAAACTCCTCATTATTGCCATAACTTAAACAACACCTAGGTGTAACCACGATTTATGGCCATAATTTTACAATGCCAATCAATATGGCAAATGGTGGTAGACAATAGCTCCGGCGGCGGTCTTTTTTCGCACATCAAAGAAGATTACCGCAGTAATTAATGCGTTTGTGGCCACACTACCGTTTGTCCACAGTGATGTAAAAGTTACCGATTTATCGGTAGAACTCCCGATTTTGGCAAATAATTACCGATAAAACGATTTCAGGGCATAATCTCCCTATTTACTCTATTGTAGCACATTAAACTTAAATTATACTGATTTTGAGGTTTGTAACACAAAATTTAACATGGAAATACAGCTGTACATAAACGGTAATTCCCCAAGGCATTTTATATGGACCTCTTATTAAACAAGCAAATCTAAGCTGTAATTCGTAGTCACTAAGGATTGAATATTATTGTCATTGGAATGTAGGGGCTTTCCGCAGTTATCTACTTGGAGTGAAATACAAAATTTCAATAAAAAACTACAATAGATTAAAAATACTTAGTAAAAGGGTTCAATTTCAATTGACCTTAAAGAAAGGGGATGTCCCTACGGGAAATATTTTTTCTATTTGCGTCGATATTAATCCAACAGCTTTTAATTTTCCAATGATTCGTCCGATTCGCATGTCGTATATCGTATTAAATAAAAATTAACTAATACAAGTGTCAGAATGTCTAATTCAGATCCAGATAGTGATTTTCCAACCAGATCTAGTGGTACGAGCGGAATGAAAAGAAAAAAATATGTCCAAAAATACAAAAAAGAGTGGGAAACACGATCGGAATTTTCTGGGTGGTTACAAGCAAGCACTAAAGATACAAACTACGCCTATTGTCTGAGCTGCAATAAGGAAATAAACATTTCATCCGGGATCGACGCTATAAAAAAACACGCTTCATATCAAATTCACCAAAAAAGTGTAAAAAACTTGGCAGCCCAACCTAAATTGACTGGTTTCGTCAAAAAAGAAATTCATACTTTCAAGAATCAAGTCCGAGAAGGTATGTTTTTAGTATTGTGTATAGATTTTCTACAAATATATAATATATTTTAGTCAAATTCATGCACGTTATAAATGTACGTAGATCAATTAATTCATTTATTTTATTTACAGCCGAAATGAGAACAGCAGCATTTGTAGCGGAACACAACCTGCCGTACGCATTAACTGACCACCTAACAAAATTGATAATAAAAACCTGCCCCGATTCGAAAATTGCCGAAAAATTAAAATGCTCGCGTCCCAGGGTACAAGCTATCGTTAACAATGTTATCGGTGAAGAAAGTTTCAAGGCTCTCTGCGAAGACTTAGGAAACAATAACTTTTCTTTAATAATCGATGAATCAACCGACAGGACAACTACTAAACATTTGTGCTTAGTCGTCAGATATGTCAAAAATTACCATGTAAGAGACAGTTTTTTAGGACTTATCCCACTTGTAGTAGCAGATGCATCTACATTGTACAAAAACATCGTAGATTTATTTAAGGTGCATAATATACCATATGAACAAAATCTGATCGGTTTTGCTTCCGATGGTGCTAATGTCATGATGGGTTCAAATAATTCTGTTATGACATTATTGACCAACGAATTGAAGGAATTGTTTGCTTCCATTTATGTGCCTCCTATGCTTGTGGAAAAATACCTCGCTTTGTTGAGGACACCCTAAGAGACATTTATGGTTGGAATGTATAAAGAATTTCAAATATTTTGTGATCTAAAAATTCATAAGATACTACATCCTTGTCAAACCAGGTGGCTGTCAGTACATGCAGCTGTATCACGGGTCTTGGAGCAATATCAAGCTTTAAAGTTGTTTTTACTGACGCTTCATTAAACGACGAAGCACTGGCAGCTACCAATATATTGATAAAATAAATGACCCAGTCACAATATTATTTCTGCAGTTCTTAGACTTCGTACTACCTATTTTTACTAAATTAAACAAAGAGATGCAATCAGAACACGCAAAGATACATGTATTGTATGATCAAGTTTGTACCTGTCTAAAGACGTTGTTCGAGTGCTTTTTAAAAAGAGATTACGTCAAAAACACTGACGTAGAAAATATTGAATATAAAAATCCACACAAGTTTTTAAATCTAGACGATATGTACTTCGGAGCAAACGCCATGAGCATTCTTTTAAAAGATAAAAATCTGACTTCTGATCAAACTCATATATTCAGGACAAGATGCTTGCAATTTTTTATAGAAGCGTGTGACCAGATTATTGCAAGATTTCCAATTAAAAATAACCCAATTAAACACTTCAGTGCATTTTGTCCAGAAAATGTTAAAAAGAGCGAACGACCGTCAATTGTGGACGTAGTGGTAACATTTCCAAAATTACATAATAGTCCAAATTACCAAGAAATAGACACAGAATGGCGTTTGCTCCGTAATACAAAAGATATAAATAAGTTTTCTGATAATATTGAAGAATTCTGGACGAGTGTGGCAACACTTAAATGTGGTGATAACTCGCCAATGTTTCCAACATTATCTTCCTTTGTATTCAACGTTTTAGCGTTGCCACACTCATCCGCCAATGTAGAAAGAGTATTTTCATCTATTAATTTGATGAAAACATCTCAACGTAATAGACTATGTACGGAATCCATAGTTGGATTGTTGCACACTAAAAGATACATTGGCGAAAATAATTGCCATGATTTCCATATTGGGAAAGAATTGCATTTAAAAATGGCACAGAAGGGTTGGTATGTACAAAATACAAATGAATAACATCTATGTTTTTTTCTCTAGAAAAAAATTTGATGTCTGTGATGAATGAATAAAGACTTTTATTTCACGTATTTTACTCTATTTTATTTAACCAGCGATCTCCCGAGTTTTCCCGATTTTTAGTTAGTAGCAACACCGTCCAACAGCGTTGCCAATTTAGCATTTTATATGCTAAATTTGGCATATTTTCTTTCTATTTAGCATATTATTTTGTCGTTTAGCATATAGCATATTTTTTTAGCATATTAACTTAAAAGGAAATTTCAAAAAAAAATGAAACGAACGACTACTTTAGTTTAATATGAACATGAAACGAATAATCTCTTTTATTTTGGGGATACCCCATTATGAAAATCGTTTTGGCAGGTCTATGCCGTAGACAAACAAAATTACTTCTCTCCCTCTTCTCTGTAGGAATGAGGGAGAAAGAACAAATCGTTACCTACAAAATTTAAAATAAATGAAGGTGGATGAAAAAATTATTGAAATTTGTTGTTATTTTAAGTTTTGTTTTATAAAGTTTATTTTATAACTCAATATGCCTCCTAAGTACAGTCAACATTACCGGTCAGAGTGGGTGCAAATGTCAGATTTCAAAGAATGGTTGCAGCCCGTTGAAAAAGATACGACAAAAGCCTATTGTAAGTACTGTAAATGCGATATTGTTGCAAAATTGTATTGTCTGAAGCAACATATTACATCAGTAAAGCACAGAAAAGCATTAGAGCCAATGAAAACCCAAAAAACAATAAATTTTCCCGCTGTTAAAAAAGATTTAAGCACGCAGAAAGCAGAATCTTCATTAGCTTTGTTCGTGTGCGAACATTGTGCGATTATGTCTATTGATCATTTATCGGAGTTATGCAAACATCAATTCGGAGACAGCAAAAGTGGCGGCTTACAAGTACATCGCACGAAATGTACAAACATAATCAAAAATGTTTTAGCGCCGCATTTTATCAAAGAAATTGTGTCGGACTTAAAAGACCAAAAGTACAGTCTCTTACTCGACGAATCTACAGATATTTCTGTTAGCAAAATGTTGGGAATCTCTATCAGATATTTCAGCCGATCCCTTAAAAAGATAATTTGCACGTTTTTAGGGTTAGTGGAAATTGAAAATGGCACGGCAGAGAGCATAGTTAACGGTATGAAGGGACTATTGTCAGTATTAAATATAGATATTAAAAAATTAATCGGTATCGGTACTGATAATGCCACAGTGATGACAGGAATTAACAACGGAGTGCACGCATTGTTGAAAAGTGCAACTGACAATAATAATTTGGTCTTAGTTCGCTGCGTCTGTCATTCTTTACAGTTGGCTATGTCACACGCTTCAGAAGAAACTCTACCCCGCAATGTGGACTTTCTTATACGAGAAACCTACAACTGGTTTAGCCACTCTTCGAACCGCCGACTCCATTACAAAAGTATATACCAAACGATCAATGATGGCTCCGATCCGTTGAGAATCCCACAGATGAGCAACACCCGATGGATATCAATTGAACCAGCGGTCAGCCGTATATTAAAACAATGGTTGGAATTAAAGCTCCTGTTTGAAGTTGCCAGACGGGATGAACACTGCCACATGGCAGAAATTCTATACAACATGTATAACGATCCAGTGAATCACTTGTACCTATTATACTTACAACCTATCTTACAGGAAGTACAAGCTGTAAATAAACTTTTTGAATGCAACGATGTCGATCCAACAAAACTTTATAGGGATCTAAGTAACTTAGTGGAATCAACAAGTAGGCGTATCCTGAACCCAACAGCGAGGGTAGATATTTTTACTCAAAACATAGATGATTATTTAGACCCTAGACCATATATGGGATATGTTTATGAGACCACATTACATGAATATCATCTTCGAGTTGATGTAGCAGACAATTTACGTCAACGATGCATTAATTTCACATTGAAACTTGTGAAAGAACTACGTTCGAGATTACCCGTAAATTCCAAAATGCTACAGAAAATATCTATGTTTTCAGTCCAAGAAGTATTAAGAGTAGTCAAGCCTTCTATTGTTGAAATAGCTAAAGAATTCGGAGTGAATGAATTCACAATCGATAGGCTTGTAACTCAATGGGGAAACATAGTACATATAAAATGGGAATGCACATCTTCCACCATACAGTTCTGGAACGAAGTCATTGAATACCAAGATGCAGCTGGTAATAACCCTTTTGCGGATTTATCGCAGTTTGCAATTTCTTTGTTGACGTTACCTCATTCGAACGCGGACATTGAACGTGTTTTTAGCCAAATGAATTTAGTAAAGACTAAGCTTCGCAATCGTTTGGCGGTGAAGACCTTAAATGCCATTTTATATGTAAGATTTGGCTTGAAGAGGGCAGGAAAGTGCTGTAATTCTTATACAGTGCCAGATGACGTACTGCGCTGCATAGGTACAATGGAGACTTATAATTCGGACGCTCAGCCTTACACATCTACAGCTACTGTTGATGAAGATCAAGACATAGACATTTTTTTTCAAAACTTGTAATTCCACATTTTAAACTGATTAAACTTTTACATTAATTTGGCATTTTATTTTAGCACTTTTTTAAAAAAGTTAGCATATTTTTGGCATTTTTTTAGCAGCAGTTTAGCATATTTCGTATTAGCCTAGTTGGCAACACTGCTGTCCAGTGTGCAATATGAGCTCACCGGCGACACACGTATCGACCGACATGGAGTGGTCAAATGAAAAAGCGCTCGAGTTTTTGGAATTATTCCAATCCGAACCGTCTCTTTGGGATACCCGACAGAATAACCATAAAAATCGCAGTGTACAAAATGATGTCAAACAAAATTTATCATTTCCAAGTACGATAGATGATTTGAAAAAGAAAAAAGAATCCTTGATGAATTATTACCGAAACCATCTAAATAGGTAAATATAAAAAATCATTACAGTCCGGAGCGGGAACAAGTGAAATTTATAGTACTAACTGGTATGCATTTGAACTTATGAACAGTTTTCTACGACCAGTTTATGAATCCAACAGTGAATTGAATTCAGAGGTTCGTTTTTTATTGTACTTATTCTTATTTTGTGCTCAAGTTTTCAAGTAGTCTACGCTGTCCGTCCGTCCTACCTTTAATATAATGTTTTATCCCACTAGTATTATAAATGCGAAAATTTTGTGTCTGTATGTATGTCTGTCTGTGTGTTTGTTTTCTACTTCATAACTCAAAAACTGCTGGACCGATTGACGTAAAATTTCATATACAGGTAGAGACCAGGAGGCACTGCTTTTTATACCGATCCGACAAGTAGTTCCCTAGGGACGCGGATGAATAAACATGTATAAACATGTACTGTACATACCTACACTGTTATTTTCTAAACACCCGCGAGAAAAATTATGAGAGTATTCTACCCGTGATCATGAACAACTTTCACTATGAGAGTAACTCTGAAATCGCAAAAAAAAATCTGCTGTTCCATACAAAAGTTAAATACCTTCACGACCAAAATGTATTCATACATGTTCAGCTGTTTCATGAAACAGCAGATTTTTTTTTATGTGACTTCAGAGTTGGTCCCGTAGTGAAAGTTGTTCATTATCACGGCTAGAACACTCATATTTTTTCTCGGGTATTTAAAAAATAGCAGTGTATATACATAACATTTTCTTCATGATTAGAATTGAAAGCTATGTTGTATGTAAACTATTAATGTTTGGATAACTAAGCATAAACAATATTTCAGGTTCCTTCATCGGATGCAAGGGTGGATTCTGAAGCTCAAGAAACTAATCAGGATATAGATTCCCCTACACCAAGTACAACACATGATCACCACACCAAGTTAACGCAAGCAACAGAAGGCGCCAAAAGCTTGCGACCTACTAATCAGTCAACAAACAAACAACGCTTTGTTAAGAAAAATAGTGCGCCACCAGAAATAATTGCAGCCAAAAGACAAATTGATGAAGCATTTGATCATATGAAATCTATAACTCAAAAAGCAAATGTTGATGAGTACGACCACTTTGGATTAATGATAGCAGCCAAAATTAGAAAAATGAAGGATCCTTTCGACAGAGAGTCGTTGATGAATGACATTCAAAATTTAGTATTTCAGTCGATTACGAGAAACCGTACTCCATCTTCGTGTGGTTCATCACAGTCATTGTCGTCAAACGTCGGACAAAGTAGACTCTATTTAGTACCAACGACGCAAGCAAATATTTCATCCTATGACTTGGAAGACCGGCAAAACCCACAAGATACATTTATTTCTACACAAACTACTTCATCACAGTCACTGCTATTAAACTACGGACAAAATGGACCCTACTCGGAACCAGCACAAACAAATTGTTTAGCCGATGACTTGGAAAACGGGCAACACACACAAGTTACAAAACTACTCTTACTTCATACACAGTCACTGCTATCAAACGTTGGACAAAGCAGAGTACATTCGACACCAGCGCAAACTGCTACTTCAGACTCAGCAAGACGAATTATTATATCTAACACTGGCGGTGTCCAAATACTTAATAACCAATTGCTTGATTAGTTTTACTTACATAAGTCCAATCTCATTTACCTGTTTTTTTGCCTACTTAATTATATTAAAGTTAAATAAAAGACTTTTAATTATTTTGTTATGTTTTATTTTTATCTAAAATTACACAGTAGTTACTATTCCATATTCATGAAATATTCAGAGAATTTATTCCTTACTTGTGTTGCGAGTAAAGTTGGACGTCGAGCAACTGACCCTAAAGGCCTTAAAGCACCGCTGCCATGTCCAATATCTTGTCTGCAATTCCCTGGTGTTGTTATTTCTCCATTTATTATCTGGTCAACGTAGCCTGGTGGAGCGTAAATAGATCGTGAGTTGGGACTTTTTCTCAAAAAGTTATGTAATAAAGCACAGGTCATGACTACTTTTGAAGCTTCATGTGGTTGTAGAGCTATAGGTACCCACCCTTAGTACTCGAAACCGAACTGACATTATACCAAATGCATTTTCTACAACGATGCGAACGGAAGATAGTTTCCGATTAAATTTTCGTTGCATACTCCCTTCTGGATGGTCACCAGGATAAGGCTTCATTAAATTGGGGTGCAATGGAAACGCATTATCAGCAACAATAACGTAGGGCATAGGTACATTATCATTAGAAAGTGGCTCAGATTGTGGCAAATTTAAGGAGTTACTGTGTAGCTTTTCAAATAAAACACTGTCTCTAAATACACCACCATCGCTAATTCTACCCTTGCTTCCAACATCACAGAACATAAAACAAAAATTGCTATCCACCAAGGACATAAACACAATACTAAACGAATGTTTGTAATTAAAATATTCGGAACCGCTGTGAATTGGTGATATCCACGTGAGTGGCCACGTTTCAGCTCCGTAATTCATCACTGGCAACACACATTGGTCAAAGACCTTCGTCTTGAGACACTGCGGTAATTGGGACGAAAATATGTGGCGTAGCTTCCCGAACGCTGCCCAACCGAGTTGGATTCGTCGATTGACCTCTTTCTCGAAATTGGACCTACCTAGCCGGACTATTTGTCCTAGGTATGTATAGTCGTTTGGCTGGAATAGTTTCTCGAAATCTAGTCTCTTGTTTTGCTATAATAGGGCCCACTTTGTTAAGGAGTATTTCGAAATCAGTCAATCCAATAAATTGTCGACTTGGTTCAGCTAGCAGGTCAGAGAATATATTTTCTTCCATCATTCTCCTGAAATAAATGAAAAAAATATATAAAATTAAGTAGTAAATGAAGTGAAGCTCTTGAATGAGGTGGAAAAAAACCTCACTTTTCCACTTTTAAAATTTTCCTACATACAATTAAAACTAAATGCACATGTTGAAGTTTGTTACCTATTTTACTGCATTCTCTAATTAGAAAAAGTGGAAAAGTAGGAGTTCTTTACGTCTTCAAATTAAAACCATGATTTAAAACAATTATAAACTTACGAATAAGTCTAACCTTGTACGGCTTCTGTGCATTTTTATCATCCACCATCTTCTTTTCATCGGTCTTCGCTTTGTTGACATTTAAAAGATTCATGTAAAAATAATTGGCACTCATAAAACACAACACCGCTGCAGCTTCAACCTCCATCTTAGAAAAGTGATATTTTTACCGCCTAATTTATTGACATATCTAGGTAAACTCTAGTGTAACCACACCAGTTCATGCAGTAATTTAAACGGTAATTTAATGTCATAATTATTGCGGTAACAGCCCGGTAGACGGTAAGGTAGTGTGGCCCAGCATAATGCCACATTTACACTCAGCCCTGTTGGACAGGGAAGTGAGGAGGGAAGTGGGCAAGACGAGAATGTAAATAGGTGACTCGCGCTTCCACTGCTACTGCGCCTCGCGCTGCCCAGCGCTCCCTCGATAGTCGGTTTTTCGGGCGGGAGTCAAAGGAGCAGCAGTCAAAGGAGTCAGGCAGCGCGAGCGGTAGTGAACTATTTACATTCAGCCCTCTCGCTCACTTGCCGCCAGCGCTGTAGCGCGAAAGGACGTGTAGTTCCGTTTTCTCCTGACTGCGACAACATTAGCAACAATTTAATAATGCCTACGCCACCGCCGCCACCTGAGTGGAGTAATGACAAGATAATAAAATTTTTGGAACTATACGAAATTGAGCGTGTAATTTGGGATCCATGTGATAAAAATCATAAATTAAAGCATAAAGTACATGATGCGTGGGATCGCATCAGTAAAAATTTGAATGATACTCCAATAGAAGAATTAAAATCGAAGAAGAAATCGCTTATGGCTACTTTTCGACCGCTTTTAAGAAAAAAGAAAGCATCCATTCGTTCCGGAGCTGGTGCTGACGATGTGTACCAGCCAATATGGTTTGCATTTGAAATTATGGAGAGATTTTTGGCTACAATATATGACGTTGAGTCGACGATAAACACTGGAGATAGGGTAAGTTCATATAAATCAATACATAGTATAAAATGAAGACCCCCTTCGCGTCTGTCTGTCTGTCTGTATAGCCGCGAACTCCTCCTAAACCACGCAACGGATTTTAATGCGGTTATCAATATTATGTAGATAATTTCTTCGGGAATGTCAGAAAGTATAATAATCGGTCAAGTGCAAGTCGGACTTTCTGCGGGCGAAGCTGGGGGTAAAAGCGCTAGTATAAAATAAAACGCTTGTTATTTTGTCAATAATCATTATTATTACATGGCACAATTAGATACTTGTTATTATTTAATTGTTTCTTATATTCAAATTATGAAAAAAATGTGCAAACTCAGCCCGAATTTCACAAATATTTCTGGGTGAGCGTCTTGGTACTTCTGCTATTAGCCTTAAAGCTGAAGTCTCTGGATCGGCTTGAGTTTGTCTCCAAGAGCCATCTGACTCTGAATAAATGTTACGAGATTGATTACTTCTTCTAAAAAAATTGTGTAATAAAATACAGGTCATAGTTATTGTTGGTACATTCTCAATATCAATCTCGATTGGTTTTTTAAACACTCGAAAAACAGTAGTTAAAACACCGAATACATTTTCAACGATGACACGAGAACTTGAAAGTTTGTAATTAATAGTACGTTCCATTGTATTATTATTATGGTTACCTGGAAATGGTTTCATAATATGTTTATGTAATGCAAAAGCTCCATCACCAAGAAATACATAGGGTACATCAACTTCTCTTCCTGGTAAAGGGGCGTCTGGTGGTAAATTAATAGTGTCTGTGTTAATTTTTTGCCCAAGTAAACAGTTCTGAAATATTCCTCCATCACTAATGCGTCCCTGTCCACCAATATCAGCAAAAATAAAATTGTATTTGCTATCAACTAAAGCCATTAGTACAATGCTAAACGTTTGCTTATAATTATAATATTGTGAGCCACTGTGTGCTGGGCAATTAATTACAATATGCTTCCCATCTATAGCTCCGACACACCGTGGAAACTTATTTTTAAATCCATTTTCTATAGGTAACCATTCCGCTGGTGTTTGTGGTAACTGAAAGTCTGAAACAATAAAAGTAATTTTATTTTTTCAGGATTTACATAGTGAACAGGCACCATCACCATCACAGCCAAGCACTTCGTCCATCACATCGCCATCTGAAGAGGCGCACATACAATCTCAACAAGATTTCGAAATGCTGCCACCTCCATCACCATCACAGCCCAACACTTGGTCCATCCCATCGCCACCACAAATACACACCAGGCCAAATAAAGCAAAGAAAAGAGTAAACACAAACATAGATGAAGCACAAATCAAAATGTCGCAGGCTTTGGACACTTTAAATCAAGTCTTAAAAGAGAAGAGAAATAAAGACAAATCAAATGATGAAATTGAAGACGAGTGCGATATATATTTATTTATTATTATTCAAATGCTTTCAGACTTACAGTTGAGAAACCAAAACGTCTGGAGAGCCATTATTTACATTTAGGTACTTATCTTAATATATATATATATATATATATATATATATATATATAGATATACCTTTGGGCACTTTGTGGCTCAGACGTGCCGTATAGGTAGTAATTTGTTGATCCAATTTCACTTGTTGATCCAGGTGTCTTTTGTTGATCCGATGCCAGCTGACCATAAATATGTAGCTCCGTTCGGAGCCATAAGTGACACGATGAGTAATAATAATAATTCAGGGATTTTTATACAAATCCACCTTTTTGGCGTATGAGCAGTTGTTGATCCAATTCAAATGGGCCAATCAGGGCGCAGCATTTGCTAAGGGCTTCCTCATTGGCACGTTTCATTGGTACATGCGTGGATTTTAACCTGCAACCTTTGGAATGAAATGCATACGTACGCCTGAACCACTATGCCAGCAAAATTCTGACGTCCCCAAACAAATATACTAGTTTTGTTAAAACCATTAGGTACCTACCAAAATTACAAGGGTTTATTAAGTTAAGTACCACATGCGACTAGTCCCTTAACTCGTATGGGAAAAGTGCGACTGTATGTGGATATGTTAGTAAGTACGTGCATGATTTGACCGTATACTGGTTGGTATGATGCTATTGTCATCAGCAGCAGCGCGGGCGTTGAGACTAGAGGATTCAATCCCGGGCCTTTCTTCTAATTCCGGGATTCCGGGATTATCTAAAGTCAAACCCGGGATCCCGGTACAGTCCCAGGATTGAACTTATATTGGAAATAGCAATAAAAAAGTTAGTAATCAATATCAAAATCCAATAAAACTTAAATTGCCAAAAGAAAAATTATTTTCTTTTGGCAATTTAAGTTTTAAATAAAAACGATTACACATCAAACTTCGACGAACCACGCATTTTAACAATACATGAGACCTATAAAATTGCAAATAAGGTTGTGAAAAAATTTACTCAGTAAGACATTAAGGTAAGTCAACAAAAACTTAAAAACTACAGAGATCAATATTATGTAAACCAGTACTTTTTTTAAATAAAGTTGACCTGACAGTAACTACTTTATATTTGTATTCACTAATCATTATTTAAGTATTTGATTTGCAAAATATTTTACGATTCTTTAAAGATTTGCTTAAGAATCGATATAAGGATTTGTTTCCAATCTTGTTTTAGTTTGTTGCACATAATAAGTGCAGAGGCTGCAAAAGCGTCTTCAGGCTCGATGGAAATAGAAGGAACACTTCGTGCTTGAAGAAATTCTTCAATTAATTTCAGAAATAAATTTAAGAAATCAATTTCAATCCTATCCCGAAAATCCCGGGATCAAAATGAGGCCGGAATCCCGAGATTCGTTATCCTGGGATCGAATCCTTTACTATCCCTTTGGGATGGTTGTAAATTATGGAATTTCTAGTTAAATGTTAGTGCTTCTATTTGTCAGAATTAACATTAAATACGTATTTTAGGGAGTAATTACTTTATTCCATTGTACTTGTAAAGCTTTTAAAAGCGCCGAGAGCCGGAACTCGAAAAATATCTCTGAATAACCTGAAGCCTTATAGATACTAACATGCTTTCAATATAACTAGGTAGCACGCAACATTCACAATTTATGTATAAGTCACACACGAAAATGTCTATTAATCAAAACCCAAACTTTGCTTTATATTACAAACCATAAATTGACAGACTTTCGACAAAAGAGGTAGGGTCCTTAATTTTTCTGCAACTTTGGTATGGATACCTAGTTCAACTAAAAATAATAAATATTTTAGAATAGTTGAAACGACGTGTAGGATTATATAGCAATGTGTTAACAGTCAAGTGGGCGTTTTCAAAATAGGGTAAGGTAATGTACCTCTTTAACTTAACTTAATTTCCATCTTCATGCATTTTTTAACGAAGTTGAAATTGCCAGCAATGTACCAACAGCAGATTTAATTGACAATTAAATGTAAGTGACAGCCCCTCAAGCCAACTTAATTGAATTGGGCAGTTAATTCACTGTATTTTATTATGATTTGTTAATACATGCAAATAATTGCTAAGGGAGCATATATTATTATCAGTTTCAAAAAATGCCAGCTTGAAAGCGATAACAAACTGTAAAGTCCCCGTCACGAGAAGCTATAAATTTAGTAAAAACCCATTCAAGGATTCACAACCTTATTTCGAACAAATAGAAATAACAAGTTTAAAAATGACAACCAATAGAACCTATTCCGCGAAAAAAATTCAAACTATGACGCTGGAACGAAACGCAAACTACCCAATTCGAAATTGCGGCCGCTAATATTTACGTTCCATGTGTCTAACGCGTTCCAGTACCTACCACAAATCATTAGAAAACAGCGCTTTAAATCGCTAAAATATAACGCGACTAAGTGAAATTATTTTTGTAATACACGTAGGTATGTTACTTTGAGTAGATTGAATTTACAACCGAGGCGGATCTTACAATGTATGGAGCATTGCGAATATAAAATATCTAGATTACCGTTACGGTATCGGTACCTATTCGGATCAAAACAAGTATTACTGGAAGTACGAGTATATAAATTGATCAACAAACTAATTGATTTTTGAAATATATTCGGAGCCAAAAAGTCTTCGTGCATTTAAAAAATTTAGCCGTTACGGATCCACTATTGCATGAAATTGTTGGAAAAATATTTATCGAGTATAGGTACTATTGACGAATACATTTGGCAACATCGCATAATAGAATGCTACGTTGCCATTTCGCCCGAGAAATACGCAACTGGATTCAAGTTATTCGATGCAAAAGGCGGAGTCAGCAATGTACGGGGTCGTGGCTGGATCAACTAAGTGTGCAATATATATATATATATATATATATATATATATATAAACACCTCTTTGCACACTTAGTTGATCCAGCCAGGATCCCGTACATTGCTGACTCCACCTTTTGCACCGAATAACTTGAATCCAGTTGCGTATTTCTCGGGCGAAATGGCAACGTAGCATTCTATTATGCGATGTTGCCAAATGTATTCGTCAATAGTGCCTATACTCGATAAATATTTTTCCAACAATTTCATGCAATAGTGGATCCGTAACGGCTAAATTTTTTAAACGCACGAAGACTCTTTGGCTCCGAATATATTTCAAAAATCAATTAGTTTGTTGATCAATTTATATACTCGTACTTCCAGTAATACTTGTTTTGATCCGATACCGTAACGGTAATCTAGATATTTTATATTCGCAATGCTCCATACATTGTAAGATCCGCCTCGGTTGTAAATTCAATCTACTCAAAGTAACATACCTACGTGTATTACAAAAATAATTTCACTTAGTCGCGTTATATTTTAGCGATTTAAAGCGCTGTTTTCTAATGATTTGTGAATGTAGGTACTGGAACGCGTTAGACACATGGAACGTAAATATTAGCGGCCGCAATTTCGAATTAGGTAGTTTGCGTTTCGTTCCAGCGTCATAGTTTAAATTTTTTTCGCGGAATAGGTTCTATTGGTTGTCATTTTTAAACTTGTTATTTCTATTTGTTCGAAATAAGGTTGTGAATCCTTGAATGGGTTTTTACTAAATTGATAGCTTCTCGTGACGGGGACTTTACAGTTTGTTATCGCTTTCAAGCGGGCATTTTTTGAAACTGATAATAATATATGCTCCCTTAGCAATTATTTGCATGTATTAACAAATCATAATAAAATACAGTGAATTAACTGCCCAATTCAATTAAGTTGGCTTGAGGGGCTGTCACTTACATTTAATTGTCAATTAAATCTGCTGTTGGTACATTGCTGGCAATTTAAACTTCGTTAAAAAATGCATGAAGATGGAAATTAAGTTAAGTTAAAGAGGTACATTACCTTACCCTATTTTGAAAAAGCCCACTTGACTGTTAACACATTGCTATATAATCCTACACGTCGTTCCAACTATTCTAAAATATTTATTATTTTTAGTTGAACTAGGTATCCATACCAAAGTTGCCGGAAAATTAAGGACCCCTACCTGTTTTGTCGAAAGTCTGTCAATTTATGGTTTGTAATATAAAGCAAAGTTTGGGTTTTGATTAAAAGACATTTTCGTGTGTGACTTATACATAAATTGTGAATGTTGCGTGCTACCTAGTTATTTTTAAAGCATGTTAGTATCTATAAGGCTTCAGGTTATTCAGAGATATTTTTCGAGTTCCGGCTCTCGGCGCTTTTAAAAGCTTTACAAGTACAATGGAATAAAGTAATTACTCCCTAAAATACGTATTTAATGTTAATTCTGACAAATAGAAGCACTAACATTTAACTAGAAATTCCATAATTTACAACCATCCCAAAGGGATAGTAAAGGATTCGATCCCAGAAAAACGAATCTCAGGATTCCGGCCTCATTTTGATCCCGGGATTTTCGGGATAGGATTGAAATTGATTTCTTAAATTTATTCCTGAAATTAATTGAAGAATTTCTTCAAGCACGAAGTGTTCCTTCTATTTCCATCGAGCCTGAAGACGCTTTTGCAGCCTCTGCACTTATTATGTGCAACAAACTAAAACAAGATTGGAAACAAATCTTTATATCGATTCTTAAGCAAATCTTTAAAGACTCGTAAAATATTTTGCAAATCAAATACTTAAATAATGATTAGTGAATACAAATATAAAGTAGTTACTGTCAGGTCAACTTTATTTGAAAAAGGTACTGGTTTACATAATATTGATCTCTGTAGTTTTTAAGTTTTTGTTGACTTACCTTAATGTCTTACTGAGTAAATTTTTTCACAACTTAATTTGCAATTTTATAGGTCTCATGTATTGTTAAAATGCGTGGTTTGTCGAAGTTTGATGTATAATCTTGTTTAATCGTTTTTATTTAAAACTTAAATTGCCAAAAGAAAATAATTTTTCTTTTGGCAATTTAAGTTTTATCGGATTTTGATATTGATTACTAACTTTTTTATTGCTATTTCCAATATAAGTTCAATCCTGGGACTGTCCCGGGATCCCGGGTTTGACTTTAGATAATCCCGAAATCCCGGAATTAGAAGAAAGGCCCGGGATTGAATTCTCTAGTCTCAACGCCCGCGCTGCTGCTGATGACAATAGCATCATACCAACCAGTATACGGTCAAATCATGCACGTACTTACTAACATATCCACATACAGTCGCACTTTTCCCATACGAGTTAAGGGACTAGTCGCATGTGGTACTTAACTTAATAAACCCTTATAATTTTGGTAGGTACCTAATGGTTTTAACAAAACTAGTATATTTGTTTGGGGACGTACGAATTTAGCTGGCATAGTGGTTCAGGCGTACGTATGCATTTCATTCCAAAGGTTGCAGGTTAAAATCCACGCATGTCAATGACATTAATAGTACATTACTGCAGCGGCCAGCAACTGAATGCCTAAGTGTGGCCAAGGCTTGTATAGTACTTTTCTCAAACAATGCGCGGAATTTAAAAACACAATTTTACTTTTTAAGTTTAATGACGAATAACAAACAGTAATAATTTTTCATACGCCATAAGGTTCCTTTGTTTCTTTTTTCAATAAACAGCTTTCTATTTGCAAGCCAGTTCGAAATATAATTAAAAACCTTTTATTAGTTACCTCCTTGGTAGCCATGTTTCGAAGTAAAGGGTCATTCCATTTTTAAATTACAGGACAGATATGAGTTTACATAGTAATTTATTTGGCCGCAAAATACGACAGATATGGATTTTCATACAACTTAAGCCGGCGCATGCCAGTAACTATCGATTACCCATACAAGCTATTCAAAAGTTACTTGTTGGCAGCAGACTTTTAGAAATTGAAAATCATTCAATAAACAAAGAAAATCCTATAGAAAAAGATTCTGAAAGTGAAATAACTGATTCATATGTTAACGAAATTGAGAAAAGAAATAATGAAACTGATAGTGACACAGATAGCAAAGAAAATGAAACCAGTAAATGTGATTATATTAAGGACAAAAAAATCAAAACTTTCAAAAATAAAGAGAAACAAATAGAAGCAGAAATAAACGATAATATAATTGAAGATAATGAAAGCGACAACAGTATAATCAATGAAGACAATAATAAAGAGAATGATCACCAAAATAAAAGCGCTATATGTGAATAAAGAAGTGAGAAAATAAGAAACAATAAGAAGAGTAAGTATGTTAAAGAAATACAACTATAGATAAAAACAAAAAGACAAAAAAATAGTCCAAAGAAATAGTTAAAAAAGGAAAGAGTCCCGTCCAAAAAATAACAAGTATTGAGGTTTGATCTGGAGTCACGTTACTCCAGACTGATTTCTTGTGAGTTTTCCTTTTTCTAAGACAAGATTATCTACTACTTTGGAGAGGAGAGAAGAATTTGAAATACTAGCTAGACATTATTAAGTTACTGTAGCCAGTAATATAGTAGCCCAAACGTGCCAATGAGGAAGCCCTTAGCAAATGCTGCGCCCTGATTGGCCTATTTGAATTGGATCAACAACTGCTCATACGCCAAAAAGGTGGATTTGTATAAAAATCCCTTAATTATTATTATTACTCATCGTGACACTTATGGCTCCGAACTGAGCTACATATTTATGGTCAGCTGGCATCGGATCAACAAAAGACACCTGGATCAACAAGTGAAATTGGATCAACAAATTACTACCTATACGGCACGTCTGAGCCACAAAGTGCCCAAAGGTATATCTATATATATATATACATATATATATATATATATATATATATATATATATATATATATATAACAGTAAAACTTAATTAATGTTACAACAGCTTAGCCAATTAGCGCATATATTTATAAAATTTTGAATATTAGTGCCAAAGATATCAACTTCGACCCGGTCTGTTACCAGTTGATTTAGTAGTGTGAGTGCGTGCGGTGTAGGAGCATACCTGGCAGTGTCCGTACGCGCGGGCGCCGGTGCAAACAGCTGGTGCCTGCGTCCCGCTCGCGTATTTCGCGTATAACTATTAGGCACATACAGTGAACATGTAGATAAAGTGCTAGGGTTATTAACCTTTCCATTAAAGAGGAGAAAGTAGTGCAATACTAGTGCGAGTTTCCGTCTCAGTTTCAAAGTATCAATACCTACCATACCTGATACAAAGAGAGATGGATATAGGTAGGGATAGTATCCATATAGTTTCATGTACAGATAACGGCAAAACTTTTTTTGGACCCGTTCTATCATGACTGTGTACGTGATTTCATGTGGGTCCCAAACTAGCGAATTGAATTCGAGTTTACTACGTACAAATGCATAATACAGAAGCAAGATAGTTTCCCTATTATAAAATCTAGCTGTTTGCCACAGTACAAATCCTAAGGACTTGAATGCCTTTTTACACATTTCTGTGATATGGTAGTTGAATGTTAGTTCAACATCAAGGAATAGACCCAAATCTCTAATCATATATACCCGCTGGAGCGGTGTTCCATCTATTTCGTAGGTATTATAATTAATAGGTGAACGGGATCGAGTGAATGAGATGGTTTTACATTTTGCGATGTTGAACTCGAGTTGGTTCCGCTTACTCCACTCAACGACATTATTGATGTCGCGCTGAAGTGCTTCACAATCCTCATTCGTCTCTATACCCAAGAACAGCTTTAGGTCATCAGCAAACATGAGACACACCGCCGTACTAACAACCTTTGGAAGGTCATTGATCATGATAAGAAATTGAGTCGGTCCAAGCGTACTTCCTTGGATAACACCGGAAGTAGTCAAATAGGGTTCTGATTGATGGTCTTGAAATTGGACATACTGAAAACGGTTGGAAAAATAATTTTCAAATAATTTTACAAATCCTGGAGAAAAGCCTAGAGCTGAAAACTTGTCAAGAAGGACCTTTGTGTTTACACGATCGAACGCTTTTTTGTAATCAAAATATGCAGCATCTACCTGCCTGCAATGGTCCATTTTGGCGGTTGCATAGTCGACAAAATTTATAAGATTAGTCGCTGTGGATTTTCCTGCCCTGAAACCGTGCTGACAGTCGCTCAAATGAGGTTGAATTTTCCAACAAATAAACCGATTTAAAATGAACTCAAGGACCTTACCAAATCCCGATAGCACAGCAATAGGTCGGTAGTTTTCGATCTGTGACCTAGAACCATCCTTGGGTATCGGCGTGACTCTAGAGACTTTCCACATATCTGGGTATGTACTAGTTTTTAATACCAGATTAAAAATATGCAACAGAGGGGTTATAAAAAAGTCTATGCAGTCTTTTATTAAAAATGAAGGAATTCCGTCAGGACCAACCGAGGAGGAGGCCTTCAAACGTTTAACTGCTATACGTATATCAATTTCAGTTATGTTATCTAAAGTAATATTCGGAGGGGATGACGTGTCCTCACTGATGTGTGAATTTGACATTGGTGTGTCATTCAAAAACACTGACTTAAAATTATGTGCAAAGGCATTCGCTGTGTCTTCACGAGCAACTGGCGATACTTGATATTGAAATTCCTCGCATGGATGCAGCGAGGTTTGCTGCTCCTTAACAAACCTCCAAAAGCTCTTAGGATCCGTACGAATATTATTCTCGGTCACAGCAATGTACTCATTGTACCCAATATCAATAAGTCGCTTTGCGTGGCCCCTGTAGTATTTAAACATTTCCCAATTATATAGTTTACCTAATTCCCGGTACTTTTTTAAATTATAAAGAGGTAAACCAGACAGGGTACTGATGTTTGGGATAAGGGCTAGCTTTTTTCTGGGGAACGTATGAATTTATACAGTTATACAGCTTTTTGTAAAAAATTGACGTACCCTCGTTAACGTCACTGCATTCCACTACGTCCTCCCAATTTATTTCCGCAAAAGAAGCATACAATGACTGGTAGTCAGCTTTTCTAAAATTCCACGCGGGGTAGTTAGTTTTACAGTGACGCGGCGGCGGCGGCGCGCGCGGCGGGCGTCGCGGCGGTCGCGGCACCTTCACATTAACGCTAAGCGGTGGATGATACGCGTCCATGGGGACTACTGGGTCAATATCTCCAAACACACACACACTCACTACCTAGCGTACTCAGTACAAGATCCAACACATTGCCTTGTCCATATTGGTTCCTAATTGTGTTGTACTGTGCCAATTTACAATAACTTAGCAAATAGTTAAATTGTAGATAAACATTAGAACTACACGAGTTAAGATTGAAGTCGCCGACTATGACGACATCCATTTTGCGATATTTATCAACAGCATTCTCTAAAAGTTGAAAAGTATCAAAGTACATATTTATATTCCTTTGACCCAGGCGGGACATAAACTACACAAAATAGTATGCTCTTATATTTTAAGGTAACAATAGCCATTACTACTTCGACATGCGGGTAGTTGCCATCAATATCGACGATTTGCTGGACTTTGTAGTGATTACGAACGGCTAACAACACATCACCGTGGCCCGCGTCACCAAACCGGTCTTTGCGCATAACTACGTACCCGGGCGGGAATATTGCGCCGTCGCTCACGCTACTTAGTAAAAAAGTTTCACTAAATGCAAATAAATCAGCTGATTCATTTATGATACCCTTCTTACAAATATCTAATTTTGTGCGTAAACCTCTAACATTTTGGTACATAAGAGAAAATGACTTATATTTTAACTTGCTACTCTAAGTTCTTAGTAGGCACAGTAACTTTAAAAGACGCGTAATCTCCGCGCGGCTTCAAGGCTTCCACGACACAGGCATCACCGGGGCAGATATTACTGAGATGAGTTGTGACTTGATCAGCTGTAGTGCCAATCTTCACGTAGTACAAATGAAGGTACGATTTCCGTTCGGCTGCACACAGTAAACTCGACCCCGGGGTGGCCGTGCCGCGGATTATATTCGTAGGAGCCCGCCGTGATCGCGTCTTCCGAGCGACTTTCTTCCAGTCGCTGGTCGCATCCGTATCCAGATTGTTATTATCGGTTGCAATAGCGCATCCCACGACTTGTTTTGATGTTACCGGTACACTGGCACTAGGAGTCGTCGGCGCACTCATCGATGTTGCAACGGGGCCGGCCGCCGCCGCGGGCGCCGCCTGCGTTGTGAGTAGGAGTGGACGATATACATCGATGTATTAAAAACACTCGATGTATAGTAACGATGCATCGATTCAAAACGATATATTGTTAATTTTTCAACATCGACTATACATCGATGTTTTTTTATTTGATGCATCGATAATTTTATTTTTAATATTATATTTAATAAGCACTCGCACGGTATTTCGTTAAAACAGTTTAAATTTAATTTTTGGTGCTGGCAACATCGGCCACTGGCTGCACTCATAAAAAATAAAATGCAAATGGCCGATCGACCCGACGCGACGACCTCTTCACTGGCTTTACAGAAAATTTCTGTAATAATTTAGTGAATAAGTTACTCAGCTTGATCCAGATTCAGAATTATTCAGATTCAGATTCAGACGACTAGTCGTGCATGTAACTGTGTCGAAATATCGGGCTACTCGTCAACAAAGGTACGCGGTAGGAAACCCGGAACATACCCTTAAAATGTGATACCTAATTCTTCCAAATCCGTTCAGCCATTTAGAAGATGGTGAGTCAAAGAAACTTAGATGAACTCTGTATGCATTATACACTGCTTTTTTTGTGCAATCGTGTATCTCTAAACACATTACTCTCCTCTTTTGGGCAGTCGTGTAAAAACAATCGATGTTTGGAAAACATCGATGTATTTTTTAATATATCGATATTACATCGATACCACTATCCGATGCATTACATCGAAAAAAAAATCGATGGTATTTTTTTATGTCCATCACTAGTTGTGAGAGCGGACAGGTTTTTTCTCGCTCCCGCCTTGCTACGAGCCGTCGCACAGTGGGCTGAAAATCGACCTTCATAGACATAGGCAACTCAACTTTTAATGTGTCGTTCTTTTGGCGGGAATTGCTTCTATGAGCTATAACTATACATAAAAATGTTATCCGAGTTAACTCTGCGCAAAAACAAATGAATTATATTTTTTTTACGAAAAAAATGTATGGAGCCAATATGAAAAATCCAATTATCTCTGAAACCGCTAGGAAAACCGTAATATCCTTACAGATGGTTATAAAACTAATTATTCATGATTTTTTGACATACTCCATATAACGGTTACTGCTGCAGAATTTTTTTTAAAAATCGTCGAAATATTTTATTTATTTATTTATACACGGTTCCTTTCGGTGAGAATTTAGCAACACGTTAAATCATATAGTATTAGGCTTGGTTCCTAGAAATAGTAGGTAGATGTAGGTAGGGTAAATTCTCACCGAAAGGAACCGTTTATAAATAAATAAATAAAATATTTCGAAGATTTAAAAAAAAAAATCTGCAGCAGTAACCGTTATATGGAGTATGTCAAAAAATCATGAATAATTAGTTTTATAACCATCTGTAAGAATATTACGAAAAAAATGTATGGAGCCAATATGAAAAATCAAATTATCTCTGAAACAGCAAGGAAAACCGTATTACGGTTTTCCTTGCTGTTTAAAATATTTTGCTTGGTTATAAAACTAATTATTCATGATTTTTTGACATACTCCATATAACGGTTACAGCTGCAGATTTTTTTTTAAATTATTGAAAAAAAGTATTTTCAAATTTTAAATGGTAGGCAAATATATTTGCTCAAATGTTTAGTAGGTATATATATAATAGGTATATGTATATAAAAACCGTTTAATCAAATTGATAATTGTTTATATTGATAATTTACATTTATATAAAATGGTGGGTTACAAAAATGTGGTTTTATTAATATAATATGTATTGATAATAAAAAGATAGTAATTTATAATATCTTACAAACTATTGATAAGAAACTTAACTTCTTCACTTTTTATTATTATGTACAAGTAATAAGAAATAAGGAATAACAATAGCATGCAATAATATTATTGAAATAAAAAAAATAACAAAAAATAATTAAATATGACTTAATCTAAAACACATTATTCAGTTTATTCATTTTCCTTATCACTCTCGTCGTCTTGGGTATCCATTTCTGAGTCATAATGCACATTGGAAACATCTAGAAACTCAAAGTCAGTTTCTCGAAACTGAATTATCTCGAGAGTTTCAGAAAAATACTGCTGCCTTTTCTTGGTATCTAACTTGGGCCTTTGTGCACTTATTATAGGATCTGAAGAAATAATAAGCATATTAAGGATATCTTGATTACTATCTTGCCTGTTCTTTTTCCGCGAATGATGTTCTCGAAACCTTCTAAAATCTTTATTTCGAGCTTCTGATGCTTCTTCTGAGAGACTTCCAATCGGTACAATATCATTATTTTGGATTATATCTGCCCCGTGTATAAGTATTTTATGGACGGTTGAAGACATATAATACCAGTCATATAACTCCACGTACTTTTCTGCGGTTTGGCGAGCATAATCTTTGAACTTACTGACATCGATGTTCTCACCCGAAGTGATTGTTTGCAAAATTACAGCAAATCTTCTTACAAGTTCTTCATCCAACCCGGTAATGGCTGCAGTTTTATTTGGGAATTCAAAGAACCTTCTTGCTGTATTTCCGTCATTGGTAGTTCCCGAGCCTTGTTTTACGATGTCAATCAAAAGATTGAGTTCATTTTTGAACTTATCCTGGATAATCTTTTTTCTTCTTTTTAACATTTCTTTGTGCTCATTTCCTCTCGCTGCCCACTACCCTTAATGAGGGTAGTAATTAACTAATGAGCGACCACTACAATAAAAGGACTAAAATTTTGTGCTATAATTTAGTATTTACAAAACTTTGTAACCGTTAACATTACATTTGTCCTGCGACTGAAAAGTGTTAGAATGGAAAGTTTAATAACTAATTTAGACTTGTTTGTTCTTCTAAAAAGTGAAAGTACTTCATTTGACTATAAAGTATTGTTTGGTGCAGTTATGTCTCGCTTAGGTTACGGGTATACGGTTTTCCTTGCTGTTTCAGAGATAATTTGATTTTTCATATTGGCTCCATACATTTTTTTCGTAATATTCTTACAGATGGTTATAAAACTAATTATTCTTGATTTTTTGACATACTCCATATAACGGTTACTGCTGCAGATTTTTTTTTAAAAATCTTCGAAATATTTTATTTATTTATTTATAAACGGTTCCTTTCGGTGAGAATTTACCCTACCTACATCTACCTACTATTTCTAGGAACCAAGCCTAATACTATATGATTTAACGTGTTGCTAAATTCTCACCGAAAGGAACCGTGTATAAATAAATAAATAAAATATTTCGACGATTTTTAAAAAAATTCTGCAGCAGTAACCGTTATATGGAGTATGTCAAAAAATCATGAATAATTAGTTTTATAACCATCTGTAAGGATATTACGGTTTTCCTAGCGGTTTCAGAGATAATTGGATTTTTCATATTGGCTCCATACATTTTTTTCGTAAAAAAAATATAATTCATTTGTTTTTGCGCAGAGTTAACTCGGATAACATTTTTATGTATAGTTATAGCTCATGGAAGCAATTCCCGCCAAAAAAACGACACATTAAAAGTTGAGTTGCCTATGTCTATGAAGCTCGATTTTCAGCCCACTGTGCGTCGTCGCGGTTTCCGCCGCAGCCGATGTTGCGGCGAGTTTTGTCGAAGCGGCCCGAAGTCGAGCAGCACGTATTGGTCGTTGAATAGAATAGAATAGAATAGAAAACATTTATTTACACACAATAACGTTGCGTAGTTTCTTCGAGCGGCTTACCCTCCGTGTCGCAAATGTTACCGGGAGATACTTGCTTATCACTGTTTTCGAGCAGCACTTTAATTAAGTTATTTTGTTCAATAACAAGCGCCTCCAGGGATGTCACCTTGTCTTTCAGAACTAGCACAGTGGTGGTAAGTTCGCGAATAGCACTTTCGGTTGCTTTAGCAGACATTTCTAATATTTATGAGTAAAAATCGCGGAGCGGCGGAAAACAAGTATTATCACTCCAAAAGTAGGAGGTAGAACGTAGAACGTATATGCAAAACTTTTGGCAAAAAAACTTCGAAAATATCCGGAACCGATGCGAGCGAGACTCATGTATCAAATAGATGGTTTACTTTTACAAAATCAGGTTGATCTACAACCAATGAGTACCTATTCACGTAGTTCATCTTCATCGCTAACACAATATTCAGATGACCGATACCAAAGTTTAACACCCTCTCCAATCCACGTAATTCAGACACAACAACCTCAACAACATGTTCCAGTAACACAATATTCAGGTGACCGATACCAAACTTTAACACCCTCTCCAATCCACGTAATTCAGACACAACAACCTCAACAACATGTTCCAGTAACACAATATTCAGATGACCGATACCAAACTTTAACACCCTCTCCAATCCACGTAATTCAGACACAACAACCTCAACAACATGTTCCAGGGATGCCAGATTCACCTGTACAGCTTAGTATCCCGGAAACGAATATTACATCTCAAAACCATTTGAATATCATTGAAACAGCATATTGGAATGCTACTCAAATGTAAATTTCGTTCATTATTTTCATTTAGTTTGTTATTTTTTTTGTCCATTTGATTAAACATAATTTGAAAATACTTGTGTTACTTACTTTATTTGGTCCTTTAGAACAGAGTTGATAGCTTTGCATACTTCAGGAATAATTATCGAAATGGCTGGTGAAGAAATCTTGAATAAGTAGTGGAGACTTCGGTAAATATCCCCGTCGCTAAATATCGTAAAGTTAATGCCAAACGTATTTTTGCTGGTATGGGCATTCTCAGTCTAGTTTGTTTTTTCTCTATCATAGGTTTAATCTTATTTAGCAAGAATTCAAAATCTGTAGGTGCCATTCTAAAAAAGTTCGAAAACTCGCTACCATCTTCGGCGAGTAACTCTTTAAAAAAATGTGCCATGATGATTCTATAACAAAAAAACATAGGTATTAATGATTTTACCCATTCAATAACATAATATCACAATTGAAAAAAAATCATAAGGTATGAACATGAAGGATTTGTAGTAATAGGTACTTACGGCGTTCTATTGCGATGAATTTCTCTTATCCACATTTTCCTTTTATTACGACGACGACGGCGTCTTCGACTCGCTATGTTTTGATTTCTTATAATAAGCATATAATTATATATGCAGATTAAAGAACTTGTCGAGAGGTCTGCGCGCCTGTGAGGCGGTCCCCGTGTCCAGGCTGCATCTAGGATGGGACAAACTTTGGGTGACCGCTTTCCAGTGGAGGCAGTCGTGATGTGGGTTGGAGTGTACCCTTCGGGGCACTATGGGGCAAGGACTTAGTCATTTTTCGGAACAAAATTTTTTTGTTTGTTTTTTTTTTGTTTTTTATACACCATCGTGTAGAGCACATCGAGACAAACATATTTGCTCGACATTGTACGAAAGCAATTACTAAAAATACCTAAGGAAGAATTTTTATCCATTGATGAACAAATGATTCCCACCAAGTCCAAAACATCTGGTATGCGTCAGTATAACTCCAAAAAGCCACATAAGTGGGGTTATTTAAATTACGTCCTAAGTGGAGCAAGTGGATTCAGTTATGATTTTGACATTTTCACTGGAAAACACTGAACAGATTTGCCAGAAAACTGTCCTGATTTAGGTGCATCAGGAAATGTCGTAGCAAGGCTTGTTGATACCGTGCCAAAGAATTTAAATTACAAACTATTTATTGATAATTGGTACACCAGTCTAAATCTGATGGCCTATTAACATACCATTGGAATACCGTCACTTGGCACTATTCAAATGAACAGAGCAAAAGACATTAATTTGCCAACTGCTAAAGAACTTGTAAAGAAGCAGAAAAGGGGTTATTGCATTGAAAAGTGCACTAAAGTCAACGAAGTTGAACTGAGTGTCACCTCTTGGGTGGATAATAAAGTGGTGAGTTTATGCTCTTCATATGTTAGCAAAGAACCCATTGGTGTCGCAAAAAGGTATTCAAAGGAACAGAAAAAAAGGATTGATGTTCCTCGCCCGAAAGCAGTGGAAGTGTACAACAAATATATGGGCGGTGTAGATCTTTTAGATTCCATGTTAGGTTTCTATAGGATCGAAATTAGAAGCAAAAAATGGTATATGCGCATTTTCTTTCATATCGTAGACATGATTACTGTAAACAGTTAGCTATTGTGGCGAAGAAGAAATATACAAAAAGGAATTGACATGTATATGCCTTTATTGGATTTTAAATTGTACATTGCTGATGTGCTAATGAGGGTATCAACCGGTGTATTTACACCAACAACTCGAGGCAGAGGTCGCCCTGTTTTAAATCCTGCGGTTGAAAATATTAAAAACCCAAAACGGCGTCGTATTGAACTTCCCCCACGAGAAGTGGTGGAGGATGGCATTGGTCATTGGCCTGTTTGGGCAAAAGACAGACAGCGCTGCAAAAATTGCAGCCAAAAGTCCTATATATATTGCAGCAAATGTACATGTTATTTCTGCCTTAATAAGGACCGTGATTGTTTCAAAGTGTTTCACGAAATAACATTAGAATAAGCGAATTATTACAATAGATTAGCTTTGTAGTTATTAAATAAAATTATAAACACGAAGAATGTGATTTTATTAGTACCTTGACATTTTTATAGCACAAACTTCAAACTCAAAACTATGCTACTGACTAATAATCATTTATTCGCTTTCATTTTTTTGTTTTTGAATTTAATTGTTGTTGTGTTGTTTTTACTTTTTTTCTTTTTGTTACTTTCCATATATTTCTTCTTTGTTTTTTGTTCGTTGCTTTAAATACTTTTAAATCGTATTTTTTTTTCTTTTCTTTATAATTCATTAAATTCATCAATCATCATCAATTCACAATGAATCCATTTTTAAACCTTGTTTTTCACCAGTTTAGTTTATGGGATTTTGGGGCAATTATTCTGACCGAACAAGACGCGATAAACGCCGCTAAGGCTTGGAAACTTATTCCTACAGACGTGCCTCCATGCACAAGCTGCCGTCGGCCGATGAATGCAGAGCAGAATAGGGAGTACAAGCTGGGATTCAGATGGCGTTGCAGAAGAGCCGGCTGCAACGTTATCGTGAATCCCTTAAAGGGCACCTTTTTTGAAAATTCCAATGTTTCTATACTGAGCACGTTGCGGATAATATTACACTTTTTCCGAAACGATAAGGTGACCAGGGTGGCGGAAGATGTTGGGGTGACCCGAAAAACGGCCATTCAGCTTTACCACTTCCTGCGGGAAGTGTGTGAGGTGACGAAGGTCCATGACCGGGAAATGATAGGAGGAGAGCACGATATCGTAGAGGTGGATGAAACCCACCTCATAAATTTTCGTCTAACTTGCTTTCAATAGTCTTGCCTGCTGAAGTTTCTTTCGACCCACCTGGTTTTGTTAGCGGGTTCATAATCTTTGTTACGTCTATAGGTTCCTCTTCTGTTTTTGGGAACTCCTCTCCCACCACATCTTGCAATTTGGTATACCTTCTTATAAAACTCATGGCGTCCAGATAGTATGTTTTTGTTGATGCATAGTAACCACCAGTAAAGTAGTCGCTTAAACGATCTTCACATCTCCTCAAAATTGCGTCGTTGTCATGATACTCTCGAAACAGAAGTTCTAAAAATTAAAACTTTTTTTTTATTAACCTCCTGCGTTCAATGTTTGCGTTCCCTTGTGACTGGTGGTCGGTGTCGGACTGTTCGCCGGCTGGTTGTACCGCGAGGGAGTCGTCCAGTTTCCCTGGTAACGTGGCCGAGGCGTCGGTTGTGGTTGTGTCGACGTTGATGGTGTGGGGTGTTTCTGCGTCGTTATACCTTTCTCAATCTGCAACCCTTGTTTCTCGATTGTTTTCGAAGTTTTAATTTTATTTGAGAGTTTATTTCCAAATAATGAACTCGTCTCTTTCTACATTTTGTACGACGTTGAGGAATGTTTTATCTAAGCTCGGTGTGATTAGTTTTATTCGAGATCTATTAATCTTCAGTAGTGTTATTTTCGTTGTCTGTACAGACAAGGTTAAAAGTGTGAAGTTTAAAAATTCTAAATTAATATTGTATGTAGGTAGCATCTTCGAGTTGACTCACGGCCAAACCTAAAGACGGCGTTTTGCCTTCGTGTTGAAGTGATCTCCTTACATACTTTTTATATGTATAAATAGCCAAGCTTACTACCCTTTAGATGACACAGCACATAAGCAATTGAAAAAAAATTACAACCACTTAGTCGTTTTTTTAGACAATTTTTTTTTCAATTTTTTTTTTTTTTTATTGTTTTATCTTGTAGATGTCATTGAAATACACGTTTTTGATTATGTGTAAAATGCTCGCCCGACGCACCGTTATCGAGAAAAAAATAATTAAGAAAATTTTTGGTGCCCTCGAGCCCTAAGGGGGCCCTGGAGCGCGAAGTGGTCTATGGAAACATTGATGCCCGAGGGGTCCTCTACGCGATGCCGCAAAGAAAATGGGGTGTCATCATGACACACCACCCCGTCGAAATTTTTCAAAGTCCACTATAGCGGTGTTAAGGGCCCCTGGGGCCCTAAGGGGGCCCTGGAGCGCGAAGTGGTCTATGGAAACATTGATGCCCGAGGGGCCCTCTACGCGATGCCGCAAAGAAAATGGGGTGTCATCATGACACACCACCCCGTCGAAATTTTTCTAAGTCGCAGATTTTCTACCATGTATATCCTTATAGACTTAGGGCGGTATTCACAGTCGATTCTTAAATGTAAGTCGGTCTTAAGGCGATCTTAAGATCGCATTTCGATTCACAGACGCACCTTGAGACCGTCTTAAGGCAGAAGTCAAATCGCTACCTTACCCAAGGCAGAACTAATTCACAAACGATGCTTGAGCTCGGTCTCAAGACCACGGGGTGGAAACGCAGTATCCAGAGTCATAAACTTAGTAAAAGCGACCGCCAGCATCGAGTGGCTGTCAAAAAACTTTTTAAATATAATTTTACATACTAGACATCCCGGTTGCATACAAAAATATCACCAAAATGTGCAGATAATAAAAAATATTATAATATCTTTAAATTATGTTTATACATTTCTAGAATAAAATTAATATACCTATATAAATAATACGCGAAAGTTCTTTTTTTATAAACATTCACTACTGATACCTTGTATCCAAAGCCAAACCGAACTTCTAGAAAAAGAAACTACTTTTTGACAGAAATCGTTTTCTTTGTATTTTCGTAAATTTCGTAAATTCTAATTTGTTATTGTAATATAATAGATTCCTATCGGCTTCTATTTGAATTTTTGAGCAATGTTTCAATATCGCTGTGTCGTGAGAGGATGCCTATTGAGAGAAACATTGTGAAACTGGCCAACTCCAGAACTTGCGAAATATAGTTAAAATTACTCAAACCTCATAGTCCAACATAGTGTTTTCACTGCCAAAGAAAACTCTGTTATTTATAAAAGTAAGTAGTATATTACAATTTAAGTTGTTAACAAGGTTATAATGTTCATATTTGTGCCATGTTGTCCTTTTCCTTTCACCTTTACTTTTCATGGATTAGCAATAGGACTTCTACATTAGTGGAGGACTTCTACATCATCCCTATTTTTGGTTAGAGGATACCAAAGGGTGCAAATCAAAAAGACTTAGAAAATTCGAGAAAAGGCACCCGAAAGGGTGCGGGTCTTTTTTCCTCAGCGCCCCCTTTGCTACACTCCAACCAGTGTTTTAAACTATCGCGGTTATTATTACGCATTTTAAGGTTATGTTCCGTTCCGGGTTTCCTACCGCGTCCCGTGACCATGATGCATGCAACTGTGTCGAAATATCGGGCTACTCGTCAACAAAGGTATGCGATAGGTAACCCGGAACATAACCTTAAAATTATACCGAATGTTTCATTGTAAGCATTCATAGAATATAATTATTAGACAAAACCTTTCCTTGCCGCTCCCTTTAACTATGAATACTTAACATTCCTGTTTCCATTTTCCAGGTGTTTTGAGGAATGATCAATCAAGATTATGACCACGAATACCCAGAGGCCTTCTATGGTAATTGTTTTAATTGAAAAGTATACTATATTATTGTAAACTTATTTTGTTTGGTTATATGTGTGAAGCATGAAATTGCATTTTGCTTTATGCATTCACCATTGGTTGTTCATATTGGGCTAACAAGCTTAACTGGTTAAGTGCATTTATTTCATGTGTAAACACTACTTAAAAATTTTGTATATTTATTGACCGTGTTGACATTTAAAGTATTTCTTACAGAAAAATTAATTGGCCCTTGTAATAAGCGAGACTTATTTGGATATAAGTACCTACCTACATTTATACCTGTACCAAAACATGAATTTTTATTAGGTAAATATAAGCAAAGGATAAACAAAACTTCTATATGGCTAAACTTATATTTGAAGTTCACTATTATTTGTTCGAGTCATCAATTTATTTTTGCATTTGATAGAACACATCCAAAATTTTGTATATTTATTGACATTTAAATTATTTCTCTCAGAAAAATTAATTGGCCCTTGTAATAAGCAATACTTTTTTGGATATAAGTACCTACCTACATATTATACCTGCACTAAAACATCAATTTCTATTAGGTAAATATAAGCAAAGGCTAAACAAGACTTCTATATGGCCAAACTTATATTTGAAGTGCACTATCATTTGTTCGAGTCATCAATTTATTTTTGCTTTTGATAGTACACATCCTCTTGATAATGAACATCTACAGGTGTACACAGGTTGCACTGGTACATTGGTACTACGATGACATTAAAGCTTCATTATTGACTTTTACTTTCAGGTAGATGGTGTCGAACACAACTTGAGAACATTCTGTGATCCTGCGGTGATTATTTTAAACTGAGAGGCGCTTTACTATTACTTTGTAATTAATTTCGAGACAAATTATATGTATGTTAATTATGTGCCATTTGTGTTTTCTTTAATATAAGAATTTGAAATCAGTAATAATAAAGTACAATATGAAAATCGAGAAAATGTAATCGATGTGGCATCCCTAGCCAAATCGCAATCGATAGATTGTTATGTTGATATGACCGCAGCACTAGCACTTGTCAAAATTGTTATGTCAAACTATACGTCAAAACCGATGCTGGCGGTTTTCTCTACGACGTCCGTGTCTCTATGGACGCTTCCTATCTGATCTATAGTAATCTGTGCTCAAGACGATCTTACTGCGCATGATTCACAGTCGATTCTGAGAGATCTTAAATGCCAACATAACCTCACTATTTCAGCACAGCAGTCGAAATATTTCAAGTCGACGTTACACTCGACTTAAGATGATCTCAGAAACGATTAGCCACTGTTGTCCATGGACCGCAAAGCGTGATTCAAAGAAAATACTTGCGGTGTCTCCTCTATTACGTTAATAAATATTTTCTCTATGTACAGAACTCTGAAATCTTTGGAGTCTCAGCGCAGACTCCGTACGTTTAATTTTCGCGCATCCAATCACGTCTCGTAGCTCTCCCCACCGAAGGGTCTGGCCTCTTGTGAGTAGGCCCTTTCATGCTCGTGAGAGGGTTCGATCGCTGTTGTGCTCGACTCTAGTACGTTCGAATAAACAAAACTCTCGATATTTTTTCGATAAACATTACAAACTACTAAAATTTTATGGAGGAACCCATAAAATTACAAGTACCGTCAGAATATATTATTGTTTAATGCCTACGTCTTATAGGTAACCACATCCCCTATTACATTCCTCTCATAACTCGTTAATAATCTAATTTTTTAATGAATGCCTATTCCTTTCTGATAAAATATTAAAATAATTATATCGAATGTATTGCTCTTTGTAATTTCGCGGTCTTTTTGCGAAAGTTACTAGCGCACTCTGTCGACGAATTTCACATTCGTCACACAACTATATGAGCTTATTGATTGGCTGCTCTAACGGAATAATTCCGGAAAGACCCGAACCTCATGTGAGATCGTCTCAAGCATTGACTTCGCTAAGGTGATCTTAAACGAAATAAGTAAATGGTTGTGACCAAATTCTTACGTAAGGTGATCTTACTTTCCGACTGTGAATACATAAGGTCTCAAGATCGTTTCAGTGTCTTAAGACGAACTTACGTGAGGCGATCCCAAGAACGGTCTTGAGACTCGACTGTGAATACGGCCCTATATTTTTATAAATAATACGGTTTCAGTTCTATCAATGGTATTAATTATTTCATAATAGGAGTATTCGAAGTGACTCGTATACATTTCATTAAACGCTATTATGTTTGCACGCGTTTGTAATGTATTGGTGAGTTTTTCGGAGTTTTTTGGAGAATATTTTCTCTATGTACAGAACTCTGAAATCTTTGGAGTCTCAGCGCAGACTCCGTACGTTTAATTTTCGCGCATCCAATCACGTCTCATAGCTCTCCCCACCGAAGGGTCTGGCCTCTTGTGAGTAGGCCCTTTCATGCTCGTGAGAGGGTTCGATCGCTGTTGTGATCGCTCTAGTACGTTCGAATAAACAAAACTCTCGATATTTTTTCGATAAACATTACAAACTACTAAAATTTTATGGAGGAACCCATAAAATTACAAGTACCGCCAGAATATGTTATTGTTTAATGCTGACGTCTTATAGGTAACCACATCCTCTATTACATTCCTCTCATAACTCGTTAATAATCTAATTTTATAATGAATGCCTATTCCTTTCTGATAAAATATTAAAATAATTATATCGAATGTATTGCTCTTTGCAATTTCGCGGTCTTTTTGCGAAAGTTACTAGCGCACTCTGTCGACGAATTTCACATTCGTCACACAACTATATGAGCTTATTGATTGGCTGCTCTAACGGAATAATTCCGGAAAGACCCGAACCTCATGTGAGATCGTCTCAAGCATTGACTTCGCTAAGGTGATCTTAAACGAAATAAGTAAATGGTTGCGACCAAATTCTTACGTAAGGTGATCTTACTTTCCGACTGTGAATACATAAGGTCTCAAGATCGTTTCAGTGTCTTAAGACGAACTTACGTGAGGCGATCCCAAGAACGGTCTTGAGACTCGACTGTGAATACGGCCCATAGTGCCCCGAAGGCTATACCCCAACTACTCCCCGCCCCGAAAATGACCCACTGACCCAGCAGCTCGCGGGGCATGGTGCGGGGCGATGCCGTAGACGTGTGGTCGCGCCCGTGGTCGTTGGGATTGAATATTTCACGCGCCAACATACGGACGAACTTGTAATCTGCCGGACTACGGAGGTCTTGTCGCGATGATGTCGTTCCTCACGCACGTACGACCACCTCTCATAATCGACTGTCATAGCATCAGGGTTGCCAGATGTATTTTCTCATATTTCCCCAGATTCATAATTATTTTTCCCCAAAATGATACATTATTCAGAAAAAACTCCCAAACTTGATTTGGTTTAATTAACAAATAAGTAGGTACAATAAACACATTATTTATTCGTTTTTTTTTAATAAAATAAATGAAAGTTACTTAAATTTCACTAAACAAAGGAGATTGGCACTCGTGGGCCTAAAAGTTATCAAAATGAAAGGCATACTAAAAAATCGGTTCTATTTTTCTAATGAAACTCGCAAAATATGGTACCATTTTACAATACAGAAATCAAGAAAACTTAGAATTTGTTTTAATAACTATATAATCGGCTTAAAGTGAACTCGATTTATAATCTGAGTATAAAAAAATCGTTAAAATATATGAAAATAGTGAATCGATATAATCGTTTACTTAAAAATCTATTAATTATTTTACTGTTGGCAACACTAGACACAGAATTACAGTGACAACTGACAAAGACAAAATCGCCACTCGGTTCGTTTTCTTCGCTCGGAGTGTGCTTATTTTTCATGATTCTCGTTTTTCTTACGACTTTGGCTTTACCACGGACTATTAGATTGATCTTGCAATTGTGAATTACCTGGCTTTGCATTTTGGACTACCGAACACGCCTAACAATTGATTTGACGACATGGATCACTGTGTAAATTGCAACATTGCTACTACCCGTTGTAATACAATTGGTAGAAGAGTTTTGGATAATGAAGCGATTTTAACGGTTATTAGTCAGTGGTGTGCACCTCAACCTGTAAGTACCTACCTTGCAGCATATAACTGCCGTAAAAATGTAGTAATAACCTTGCAATTCCATCAAACAATATAAGTAGCCTGCATGCACCGCAGACATATTATGCTGCTGCAGTGCCAGCATAATATGTCTGCGGTCAATTTGTTCTTCAATTGTCATTCTATATATTTATTTCTTACTGTTGACGGCAATACTAGATGTATTACTGTTGTCAATCTGTGCTTATGAAAAAGCCTAATTAATGGTAGAATATAATTTTTTTTTTTTTCAGATAACCAATCAGAACTATGTTTGCCAAGCATGTTGGAATAAGGCCCATGATATAGTTAGTGGAAGACAGCCAAATCCATCAACCCAAGTTGGTCATTCCCGTGTTTGTGTCCGCTGTGGGCGTTCTCTGTTGGGCCAGCGACAGACTCACCTTCTTCATTCTAATTCTACTCGTGAATCTGCAATACGTAATGTTATCCGAGAATGGATATTGCCACGAATAGTAAGTAGCTTATCTTTCAACATATGTAGACAATTATGACATATTATGACAATTATTTGGTATTTAAGTTGGGCAAGATACCAAGAAAATATCTTACCCCCTGCACAATTTCTAGATGATAGTCTGTTAATTATTGAAGACTAGAATAATAAAACTTAATTTTCTGTAAATATTGGTGTTTTATTTTGCTTCCTCTTGCATTATTTAATTTTAAATTAAGGATTTTAAGAAAGGAAATAGTCATATACCTATAATCAGTATCATTTCTTTACCTTTTATGAAGTGGAAAGAGCCGAGGGTCACAAGACTTAAACGCATAACTAGACAATGGACTTGCAGCTTGACTAGTATACACATTGCCAGTATACTTGTCCATGGCCTACTTAAACGGGTATTACGCTACCTAGAATTTAGGGTCTCTTTCCCAGATTCAATGTTTTAATAACAGTTAAGGCGCTCGGGACCCTAATTAGAACAATCTTACAGCTATTGCAATAAGGCGCTTCCAAAAATACTCCTCAGACATCATTTAAAAATAGCCATTTTAACATAACCTCACTTTTACTATATTTCAAATATCTTGATTTCTGGATTGCCTAATTTTCCCATATTTTTTGTGACGAATTGTCATTATGAGTCCTTTCAAAAAAGGTAACTTTGATTTGTATAATACTTAGGCCCACGAATGTATGGAACGGTTCCAATCTCCTTTAACATTTCAATCAGGCTTCGGTTGAGTAGACGTTTTCGCTATTAAACCGTTTTATCATTTTGGCAGTAGGTTCACGTATTTCTATTTATATTTATCTATTCATATTGATTCGAATCATAATGTCGATTAGAGTCATAAATCAATTCCAATCAAGGGTTAGTTCGAATTGTTATCCGAATTTTTACCGGACGATTCGAATAATATTTAATTTTAGTCCCATCACTAGTTTGAATGGTCCACACTTTTTTGTTTAAGGGTTTTCTGGCACCGATTTGATAGTTAACATCTGCTGTCACCTGCTTTCGGTCTTTTCTGTACGTCATTCACCCGGTCTTAAGCGGATTTCATTCAGTGTATGATGTACAAATAGTGAATCCGTTGTAATTTTGTCCCACGATAACTATGTTGCTGTCGTAGATTTTGACATAAAATCAACGATGCAACAGCTGTCAAACTCAAATTATCGCTCGAACTTTACGCGTTCAGAGTAGGGTCTTCGACGCAACTAATGTCAAATATAGTTCGGTCGGATTGAATGAAAGACCGTCCCGACCGACCCGCTCGAAAGAAGTTCGTAGTAGGAAACACCCGAACATTCGGCCGAATCATCGGTAATTGACACTTCGTGGTAGACCCCCTGGATTCATCCACGAGAGGTAAAATACTTTTATTAGTATGTTCCTATAAATGTCATTATTATGCCATCTGATTGAAGTTCTGTGTAATATCAGTGTGTAACGGTAACATATTTTTTTCAGATTCAACCATCTGATGTGATTTGTCACAGATGCTTCCAAAGAGCTGAAGCAGCTGTTCATGCAGATGCCGTTACTGCAAGTAACCAAGTTCTAGAAGGATCTGAAAGAATTAGTTTACCGAACTATTCAAGGGCACCTGATACTCATGCTCGGTGCTTATTCCCAGCTTGCCACAGTACCTCACAGCAAGCGATACCATTTACAGTTAGGGTGAGACTCTTCAGTGACCACAAATATTATATTCCACCAAATTGTAGAATATGTAGTTTTCACCAGCAAAGCCAATTGTGGTCACTTTTATATGAGGCTGAAAATACTCTGCACAGTTTTACAGCTGTCCATATAGAGGATTTTTGTGAGCTACTCAGAAATGATAGAAACAGTCCCAGATTTTGAAAACATTGATCAAATGGAAGACAACATGGTGTGGTATTGGCTGGGACGCACAAAACAACAGTTTAGAGAATTGGAAGCTGCATTGCCTGATTTTCATAAGCGTGCCATTGCACTTGGAGCTTATTTATTGAAACTTCGTACATGAGACTCTGATGAAAGAATTTCGACATCGTTAAATATGAGCAGAAGCACACTAAGCAAATATATAAAAAAAGCAAGAGATGTAATGATGGCACACTTTGTGCCACAACATCTGGGCTCGGAGCAAATTTCAAGGGAAGGAGTTGCAGAAAGGAATTTATACATTCCAAATTCATTGTTCGGAAACCCTGGAAGTAATATAGAGGAAAGAAAAGCCATTGTAATAATGGAAGTAACATACATTTAAGTGCAAAAAAGAAGTAACTACTCATATAAAAAAAAGACTTATTCACTTCATAAATATAAAAATCTTGTCAAACCATTCCTCATAGTATGTTGCGATGGCCACATAATCGACGTACTAGGCCCGTATCCTGCCACAAAATCAGATGCCGATATTTTAACTGACCAATTCAGCGATGCATCTTATCCTTTAAGAGAATATTTTAGAGATGGTGATGTATTTATTTTGGATAGAGGCTTTCGGGACAGTATTTCCCTATTGGAAAGTCTAAATTACTCTGTGCATTACCCTCCGTCAGTTCAGCAAGGTGAATATCAATTAACAACAGAAAATGCAAATGAATCTCGCAAAGTGACATTATGCCGTTGGGTCGTGGAGGTAGTGAATGGGCGCTTCAAGCGGGATTTTAAACTGCTGCGACAGGAACATTTTAATAGGGCCTCAAAACATTTAATGATTGATTTCAAAGTCGCAGCAGCCTTAATAAATTGATATTACCCTGTTTTGGTTGACAGAGATGATACAAGGGAAATATATCGATAATCCAAGAAAAAAAATTCACTAATAATTCTTTGGCAGATTTTGTAGATGCTGATAATTTAAACAGGAGACGGGCACAGTTTCAAAGTATAACAAGGAAAGTTTTTAAAGTAGAAATTTAAAAACCGACTGCTACTTTTTTCGATTAACTTTTATTTGTGTGTTAACGACCACCCGGCCGTAGGAGTGTTTTCATCATTCGCAAGCCTGCCTACAATTTAGATAATTATGACTCTATAATTGTTCAAATATTATTTTAATTTGAGCATTTGAGGACGTTTTAAAGGCAAGATATTTGTTACGCAAGCGAAAAAATTCCGTTTCAAAGTGCATGCAGTGATAACCCCTGAGCATCTTTAATAGATTACCTAGCACACCTATATATATATATGAGTTCTTCAATTGCTAGAGATACTTTACTCTCTCGAGTGATGTGTTCTGAGGCAGTTTTCCTCTCGCTAGCTAAAAAAGCTTTAAATGCAATGACGTTGCCGAAGAAGTACGCAGTAGTTAAGCTTACAGGAGTTATTTCGCCAGACGAAAATCCTTATAAGTGTGTGCCAGAAGCCTGGCTGAAGTTTCAAAGTTTCGATGAAGTGATACTGCCTTACCCCACGTCGGAACAGCTGCCACTTTCAATGGATCTTATCATTAATTACGCGGCTCCGGTTCTAAGTTGGCCGAATCACGTGGCTACTTTTATCTGTAAACTCGGTAAGTGTCATTTTTGGACAAAATGTTAGTTATTATTTCAGCAAACTTGTGATTAGTATGCATTTTGTTTAAGATACTTACGATCAAGGATTGTTCTTCATCAGACACGTGGATGACACTATGTTTATTTAATTATTTATTTATTTAATTTGCCAACAGATTTACATTTTTTTACAATGCTCTTAAACTATAGTAACAATGTTTGAAGAATATGCTCTTATGGTGTGGCAAGAAATTAGTCGTGAAGTCAGAGAAAGGCAGAGTCATAAGCAGTCTATGTTTCGTAAAGTGTGGGAATGGTTTTTGAGCTTTTTGACTAATTAAAACACCAAAGAATCGGAATTATCTTCATTTATAGACATAGTGCTTACAAACTTATCGTAAGTATATAACTAGTTTCTACGTGAATGTAACGTGATGTACTTTTGAAGGGCTTCAGCAGCTTCTTGAAAAACAGGACGCAAATGATGAGACACTCTTTCTGTTACCAAACAAGGCTCTAAATGATTTGACCTTATTTGATCAATTGATCGCCGATACTGTCGTTTAGTGTCAATTTCACAATTAGTGGTGATTGATGATCTATTATCGATCGTAGAAAACTCTTTTAGTTTTCGCTTACTGAAGTTATTGCTCTTCCGACCTGCAGGATCGGTAGTTTGCTGTTGGCTATCCATGCCACACTAATCACTAATTGTTTTCACTTTTGTTAACCAACTAGTTTGATACACTGAACATTAAATACTGCCAAATGAAAAACTAGTAGCTATTTATTTCATACATTTCATCAAAGGAAATATTATCATAACATTATAATATTCCGGCCGGAATGAACGCTGCGCTCCAATGTGCCAATCGCCTCAACAATATTTTTCAAGTCAGTCAAATTCCTTGTTATGACTTCCTACTATAGCAGTGTGGCAATATAACGTTTACCTACAATTTATAATCCAATGTAAGTACGTACTTACATTCAGTAATAAATGCTAAGTTATTGCTACATACCGAATGTTTTTATTGACGTAATTATAACCTCAAAATCCGATGGTGTTTTGATTTTTTCCGAATTCTCAAAAGTGTCCGTTGTTTTAATTTAGGTTCAATCGAATATATACATTATCTAAAACCTAAAAATTAATACACCTCCCTGTTGGATCTTAGGCTATGGACGACGAGCAATGTCCTTTCATTCTATAGTGAGGCTTTTGCTTTTAATTTGTAAATTAAACCTTATTTATATGGCTTTATACAGGTGCTGTATTAGCTTTGGGCCTTGGAATACACGCCTTTTTCTTTAATTTTAAGAACTCCGTTTCTTAAGTTTTTCTGCTTGTTTTTTTTTTAATTTTTAAGCTCGAGGGCGAGCTGGAATTTTCCTCTTTCAGCTTGCTTCCGTCGTGAAATTCTCCTGGTTTAGGGGGTGTGTAACCTTAGAATATAGAACAAACCAGAAACCGCGAACGCGCCCTAATAATAATAATAATAATAATAATAATAATAACCCCGCCACTGTATCTCCACGTTGACGTCGTGGCGGGGCTTGCGTGATCCAATGACCCTTAGAGCTATGCCGGCAGAGCCACTCATGCCGGACAGGTCTAAGGCGAGGATCCAGACCAAGAGGGATACAACCCAAGCCAAGGTGGAACAGCGTACGCCGAGGGCTGCATGGCCAGGGGGGAGCCTGGTCGCTAGTATGCGAACTCTGGGTACCGGGGGACACCCAGTTTTACTTACCCTTGCCACGGTGAACGCAGGGCTCTGCTGTGGTTGACGCGTCGTCCCTAGCCACCCGTGGGAACAAAATGAGAAGATCTATTAGAATAAGAAACAAAAACTCTGCCCAGTGTTCAACTGCTGCAGAAAACGGCTCCGCCGGTAATAGTTCACCTATATCATCAACCCGGAGCCTTTTCTCTACACCATCATCATCACCAAAGTCATTCCAAAACCCACCGTCATCACGATCCACCACAGCATCACCCATGTCATATGATGTTACCCAGGAAGCTCCGGCTAATTATCCTGAGTCCATCAATGATATCATTAACGCTGCGCGGAACAATGCTAATGTCGAATCTAACTACGGCGCAGAAACAGACACATACAATATCGACACCAATACACCAGCAAGAAGTGTTTTGCAGGAAATGCTTCCTGCAACCACCCTCGCTGGCAGAAGTAGGCAACGAATGAAATGGACAGACCTAATAAACCGAGAACTTCTTCGTTGTTACTACACGGTCACTCAATGTGAAACGAACCTCACAGCATATCGGCCGTTGTTACACAAAATGTTCATTGAAACATTCCCTGAACTACATCATTTATCTGAACAAAGACTAGCCGATCAAATAAGAGTAATTCACAGAAATCATAGGATATCGCTAGCTGAACGAGAACGTATAAAACAATTGGTATCACTATCAGTCACAGAAGAAATTGCCGACACAGTACATGACACATCCTTAATCGATACCCTGTCACCTCCCATTGATAGTGAAGTAACAACAGGGAATTATGCTACACATAACGTCTCCGTAAATGTAGAACAATATGCAACATCTACACAACAAACAGTCACAATAGAGGATCTTGATACTTACACACAAACTACTGAACCAGAATCACTACATATTAATTTCAATACAATTGAAGATACATTTACAGAAATGCTCATTAAATACTCACACACAGATGCCACACTTAGACCTACCATCCCTAAGTTACAAATTACAAGAAAAAGCATTAAAACTGTGAACACAGTAAACGATATACTACACAAACACTTAGAGAACAGAGAGACAGTTGATATAGATAATATACACGAAGTCATATACTGCGCTGCTATGACCGTGACCACACTGCATGCAAAACCCAAAAATAAAGTAAATAGTAATATACATACAGCAAATTCTACTGAATCAAATAATTCAAATAAAGACAAGAAACAACAATGGGAGAAGAGATTAGAAAACAAAATTACAATATTACGCAAGGAAATAGGGCAACTTATTCAATATTTAAATGGAAACCTTACACAAAGAAAGCAGCGAAAAATAAATCCTAATAACCAAAGCAAAGATGAAATAGTAAACCAATTAGATACTTACAAACAAAAACTACAAGCATACTCCAAACGACTGCGCCGCTATAAGCTTAGTAATCAAAGAAAATCTGATAATAATCTTTTCCGAACCAACCAAAAACTGTTCTACAGAAATTTGAACACAGAAAATATACACATTAGCCAGCCACCTAATATAAAAGACGTCCAAAATTTTTGGGAAAATATATGGTCAAAACCAGTAGAGCATAACCGAAACACACCTTGGTCACGCATAGAAGAACAAGATGCTTCAAACATAGAGCCAATGGCAGAAGTATTAATTTCTAAAGATGACGTAACACAAGCAATAATGAAAACATTAAACTGGAAAGCGCCAGGCCCAGACAAAATTCAAAATTACTGGATCAAATACTTTACATCCACACACGAATATATTGCAAATGCATTCAATCATCTTTTACATAACCCACAAGATACACCATCCTTTTTTACACAAGGCATAACGTATTTAAAACCTAAAGATGATGACACAACAAACCCTGCTAAATATAGGCCAATTACGTGTCTTCCTACAATTTATAAACTTTTAACATCTATTATATCACACAAACTTAATCATCATATTGCACACAATAACATAATCCCGGAAGAACAAAAAGGATGTAGTAAGGGCTCAATGGGATGTAAAGAACAACTTGTAATAGATATGGAAATACATAACCAGGTAAAACAAAAGAAAAGAAATTTATATTACGCATACATTGATTACCAAAAGGCATTCGACAGTGTACCACATTCATGGCTGATAGAGGTTTTAAAGATGTATAAAACTGACAATGGACTAATACAATTTCTACAGTATACCATGGCAAACTGGACAACTACATTAAACATACACACAAATAATAAGACCCTTAACACAGAACACATTAAAATATCACGCGGTATCTTTCAAGGTGATTCACTGAGCCCTATTTGGTTCTGTCTTGCACTCAATCCGCTTTCTAAAATATTAAATGGTACAGACTACGGATATAATATTGACAGGGAGAACACTAATAAACTAACACACCTACTCTATATGGACGACATAAAGCTTTATGCAGCAAACAGGCAGCAATTAGACCATCTACTCAAATTAACGGAAGATTTCAGCAGGGATATTAAAATGACATTCGGAACAGATAAATGTAGGATTAACTCTATTATTAAAGGACAACACAAAGACACAGAACCATATGATCTCGAACAACAATTAGGTAAAATAGATAATATGGAACCCCGTGAAACCTATAAATATTTAGGTTACCTTCAGAGCACCTCTATAAATCACACTGAAATAAAATCTGGACTTAAAACTAAATACAAACAGAGACTAACTAAAATATTAAAAACTAAATTATCCGCCAGAAATAAAACAAAAGCTGTGAATACATATGCCATTCCGGTATTAACTTATTCTTTTGGAATTATAAAATGGTCCGATACCGAGTTAGAAGCCCTTAATACCTTAACGAGAACAACATGTAACAAACACAATATGCACCATATCCACTCAGCGGTCCAAAGATTTACCCTAAAAAGGAAACTTGGGGGACGCGGATTTATAGATATTAAAAATTTACACTATACCCAAATAGATAATCTTCGGACCTACTTCCAAACAAAAGCTAACCAATCTACACTACATAAAGCTATAGTCAATATTACCACATCTGGAACACCCTTACAATTAAACAACAGCCAATTTGATCCTAAACAAAAAATTCTACAAGATAATCAAAAAATCGAAAATTGGAAGAAAAAAGCAATACACGGAAAGTATCCTCATCACCTCGACCAAGACCATGTTAACCGCACTGCATCCTGCACTTGGCTCACAAAAGGCAATTTATTCAGCGAAACCGAAGGATTTCTCATAGCAATCCAAGACCAAATAATCAAAACCCGTAACTACTCCAAATATATTCTAAAAGAAGCCATAACAACTGATAAATGCAGATTATGTCACCAAACAACTGAAACAATAGATCACATAACAGGAGGTTGCAGAATACTCGCCAACAAGGAATATACCCACCGTCATGATAACGTCGCTAAGCACATACACCAACAACTTGCCCTAAAACATAACCTACTCGATACATACACACCCTACTACAAATACAAGCCGAAAAAAGTATTAGAAAATAACACTACCAAGCTCTACTGGGACCGTGACATCATAACAGACTGTACCGTCCTCAGCAATAGACCGGATATAACGCTCACCATCAAATCCATTAAGACTACATACCTCATAGACGTGTCAGTCCCTAATACGCATAATTTGAAACAGAAACACACAGAAAAGATACAGAAATACATCCAACTAGCAGACGAAATCAAACAAATGTGGCATCAAGAAACCGTACGAATCATCCCTATCATCATCTCGTCAACAGGAGTAGTACCAACGTCTCTTAGTGCCGCATTAAAGACATTACAGCTTCCAGATACTACTTACATACCCTTACAAAAATCAATAGTCATTGACACATGCTCTATAGTCCGTCGTTTCCTAAACCCAACGTCATTGTCCTACGCCATTACCGCAGAAAATAATGACGTACCTTCTACTTTAACATTGTTATCATAAGTACTCGATGATACTACAGAACCAGAGCACTTGGCAGTAGCCCGTGCCTGATTCTAAAAAATCCGACCAATGGTCGAGCTTTACTAAATAAGAATAATAATAATAATAATAATCATTTATTTCAAGTATCTGAAGACTCATACAATTTGTTAGTAGGTAGATACAATAACTTAATATAATGTTAGTATTAAAGTAAAATCTTCACTGCTGTGACGTGCAAGTTACGGTATACGGGCAGTCTAGCCTGCCGGCTATCATCGCCAGGACGGTGTTGGAGCTAGCCCGCACCCTGCGCACCAGAGACGCGCACGCTTGCGCATTGTGGTAAAGAAGCAATCGGTGCGCGCCTCCGCGAACATGCCAGAGGCGCTACAGTAGCGGGGCAGACCCACCACCGCTCTGAACGCGTTATTGAACTGGACGCGAAGGGCATTGTACGATTTCTGTGTATTATCTACCCATAGGCTACACGTGTAAAGTGATGTACAATATGCTTTAAAAAGCGTAACTCTAGCTTCCTTAGAACATCGTGCAAACCTACGGGCGATCATATTTGCTATTATCGACAAAGCCCTTCGCTCCCGCTCAATGTCAGCGTTGTCTTTCAAATCAGCGGTGATAAGATGTCCTAAGTACTTAAACTCTTCAACCCTTGTCAAAGGAACACCATATAGCTTAAGGGGCGGTACACATGAAGGTCTTATTAGACCCGCCTTAAACACCATAAACTGAGTTTTATTTATATCGTATTGCAACCCGTGCTTTATTGCATAGCTTTCACACACTTGTAAAAGCCTTCTTAGACCACAGACCGACGCGCTCAGCAGCACCATGTCGTCTGCATAACTCAGATTGTTGACGCAGACGTCGTCAATATGGCAGCCGACACGCCGACTGCTGAGCTCGTCGATCAGTGCGTTCACGTACAAGTTAAATAATGAAGGAGAGGTCAGACCACCCTGTCTCACCCCACATTCTAGTCTGTAAGACCCCGACCGCGCGCCGGCCCATCTGACACTATTGACCTGGTGTCCATACCAATACTTGAAGATGTTTACAAATTCTATTGGTAGATTAGAGTTCTGTAGTTTTGCCCATAGTGTGTCGTAGGACACCAGGTCAAAAGCTTTCGACAAGTCGAGGAAGCAAGCGTAAACTGGAGTTTTTCGACTCGTGTAGTATTTCACGGTATGCTTTGAGACACAAGATTGCACTTTCCGTAGACAAAGACGGCCGGAACCCAAATTGATGGTGCAAATTAAGATAATTATTTAATTGTGTCTCAAGCATAGCGTCAAACACTTTCGCGACAACTGTCGCCAAGGAAATGGGCCTATAGTTATTTTTATCCGAAACATTTCCCGTTTTATTTTTGACTACAGGCACAACTATTGTTTTCATGAGCTCGGGGGGTATGTACGAATGACTGACACACAACGAGAAAATAAGACTCTCGATAAATGAGAGCCAGCGCACTGAAGGTGTTCGATGCTGATACCATCGTGACCGGGAGATTTGCCTCTAGTCATCGACCTTATAGACGAGACGAGCCCAAAGAAGAATGTACCTGAAAATGATTTTTAAAAATGCAATTTCATCAGGGTCACTCGCGCCACCCACGCTCATCGGGAGGCCAGGCCTGACATTTGCCTTGTTTGTGTTTTGCCAAAAACCTTTAAAATCCCTAGCAGAATGCTTAGAGGCAAGAATATCCATCCTAATTTGGTCCTGATTGTCCTGGCACCATTTAAGCCTAGACTTGAATATCCGGCGACTTTTACACATATCATCATGAACATGACCTGTTTTAGGTCTGCCTTGAGATAACCATTCATGAAATAATGACCTGGCCTCCCGATGGGCGTCCCCAACGTGTCTGTTCCATCCAGTTACAGGTTTATGATTTCCACGCTTACGCTTGCCTCCCCGACCTGCCGATGCCCGGGCAGCACCACTAAGAGCAGATATAACATTGTCGTAAAGTCCATCCAGAATATTCCTATGCTGATGGTCATTACAGTAACGATCAGCGCAAGGAATTAAATCACTAGGAAAGTCAATAGCTTTTAGACTGTTATTACAAATTTCACTATAGTAAGCGACCTGCTCTTCAGTTGCTCTTCAGTACGTACGCCCTATATTACAGACTTATCCATATTGATTTTACCTGCTAGCTTAGGTGTTAATAAACATAGGTTACACTCTATTATAATAGAAAAATGGTCTGACCATACCGTATCGTACTTTACGTAGATATTCGACACTGAGCAGCCTGAGTCACAACACAGTGATCCAGCCACCTCTCCGACCCGTGCACGTCACTAATGAAAGTGTACGTGTCCGACAAAAGCCCGAGCCAATCCACATCTATACATGTCCAACTTTGTTCCCCACAAAACGCTAAAAGTTCGTTAAAAAAGAGCTCATGCGGGTGAGCGTTAAAGTCGCCCATTATGTACACCGATTCTATACCGTACTGTTCTATGATAGCGCTTACCGCACTGAGGCATTCCGTGAAATCCGGTAGATTGTCCGTAGAATTCGTAGGCATGTAGATGTACACCACTACAAGAGGTCGATCATTTGTCACTATTTGTATGGCACAAATTCTACTATTGTCGCACCGTAAGACCGACACATTTTGGAAGACACTGTTTCTCCAAAGCAGCGCGACCCCACCGTACGGTCGGCCGCGCAACATTCCCGCCGCTGTGTTGACCGCCGACGTCCCAGTGTATCTGAAACTGCTTTCAATAGAACTTAGAAACGGGATCTCGTGAGGCAGTAACCACGTCTCTTGTAAGGCAATTATATCACAGGTGTTACATAATTCTCTCACACTCTCTATAGATCTTTTTACATTTTTGCAATTAAAACTGGCGAAACTGTATGTTTGTTTACTCATTAGGTACTTGGTTTTATAAGGCCGTGAGTGGAGGGAGGTCCGTCCTTTACCTTGTGCTTGTAATGCACAAAACGTCTAAAAATTATACCTTCTGGCCATAATTTTTCGTCTAGGTATATAGGTAAGTTTTGCCGGGATACAAAGATCTTAAAAGCATTATGATCTGTCTGCTTCTTAATGTTAATTTTCTCCAACGATACACATTCATTTGTTTTTGTTTGTATGTAATTTATTATATCCTTTTCTTTTGTGTCTTTGTGGACGTTCGTAATAAACACAGGGATTTTGGTCTCCGCCGCCTTAAAGTTACACTCCATATCGCTTGCTACGCCCTTTTTCCCCTGGAAACGGTAATTGGACTTCTTTTTCTTTACCACCGTCACCCATCCACCATTATTCGAGTCTGTATTCATCCCGTCCGCGTCGGCGCAGCGGTCCGGTTCGTTATCAGCCAGCTGACTTGCCGGTAAGTGCCTACGCGGTGACGTCACGGCGGGTGTTGCACCGATTCCGACCGGTATCGAAGCCGCTCCGAGTGGTTGTTCTGTGCCTACTACCGTCGAGATTTGTTTTTCGGATTTTTCTGATAAATTGCACTCCGTGGGTGGAGAAGATATTTCTTCGAAATCCCGATACTGCGTCACATTACTCTTTTCGTTGGATGTTTGTAGAACATATTTACTCGTTTCGTTAAATGTAGAACTACAACCTATAGGGTCGCTGTTTGAAATCCATGCACCGCGTTTCACGTTAACGTTCGAGCGAACAGGCAGCAGGGACGCCAGGGCTTCTTTCACACACTCTGCTTTGATTTCTTTTACTTGATCAAGAGTAGCGTAAGTTGTCTTCATCGCATAGATATCCGCTTGAACACGTTGAATATCTTTTAATAACTTAGAACAGTCCAAGTGTGTAACGTAACGAACTGCCTAGCAGTGGGTCAGGTTCAGTTGTAAAATAAGGAATGCTCTGTTAGAGGTCACTAGCAAGCTATTTTTATGAGAGATTAATTGGAGGTCGGTAGCCGACCCCTTGAGCAAAGAAAACAAAAGAATCAGGGTAGTGGGTATTGTATTCAGTCCATCTGTAATCTATCTAAAACAAGGAATTTATCAAAATAATCTACAAAAGCACAACTGTTATAAAAAAGAGTTTGTCTACATAACCTTCTGTCCGGGCGGGAACACTTATTTCACTTTTCAACGCAGACCGAAAGTACCGGTTTGCGAACTGGTTAAGCGACTATGTCAGCTTGGGATTTTTATAGGAGTTGGTTCATGCGACTAGGTGCATATTCTTAGAACTGGGTCTTCGGAGATAGAATTTGATGCATCGTAGCATATACTTTAGATTTATACTGCACACATAATAATTTTGGCGATTTATTTTCTCATAGTAACATCACGTTATACCTAATCTATTCACCTCCATGGTCGAAGGCTGGGAAAACTCTGACCAAATCCCTCTCTGCTTCCTCTATTGAAGGCTCGGGTCCTCGTTTAAACACCTTCTATAACCATTTGGCACAAAAGAAGATAATGTCTTGTTAGCCAGTAGTCATAGTCAACCAGCCAGTTCCCGAAATGGTCCATATTAATTTTCGGACGGTCTGGTGTTCGACAGCCAAGAATATAATTCATGCCGACCTGATGAGGAATTGGATCCAGCAGTTACCTAGAATAAGAGAGGCACAAAAAAGATTAAAATCTCCTTTGACTATTAAAAATTCCCCCTTGACATGAAATGACATGACAAGAGTAAAATAACAGAAAGGACCCGCTCCCAATAAAAATGCGGGTTTATGTGTATAATTCGTATTGGAAACTATATATAAATCAAACCCTATCGAAGGAAAACAACCTTCCGAAGCATTGGGGCCCGTCCGGATCCATAACATTTAAAAAACAAGAAGTTACGAAGGTAAGAATCCAGACACACGCCATTGCCCCCTGCTTTTCATTCGGAAACCATCATTACTTTTATCATTTGGGTGTCTATATATCAAAAGGACATTCCCCAAAATCTATTAGAATTAAAACATTAATAGAACGTAGTAATCAACATAGTCTGATATACAGAATAAACTTAATTTTCCAGGGAGGAATGATGGACAATCAGAGCCTGAAGGGCCAAATCCAAAGATACCCATAAAAAGTAATAAATATGACAAATTGAAAATAAAAAGCATCAACATGCTACACAAAAATGTGTCTAAAAGTCCTAATAACCGTAAGTACTAACACAAGTCAAAGCAAAACCCTATATTCTATTATATTCAATTTAAATTAAACACATTAGTAAAAACGTAGTTACATCAAATACAGAATTAACATATTTTCCAGGAAATAATGATTGACAATCAGAGCCTGAAGGGCCAGATCCAAAGATGCCCATAATAAACTAATAAAGGTGGAAAAACTAAGAATAAAAGTGTCAACGTGTCGAAAACAACGTTTAAACAGGAGTCCTCATAACCGTAAGTATTACATAAGGCAAAGTAAGATCCTACAAGTGGTCAAGCGTAATAGGCGGTAATTTATCTAAATTCCGTGCAACGAACACGGGAATGTCTTCAGGGTCGATTTGATTTAAACACTCCAATGATGTCCTCCCGGTCTCGCTGTTCTTTACCCTTATTTTTGCGTAATTTGTTCCTTTGATCCGTCGACATAGAATCAAAGAACAACAATTTGGACTTCTTTATTTCATCACTTGTAAAGGATGACACACACAATTTTACCATGGTATCGGTATCCACTAACGACACTTTGTTTTGCATATACGTTAGCATTTCATCAATGACGATATTACACGCGTTACATTTCACTAATTCCGACATTTTAGCAACACGATATTTGCGCCAAAAATGATGAAAAAGCACGCGACTACCCCCGTGGGATGCGCGCGCGCGACTAAGCCGAAGCTACACAAACTACTCTCAAAGAGTGTAGTTTGACATTTGGATGACCTAGTCTCTCTATGACAATCGTGTGACGTACTCGTATCTCAGTTTTTATTTAATTATCCCTTCTTGTGCGGTTCCCATCTGCAAGAATGCAGTTGGAAGAATAAAAAAACAAGATGGTACCACATTTCATGTGTAAGTAGCGCAAATACATCTCATTTTATTTCAATAATGAATTATTTTTACTCATTCAAAATGTTGGCGAGTCCATTTTGATAATGTTGCCGGTTTTGCTGAAACCTTTTCCCTACTTATAGAGTAAGATCCCAGGGCGATCAGACATGAGAGATTTTGTAATGGATGAAACCTTAGGTTCTCAGTAGTGTCTCATGTACTTAAAATACCTGTGTGTTTGTGGAGCTTGCCTTGTGACACCTGGGCAGGTACCAGGTGAGAAAGGTAACTAAAAATTAGAGTTATTTAACGTAAATATTAATGGCTGATATTTATATATATTTTGTGGAATATTATTCTGAATTAGTATCATGAAGTGTCAGACACTTTTCATGGACCAGAACTTTTGTCAGACGCTTTAAAGCTCCACAAAAAATAAATGAACTTTATTTATTTTTTAATGTCTGACTTTTATGTATGTTATTAAAGTAACTACTACAAAGTTATATTTCATTAGTCAGACAAATTTGAATGACCAAACATCCCCTAAATACAAATATTATTCAACCGGGAGTGCGAGCGCGAGAGCACTATGCATGAATTTAAGATTGAGTGAGACATTCATAGCAACTCGGTTCCCCTTCTTAAACTTACCATCTGCTCCACTCTATGCTTTGTCTAATATAGGATGATAATTTTGACAGATCACTAATTGTTGGTCCTTGGCGCACGCCCATGAAGTTTAGTGTTTTATTTCGGTTAAATGTACTACGGATAATATTGTACTTCATAGACAGGCCCCGCCCCTTTAGTGAAGTGCCACGAATAACGAATAACAACAGACAATCGAAAATCGGTATTCAAATAAAATAATCGAACATTTAAAATTACGTTTAGATAATTAAATTATTTTTTGCAATTATAACTCTTATTCCTTGTTTGGATTTCACCCTAAGAGACCTTTTACAACAATGATCTCGACTCGCGCGTATTCTAATGAATAGGATGACTGACCAAATAAAAATACGCACGTGTCGAAATCGTCGTTGTGGAAGGGTTTTTAATGTCGTATTAATTCAAAAGAAAATAAAAAATTCATTCTGTGCAACACGAACTGAATAACCATGCAACTATCGATTCCAAGTTCTATGAGAATGATAATGGATAATCGAATAGATGCATTAACGATTTTACACTACCCCATCCCTACTGTGAATTGTCAAAATTATCATTATATATTTGACAAAGTATAGTGTGTGTGTATGCCTATTGCGCGCCACTTAGAGTATACAGTGCAGTTTGGGTCTGTATGAGCACATGTTTTTGTTGTTAATATCGTGTAATTTGTTACTGATATTAAATTTGTTATCATAGTGAAAACCATGGAGGAAGAGACATTGAAGTGTGCATTTTGTTAATATCGTGTAATTTGTTACTGATATTAAATTTGTTATCATAGTGAAAACCATGAAGGAAGAGACATTGAAGTGTGCATTTTGCAAACAATCTCATGATAAATTAATTTTAAATACTAATAAATCATTTAAAAAGTGTAAACAAGTTTTAAAACAGCGAGTAATCAAATTCAAAGACTAAAAATTACCGGAGGATTTGTATGACAATGGTTACCATCGAGAGTGCTATAAAATTTTTACTGCTTTACCAAAAAATATTATTCTGCCACTCCAGAATATCCAAAAAGTGCTAAAAAAAAGATGTATTGAGTGATATTGAAAATACATCATTACCATCGACATCAAGGCTACCAAGTAACCCTAGTATTAATAATGATCCATGTGTACAATCTACCTCAAGTCAACCAAATAATTATACAGCTCTAGATTCAGATGTAGTATCAAACTCAAGAACAGCTAATACTATGTCTGAACCTAATGTAATACCTGAGCCAAGTGTTGAACTTAGTGTTGAATCTGAATCAGTTGAGCCAGTGTCACAAATTTCTGAGGAACCTTGTGCGACTTTTGATTGTGATAGTAATTCCTTTACTCATAATAATTCATTTAAACGTGATGTGACAACTGACAAAGTCCAGACATGTATATATTGTGACCAAAAGACAAAAAAGCATAAATTAAAACGACTACCGTTGCATACATGCGATAAAAACCTATTTTTGAATAAATTAAATGAAGAAGAAGAAGACATGGCGGAATTAATTGCAAAAGTGCAAGATATAACGGATCGAAATATATATAATCACAGAAACTGTCAATTGGAGTATTCTTATAAAATATCATCGAAGAAGAATACAGTTGAAACATCTTGGCATGAGCTTCGCAAACACCATCAAGTTGTTTTTGATGAAGTTTGTAATTTTATTCAACAAAATGTCATAGAGAAAGGTCGATGTTACTTTATGACGTATCTCCACAGACAATACATGGAGTTACTCAACAAGGAAGTTGAAGATCTTAAGGAAGTTATAGGGAATTACAATTCTTATAACTTAGAAGAGAATATAAAAAAGTATTTAAGAAGGAGATAAAGTTTTTATTGTATCATAATAAAAAACTACTTGCTCCGGAACATGTTTCTGTCATTGATGAGGAGTCATTGAATCATTTGAAGGATCAGGATATTCTTAATAAAGCTGCTTTGATATTAGGGAAATCAGTATTACAAATCGAGAAAAAGAAATTGCCCAATCATTTATCTGTTCAAGATCTTAAAAACGGTGAAGTGTCAGTGCCGGAAGATTTATCACAATTTTATTTTACTCTTATTGGAGGAAATAACAGCAAAAGAAAAAACAATTTTAAGTGTATTCGAATAGTTAAATCTTTGAGCCATGATGTCGTGTATTCTATCTTCAATGGTAAATATAATATGTCAAAACATATTAAACTTGGAATGGCTTTAAAAAGCTTAACAAGTAGCCGTTATATAATCGACATCATCCACAGATATGGTCATTGCATTAGCTATCCAGGGGTAGAGGAGTTGGAAACTGAAGCTACTTATTATTCCATGCAAAAATGTACTATATGTCTTGAAGCAATTAAAACAAGTCCGATCTATCAATCTATGCACTGGAGTTGCGTATGATAATTATGATCGGTTTGTGGAAACTAAAGACGGGAAGGACACCTTACACGACACTGTTGGCATAATTTACCAAAACGTGGACCCAAATATTTCACAAGAATCAGACACTCCAAATTTGTCTTCTTCCACCAGCGAAGAACCTGGAACGTCGAGGAAAAGACGACGGAGAACAATGGAGGTTACTGAGGTAGAAGGAAGACCATACATGAAAAAACCTAAGATGACTGATAGTTTAGAAATTTCTATTCATGAAGCTGAAGAAACATTACCTGAAAATTTACAATTAAAAAAAAACATTGATATAACTTGGATGTTAAGTCATGCTTATCATTTACCAAATCTTCCGATGTGGGTTGGTTACAATTGTTTAATCAGTAACAATGGAAACAATCCAAAGCAAGTTGTTTCTTATCTAACTCCAATCAATTTATCGCCCACAAACACATCGGTTGTTTTAGAGACAATGAAGCATAGTTTAAAAATTTGTAATGAAGTAAAACAATCTAGTATTCAAGTTACTTATGATCTTGCAATAGCAAAAGTAGCTTTACAAATTCAAGCTACTGAAGCACCCTAATTTGATAACCTATTTATTCACTTAGGACCGTTTCACATCATGATGGCATACTTCAAAGCTGTAGGAAAATTTATAACCGATTGCGGCTTGTCCAACGTTATGGTGCAAAGTAGTTTGTTAGCTTCAGGGTCAGTTGCTGGATTTCTGGAAGAAAATCACTTCAATCGGTGTAAGAGGCTTCATCCGTTGGTGTCAGTAGGTTTGGAGATTTTACATTTTAAGTCCTTTTTAGATTTTAATAATATTGAAGTATCGGATGTAGTTATTGAAGAACTTGTACGACTGCAAAATACTCCAATATCATCTTTTGAGATAGAAAATGACGAGTTGAAAGTACTACTAAATAATTATTGTATTTACAAACAACAAACATTGAACGGCGAGCATGGAAAAACACCGCAGTTTTATTTAATATATCTTAACTTAATCAACTATTACTTAATTCTGTCCAGAAGTATTCGTATTGGAGATTTTGATTTATTCAAATACGTATTACCGAAGATCACGAATTTATTTTTTATTTTTGATCAATCAAACTATGCTCGTTGGACTGTTAGTTATCATTCAAATTTATTAAACGTTGCCGAAACTCATCCTGATTTGTACGTAGAATTTCAGGAAGGTTTTTTTGGCATTCGAAAAACCAATAAGTCTTTTTCAAAACAATTGATCTTGTTCTTGAACAAACAATAAACGCTGATGCACCAAGGAAACTTACTGGCATAGTACATTTTACTAATTCAATTTCTGCACGTCAACGATGGACCCGCAGTCATGATATCACATCCACAATAATTAGTTCAGTGTATGAAGATTTGGATCTGCAAAAGGGACAAGACGTTTCGGCTGAGCTTACCAATCATCCTATAAAAACTAACGCTAAGCAGTGGCTAAAATTTATCGATACTTTTGATCTATTTATAAATCCATTCGACTCACAAGTGCCGAAAGATCTATTAATCAATATTTGATCAGGTAGCCCGTCTAGATCACCATCCAGACCACCATACATACAAGCTGTTACTAATAAACGTCGTCGCCCTGCTTCTGAAACGGCTGAAAAGCAAATGGCCGTGGCTTTTGGACAATTAACAAATGTTTTGGGTCAAAGGCAGAATGAAAATATACCTGCTCACAAAGACGATGATTGCGATCTATACGCAAAATTATTGGCTATAAAGCTACGTGAACTGTCAACTGATGAACGAAAAATTATGATGTACCAAATAGATGGGTTGTTTATAAACAGAATCAGTCCGTATTCCTGTATTTAGTTAATAATAATAATAGTATTTATTTCCGTAAAAACCAGTTACTAATACAGATAGTATACATCAGTATTTTCAAATCTTACAAAGGTTTAACTTAATACATAATGCAATCAGAGTGGACCCCTGACCCTGACAATAGGTTACTGTGATATCAAGGTCAGTGATTCCTCATTTATATAAAATAACATTTTAGAGGCAGTGTGCTATAGGTAAGTAAAAAAGAAATAGCAATTACTGGAAGTAGTGAAAGAAAAGTTTTAACCGTAGATGTAGTTACCTGTGAGTACGTGCGCGTTTGTGTGTGTGTGTGTGTGTGTGCGTGTGTGTGTGTGTGTGTGTGTGTGTGTGTGTGTGTGTGTGTGTGTGTGTGTGTGCGCGCGCGCGCGCGTGTGTTTGCGTGTGTGTGTGTGTGTGGGACAAACTCTTTGCTTAGAAATTGCAACGGTAATAAGAAACTTGGATGGGTTGGTTGATTGGTTGATATTTGTTGATAGGAGATAGTTGATATTTGGTTGATAGGAGTTTGTAGAAATGATATACTCACAGCTTCTTGATTGGGCAGCTCCAGGCCCAATTCAGGCCTCGCCGCCACCAGCACCCACACCGCCATGAGTACCAACAGACTCTTAGATACCATTTTTATTCAGTTGCTGCGAATGAAAAGAAATAAAATATTAAATTCAGTCATAAAACAGGCGCTTCATCCCTGGAAGGAATGCACAGGAGAAGTATAAAAATGCACAAAATAATTAATTTAAATATTCAATACTTACATAGAGCTCAGTGGCTGTCGGTGGGTTTATGAATATCGAGGAAGGTTTGGGGGACATTATATAGTGTCTGCTGATATCAGCAGCCGCAAAATGAATAATGCAATAACACAATGGAAGGAAAATTAAGTGGGCAATAATCCTGAAATTCATTTAATAAATAATGATCAAATATGGTTAAATTGCGCGCGGTTTATACTCTTGCGTCACCGATGATATTGTAATTTTTGTGGTTTGCCTGAAACCCTGACGTCAACGGAATTCCACCATATTTTTACGCCATAATTAAATAAATGTTATCCCGCTGTTTATTTTCAACCTAAAGTTGGGTTCGTACCTAATACAAAGTGCATACGTTTTGACATGCTAACTTTTTCAAACTCCGTACAAGATTAACTTGCACGCCGACCAGGTGCAGCTCCGTGTCTTGGCCGCTGCATCGAGCTACCGATAAGACCGCTCCGCACGTGACTATCCGAGGCTGCATGGAGCTCGCGGTCAAACAATAGAACGAGTTACGGCGACTGTGCTATCTTTGAGGAAAAAACCTCAGGCTTATCGACAGCGGCTTTGAGCCGCCAGCGAACACGTCGCAACATATACAGAAGTTTTGCCGTGATCTTGTTTTCAAAGGAGCGCATATAGCAACGGGGCGCAGCGATAATTTATAATTAACTACACATATAACGCAAATTGAATAATACTTATCATTGCTGACTGCCAGCATGACGACGTATCCAAGACATGTTCACGTCATAGTATCTTAACCTACGCAACATACGTGTATGTGTACGTTAACTAGACATACATACATACATACAAGGAAAACGTTCTATGATCTCTACATTCGTCACGATGATTTCGGGATTAAAGAATGTGAGTAGCGGAGGTCTAAGAGCAGGTGAGCTTTGCTCAGGTACGGTAGATTGTTGTGTAGAAGCTGACACTAGCCTAGGATCGACGTTACGTTACTAGAAGTCTAAGTGTTGCGTCGCGGCGTTCACGGGCTGTGCGGCTGTGATTTTCTTACTTTTCTGCAACACCTGCAAGTCTTCTGCAGAGATTTATGTATAACGCAAATTGAATAATACTACCATTGCTGACTGCCACCATGACGACGTATCCAAGACATGTTCACGTTATAGTTTCTTAACCTACGCAACATACGTGTATGTGTACGTTAACTAGACATACACACACATACACACATACAAGGAAAACGTGCTATGATCTCTACATTCGTCACGAACGTTTCAAGATTACAGAATGTGAGTAGCGGAGGTCTGAGAGCAGGTGAGCTTTGCTCAGGTACGTTAGATTGTTGTGTAGAAGCTGACACTAGCCTAGGATCGACGTTACGTTACTAGAAGTCTAAGTGTTGCGTCGCGGCGTTCACGGGCTGTGCGGCTGTGATTTTCTTACTTTTCTGCAACACCTGCAAGTCTTCTGCAGAGATTTATGTCTAGAACTTATCCAGGAGCGTGCCGGGAGGCTAGTGAGCATCGTTTGTAGTGAAAAAATTCAAGTGCATTTTGAGTCAAATGCATCTTAGTGCATTAGGTTAACATTGCAAAGGCAAAATTCGTAGTCACACCTGAATCTGCATCTAGGCATTATAGACAAATAGATATAGATAGATAAATAGATAGTACAAATACTTACTCGCCCTGCCTGTAACTCACTTTGAACCGTTCTCCTTAATACTTACCCCCCCCCCCCCCCCCCCCGTCGCAGCTCCAGAAACTATAGAAACACAGATTAATGCACATCAAGAATAAATGATACCAATATTCAAGGTTAATAATGTATTCGATGATAAGCTAAAGTTTAAACAATTGCCTAATCACCGTCTATACACGATCGGTAAACGCACAGCCGCACATTGATGCACGATTCTCCAGTATATTCTCCAGGGTATACTCCCAGTCATCACTTATCTTTGGCTCTGGAGCACGAGCGCCCTGGGTCTTCAGGCTTTCTATTATACGGCAGTTGGAATTTATGATTGCTATTTCGTACGCCGTCCGCTCGTCCCAACCTTTGATATTCAGGTCAATATGTGGCAGCTGAGCCAACCACTTCACCAGTTCGTGATCGCCCCTGTTGACTGACACCTGCAGTATAGTGAAGCGCTTGATCTCGCTCAATGCGTTGCAGTCAGCTCCCAGCTCGAGCAGTACTTTAAGAACCTGGATCGCCTTGGCTCCTTTGTGTGCCGCCACTGCTACGTGGGTGCAGAGATTGCCTTCTTTATTTTTCTCTTTCAGGAAAGGAGCCATTGGTTCTTTGACGTTGTCACGTATGCGGCGCAGCAGCTGGAGCGCTCCGGCTTTGGCGATCTCGTGGAAGATGGTAGTTTCGGTTTCAGCATTTTTACCGAACAGTTTAGTGATTATAGAAGTCTCCATTGTTCACAGATTAAACAACCGATTCCGAGCAAGTGTCGTGATTGAATGACACAGAGGGTCATCTGGTTGACAATCGCACGCAACATTTTATCTAAATATTATTTTAGTCCGATGCGAAACCAATCCAGTTTTCAAGTGGTATGTCTCGAGCAACAAACGTTTTGAGTATTGATTGGTATATTACTTCACCAGTAGCACCGCGTGCTGCGGATTCAAAATCATCGCCATCTCCGAACAACGGAGTTAAAGTCCAAAGCGACGTAACCACAAATCCTACTTTGGAATCGTAAAATTTTACTAGGATACACATAGATCTTACTGAGCCAATGTCGGTAGATTCATCGACTAGTACGCTGAATTTTTCAGCCTTTATTTTCTCTCCTATCTCTATTTTTTGACTTTCACCGATAACATTCTTTATAATTGCTGTACACTTTGTCCTCTTCAGTTTTATTTCTCCGGCTATTTTGGAGTCCGGGAAACATAATCGTACCAGGTAACTACTATTTTGATTTAACCATTATCTGTTGCAGTTGAGTTATGCCACAATACTTACGATATATTTTATTTGTTACAGACAATTTATAGAAGAGAAATTTAATGAACTTTTATATGAACCATCTGGAGAGTTTGATAATTTCTGCCGAATGAGCTATTCTGATTTTGAGATTTTACTGCAAAAAATTTCACCAATGATATCCAAGCATGATACAGACTTCAGAGAAGCTCTACCAGCCAAATTTCGTCTTGCCATTACGCTACGATTTTTGGCATCTGGTGATTCTTACAAAAGCCTTCACTACTTGTTTAAAGTATCTGTCTCTATGATATCAATAATCATTCGTGTAGTTTGCCGAGCTCTTAATGAAATTCTAAACGATCTAGTTAAGGTAGGAATAAAACAATACATTATGTTATACATTTATTTAGATTTTAATAGAATCATAGGAAATCTGTTCTATGAATGTATGTTAGCCGACTGCTTTATTGTTTAATTATTTATTAATTTAAATAAGAATTATGTCGACGAATCAAAATCTTCGAAAGCATTCAACATAGCCATGTTTATAATGTTGGTTTTACGTGGGGCTGGGTTGATGATTTGGTCCGATATGATACGAATAGATGACGAGGGTGCTGTTGATGTAGACGGAGCTGTAGCTATTGGAGTTGGTATATGTTTTGCCATGTCTGGCGCTGAATAAGAAGTTTGTGTGTTTGGAGAGGGAAAAAAACTTTGGTTGTTATGAATAGGTTCAGAATAAACACTATTAACTGATGTTGGCCGACTCGGAATTAGGGATGTTACGAATATTCGTATTCGCATTCGCTTATGCGAATGGTTCGCATCGTTTTTAACATTCGCATCGACATTCGCATTCGCATAAATCAATGCGAATGTTATGCGAATGCGAATGTGTGCAAATCGAGACATGTAGTGTTATGTTGACAATTCCGTAACACTAATAAGCAATTTGGCCGGAATACTAGACGCCTCAAGCGAAAACGAAGACTCTGATACAGAATCTGGAGACACTTTAGTATGTGAAATTAAATCACAGTTAAAGGCCTATATTAAAGAAAAGCGTGATTCTCTTAATGAAAACCCACTAAAATGGTGGAAAACTAAATTAAAATATGACATATTGTTCAATTTGGCTCGTAAATATCTGAGCGCTCCACCAGCAAGCGTACCGAGCGAACAGTTATTTAGTGCAGCCGGCCTTATATACGAGCCTCTAAGAAATCGCCTCATGGGTGAAAAGGCAGCAAAACTGTTGTTTTTAAAATATAATTTGCCATTATTAAACTTCGATTACTAAATGTCTCATGTCAATACATTTTGTATGTTTTTCTTTTTTAAGTAATAAATATAATTGATTATTTATATGGTTTTTAATACTTGATGTCTTCAGTTCTTAACATTCGCATTCGCATTCGCATTCGCACATTCGCGGCATAAACATTCGTATTCGCATTCGCATTCGCGAATGTGAAAAATTTGACATTCGAAACATCCCTGGTCGGAATGACTTGAGGAGACGGTGTTGAATATGCACCAGCCATTGACGACGGTCGAGAATAATATTGAGGGTATGGTGTATGACGCTCATTTGATTTTTGAATTCCAGGTGAAAAAATGCCATTCTATGTGAATGAGAACCTTCGACCCTCTACCAAGAAGCTTTTCTACCAGGCCAGAGGATTTGCAAAGGAAAACTCATACGAATACTGCTGGACATCAAACTGTAACGTATTTTTGCGCATGGATAAAGACAGTAAACAAATCCTTATTAAGTCTGAAGAGTGTTTGAACCAATTAAAAAAGACATGACTATGTAATACTATAGATTTAATGGCATGTTTTTTGTTCCTGTATAGCGACAAAAATAGTTTACAATGTTACTTGTTTCACATTAATATATTTTTATATCTAAATAACACACACGGTACACTTCTACTAACAAACTTATACAATACACTAAATTACAGTATGTTCTTACTTATACTAGAATATTTTACATTTACATTTGTAATAAATAGGTCAAAAATGATTCGAAATCTGCTTGTTCCCTGTCATGATGTCAGATGTATTTTAATAATAATAGATTTTAATTATAAAAATGTGTGATATAAATTCTATCTCGAACGATTTGGATAGGATCCTAAATTGAAAGGTTTTTGAGTTATTACAAATTTTGAATTTTTCTTAAGAAAACCCAGATTTCCAAGGAAAATGGACGATGAGAAAAAAAATGTGTATTTATTAACCTAAATTTTCACGAATTTGTATTGTGATATCATTGATCGAATTAAAGAGGGGGGGCAAGGAGCGTGGGGGGATGGTACAATAAGATCTCCAATAGAAGTACTTTGGCTCAGCGATAGATTATCCTCGGACCAACATGTTTGGAGAAGAAGTACCGAATTTCCTCCAGGTGGGTTTCGCTGACAAATGCTTGTGTAGCTTATGCTTCTATCATGGTGTTCATTGACTATTCTCTTGTTCTGGTTCATACTACTTGGTAGATGGGTAGATATAATTTTGGTCTTAGCCCACTGCCCATTGCTATTGCTCAGGGAGCTCATGGAGATGCGGGAGCGAATATCTCAGAGGAGCGCCATACGATATTCAAACAATGCAAGACAAAATCTTCGATCTGCCCGGTTTTATCTGAACAATTTATTTGGAAATCGGCGGATTGCTAATGGCCGGCCGTTGGAGGCGTGCGATCTCAGCCGTCTCTTCTCTACTGACCATATTTAGATACATCGTCCCAGTACTGATGTCTCAAGTCGTGGTAATTTGTGTAGTTCAATAGATCAGAATCAGAAAAGAACGGCACGTGAAATCGTCGAATACTGTACAGGCGTATGGAATGTAGTGCAATGTGAAGCCGGCACCACGTCTTCTGTCACAGCAGTAATCGGTGAAAGAACACTTTATTTTGTAACCATACAGATTTTATTTGAATTTGACCACGTGGAGCTTTCTTTTCATTTGAAATACACAATATTAAAATGTCTAAAGCGCACCCAGAAAATTTGTATCTATGTGAGCGAAGCCGCGGGTAAAAGCCAGTAAAATGATAAAATACAATTATGGTTAACCAAAATAGTTCCTTAGCATTTTTTAATTAGGAGGTTGCGTCAGAAAACCATCGGATTAAGTTGGATTTCTAAATGAATTTCTATATTAATTCATAGGAATCCCATGTTAAGAAATTAAGGCTTAAGTCGTCTCTTACATGAACTATGTTGATTTCCTTTGTTTAAGTTAAATGTGGTAATCTATGAACCTATTTTTTTATGCTTATTTCTCATATGGTAACCGATATACCCACAGATTTCTAAGAGTGGCTTGTAGAAAAATCATAAAAATCTCGATTTAGTTAAATTGAGACTTTGGCCTAAACTCTACTTAACTTAAATCTCGTTAAGGTTGTCTTGCACAAACCAAATGTACGTTCGATTTAACTAAATCGAGATTTAGCGTATCATTCGGTCGTAGTTCATTCGTCATTCGATATTTACGTCCCGTTTTATAAAAAAAAAGTGTTCTAAACAATATTGCGTACAAAGAAACGTCATTTGTCTTGTCAATGTCAAAGTCATAGAGAAAAGTCAGTTAATTGAATGCGAGTTTGTGTTTACTGTTTATTGTTTGCTGTCTTTTTCTAGTTTCGTTAGACAAGTTGTGTTGCTGTATTAACAAAACAATGAAGAGGTTCCGGGCTCCTAATTTTACAATGGCTAAAATAATGCACTTACTAGAGCTTGTAGAGAAATACCCAATATTGGAAAACAAAAAAACAGACGGTGCTACTACAAAAAAGAAGCACATGGCTTGGCAAAACTTAGTAGCTGATAAATCGTACAGGTAGAACAGAATTATCTACTTAGTAGTACATACATCAGTATTGATAGAAAGAACATTAATAATATTATTTTATTTATAGGGGGCGGTCCACCTCCGCCACCGTCTTGCAGTAACCGTATCACTGAGAAGGTAAAATCATTAATGGGCCCTTCTCTGGAAGGTCTTTATACAATGTATGATGGAGATGCAGAATTTATGAAGGAGCAGCAAGCATCAGTATCTACTGATAGACAGTTGCAGCCAATTGATATAACTTTATATCATGAGGAACATTCTCCAAAGATAGAAAGAGGTGAGGCTTTTTGACTTTATTATCTACAGCAAGCGTGCTCATTTATGAAAATTCCCACATACATAAATCAGGCATGCTTATTTTTTAAAAATTCCCACTTCAACACATAAAATAATAAACTCCTTAGATAAACATCTTTAGCTGGGGATCCTGAGACCGAGTTGAATAGCCTCTGGTCCAGAGGCTCTGGACCCGATTGGCGCCCTGTAATTATATATATATATATATATATATATATATATATATATATACAGGGTGTCCCGTAAGGTTATGATAAGTTGGGATAGGGCGATCGAGGAAGTCACTAGGGTCACCAGAAAAATAAATAAAAAAATCGCACTTGGATATTTTTTAAATTATGCCAATTTTCATTTTAAATAAAAAATTGGACACCCGTTGAGCCTATTTCATTAAATGTGACTACTAATATTGTTTAAGAAAAAAATAAAAAACTGTTATGTAAACGTAAGTAACCTTTCTCCAATCTGGAATAAAAAAAACAATACATATCTGACCAAGATCATAAAGAAAATAATGTTTTTCCCTTGCTAAGGACTTAACAATTACGATTTCATTCAACTTTAACAGTGTCCTGAAAAAAAAATGTACTATGCAACTCTGGCAAGTTTCTTCAAAAGTTAGCTTATTTTATCACCATTCTAAAATAGTATGACACTTATTTAGTTAATTCATAATACGACAGCTGAAAATAAGTTCCGAGAAATGCTCCCCAAAATCAAGTAACAAGCGAGTTTGACGAAACCGATTTTAAGGACAATACATTGTTAATAGAGAGAGTGAGACAGGTAATAAGTTATTTGCGATACTAAAGCAGTTCAATCAATTCAATACCAGTCATCAGTGCGTTAATGCGCTTATTACACATACCTAAATTAACTACTAACGACTAAATACTAAAGACGAAAAAAAAAGACTAAATGATTCAGTTACTGAATTCAGTCAAATGTAATCGCATTTAGCAAGTTAGGATGCTAAATTTAGAAGAACGTGTGGCTTCTGAATTTAGAAGCCTAATTAGAAACGCATTTAGGAAGGTGTAATAGCATTTAGCAACTTACTTAATTCAGATGGACGTTCAGAAACTCATTTTTGCCCGATAATGTAATAAAATCAAGTATAAAAATCATACTACTGCCTTTTTGGAGTTATCATATCGTACCTACGGTGCAATAACGTCACTTATGCAATTTTTTCCAAAACTGAACTGAGTATGAGAAAATACACCTAATCTACCTCTTTACTTGGTGCGTTATTGTCACTTGTGTGGTACGCATACTTTCCACTTGAGGGCACCAGTGTCGTTATGGTTTTGGCGCGAATCTGGACGGCACTAGGAGAAACAACGTTTCATTGGTCAGTTGCGCGCGGGCCCCCGCACGAGAAGCAGTCTCCTGGAGCTACAACGTTACTAAGGTAATTGTGACAATTTATTTTTATGTTTTTGGAGCTTAAATGACACTTGTGTAGTAGTGACGTTATTTCCCCAATTGTGACAATATATTTTTATATTTTTGGCGAAATAACAACACTTTTGTAGTAGTGACGTTGTTTCCCCAACCTTTGTATTTTATGGTATTGAGTTAAACATTAGATTAATAGTTGTGACGATATTGTTCCAGTACCAGTACAGTTTCATAAATAACAAGTCATTGTTTTTATACCAAATATCATAAAATTTAGTTAATATTTAGTTTATACATTTCTTTGCATTGTACTTATCGTAATGGAGTATGTACTTACCATAGGGTACGTTATTGTTTGTTTTTAACTCACTCAATTCAGTATATATTTGCATATTTAGTAATTAGTGAGATTTGTATTAGTTAATCACAATACAGGCGAGCGGCATCATCAATGCGCACGGTGGCGGGGTGACATATCAAATGACATTACGTGACTGTCAATGTCACAGTGTCGTGGACAAAGAATGTAATCTTTGGCTGCCTATTTTTTGTTTTCTTTTTTATATGGCCCTAATACTATCCAAGTAACCGTTGTCCGCTCGATGGTGCTGTGGTGCCTAGTATTCATTTTATATTATAATTGTGACGTTCATAAGTGTTTGTAAAAACCTAAACTGAATAAACGTATTTGAGTTTGAGTTTAAAATTAACCTTAATTAGTACCTAGTTATAATTTAATATACGGACCTTCATCATAGGTTCAGGAGTCGGGCGTTGACACTTCCACATAGTTGTAAAGTATTTATTAAGTATATTTATTATTATAATGATCGCTTTAGGTGCTATTGTAGATATTGATTTTCTATAAATTGTAATACTTACATCTTTTTTTCATGTGGTAAATAGTTGCCGTTTCGTACGCGATATAAGGACATAATGTATTTGTTTTACACGTTGAGTTACCACATAATTTTGTACATTGTTTGTTTCAGACCTTAAATGAATCAACGCAGCAAAAACCTTGTCCTTCTTGCACTTTCAAATGACAGTGAGAACTCTAAAGTGCAAAATGTATACAACTGTACAAGGATGCAAGATTCCGAACAAAAAAATATATTGTCCAACAATACAAATTGCGAGAATCAACTATCGCCATCCAATCTAGAAGACCCAACATCAACTACTCCAGAGCAGGATGATACTACTTTAGAGAACCCCGGTGACTCTCCGTCTACTATGTTTGCCAGTAATGAAACGTATGAACAAGATGGTATCAACCTCCCAATAGGCGATTTCTCTGAACAACAAAATACATTGTCTCATCATACAAATTCCGAGAATCAAGAAGAACCATCCAACCTAAATGACCCATCAACTACTACTCTAGAAGAGTCTACTCATGAAATGTATGAACGAGATGGTATTGACCTCCCAACAGGCGATTTTTCCGGCACTGATTCAGGAGATGAATTCAGGCCCGGCCCTCGTTCAAGATTGTCTTCATCCAGTAGCTTCAGCAGTAGCTCCAGTAGCAGTTCCAGTGGCAATTCAAGTAGCAGTTCCAGTGATACTCCTGCAGAAAATAATAATTCTAATAGTGAGAGTCGTGTTCACGGGCATAACCAACCAGCGCAACCTATAGCTAAACCGAGAGGCAGAAAGCGTACGCGTAATCCAGCAACCTGGAAAAAGAATGTAGCGAAGCGATTGAAAAATTCTGGTCAAACTTATATCTCAGCAAAGACCAAAAAACTCAATCAAGGTAAAAGAATGGGACCTACATGTACCTCAAAATGTCGGTTGTCCTGTGCTGCAAAATTTACTGACGAACAAAGGACGATAATATTTGAGTCTTACTGGAATTTGGAGAGTATAGAGAGGCAACGGGGTTTTTTAAACGCTTGTACAAGAACACTAAAATGTGCGTACCGCCGTATAAAGACTAACAAAAGGTACGATAGAAAAGAAAACACTGCATATTACTTGCTCAATGAGAAAAACGAGATCCGCGTCTGTAAAACTTTTCTGATCAACACTCTGGGTATAACACAACGTATTATACGGACTGTTATCGACGGCAAAGCAGAGAATGATGGCTTTATTCCAGCTGATAAACGAGGAAAACACGGAAAACAATGTACATTGCCACCTGAAGTTATACAAGCAGTAAAGGATCATATCGAATCAATACCAAAGGTTGAGAGTCACTATCTTAGGGCTAATACTAGCAGACTATTTATTGATGGGGGTTTATCAGTGGCAGAATTGCATAGAAATTATTCCGAAATCCAGAAGCAACAAAACAAGCCTACTGTGAACTACGACGCTTACTCACGGATTTTCAATCAAGACTTTAACATTGGATTTTTCAAACCGAAAAAAGATCGATGCGATGAGTGTGAAGCATATGAAAATGCCTCTGAAGAAGAAAAAAATAAATTACGTGACAGCTTCAACTTACATCAGGAAGAAAAACACTTAAGTAGAGATGAGAAAGACAGGGATATGAAAAGATGTCTTGAACCTGACAACAACACAACTGTATTCACCTATGACTTACAAGCGGTGTTACCATGCCCCGTTGGCAAATCGAGCTCTTTTTACTACAAATCAAGACTTAATTGTTATAATTTAACAATGTCTAATGCAAACGAGCAAACAACAACCTGTTATTTTTGGCATGAAGGGTTGGGCAATAGAGGAGCCATCGAAATAGGGTCGTGTGTGTATAAATACCTGGAGCAGATTGCATTTGAGAAACCAGGCTGCGATGTCATTATTTATTCTGACAATTGCTGTGGTCAGCAGAAAAATAGATTTGTTTTTGCAATGTACCACTATGCAGTGAGTCGCTTAAATATTAACTCCATTCAACACAACTTCTTGATTCGAGGCCACACGCAGAACGAAGGTGATGCAGCTCACTCAGTAATAGAAAAATCTGTTACTAGAGCCAAAAACGCTGGATGTATTTATGTTCCCGACCAATATATTTCCCTAATTCGTGGGGCCAAAAAGACTGGCAAACCGTTTGTGGTCAATGAAATGAACTATAACGATTTCTTCGATTTGAAATCACTTGAGGAGAACATGAACTTTAATACGGCGAAAAATGACAATGGTGGTGTTATCAAGACCGGTGACATCAAAAGTATTAAATTTACCAAGAATTCTGAAAATTACCAATATCGAACCACTTACAAAACTGAAAATTGGGAGGAGGTAAAAGCTATTGTTCAACCCAAAAAATTACGCGGCAATAGAGGCATTCGAAGCATGGATGAAATTACTTTAAAGCAAGCTTACACATCAAAAATACCAATTACAGAACGCAAAAAACGTGATTTATTGCAATTATTGGCGGCTAATCTCGTGCCGAGATACTATGAAAGTTTCTACAATGATCTCATGTAATTGCTACAAGGCCACATTTACAGTTACAGGGAACTTTATTTAACCGCAGCGTTAAAAACTCACTTATTTTCCTGTGAATGTACAAGTGATTAAAGTTAAGAGTAAACAGTTATGTTTTTGTATTAAGATAAGTAAAATAATTTGTATTTACTGTTGATTATTAATTAATAAGATTTAAATACTATGGGTACCTACAAAGACTGTGATTAAAAAACCTAATTAATAGTAAAGTTCTATGCATGATTCTAATGACAACGTCGAACGCCCCAGGTTAACCTGGAAAAGTTTTTTAAGAGCGTTTACCAAATTTCTAATAGATATAAGTAAAACAATTATTGATTAATGCGTAATGATAATAATTCTCAAATGCCATACCCAATCATTGATTGAACACAAACCTTGGCCTAATTAATAGTAAGAAGATCTCTGTTATAAAAAAGTCTGATTAATAAAAAAGTTACTTTGTAGAATTAAGAAATTTTGTTATACTTATTTGCTACTTTAATAAATATTGTTTTAGATATGTATGATTTCGTGTTTTATTTGTTTTGACATAATTGACCGGTTAATAATTTTCTAGTGTCATAACGTCACTTCTGCGAGGGTAGTAATTTTTAAACGTGTATATTTTTAAAATAGTAATTAGTGAGGTGTTTGCTTTTATTTTAAAATAACGTTTATAGATGTAGTTTAGGTATTATCATCTTATTTTTTCAGTCGAGACGAACTATCTATTGTAATAGGAAGTTGAATTTTCAAACGCCTCTCCTGAAAAATTACATCACTTGCATAAGTGACGTTATTGCACCGTAGGTACGATATTTAAAATAAATATTACTAAACATTATTCGAGAGCTTCATTAACACCAAGATGAGCGCTTACTTAAAAGAATCATGTTTAGTTTTCACATCAATGTCAAACAGTGCAGTTTTCGAACGCAACATCCAAATAAAAAGTAAAACAAATTGGCGGTAATTCGTAAGTACCAAGGGAAGCTTTTGAAGTAGAAATTCGAAAGCCAGCCGTTCTTTTTTTCGACAACTACTTTTATGCGTTTTAATGCGCGATCACCCTACCGTTATCATGTAGACTTGTTATTTTCATACGCAAGCCTGAATGTAATTTATTTAATTATAACTCCATATCCGTCTGGATATTTTCTTAATATAAGCATCTGAGGACGTTCTAAAGGCATGTTGTTTGTTATGCTATCGGAATCCATTCCAAAGTGCTTGCAGTGATAATCTCTGATCTTTGTTGGTAGAACGCCTGGATTACCTAGGTATATAAACACCTCAACTGCATAAGATACTCTACTCTCTCGACTGATGTGTTCCGCGGCAGTTTTCTACTGGCTAGCTAAGGAGACTCCAAATATAATGACGTGGTCGAAAAAGTATGCAGTAGTTATGCTCAAAGAAGTTATTCCACCGGGCGAAAATCCTTACAAGTGTGTGCCAAAAACCTGGTTAGTGTTCCAAAGTTCCGATGAAGTGGTACTGCCCTATCCCACGACAGAGCAGCTGCCGCTTTCAATGGATCTTATCATTAATTACTCTCAACCGGTTTTGAGCTGGCCGAGTCACGCGGCTACTTTTATTTGTGAAATAGGTGAGTATTATTGTTCGATAAAATGTTATCTACTAAATTAACAAACGTGATTTGTGTGTATTTTGTTTCAGATACTTATGACCAAGGATTGTTCCTTATCAAACACATGGATGACAATATGTTTGAAGAATACTCAATTATGGTGTGGCGAGAAATTAGTCGTGAAGTCAGAGAAAGGCTGAGTCGTAAGCACCCTATTCTTCGTAAGGTCTGGGAGTCGTTTCTGACTTTTTTGTTTGATTAAAACACAAAAGGATTACAATCATCTTCATTTATCGACACATTGGGTATAAACTAATCATAAGGGTATGACTAGTTGCTAGATGAGTGTGATGTGATGTACTTTTGAAGAACTTCAGCAGCTTCTTGAAAAACAGGACGCAAATGATGATGCACTCTCTCTGTTACTAAACAAGGCTCTAAATGATTTGACCCAATTTGATCAATGGGGCACCGAGGCTGTCGATTAGCGTCAATTTCACAATTGGTGGAGATTGATGACTTATTTCCGATCACAGACAACTTTTCAAGTTTTTGCTTGCTAGAGTTATCGCTCCTCTGATCTGCAGGATTGCTAATTTGTTGTGGTATATCCATGCCACGCTGATCACCAATTGTATGCACTTTTGTTAACCCACAAGTTCGATACACTGAATATTAGACACTGCCAAATATAAAACTGGTAGCTATTTGTTTCATATGTTTTATCAAAAGAAGTGGTTGGAACATCATCACAGCATTTATAGGCCACCCAAATTGTTTTCAAATGAAAAACTAGTTCAAGTTCCACTTAAAATCTCACCGATCAAGATACCGAGACAATCGATGTAATTGACTGAATGCGTAAGACTGATGTAATACCAAAATAAAGTACGTATATTTTCAATGTCATTTAACGTCTACAGGCGTACATTTGTCTACGAAACCGGTTTATCACTGAGCTATGCTTCGAATTCCGTCGCTATCTCGTTAGAATTGACCTTGACCTTCTCAAGGTTGGGAGCAATGATAAGGTACCTGTTTGTTTATAACTACTAGGGCACTATGGCACAGCGAATGAATATTTACTGTCGGTAAAGTAGTTTATGGTATTGGTATCATTTATAGTGTAATGCCTGAATGTTTGCTTTCGGCAAATGGCTTTATAGTACATTGGAATTTGTATTATTTGTTCAGAAGTTTCTGTCTTTTGACTCGAAACAAAGCATTCTTTTTCCAGATCGTTAAAAGTGTGTAAATTAATGAGACATAAACTTTGTATAATATACTTCTAGCGTAACATAGGGTAATTTAGTAAGTCTACTTAAGGTAGTTGTAAAATCTTCCGTACCGCTCGAGTGATCCAAATAGATTTCATACTAGTTACCATTTCTCTATACCTCTACGTGTAAAAGACAAAATTTAATTACTCAAAAACGCACGCACGGAAAAATACAAGGGTCTTCTATAACCGTTTGGTCCACAACTAAGCCCGCAAATCACTCTCCATCTAAATTTGCGCCTATTATGAGATCACAGAAGAATGCGAAAATATAATCACCAAGTTTCTTACAATCATAAATCCATTGTCACCTTGCCAGTTTTGATGACGTGTTTAGTTACTTACTGACATTTTATTCTAATTCTTTAGCTTATTTGCACATGCATTAAATAAAATTGATTACTATATGTTTGTTTTATGAATTTCCCGAACCTTTCAGCCAGCTCAATAAATACTCAATAGATGACGCCATAGTTTATTTCGAGTCATAGTCGATCAATAAGATTCACTACTATTGAAATCTAAAACAATCTTTCAACACATTCTCGTTGTTCATCGATCCCTGGAACAAGCAAAAGGTGTAGATACTTCACTAATCCTCTTCTAAAAAGTTGGTTGATCGGATATTTGTTCGATTGACGTCATTTCCGTAACCTTTTTATTCGTTTTGTCATTGGTTCGTTATCATAAAGGCGGTTGTTGTGAATAAAAATGGTTGGTTTTTTCAAGTTTAATTTTTTTTTCGTTGTCATTTATTTTAATTTATATTATATTAAACATTATTTATTATATTATATACGAACATATGACTGTCTATTGAATGAATTTCTTAATAATATAATTCTTATCATGAATTCGGGCGCCCGAAAGGCGCAGCGAGAACCACTAGCTTTCTAAAAACTTGATTTCAAATAAAAAAGTCCACTTATAACTCGGTGCAATGAGCACACGGTATGAAGACCGAAAGGTAGTCGTTAATGTCCGGAGCTTCACTATCATCTTGAATTTGTCGCATCCAAGGGTGTCCGTTGTAGAACCGAAGTAAAGCTGCCACCCCTTCAAGGCGAATTGAACAGCCCATCGACTCTTCGCCTCTTTGGAAGTAAGCTGAGATTGCCTTGTACAGCACAACTTCTAAGTTGTCTGCAGTGAATCCAAGCCATTGGCGTGGTACTATGCACAACTCTCTGTGAATTGCTAAATACATTGTTGCAGTAGCGTTGTATTATTGTCGGACTGACTGAATATATGTACAGTTAGATAAAAGCTGCTATTTATAATACCCGAGCACTCTTATCTTAAATCACGTTAATTAAGAATGCACGTAAGATGTAGTCAACTACTGATCTTCTTTACTACGTAGCACTTAATACAGTATCTTCCAATCTTACACAACGAATTTAAATTTATTCCTCCTTTAAATTTGAGTTTGTTCGTACACAGTGACTTTGTTGAGAAGTCACGTTGCAATGAAATTCGCACAGCTGCGATCTACGTTTATCTATTGATCGTCTCGATGACTTTATTGGCAATTGAAGCTGATTGGCAGGCAAATATAAATCTTGTACGCCACATGTATTCTCACTCTTCCGTTAGCAACGAAAATGGGTGCCAGTTCCAAGTCCACTTCTTCCTACAATCACAAAAGTCACGGACATTCGTCACGCTTGAACCAGAGTTACCCACCTAGTCCAACTAGGTATCGTACTTTGACTTCGGATCATAACACTATTGAAAGAGCTGCGCAAGTTATGGAGGATCATCTTCTTCGTAGGCTGCACTCAACCCTCCGTGCGATCACCAATGTCCTCGAAATTATGGCATTGCGCGCTAGAGATAAGTAGTTCATTATTACGATTATCTGTTGCTAGTTACATAACTTATTTGTATTAGGTCAGTGATGTGACACGGGCATATTTAGCATGTCCAAATACAGAGATTTCTTGATAATACTAGGTATCTCTCAGACCTCTGACATAATTATCTAAATTACCATTTGCATCCGTATAAGTACCGACGCACACTGGAGAAACTTACTCATTCAGATATTTTTTATCAGCGTGTTGCGTGCTGTAGAACATATTAGTGCGAATAATGGCATCCAAAAAATTCACTGTCGCTAAACTTACGGAGATCTCCCAGCCGAGGGAAAATCCTTACGTGATTGTCCCGACTTCGTGGATTAAGCGCAAAGACGACGAGTATGTGACGGTTCCATACCCTTCAAAAGATCTGCTGCCCTCGACGTTTGAAAGGATAATTAACTGCCAACCGGCGCTTGCTGAATGGGTGGACCATCAGGCTGTCATCGAACGTGAATCAGGTAAACCATTTTTGTTGTGCTTGATGATCCCTCCCCTCACAATGACTGCAACGTAGTAGTCTAAATTAGACCTTTATTTGTTTTAGACACGTATGAAGCGGGCTTGCTCTATGCAAAACGCAAGGACCCAACGCCTTTGGAGGAAGAAGTTCTATTACTCTGGAGGCGTGCTACTCTCGAGTTCGTCGATAAACTAGGACAATTGCACCCGGCTACTCTGATCTTCAAACTGTGGTCACGCTTTTGGCAGTTGTGAAATCAATAGATTCTGATAAAACTTTACTTGATAAGTATGAACTGTACTGTAATGTTACATCAAGATCAGATTCAAATCTATCAAGCTACGAAGTGACACATGTTTGTAATAATAGACAAATATTGTGGTACATCCATCATTGTTTAAGTCCTCCTAATCGTAAATATGGCTTTAGATCCATTAAAAGTTACATTAAATCATCGCAACATGTGTACAGCAAGAATAAATCATACTGGTCGTAAAAATATTGTAAATTTTATTTTATTATGTCATTTGTTGGAAGAATATTTTGATGTAGAACAAGAAAACTATTAGTAAGATATGTAACACGTTTCGAAATGAAAACTTTTTAAACTCGATAAAACGAATATGTATAATTTATAGGATTTGAGTGCGAGGGAATGAGATAGAATACATAATAATGTATGTCATTGTGTCTCCTCTTTGTGCGATCTGTCGTAGCCTCCCTACTCTTCTCTACCGAAATACTGTATATTGTGCTGCCTACGTAAGCTTTAACTATAGGCAATATTTTTGAACGTGACGTTCGTCTATACCAAGAATAAACATACGATATTTCGAAAGCTTCTCAATATCACAGGAAAATATTCCAACCAACCACGTGTTGCGTCAATCGATGTCTTCCAAAGAGAGATGCTTAGTTTTATTGCAAATAATGAAACTAACTTCCAATGGTTCAGAAAAAAATCACGGTTTTCAATACTGCTTTTATTTCTACGATTAAAAAGTAATTGCTCGTTTGTGAGCCACATGCAACACCTGAGTTTATGAGAGACCGTAATAGCTCTATTAAGTATTTTTGCGGAACAGTGACACGTAGTTACCAGTGTTGGGCATGAACAATTGATATTTTAATCATCATATTAATTGATTGAAAAATTAATTGCAATTAATTTAATCACAATTGATTTAATTGAAATTAATCTGTTATTTGCGTATTGCAATTAATTTATTTAAATAAACTCACATTAATTGCAAGAGACAATTAAAATAATTCAAATAATATTTTTAATTGTTACAAGAGACAATTAAAACTAACAATTAACAATCACAGATTTATATTGTTATGCGGCCCGGTCGGGCCGCTCGAGGGCTGAGAGGTAAGAGTAGGACGCGAGAGAGACAAAATAATATGTAAACGCATTATTATGTTGAAAGCTATTTGCGGAAAGAATTTTCCATTCTTAAGTACTAGTATATATATTCTGTGTGGCTATCATGAAGAACGATTTAGCATGGCCATTAAGATCAAGCTTGTGAAAGTCCTACCCTGTGCCACTCCTTAATCTTATAATATTACTATTTACATTATATAAATTTAATTAAAGTTTAATTACAAGAACAGTTAACAATTGATTAATTGTTAATTGCAACGTCACAATTAACAATTAATCAATTGTTAATTGCAACGTCACAGTTAACAATTAATCAATTGTTAATTGATATTTCACAATTAACAATTAATCAATTGTTATTTTTAATTGTAACTTGCAATTAAATTTTGCCCAACACTGGTAGTTACTAACCAATTTATATTTTCAACTGCCATAACGGGTTTTTCACCTTGTGATTCATGAGATACCAAATTTTATATCCACTTTAAATAAAAAAATAAAGTACTCGATGATTCTGGATTCTAAAATACATTTTACAACCAGTCAATTGTGATTATATCGTATCTATGCAGTAGATGGCGTCGTCCGCAAGGTATAAAAGCCCTCCGCAGAGCATTTTAACGTTATTTCCTTTCAGCTTTCAGTCGGGATAACATCCGAGTAATCATGTCAAATTTTGTGGTGGTTAAATTTGATGAAATATCTACCTACGGAACGAACCCGTATAAATGTATTCCCGCGTGGTGGCTTGATGACAATGAACGGACCCGAGTTCAAGTTCCGTATCCGTCAAAGTACGAAATTTTTGATGGCTTTAGAAATATCTTCAAATGCGAGCCGCCGGTTGATGGATGGAAGAAGTATACAGACACCGTTGTACACCAAACACGTATGTACCTACTTATATCTATTGTTTTAATTAACCCTCTCACGGTTCTGAGCGTTTTTCCCGCTCTTTTCTCAGTCGCGGGGCAAAGGAATTGCATGTGTTTTTCTACATGATGAAATTTGGTGATGGGAGTAAGTCCGCGTAAGCGACATACTATCTCTACTCCGTCGGAAGAAGTACTACACAGGCTGAATCGACTATGAGAGGGTTAAACTTTCATCACTTGTGTGATATTTCCATACGAGAACAAAAGCGCTGTTTCGCCCTAGCGGATCTTTAGGAACTACAAAATTTGGATTATCTAATCTTCTAATAAACATTGCATGACATAAATATGAAGCCTCAATAACTCAAGGTCTCATTGGTTAAAAGTAGCACTATAGTATATGCAATTTACACCACAATTCGTCATCTGATTGGTCAAATGTATCATCAGCATGAAAAGCGAAGGGTTAAAGCCAAGACTTTTTACTTTTCTGCTGTATACGTGGAAAACACGTAGCTTTAATAGAACTTTATTTCAATTACAGAGACGTATCATGAAGGACTGCAATTCATCATTGGTCAAGACTTGTCGTACTTGCCGGAGGAGCTTATATTCATCAAATTTACATCAATTAGCCATAGGTCTCCAAGGAGAAGAACGTTAAGAAATTTTGGACTAAGGATTCGCCGGAGGTTATCTAAATTATTTAGAATATAAACAAGTTTTAAAAACTTTTGGTGTTTAATTAATGTTCAAGTATCTAAAAATTTCTTACTGGCTGAACCCTCTCTAAATAAAAATAATGAGACCACTTTATGAATAACTATCACTTAATAACTTAACAACTAGTTAGAGACTTTCCAGGTATGTGAATCATAACCTGAAACAAAGATAGCATCCATCAAATACTGATAAACTATCGGTAAACTAGAACGTGGAGCACCGTGAGTCAATAAAGAAGAACTTACGTAGTGGCGCAGACAATGCAATTCATCCTTATCCTGAAATATTCTCCTCTCCTCGGAAAGTTCTCTAAGTATCCATCTTTTCGCAGCCAAATGTTAAAGCGATAATATTGTAACTTAGCACTCACGCTTTCGAGCGAAATGGTAGTGCCTTCTATTCGTTTAAACGCTTTCCACTGTTTACTTGCTGCTTCAAGAACTAGATGTCGTAAGTATGAATTGGAATACGTTTGCCACTCTTGGGGCAAGTAGCACAAATATGTCATACACATTGCGTAAGTATTAAACGACTATGTCCGAAAAAAACACTAGATTGAATGACCACTTTTTAAACACCTAGGAGATTTATATATACTGTCTGCAGCGCATGTGTTACTGAGGTGCAATGATAAGGTCATGGAGATAATATTTAGTGTAGTTACTAACCTCTTAACTATCAGGTCTCCAATCCAAGAACATCCAAAAGTAGCTCTTGGAATCAGGATGAGCCCTCCAGTCAGATTCATTCTTCAGCCAAAGCTTCAGGTTCCAGTACTCTGTCTTGGTCGTCATCATACCGATATTTGTCACTGCGCCCTTTATTTCGCCGTATACCTTAAAATGGTTTCTAAGACTTTTGAAGATCATCACCTCTAGATCCTTACGTGGGAAGATGTTCCATTGCTGTGGAACTATACAGATATAGTAATATTTGCCGTTGACCATCATTGTTCTGATGCCACCTAGTTAAATGAAGTGATCGCATACGCTGCAGTCTTTAATTTGGATCGTCGATGTAAACACCGATAATGGGTATCTTATAGGTTATCGGCTGGTAATAAGTAAATTAATTAAAAACTGTTACCACACACTCAAAGTCCATATCTTGGGATTCAATATAAAACTGCAAAATAGCTGTAATTTTCAAGACATGGTGTTCTTGAAATTCGATAAGGAACAAATTATCTGATTTGTCAACAAATTAGATCATATACTTCACAAAGTCAAGTTCAAACTAAATTACAAAGAGTTTCCTTCATACACAAAAAGAAAATTATAGGAATTCATACAATCAACGAGATAAGGGGAGATCATTTAAACTACAATAGTCTTATGATTGAAATACAATTTTAATTTAAGAGTACAACTCAAATAAAAGTATACACAAATTAACCCACTCACGGTTTTGGGCGTTTCTCCTACTCTGTTCTCAGACGTGGGGCAAGGGGATTGCACGTGCTTTTCTAAATGATGAAATCTGGTGGTGGGAGTAAGTCCGCTTAAGCGACATGCTATCCCTACTCCGCCGGAAAAAGTACTACACAGGCCGAATCGGCCGTGAGAGGGTTAAACTAATTTAAATATAGAGATCTTTGGACGAATAATAAAACCTTAATATAACTTACTTAACCCTTCGCAGGTAGCGTGTTTTTACCGAACTAAGTCGGTCGCATGGTGAGCGTTGCGCAACCGTGTTATGTAAATAGGCACACTAGCGCTCTTCGGTCATTGCGGAATTTATAGAACTATGTTTTACCTACTTGCACGAGGCGGTACGACGCCACCCGTGTTAAAAACTTAATTTTTTACAATGTTTTTAGAACATTTTATGGTAAAGTTTTTGCATTATGACTTTTAAGAGAGTTCAAAGAAAGAACTCCATTTTTATCAAAGCTTTCTTTAAAAATTTTTTAAAGAAAAAATGAAATATAAAAAAGGCGGCGCCGCGCTCACTGTGCGACCTACGAAGGGTTAACTAATTTTTCTAAATTTTTAATCAACTACTTAACTAAATCACGAAAAAAGGAAATGGCTTTCACGGCGGGAGATATTTTCCTTTCCCGTGGAAGTGAGTCTATGTATAATTTATTTACTTTATATACAAAAATATATTGTATAGTTTGAAATAAAGATTGAAATCTTTGCTGACGGATATGCACTAAACGATGCTATTGCCACTGTTTTATCACTTTTTATCTTGGATATACAAATGTCTATCACAACAAAACAAGGAGTCCTTCCTAATCCTGCGTTACAATGCACGACCATGGGAGGTCGGGGAAGCGTGAGATTGCCCTCGTTGAACCGCCTGACCTCATGGTCGAAGTTTAGAAAGTCTGAAGTATTTTCAGGTACACCATGATCGGGCCAAGCTGTATAATTATAATGTGTAACAACCTGATGAGCGTCGGTGCCATCTGTCAAAAGTAGAGTACTTTTAACGTACTGGGGAAAACGTTCCACTTTCATAGTCGTTACCCGAAACTTTCTGTTGAATGACATAGATGATAGGGGGACGTCACTCCAATAGGGATAGCACTTCTCCTTTCCATTCTCCACTTTCTGACATAGCATCACGACTATTTTGACATGATGCATCCAAATTAAGCGGTAGAAATTGTAGGCCGTTCTTTTAGTTACGCCTTCCGCAAGAATGTACTGCTTTTTTTGATCAGCTCCATCACAGTAATTGGCATTGATAAAGGTACTCCTGTTCCGTTCTGTCGGGAGCACGACCCTCGAATGATCAAAACACACATCGTGGACGAATCGGTTGAGGTCCCGGTTTTTGGAACTTTCTTCGAATGTCCCTTCAACAGTTTCACTTGTAATCTGGTTGTGCTCTGCAGTGACTCGTTGCTCCCAACCACTGCTCTCCATCAGGCTGACGAAATCTTCCAAATTAAGATTTTTGTATGCCATTATTAGATTTAATTAAATTTATTTTGCACTAACTATTGTCACGTTTAGTTTTAACGAGTTTCAGTGATGACTGATGACTTTATCCTCTTCAATAACTTTAAATAGTAAATAATTGTGGTATTTATTAACAAATATGGACTTTTATCACTTGCGCAGCAACTGTGCAAATGTCGTCATTCCTATAAAAGGTAAACCACAAAAATAATCTAGAGCATGTACATTGTAACGCTATAGAATTTAACATCTGTTTTGCGGCCATTAAAAACGTAATATTCAAATCAATCATTCACACTGTTACTAACTGAATTAATAAAATCAATTTTCTTTGTTCTGGCCTTAATGAGTAAGGCGCTATCTGTTCTGACGCATATCTTGCTTATCGAAACCTTGCGGAACGCTTTGGCGCCACACTGTCTGCGGCGTCGAGACCAATAGCTAACAATTGTATTTAATACATGATAGGTTATCAAAATGAGTGTCCCTTCATAGAAACCGGTCCAACTTGAAGTTATGTATGCTTTGGGTTATTTCCATGGCATTGATGAAATACATAATCGTTTTGCTATCGTGAACAAACTGTTTTGTGTATCACAGTGCCACGACCTAAAATCGATTCGACATTGGTCAAAGTCAAACAGGACTTTTATTTTCAGGGCGGATGACTAAGCTTTCAGTCAGCTGGGAAACGTTTACAGGTGTACACACGCGTGCGTGTATTTTCTGAAATAATATTTTCTGAAATAAAAATGTCTAAGCACTCTAACATCATTTCGAAAATTACAACGTTCTTCAGGCAATTAATAGTCAGTAAATCGAAAACTGCTGAAGAATCTAACCAAGATCCTGGCCAAGACATACTTGGAGATTTTGGGGTTCCTGCGTGTTCGCCGGCGGTGGTCGCAGACTCCTACATTTGGGGCTCAAAACTTCTATGGAGGGATATCACGGGACCCGGCCGATCGGAGGAGTGATTTTCAAATATGCGGCCTACCCTGTTGTCTTGGTGTGTAATATAATTATTTCTATTAAATTGTGTTAAGGTAAAAATATGGGTTCTTATCACGCTAGCCGAGTGTATGAGGTAAATAGCTGAACCAGTCACGCGTTACGGTGTTTAAGTTATTACGTGTTTTACTTTTATTTTATAGTTAGGTATATAACTGTAGACGAGTAGTTAAAGATATAAAAAGTTTGGAAAATCCAAAAGTGCACGCCTCACAGTGCTCACTTAATTAAAAGAAAAACTTAAAAAAAAAAAAAAAAAAAAAATGAGATTGAGACATTTTAGTTTTATTAATTAATTATTTTCGAATAAAGAATGCTTCGCGCAATATTCAAAATAATACACAACGTATGGAAATAAAATAAACTAAATAGAATATTACAGAAAAAGTGAGGTATAGTAAATAGATCCACAGAGCACGCGCACTATAAAATAAATTAGATGAGAAAGAAATTTAAAATTGAAGCATGGTGCCATCTATGAGATGTCAATTACAGACGCTGATATAGTTTGCTATCAACGAACCAATTTAAAGCGCCATTTCTCCGACACTTATGAAAATTAAAATTGATAACAATAACCAATATATTATTTTATTGGTTATTTAAAAATTTTGAGGTCATTATTCGAAATAAAACCATCCTATCTCTCATGTGGGGCTAAATTAAACATAAATGCCAACTTTTTATGAAAATCAGTTTAGAATGAATCTCAGATATTAAACTAATTGTTTCGACGTTGCTTTAGTAGCTCAATTTCATTACCAAGTGCATTGCTCCCAATAAGTCGACAATTCGTGGTTTATTAATCAGTACAATAATAAAAATGTTTTGATATTAGCATGTGAATATTAAGAGTGACGTATATTTTTGTGAATAAACAGTTGCCAAGTTTTAAATGAATGTAAGATGCGGATTGAAAGGGAGTGAGAATAAATTAATGATGATGTGTACGATCTGAAACAAACGTATATTTTCAACTCGAGAGCTTTTAATACATTTAAATTTATAATCAGTTTAAGAAAATACATTTTAAACTCTATTGCAATAGACACAAGGTAAAAAGATAAAGGAGTAGCTTTCGCGATCGGGCTTTTCATTAAAATCAGAATCTTTTTAGCCATTGCTGATTCTTATAATTTCCCACGTAAGCTGTTACGCCATCGATTGTCACTCCAAAGCCTTCAGTATTTCCATATTTACTGTAATGTCGAGAATGAAACTTCCATAAAATGCACTCCAAGTTTTGATACTGCTGCCACTCACGAGGGACTACGTAGATAGTCTTATGCTTACTGACACTGAAAAACGAAGACCATTATTGGTAAAAGACATAGATGACATAGACATCTACAATAGTATCAGTAAAATAATTAGCTGTACTAACTCTTTATTGCAGGCAGTACAGGACATCTTTAATAATATTTCTGAACGCTTTATGTTAGACACCAGAGGTTTGCACAGCTCTAGATCAGCAAAGAAACTCTCCAGTCTGGAGCGAGGATGCCGTTTATAGAGATGCTAAGTTAGTTAAGTTTAATGATTGAAGATCAAAGGGTCATTAGTAAAGTGTTCACCTCAATTGCATTGATTGGTAGTGCGCAGTTGTTTGTTGTTTTTTCAGATGTCACTCTCGGTTCTAACTATTCTAAGGGTTATCTGCTGCTGCATTTAAATGCTTAAGCAGCATTGCGTATTCCTAAAAAAAAATGAGTATTAACAGATAGAAGATCAATTTCTTTAAATGGAAATAGTTAGAGTCGAAGACACTTACATATCAGGCCAAATGCAGAAAACAAAAATAGAGTCGTAATTGTAATAAGGGCTGCTTCTTTCGTCATTGCACCGTTTCATCAAAATACAATTTTGGTAAATCTCCAATCGTGCTGCGACATTTGCTATGACAATCACCAATTTTTTTATTCTCGCGGAAATTAGCTAAAATTTCTACTTTGATGATATATCTCAGAGCTTTAATTGACAATACGTTCCATTCAATTGGAATATGCATGACATGGAAACCTGACATATTACGGCTAGTTGAGTGTTAACGTGATGAAAATAGTGACGCGAATGATTTATTGAAATGTTACACTTATTTATAAGCAATTTATGTGGAATCTCAAGAGCCCTCAAGACCATTGACGTTCAATTGGAGGTAATTATTCGAGAGTATATATATCAAAAGTGTCAGGGTGTTAATCTATCATTAAACGACCAACGTCCGAGGTTGATGTATTGCACATGAGAGTCACTCAACTTTCTACGTCCCCAATTTATTGCCGAAGTAATAGTTCCAACGTTTTTTTAGGGGGGAGATGTCACGTTTAATCCGAGCTAACGAAGTTCTTATTTGCAGATCCGCTGTCTCCCGAAGATATACCGGTCTCATCGAGTAAAAACTGCTAATATTAATGGCTGATCGCAAGGCATCCACTCAACCAGAGAACCCGAAGGAAGGAAATGCAGTTACAAGGTTCATTAGACGCCTCAGTCCCACTAAAAGGTACCGCGGCTCAACGCCTGGAGCAAGCTCTGCTACTCAAGGGGAGGCTTCGTCATCTAAGCAGCAAGACTCATCAGCAAAGGCTGCTGAAAGGTCTAATAAAAGTTCTTTAAACCTGGTGGAATCAAAGTCTAATTCATCTAGCAAAAGCAGTCTGAATAACTATTCACCTTCATCCTCTTGGATAACCCCAGCTCCATCGTACCAGTCGCTGAATCAAGATGAACGGTCTACGGAACTCAAACTTCTGAGTCAACTGCATTCGAACTTTGATGAAGCCACAGGGATACTTGGGAAATACATTTCTTTGCGAGGGCGCAAAAAATAATGTAACGGGTTACTTAAACTTGTATCTTTGCATAACTATGTTAGAGTAACGTGTACTAACTTGATATTCATTTTTAATTAAACGCTTTACTGGTCTGTTTGTTATTTTCTTATCTCTAAGCTAGTCGAGAATTTAAGTTTGATGCCACCATAGGCCATATTCAAAGTGTCGCTCTCTCTACTTATTATATTAATCGCAATACTGACCCTAAGTATTTTTTGAAGTTGAATTATCAAAACATTGTTTTTCTTTTAAAACTATGGTACTACAAAAATTTTGCTGCCCCAGGGCTTCACGGGCCTAGGCATAAATCCATCACTGCTCTAAGCACCACGTAGAGTATGTACGCACTGTGGATGATTTAACTGATAAGATGACTAAGTTGAACTGTGTAAGAGAAATAGAATACTTCTGCCTCACTCTTACACACTTTGAGTATAATAAACAATACTGTTGGTCAATTGATATAAAATTGTTAGAACACATGTTTCTTCAGTATACTCTTGGCAGTATCAGTGGTTCAACGAGTTGCAAATATTAATCGTAAAAGTATTTTCAATTTAATAAGCCATCCTAAGTTGAATGATGAGTCCAAAAAAACTTTCTGGGGTTATGGTAGCTAAGAAAAGAAACGCTGTGATTCAAACGGAACCCACAAAGCCTTCTGGAGCTATAGAAAAGTTGGAAAACGCAAGAAAAGCCGCGAATAACCTCCAGGAAGACCGGAAACTGTTGGAAAAGGACTGTTCGGAAGCTACAGTTACTACACCAGACCAAAAGTCTATTACGATTCGCAGGATACTGGGAAAATCACGATTTTTCAATGATTTGCGAACAGTTTCTCGATCTTAAGATACAAAACAATTTAACGGGAACCGGCGAAGATTGTTTGTACCTGACATAAGTGGTACACTTGACCCAAATGCAACAAAACAATGGACTGAGCATCCAATTGAAGTGACAAATTAATTTGTTCGATTGATCGACTTGAGTTGAAGAGCCGTGTTCAATGCCGATTTATATCAATTTGGAACAAATTTTGACAGATTGTGTGAAATAAATGCTCTAGGATTCTGTGATTGAAAGCAAGTTCCTATAAAATAAAAGCTTTTTAGTACTTTATTCATTTTATTAAGATGTAGATTAACACATTATATGTATCCTAAATTATGAGAATTTAAAAATATATTAACTGATGTTTGTTTATTATTTCTTATCATCCAAAAGTCACTATAGTTAACCTATTTCCTAGAATGATTGATTACAAATAATTCTTGATGATATTGACTAGTCATGATTGCACACACTACGACCGAAGCTACGACACCTGTAACAATGCAAAAACAACCATTGGTATACAAAAGAACTATTTGCTGGAACTTGCAATACACCTTTGGTGTAAAGACTTAATTAAATTGATATTAAATTATGATACGTCTACTTACGTTTTCGAACAAAGTATGCACTTAATCTTGATTCCATAGTACTCGTTAGTACGAGGATACTGATTTCCGTCGTCCGCTTTCCGCATCCAGGGAGAAAATCCACAATAGTTTAATTTTGCCGTAACGTTTTCCAGGCGAACTGTAGTCCCCTCCATATGCCTGCAGTGCTTCCACTGATTTATCGCTTTGTCTGCTATGGTACTTTTTATAAACTGTTCAGGGTACACCTTCCATTCTTTTGGAACATAACACGTGTACTGATTAGCCATTTTTCGTTAGGCGCAAACAACGGATGCTGATTGTAAAGTGACGCCTGGTATTGGAAGTCAAGGTATTTATGAAGATAGTCCAGGATTGAATAATTTGCATAAAATTATAGAACCGTTGAGGGCGTATCATCACCTACGCAGACATGTGTACAGATCCTAGCAACAAGTCCTAGCCAAAATACGCAGTCAGCACTTCTATAGACAATGTTACTTTGTTTCACATTTTATCGGTAATTTTCTGGACTGCATTAAATCATACCAAATTAGGTCAAGGCCGAAGTACAAATAGATGACGCCGAATGTTGAACTGCCTACTTTATTTCCTTATTTCCGTTTGTCAAACTTGAATCTCATTATTTAAATTAGTTAGCTTGAACACCGACAGTAATAACTATTTAATTTTATTACTCAATGATCGTAAATGTCAAGTTTTATAGACATCGGTGAAATAGTAACTCCATAAGTTTTGACTCTTTTGTTTAGAGTATTTAGCGCTTATAACTTTAGAGAGAGAACCTTTAGACAGAGTCAATTGTACAATTTTCTCCAGCATATCAACAATCAAAACTTAAACTTGTCCTAGATGTATATACGATCCAAAAATATACACTTGTTTTTGCATTAGGTCTACTCTGAGTTTTACGACTTTTTAATGAATGTAAATGGATTCAGCCGATATAGAGTTACATAAAAATGGAGATATTATTAATATTCGAGCTCTGAATAGAAACATGTCTTTTTATTTATTTCCATACAGTTTTACAGCAATAAAATTTAGTTATAATTGTAGAATTCAAAGTTGCAATGCCAATAACAAAACTGCGGTTTAAAATTTTGAATATCAAATCATCTAGCAATATGATAACCTAATGACAAAATAGAAAAGAAAAAGCTTTAATACATAGGTAGATACATGCGCCCAAATATTTGTCTTTCTACCACTGACTCTGTATGTGTGTTTGTGCAAATGTGTGTGTGTGTGTTCGTTTGTTTGTGTGTAAGATCCTTCACTGCGACTGGAAAAACGGAAGAACACCATTCGAAAATTGCACACGACTGAGATGGAAAATATCGAGAGTACCGGAGACGTTCTTCTCATATAGATCTATGGCCCTATTGATAGGAGAATCTAAGGCATAACTGCTGCGCGCACGACGGTGGTCGAGTAGCCGCGGCCAGCGGCCGCCGCGGCGCGCGCGCTGCGAACCGGCGCACAGCAAAACCCGTGACAATAGTTGTGGACTATCAACTCCGCAATGAATGATGTCATATAGGAGTCTCAAGTCTGCCACCAGGCGCCTGTCATTCAATGAACAGATTTTGTGTGAATTTAGACCAGCTGGATAATCCGTGGTTATCGTGTGCGATATGATGTTAAGTTTGTTAACAAACGATTTCTGTATGGACTCTAGTCTAACACGGTGGATAGCGTAGATCGGTGACCATACAGGGGATGCATACTCCAGCACACTCCTGACGTATGCAAAATAAAGTATTTTAAAAGCAGGCGCTGAGTTCAGAGACTTAACTGCCCTGAAAATGAAGCCCAACATTCTTATCGCTTTCGCGACAATCGATTCATAGTGGGCACAGAAAGTTAACTTTGAATCTAGAATTATGCCGAGATCTTTAACCTTTAAATTATAAGGCCAAAGAAACATAGTTTGGTTTATCATTTTATTCAAAACGCCTTTGAGTCATGCCTATAACTATTTGTGATCCATATGGGTATTTTCAACCGGAAAATGTGGTTTTCATGGCATATAACCACATCCTTTCAATAAATACGCTTGTGTTACAGTTGTGGTTAAGATCAATAAGGATAAACATTAAAAAATATTCTGCCATTTCAATTATTCACAAGTTAGAAGTTATCTCGGTCAACAATAGAATTAGGTCATTTGCCTATAAACTTGCCAACTAAAAGTATATTTTTTCAGCAAAATGTGACTCTTGACCTGTTGTAACTTCCGCTGTTATCGATAGAATTACTGATTATTCTCTGACCAAAGAGAATGTAGTTAGAAATGAATCACCACGTGGTTTCCAAAAAAATCTTATGTTTCTTAACATGATTAGCGAAGTCTCGCCCCTTAGTAATCATTCCCTAGCAACAAAGCTTTACATCTTACAAAACTAACTTTTTATTAAGATAGTTAACAGTCACAGTCACAGTCAACATTTTCTTGGTGGAGACACAGGACAGCCCAGGTGAGTTCTATAACTGTTTTCAAATCCATACTTTACTTAACTATCTATACTGCATCAGTAATTAGGTCTTCGTAGCAATAGATCGATTCTTAATGAAAAATAAGCAAAAGATAAAATAGAACTATTTTTTTTAGATCTAAGCTCAAGTACTTATTAAGCCCTTCAATGTGTAAATATTATTTGTTCGATCAATTTTAACCGCTGACCATGGCTATTGTGAATTATTCATAACATTAAACTAATGACGAACTCAGAGAATTCCTTATCACGGTAGGCAAATTTAAAACAATGGAGTAAAAACAAGTCATACAATGGTAATAGGTACATATTTGCTATATATACAGGAGCTGAATATGAATTTTAACAGTTGTTAAGGAAATTTTTGAACGATGTCCGTAAAAACAATTATTGTAATAACCATTATTTGTGGGATTTTATGTAAGTACTAAATCGTTACATTTCTATGTTTTCCCTAATAAAAAAAAAAGATTTAAAATGATTTAGTTCATGCAAATTTATATCTATATATAGTGTTCAACTTTAACCTTTTTGAATCTTTTTAAATATTTTAAATCTTTTCAAATCTTTTTTTTTTAATAAGGATTGTCTTTTTTGTATTGGGAACCTACAAATTATGGGAACCTACACTATCCCATATATAAAAGTGTAATCTACTTTCCGACATATTTTCCTAAATCCCTCGCACATGTCAATTCCCAATTCTGAGGTTCACAGTGTTGCGCGCGCAGTTTCTAATTAAAATAATGTTTTGATAAGAAAATTATATAATTATCTGTTGCTTTTTGTCATTAAAAACTCATAATTTACTATCTACTAAAGTGTATTTTCCGGAAAAGAACTTCAATGCGACTTTAACTAATTCGTCTTTTATTTTCAGGGTACTCCAATGCCATGGAAACTCAGTACCAACTCAACCAAAATATAGTGGCCAGAATGTTGCCCGTTTCCAACCAGAAGAACCCGACAGGGCAATTTCTGATGCGACGATGGCCGGTTGCAAACCAACTGATAAAAAATGAAGAAAATACATGGCCAAAAAGAGTTGCATTCGAAAAATGAGTCAACTAATTAATCATGTTGCGCAAACTGAAACAAAATATTTCATCAAAATAACTTCCATTTAACAGATAAAGTAGATCGCTAGATTTTTCAATAATAATGTTACTAGTTTTCGACTAACATATTCTAATAGTTTAGTTAATAAAACGAGATTAATTTGTATACCAAATTGTAATTAACTAAGTCAGAAATATTGTGATGTTATGTGCTTTTGTTAGTGCCTTGTTGTATTGTCGTCGTATTATCTAGCAGTCTCACGCAACATTTATGAGCTTCGGGCATGCATAGTGATCTCAGTAATGTAAGGGTCATTTTAAGTTAAGAGGTAACAGCTTTATTGATAAAACGCGGCAAGACAACAATTTTTGTATAATATCTTACAATTTTATAAAAACGTTTTTACCTCTTAATTAAAAATGACCTAGAAGGCTCTTATTGAGTCAATATTGATCTAAGACAAATTAATTTTTTTTTTTTTTTTTTTATTATTATTTTTACATTTTCTATAAACACTTATACTACTACAATTACGTAAAAACCAAGGAGGTTTGTACCCGTAACATAGCAATGAGTCTTATCTTAATAACATAAATGTGTTGTGGCAACATTATTATTTCTAGGTCATTATATCTAGGTCTAAGTTAGTCTTTGAGTAAAACTGACGTAACTACGACAAAATGTAAATAAGCAAAAAAAGTACGTATTAAAATTTCATAAGTTTGTTGTAGTAGGCTGATTCCCAGGTTAAGAACCTCGTGACTGCATTTCTAATCATACTTTTAGCGTTTCGAGTTCTCGGGCAAAGTGTATTTTTAGTTTATTCTTAATGTTTAGTTCTGTTATTGAGCGAATTAAATCGGAGGGTAGGTTGTTTATAAAACGCGGCACGAGGTACGCTGCTGTCCTCTCGCCGTAGGCATTGTTCGCCGTCGGCGCAACCAGCTGGCGCTGAGTCACCGCCCGCGTGCACATAGGATGATTCAAAACTGTCTTCAGATTCTCATTGAAAAATTGCTCCTTTAACAGACAATATTTGACTTTGGAGTGTACAGGTAAGATATTACAATGTTGAAATATTTTGAATTCATCGTCTTTATATTTATTTTTTATTGTAGGTGAAACAATTGTTTTCAAAATTTTTAGCTGTAGTTTGTATATTTGATCAAGGTAAGTCTTGTACGTACGACCATAGCTACTGAGCCCATAGTGGATGTAAGACTCCGCTAGCGCATTGTAAAGCAATAACTTAATTTTATAGGGAATTATTTTTCTAAGTGTAGTAATAATTGCTAAGAATTGCCTCAATTTATTACAGACGTGTTCAACATGCTGGAACCAGTTAAATTTTTTATCAATTATTACACCAAGATAAGTCTGAGCGTCCACTATTTCCAGATAAGGACAACCACAAGCCCCGCTCCGCAAGGTATGTAAACAACTATGGTTATGGGCCACTAAACCTCTAATATTGATTGTCTTTAGGTGCGGCGACTTAATTAGTAATAACTTGGTTTTTAGTGGATTTATTACGAGGCCGGCATCATGGCACCATTCTGTCAGGGCATTGAAGTCCGCCTGGAGAAATTCGAGCGCCTTGGCAGGATCTTTGTCCGCGATTACAAGGCACGTGTCATCAGCAAATTGGTAACACGTACTGTTCCTTAGGCATAAGTGCATTTCGTTTACATAAGTTAAAAAGTGCAGAGGCCCTAAAACTGATCCCTGAGCGGTACCTTGCGTTGAGTCTACATAGTTACTGTAGGTGTCATCCACTTTGACGGTGAATTTTCTGTTATTTAGGTAGTTCGCACACAATCGAAGTAAGGGGCCACGAACTCCGCAGCTGTCCAACCTGGAAACTAGCTGTTTATGGTCTAGCGTATCAAATGCACGTGAGAAGTCAATGAATAGAACAACACTTAATGATATAGATGATCGTAGATTAACCAAAAAAAATTTAAGGCTATTGTGACTATTGTTTCCAAGTTTTTTGCATGTGAGTGATGGGTTATTTCTAATTGTAGAGTGATTGGAATTTTATGTTAATTTGTAAGCATAATTGTGTAAATTATAAAATTTCGATGAGTCAAACTTAATCTGAAAACTGATGAAATATTGCATATTTTTTGCTCTCAAGGATTGACCCAATTTCAGTTCAAAATTAATAAAAAATTTTACCTTTTAAAAAATTACATATTTTATTTTGACATTTCATACCCTAACGTTATGTCCTATAAAAGTAGTTCAGTTTTTGTCATAGTTCAGAGAAACTACCTCTTAAACATTACACTAAAGAAAAAGTTTAAGCTCTACACTTATATTACGAGCTCTAATCTTACACTAGATGGCGTGTTTAACATGGATATAAGCTATATACGCTTAAACGTTTTGCGATAGGACTTGAACTTTTTTCCAGTATAGCGAAAAACACGTCACTTTTAATGAATTATAATAGTAATCAAATGAAGAACAATTCCAACATAAAATCAAGACAAATCTAGAATAACTTAGTAAGTCTATAGCTTCTAGAATATTGAACACAAATAACGAACAGATATCTCTGGGCTTCTAAGAGCCGTGACGTAATCCGCTGATAGTAATTCATAGTGATATGTATTATTCAAAACAGACTAACTTTCGACTTTGATAACTTTCCTTGTACTGCAGTCATTCTCGTACACAATACGGCGACTTTGAGACTTTGTAGTAAAGATACTTTACCGCCATGCCAAATACTTACACCACGCAGGAATATGCTAACATGCATCTAATTTATGGTGAATGCAGATGTAATGCCAGTGCCGCAGCTAGACTCTATCGAAAGAGATACCTGAATGCTGCACGTTACCCGGATTACCGTGTCTTCCAAAATGTGCACCGATTATTATCCGAGGGTCAATTTCCTCATCATACCAATGTTGAAGGAAGACCTTCGTTACCGTATGAAGAAGAAGTGCTTCAAGCCATCGAGGAAGACCCGAGTATTTCAGTCCGAGCAATTGAGGCCAGTACAGGAATACCAAAAACTATAGCCCATAGAATATTAAAAAGGAATCAGTTACACCCGTTCCATGTGCAACGAGTACAAGGTCTCTTACCACGTGACTATCCCGCGAGACTCGTATTCTGTCGAACAATGTTAAGAATGCACAGCGAAGACCCACAATTATTTAATAAAATAATGTGGTCTGACGAGTCTACGTTTAAAAAGGACGGGTACATGAACCTACATAATTTACATGAGTGGCATGTCGAGAATCCTCACCTGATGAGAGAAGATCGAAGTCAATACCGTTTTAAAGTTAATATGTGGACTGGCATACTGAACGGGAAAGTGATCGGACCGTTCGAGTTACCAGAGGCACTCACTGGCGAGGCCTATTTAGACTTCTTACAAAATCAGTTACCAAATCTGTTAGAAGATGTGTATGATGTGTAGGAAGTATGTGGCTACAACATGATGGGTGTCCGGCACACTACGCACGCCCTGTAAGGCAGTTCCTAGATAACAAATACACTGATAGGTGGATGGGACGATCCAGTCCTATACCGTGGCCGGCTCGTTCACCAGACTTAAACCCGTTAGATATTTTTTTACTGGGGAACAATTAAAGAAATAGTTTATGGAAAACCTGTGCAGGATATGACGGAATTGAGAATGAGGATAACAGAGGCCGCAGATACTATTAACAATAGAAGATTTGCACGTAATATCTCTAGATCATTCTTAAAAAGATGTAGGGCGTGTATTTATGTTGGTGGAAAACACTTTGAGCATCTAATTTAAATGAAAAACGACTAAATTTGTATTAGGTATTTGAATAAATAATTTTGTTTTTGGTGAGCATTTCTCGAAATTTATTTTTAGCTGTCGTATTATGAATTAACCAAATAAGTGTTATACCTTTTTAGAATGGTGATAAAATAAGCTAACTTTTGAAGAAACTTGCCAGAGTTGCATAGTACATTTATTTTTCAGGACACTGATAAAGTTGAGTGAAATCGTAATTGTTAAGTCCTTGGCAAGGGAAAAACATGATTTTCTTTATGATCTTGGTCAGCTATGTATTGTTTTTTTATTACAGTTTGTAGAAAGGTTATTTACGTTTACATAACAGTTTTTTATTTTTTTCTGAAGCAATATTTGTAGTCACAGTTAATGAAATAGGCTCAACGGGTGTTCAATTTTTTATTTTAAAAGAAAATTGGCATAATTTAAAAAATATCCAAGAGTTATTTTTCTGGTGACCCTAGGGACTTCCTCGATCACCCTATCCCAACTTATCGTAACTATATATATACATATATATATATATATAAATAGCAGAAGACTTGTTACGTCTTTCCAGAGTCGATACTTATTGCGTCTCCCTCTTCCGGTAGGATTTTATTAAGTATATGTGTGAATGTTGTTGACTTATGTGCACTCAAAGTTATCAGTCGTAAAGAGAAGTCGTTTCAATAGGAATGGGGGATATTCAATTTTGAATAATTCTTGGTCATTCTGTGCGTCCGTTCATATTCGTAACCATGTGACACACTGTATATTGTTATGTATATCTAATATTGTGTGCCTACTTGATGCTTCCGTTCATTTCAGTAACCATAAAGCACACTGTACACTCTGTTACGCTTTCACGCCAAAACTACTAAGCCGATTTGAATGAAATTTGGTACACAGATAATCTAGATAATTTGTTTGCTCTTAAAGATCTACCTGCAGTTCCTCAGTCATCCCGTGATCATGGCAGTTGTAACACTGTCGAAATATCGGGAACTCATACATACCAAAACGCGGTAAGAACCCGTTAAAATGTTTAATTCTAGATTAGATAATCTAGAGCTGGCTACTTTTTATCAGCTATTGAGGGTCTGGAGTACCTGACGTGGAACATCTAGAGCCCAGTTAAACTAAACAAGATACGGAAATGCTGTCTTAGTAAAAGTTGTACATCGTGATGAGCCGCTTCTGTTGGCACTTAGATATTGAGGATCTGGAGTACCTAATGTGGAACATCAAAAGCCCAGTTAAACTATACGAGATACGGAAATGCTATCTTAGCAAAAGTTGTTCAGCGTGATGGTCCGCTTCTACTGGCACTTAGAAATTGAGGATCTGGAGTACCTGATATGGAACATCAAGAGCCCAGTTAAACTATACGATATACGGAATGCTGACTTAGCAAAAGTAGTTTGAATATACGTTTCTTTTTTTTCAATGTTGTACATACAGTTAAATTAGGTACCACGTGAAACCAATAAATACCTTTAGGTACCTTATTACTGAACGCGGACGAAGTCGCGGGTAACAGCTAGTAACACCATGTTTGTCATGGCCATGGGTCTCAGTTCACATCTCCATCACCATAGGTACTCATCTCGAACAAACTTAGCTTAGTTGTGGCAGACACGCGTAACGTGCGTAACATATTTTGTGAACATACCTACTTTAAAAACATGACATCTCGATCGTCATCTCAGAGTTCATCGAATTATATGGAAATGGGGCAATGGGCACCCCCCAATACAGCAGTTAATAGCAGCAGAAATTACGGTATGTACCTTTCTTTTTTTATTGATGAACTGATTGTGGCTATTCATAAAGCTATTCTGTCATCGGTCGTTTGACGGCCTGCCTACGTCATATCCCTATAACCTTTTTTAGGACCTATTTTAAAAGCTTTTATAAATAAAAATAAAACATTTTATTTCAGACTGAGTCCATACACTTCAAAAACTAAGAAATTAAAGACAAATTGAATTAAATTAAATGAAATAAAAATAAATTTATTAAATTTAATTTAATTTAATTTGTCTTAAATTTGTTTGTTTTTGACTCAGTCTGAAATAAAATGATTTTCTTTTTTTTTTGTTCAGTTTCATGGGCTGAGTTTACCACCCGAGAGGTTTTACGTTATTTCATAAACACGTTGTATATATAAAAGTTTTTCGCGAGATTTACGTCTGTAATTTACATTTGGTGATACTTGTGAATTAACTTAATCTTTAAATAAACAAATGTAATAAAGAAGAACATACCCATTTATGTTAACTAACATATTATTATTAAGTAATCTCGCGAAAAGTTTTTATACATTATAACATACAAATCGTGTAATGCAATACATTGTTTGTTTATATTATTTTAAGTTTATTTTCACATTTTAGAGCATTTACAATACAATACACCACAATATCCTCATCCGTATCGTTATCCTCATTTAAATAAAAGCTTGGTTTTATTTTATTTTTTACTGTTAATTTATAATACTATTTGTGGCTGCCATACATACCCCGCCCAAAATCGTCGACCGCAAATTATTTTGACAAAATAATATTTTCTTATAACCTAATGAATGACAGAGGTGAACCACGCTAGGATTCCCTACACCCCCAAATTGTGTCGATCATTCCATATCATCCAATTTCTAAAAGGGGTGATATTTGATTTCTTAGCAGAGTAGTCCCTTATAGTTGCCTAACACTAAGTTTCTTATCGAGTTTGACTAAACATACTAGCCAAGATTTTTTTTGTATGTTTACAATCAAATTTCTAATATTGTAATGTTTTACAGAAATTACTACGGAAGACTCCTCAGACTCGAGCCTCTCGAATATTTTTGCAACTCTGCATCCAGGTGCAACAATCACTATAGAAGAAACAGACTCAAACCAGCAAAATATCGAACCGTCTTTGCTGCAGGCACCACCGGGTCCAGTAGACGAGTTAAATGGCCAGAGACTGCGAAACTCTATGAGCCATTTAGTAACTACAACAACGACTATAACTTGTGAGATAAATAAGATAAAAATATTCGTTACTATAGCACTCTTTTGTGTCATTATAATATCAATCTTAATAGTATTATTGATTTTGATTGTTATCAAAAAGTAAAAATCCTGCAAGCTTTGTTGACGACGGCGATACATACGTACCTAACAGTGACAGTGAAGTGAACGTAGGGAACATGAGCAATACATGTATTGCTCATGTTCCCTATCTAGGATGGTGCGGGCCATGGCCCGAGTATATAGATAACAAATCGCGAGTGCATTAGATGATACGACTTATGTCAATGTAATTAATAGCATATAACCTTAGTTTCTTGTGGCGTCAGCAATGACTACCCTTAACTGTAATTCTCTTAAATAAAGTTTAAACTCAAATGTAACTTATAGTAATTCGTTGTTTCAAGTATCGCTAGTTGAGACTCATTATCTTTGTATTAGTTATTTATTTAAAGAAAGTAAGAAAGTAGATTTATTGTTTCAAGCCTCGCTAATTGTATTGAGTTTTAATTTGTTCTACGCCGGTCACGTTGTACCCAAAGGGTAAAACGGGAACCTTTACGAAGGTTCCGATGTCCGTCTGTCCGCCTGTCACCAAGCTGTACCTCACGCACCCTAATAGTTACACGACTGTCATTTTTACGGATGATGTATTTCTGTTTCCGCTAAACAATAAAACTAAAAACCATGACAAATAAATAAATATAATACTCATACAATATTTAATAACCATACAAAAAAGATGATTATTTTGCCGTTTTTTGTAGATAATGGTATTTTGCCGGTTTTTTATAGTACGGAACCCTTCGTGCGCGAGTCCGACCTTTTCCTCCTTCACCGAAAAACGTTCGAAAAGTGAACGGAAAGAAGGTTTCATACGTAATGATCCGCCCGGGGGATAGACACCGATTTTGGAACTACTACACTATGAATTTCATTTAGCATGGCAAAACTGTTTTTTTTTCCAGGTAAGCTCGGACGAATCATCCACGGAAGGTAACTTGTTAGTGCTTGTTCACGTTAACTCGCGGGCGCGGGCGCGGGCGCGGTCACGAAATATCAAACATACAGCATACTATACAAGTGTTCACGTACAAAACGCAGGTGCGGCGAAAGTAGCGGGCCACCTAGCGACTAGCGCGCGCGGCGCGCTCGCGGCTATATCAAACGCGTGAGACGTTTGTGTGTGTTCACGTCGAACTAGCGGCGGAGCGCGCGATTCACTCGCGACGCCAGGTAAGTTCAACCAGTTTGAACTTGTCGCTAGAAACGAAAGCACGTGTTTATCATGTCGTTCGATACAGAAGAGTTTATTAGTGCTGTCCAGGCTAGAACTCCGATTTGGCAAAGTAAACACACGCATCATATGAACAGAAACGTTCTTAATAAGTTATGGAAGGAAATTTTATTTCCAGATATGGAGGGTGAGTAAATGAAATATTGTCACATTTACCTATAAGTAGGTAGTAATTTAAAACTTTTTATTTAGGAATATTATGACACACTACAAAAAATACAAAATTACAGTAAGACTACGTATATATTAAACGATTGTTCTCCCAAAAATATTTCGTGAAAAAATTCCGAACTTGTTTAGCTCGATTTGATGGATTGTTGTTTCTTCCAGTTTGTCGCCTTTGGTGTCGAGTTTGAGTTATTAATTCACTATCGTAATCGTAACCATCTATATCAATTACAATATTATGCAATAAGCAAGCGGTTTTTATAATTAAGCGTGCATGTTTAACATCAGTTTCAATAGGCTTTAACAAAACTCGCCATTTATTGCATAAAATTCCAAATGCACACTCCACGGTTTTTCTCGCTCTTGACAATCTCTTATTAAAATTCTCTCTCTCTTGATTCAATATCCTTTGTGGATATGGACGCATTAGATACTCTTTAAGAGGATAAGCTTCATCGGCTACTATAACATATGGAGCTGTAATATTAGAATTGGGTAAAGTTCTTGGTCCTGGAATATTAAATGCACCTCTTTGGAGTAACCAGTTCAGAGACGAGGCGTTGAATGTACCGCCGTCGCTTTGCTTTCCCCTTCCTCCCACTTCAATAGTTAAAAATATTTTCTTCGCATCAGCCAAAGCTTGCAAAACAATAGAGAAATAATGCCTGTAGTTATAATATGCCGATCCTGATCTTCTAGCTCGTTTAATTCTACAATGTTTACCGTCCAAACTACCAATGCAGTTAGGAAAGTTCCACATCTCCTCAAAATCTAAAGAAATATTCTTCAGCTGGTCTTCAGATGGCTGTGGCATATGGGCATTCAAGTTTTTTTTCCAAATAGCTTCACAGGTACTATAAACAATCTCAGACACTGTACTAACACCCATACGAAAGCTATAAGCCAAAGATCGGAATGCCAACCCAGTGGAGAGATATCTGAAACATATTATATTATATACTAGTGGACCCGGCGCGACTTCGTTCGCGTACACTTACTTTGTTCCTACCTACCCTTTTTTTCTTACTTATAAACCTTCCTCTTGAATCACTCTATCTATTGTTGAAACCGCAACAAAATCCGTTGCGTAGTTTCAAAGATTTAAGCATACAAAGGGACATAGGGACAGAGAAAGCGACTTTGTTTTATACTATGTAGTGATTTACACTAATTACTACTACTAATTACTTATATACTACAATTAGATACGGCATCTACACTAAACAATATTATTTTTTTACAGAAAAGGCTTTAAGGAAAAAATGGAAGAACATCCGGGACCAGTTTATGAAAGAGTTAAAGAAAATTCCGGTATCTCGTTCTGGTGATGCTGGAACTGATCAAAACACTTCAATGTGGCCATATTTTCAAATGATGCTGTTCGTAAAAGATGACGTTACCCCAGAATTAAATGAAGGCAATTTGGATGAATCTACTGATGGAAACAGTAATGATAATGAACGGTCCCCAACTCCCCAGTCAATAGCTGGTTCATCTACAAGTACACAATATACGAGCACCAAACGTAAATATGCACAGGATCTAAGAAAAGAATTTATGGAATTGAAGAAGAAAAAGCTGGAATTATTACAAATTAAACTGTCGCAGAGCAGTGAAAGCCAAGAAAAAGATTGCGAAGATCTGTTATTTTTCAAAAGTTTGTTGCCGTACATGAAAGAATTAACTCCTATGCAAAAATTGCGTACTAGAAACAAAATTACAGAAGTTATTATAAACGAAATGAATGGTGTCACGACTCAGGCTTATCATGGTTACAATACTTACGATTATAACACAGCAATATAATTTACTACGAAAATTCTTTATTTTATAAACTCACCTTATAGTTACAAATAGTCTTTCTTCGGGCTTTATACTTTTATGAAAATTTGTGTCTTGTCTTGAAATCTCACTCCTTATTGAATCCAGTATGTAATCAAAACAGTTGACAGTCATCCTGGTATATCCAAAAAATCTTGTAGGATGTTCTCTCAAATTACTATATAATGTATGAAATTCGCTATATCGTTCTCTTTCTTTATTAATTTCGTGCACACCAATTCTAATTTTTATCCCCATCTCCCACTTTAGGTATGAATTTTCGGTTAGAAATAAAAGATCGTCGTCCATGTTTTCAACCTCTGACAACACGTCTTACTCGGGCAAACGCCTGGCGGCCAATGTGAACATGAGTTCGCCACGTCCACGCGCCCGTACTCGCGCCCGCGCCCGCGCGTTCCAACGTGAACGAGCACTTAGACAAACGTATCCAGGAGTCTTCTCTCACACATTTGACGTCAACAAACAGTATTGATAGTGATTTAAGTTACATCAGTAATTCTCCCTGTCGCGAAATCATATCCGTCTCCAATGAATTTATTAAACCCGTAAGCATAGAACAAAACGTGAAGAATATTTCGGAAGAACTTTGTACTAATACCACTAAAAAAACGCGACCCCCAAAAAATAAAGTTGTTCGTGGAAGGGATTACTGCTTTTACTGCGAAAACTCAGTATTAAATTTTGCACGACATTTGTTAAGACATCACACTTATGAAATTGAAGTACAAGAAATTTTAAGTTTTCCAATAAAAAGTGTTCATAGAAAAAATAAAATAACAGAACTACGGAAAAAAGGGAACTACATACAAAACTCAGTTGAAGTCATAAAGCCCATGAGGAAACAAAAATTTACCGAATACCTACCTTGCGCAAACTGTTTGGGATTTTACTCAAAAAAATTACTATGGAAACACAGTAAAAAGTGTAGTGGGAAACAAACGAAAAATGTCCAATCTGAAGCCCAAAATGTATTACTACGAAATTTAAAAGTGGATGAAAAACTAAAAAGGGACAGTATTTCACAGAATGCGAGCCGATAAAGTGCAAAATCAGACGTCCTTATCTGCGCATTTGCATCACAGTACTTAAAAACTCACAGAAAAAACCACTTCGTCAACGTCGTTTCACGAAAAATGCGAGAATTGGCAAAATTACTCATCGAAATAAAAAAGAATAAGCCGTCAGTGAGTAATTTTTTTGATGCGCTTAGCCCTGAAAACTACGATGAAATAGTGGCAGCTACCAAAGTTGTGGGTAAATTTCACACGGAGAAAGACAGGTTTGACTCACCAACATTTGCAATGAACATATCTACCAGCATCAAGCAATGTTGTCACATAGCAATCACAATGGCATTGAAGAAACAAGGACCCTACACAGAAGTAAACACGGCTGAAATTGAAGCAGGCTTGAAAACTTTAATACAGCTTATAGACAGCCAATGGAAATTCGATATTTCTAGCCAGGCTTCAACTGACCTAAACAAAAAGAAATGGAACAAAGTTACTATCATCCCGTTGGCAAATGATTTGAAAATCCTCAAAGAATTTCTAAAAAAGAAAGCTGAAGAAGCTGCTAATAAAATCAAAGAAGGTTCATATAATGTTGAAACATACATACAGCTTTTGGAAACAGTTTATTGCAGAGTCTTATTACTAAACCGACGTAGGCCAGGAGAATTACAAAGAATTTTTCTACATGACTACTTGGAAAATCATAATGATGCTTCAAATTATGAAGAATTTGAGCGTGCACTCACCGCTTCTGAGCGAATACTTGTGAAGAAATTTAAAAGAGTTGTTGTTAGAGGAAAACGTGGTCGTGGGGTGCCCGTCTTGTTCAATGAAGACGTGCAAGAAGATATTAAATTACTGCTTTCCGTAAGGGACAGATTTGTTTCTCCTTCAAACAAGTTACTGTTCGGGAATCCGGGATATGAGAGCTCAATTTACGGCTATAAAACTTTAGAAAGATATTCGAAGGCATCTGGTGCAAACAATCCAAAAGCAATTTCATCTACAAGGCTTAGAAAACATTTGGCTACACAATCACAAATTTTTAGCATGTCTGAGAATGATTTGGAACAGTTGGCTACATTCATGGGACATACTAATTATGTGCATAAAAAATCATACAGACTGCCGGACGACGTTTACCAAACCGCAAAAATTTCAAAGCTGTTAATATTAATGGAAGATGGGAAAGCCGATGCTTTTAAAGGAAAGACACTAGATGAGATCAATTTGGATTTAAATGAAGAGTTAGAGGGAGAAGTGATTGAAAATGATGAAATTTTAGAATTAGATTTACCCGAAATATGTCAATTGTCACGTAAGGATTGCGTACAGCAAGAACATAATGAACAGCAACCGGGCACGTCTGGTCACCAGAGAAAACCTTCTGAATATTGCACTGAGGTGTCATTGCCATCAGAAGCAGAAATAAATGCTAAGAAAGGAAAAAAGCGAACTTTAGTACCATGGACTACAGAACAAAAAAAGTAGTTACCACTTTTTTTAAGCACCACATAAAAAATAAACGACCACCGAAAAGGAATGAATGCGAAAATCTGAAAGAACTACACAGGGATTTACTAATAAATAAAGATTGGTTGAAAATAAAAACATTTATAAAAAAACTTAAGGTATATCAACACTAAATTCATTATTTTTTCATACAGGCTGAAATTGTAGTTGTTTAGTTCCGCGGAAGCAAAACGATCTCAATTTCACTATAGGTACAGTTAAGTGCAAATCAACATATACATTTTGTGCATGTCAACCTACACACTTTTGCACCTTATGTGAACTGCATAAGGTGCATCAGTGTCCCATGCCCATATACAGGGTGTAAGGGACAGCCCTCCGCAAACTGAAACGGTGAACTCAGACCATCAAACTGAACAACTTTCACTATGGAGCCTACCTCAGGAAACGCGAAAAAAAATCAGCAGTCCCATACAAAACTGCCGTACCTACCAGACTAAAATGTATGGGACAGCTGATTTTTTTCGCGTTTCTTGAGGTATGAGTATTATATTTATTTATTTGTCATGGTTTTTAGTTTTATTGTTTAGCGGAAACAGAAATACATCATCCGTAAAAATGTCAGTCGTGTAACTATTAGGGTGCGTGAGGTACAGCTTGGTGACAGGCGGACAGACGGACATCGGAACCTTCGTAAAGGTTCCCGTTTTACCCTTTGGGTACAACGTGACCGGCGTAGAACAAATTAAAACTCAATACAATTTTGAAACTAATAAGAAACTTACATCGGTATTGAGGGGAACGTATGTTGTATCGGTATCTGCGTCATAATCGTTACTGTTCTCCTCGTCGTCAATTTCCCAAGGTCTGGGATGATTCTTTGCATTTTCCGTTGGATTTTTTTAACTGAAAACGTAGGAAAGTAAATTAACTATACATACATCAATCAAATTTAAACATAAGCTTGTAGTATGAGGAGCCTATATAAAAAGATCTAATTAACGTTGTTAAAAAATAAGAAAGGAAAAATCAATTTTATAAAATTCTATTGTGGTGCTGAAATAAGTTTGAGCCCAATTTGAACCACCACCGCTGTTTGTAATATAACAAAAGGTCGGATAAATTAATTAAGCATAATATATGCATATCACAGGGAAAATAATGACTTTAGAATTTAAGCCAAACTCAAAAATATGTATCAACAATGATAGATATTATTACAAAATGTTTTCCGATTTTTATCTACAAAATTGTTGAGCGAGAATTAATCATGAAAAATAGTAACCATTTGCAAAAATGTCATGAAAAAGTAGCAAGTAATTATAATATACAGTGTGTTAATAAAAGTACGTGCTATAGCTCAGGGACGTGTTCAGTATCAACAAAGGATTTAAAAAAAATATTAAAAGAAATACCAATTTTTATTTTTATTTTTTAAATTTCTTTTTATTTTTATTTTTTGGCTTGTTTTTTTTTTAATGTAAAGTACAGAGGAAAAATTGGAGTTATTCATATCATACTAGCAGACACCCAGCGTTACTATTTAAGGGCACCTGCAGCGGGCCGCGCCGCTGCCGCCGCCTGATGTAAGTAGTTAATAATGAGGTTGGGTTCGAGTGAATTTAAAAAAAAAACTAAATATCTAAAGTTAGAGTCAATGTCCTTCGGTTAAGGTTACTTAGTTAGTAATTAGATAAGTTGTAAAAACATTTTTTTATTTTACATAAAAAAAATGGTATTTCTATATTTTTTTTGAAGTCCTTTATTTATACTGAACACGTCTCTGCGCTATAGCACGTACTTTTATTAACACCCTGTATAATTTTATATTGAATTTCAAAACGCCTCCGTGGTCAAGTAGTTAAGATCACCTGGCGCTAAACCCGGAGGTCCTGGGTTCGATAGCCGGGTGGAGCACACAAAGTGTATGAATAAAGTCACTTTGTATTAGCACTAAGGCCCACACAAAATTAATGCAAATGGAAAGAACAAAGAATCTGATTGGCATACCTCAAGTCACTCAATGGAGCCCCACTATGGGGGAAATTAAAAAATGATGGCAGGCGATCAATAGACATAATTAATACAAGCTAAAATATATTTGGGATTCAGGAACTCAAAATCATCATATCTTAGAATATATAATTTATATAATTTTCGACATTTTATTAAAGAATAATCCCCCCAAAAACATTTTGTAAAAAACTAGCCAAGTCTCGATAGAGCTGCTTGTTTATCTCTAAAAAGTCTGCCATCAACTTTTTTCCCCATAATGGGGCTTTGTTGGGTAAATTGAGGTATTCATACCAATAAAATCCATGCTCTTTAGCAAAATACAATTGCATGTGACAAAGGGAATACTTCAATTACTAAAATAAATTTATTTACTCACCTTTAGCCATTATTCGTTTCGTTCTGGTACTCACTCTGGTACTCATTATAGTTTAAGTTTTAATATAATAATAATAAATGCTGGCAAAAAAATTTTTTGCAGGATAAATTCAAGTTAGGTAACAGTAATTTTATATACTTATTTAAATATACAAAATTACTGTTACCTATCTTTGAATTTATCCCGCGTCTGTTCACTTAGGACGTCGAAGTAGCACTAGCACTAGCACAAATAAAATTACGACGAACCTAAATCTCTTGGTACACGAATTAAAAACAAAACTATAAACGCATTCCAAGCCAAACTTTAAGGAGATAACGAGAGCAAGGTCAGAGTTTTCGAGACGCAACTTGATTGGTACTGTAGCTGATAAAAATCTCGTATTATACGTGTGACAAATATACACCGCGACGCCAGCTCCTCTCGGTGCGTGCGGAACGTCGCGAAACTAAAAAATACAGCGGAATTCGTCCCCGTAGCGATTTCACGTCCATGCCAATATTTTGCACAGCCACTTTGCATGATTAGTTGCGTCTTCTGACGAAAAATCAAGGTAGGTCGATAAAAAGTAGTCATTTCAACATTTCATTTATAATATAATCCTCCTGTTCCAACAAACAAACGTACTTGCATTTGTAATATCAGAAATGTCTAGACAGTTGAGAAAATAGCTGGTTTAACATGATGCTCGAACTCCAACATGATGTATGATCGTAAAAGTATCGAAAAGCTCACAACAATTTATTTTGAATTCCAAACTCAATACTTATAAGATTACAAAAATACAATTCAATGTGAGTCACAACAAATATGACTCACAGTATAACAAAGTCTCGCACAAGCGTAGTGTTTTTTTTTAGTTAGTATACGTATTGCTGTGAGAGCTATTACCCAACTAGCAAAATTAGTCGTATAAAAAACTGCAGCACGTTTTTCATTCAGCTATTGGTGGAGAGAAAGATCTGTAAAATGTCGAAAGAGAGCTCTGTTCACGTTCTCTCGACCCGATTTGGGCGCACTTCTCTCAGCTTCAAATGCTATGAATATTGTAAAATCATCGCTTAAACAACCAAATAGTCGAAAGAATACCGAGTAATCGCAACTCGAATGTTAAAAAGTGCTATGAATTGATATCAGACTGCCATCATTCCACACATTAGCTGTTTACAAGTCGGTAGAACTTCTTTCATTCGACTTATTTATAGTAAAATAGCAGCCCGCTTGCTATCACTCGACTGTTTAATCGCGTAAACATTATCAAGCGACGTTCATAGAACGTTATATCGCACGCTGAGAACGAAAGTGACGCAACTCAAAATTGTCAATTTTTGGGAATAGACGAAAATGTGTCTGTGGGAATAAGCATTTTCTGTTCATATTACAATAACGCTAAAACACGATAATGAAAGTTATGAATTTCTTTTGCATTGTATTGTTTGACTTAATAGCTATACATATACTAAATACCTTTTACCAAATAATATTATTTTCTTATCTAAAATAGCACTAGAAAAAAACTTGGAAAAATAGGTCACTTTAGTATTAGAAGTTTTTTTATTTCTACTGACCTTTTTAGGTAAAGGTCTATTCATTTTTAACTTTGCTTAAAAATAAATGTGTTTTTTTTAAATCAGTCAGTTTCCTTCTTATGGTTTTGTATATTTTCTCAAAAAAGCCGAATAAAATGGTGAAGTAGTATTAAATGTAATTTATTAAATTACTTATTAAACAAAATAGGAACCTGTAATCTTCACACTAATCAAAATAAATCAAAATCGTATCAAAAATTTGTAGGAAACCAGACATACCAAACCATGTTTTCACTGGTTTAGATAAGTAATTCCTAAATAAAACGTAACATAATCAATTATCGCTTATTTCTAGCAATTGTTTCTATAACAATAATAAAGTATTTATCAAAATCAACAATCTGCCGTTCTTAGCAATAACTTATCAGTTTAACATAGTAGTTCAGTCTTGTAGTTATAGTTCGGTTGTATTGTTAATCAAATAATTTTAATCAAACTCTGCTTAACACACTAACTCAGATAAACCCAACAATGAGTACCTACTGTTTTCACTAGTTGTGGAAAGTCATTCTTAAATTTAACGAAATAACTAATATCACTTTATATTTTTTATATTTCTATAAAACTGGGTACTTAAGTATTTAAACCAAACATAAAAATTTATTATTAGCACTAACTTAGTTTAATATAGTAACAGTCTTGTAGTTATAGTTTAGTTTAACATAGTAACAGTCTTGTAGTTATAGTTCAGTTGTAACTTAATCAAATAATTTTAATTAAACTCTGCTTAATACACTAATTCAGACTTTGCTTTTTTAGTATGAGATACCTTTTTAAATTGTTGTATTGTTATATCACTCCCAATAATAGGTTATACCCAATAATATTTCATGTTATTATTTTTAAGTTACTTATAAAGTTCTGTAAAAAACGGCGTAAATATTAAATTTTTTCTGACTAAATCTTTGAGATCTTTTCTTTTATTTTCTTTTAATTCAATCGCATGCTCATATAGCTGTTTAATTACAATTTCTTTGAAACCCATCAATTTCTTACGTTTGTTCCGCATGTCAATTTGAGAAAACATCTCATCGGAGTATAATGTTTTATAATAAAAGTGAAACATCTTCGCTTTGTCAAATTTAAGTATTTTAAGATCATTCCACAAGACTGTGTCCTTATGAAGGTTTTCCTTAAAGTTGTATCCCCACTGCTCTTGAAGAAGTTTGAGATTTAAGAAGAATTCATAATTAACTTCTTTGACTATGAAAGGTTGTCCAGACTTCCGAGCGCTTTTGATCAAGGTAGAAAATTGAAGAGGTATGTATATAGGCCCTGCTTTTTCGTTCTTTTTAATTTCTTTTTCAATCAAACTGTGCACATTATCTGCTTCGTTTTGGGTGTGCCCTTTTATCAGATACTTATGGGTTATACTTTCGATGTTATCAAAATGAGCGACAGCATATGAATATAGGCTAGCAATAACTTTATTCTTGTTCTGGCCAGTGCAGTTGTCAGAATAAAATGTTACGTGTAACTTTTTATCTGCGTTTTTTACGCTAAGGGTTCGTAAGTAATCAAAAATACATGAACCTATTTCATTAGCTCCCCTTTGTCCCTGGGTTTCGTCCCAAAAATAACAGTAAACGTCTCCGTAAGACTTTTCATCCCCATTTTTTAATTCTGTTATTGTGAAATCGAGACAATTTATTTTTGAAGAATAGTAAAAATAACTTGGACTGGGACATAACATGACGGACTGTAAATCATAAATTGCGCAAATGTGGGTTTCGTCAATGTTTCGACGGTCCGTCCGTTTTTCTTGGCGACATAGTTCTTTTTCTTTGAGGTGTTTGTCATAGTTCGGCTTGAGCAGTGTTTTATTACTTTCGGGAGCCAGTTCGTACGCAACACACGTTTCACACCTGTCTTTTTTCGGCTGAAAAAAACTTATATTGAAATCTTTATTGAAAGTATTCAAGTATAACCAATAGTCGCACTGTGGCAGACTTTTTTCTATTTGCTCATTGTTAAAATCAGTCCAGAGGTCCCTTATAGCTTTGCTGTCAGTTATGTACTCCCTGCTTGTAGTCGCTCTTAAATAATGAGATTCTATCCTCGGTATTGACTCTATGTGTCTCCTGATGCTTTGGAGTAGTTCAGGGTCTACCCTCTTTTTGTTGTCATGCTTTCCTCTACCTTCAGGCTCTACAATACCATGGCTATTGGTTTTACTTTTAACAGTTCTTAATTGTCTGTCCGTTATGTCCAAAGTGTTTATAAAAAACAATTTGCAAACACGGATCTTTTTGCCATTCACTGTAAAATAAAAGGCGTTGTTAGGAAGGCGGGGATTTTGAGCATTTGAGTACCTAGGTTGCACTTCCATCATGCAAGATCTAATAAAAGCACGCTGTAGTTCCAAATTTGACAATCCCCAATAGGCTTGAAACAGATTAGACCTCTCATCCTCTTTTATGTTATTAAAACATTTAAGTCTACACTTACTCGTGCATGTTTCTTTCACATGCTTAGCTGGAATTATTTTTTTTGATTTGAACAAAGACCTGTAACTTTTTCCGGAGTTTCTTGATATTTTTGTTTGGTTCTGTTTCCAGTTACCAGGGTTCCTTTTACGCTTCCTACTTTTTGAGGGTTCAGGTTGACCCGAAGAATCAGAAGATGAAGAGCTAGTACTGGAAACACGTCTACTTCTTTGATTGGAATTTACAGCTCGGTATGTTGGATCTGAGTCACTTAGATCCACATCACTTTCATTCGGGTGTATTGGTGATTGAGCGTATAAACGTTGGTTACCTGTTTGAGGTCTTAAATTGCTGGTACTAGGGCCAGGAGTAGCTGTGTCTTGAGATTCATTCGTAACTGAAGTACTTAAAGATGATGAAGTACTGCTACTACTCGAAGATGAAGAACTACTTGTACTGGAACTTCTTGAACGTGGTTGAACAGCAGATGTAGTTTCCGAGGTTGTGTCTGTAACTTCTAACTCTGTATTTATTTCTTGACAAGCTCTTTCACGGTCCTGAAATATGAATAATTTAACATTTATCAAAATATAGGATGTTGCTGTTAATGTAAGACCCATAAATTGCATTATAATTAATTACATACATTCATAGATTTTTTGCTTGGGATTTGTATTATATGTTGACGTTCTTGACACAGCCTAGGAGGTGTATTTTCGATAATTGAAGGGCTCGATGGTATATTTTCTTTGTCGAGTTCCAAAGCCTCGTTAGGATTCTGCAAACAATACAATAGAAAACAATTTTAAACACTTTGACAAGTAAATATAGTACAAACGAAAAAAGAAGCATAAATAAATTGTGTCAAAAATTACCTCATATTGCTGTTTCTCTTCCACCATTTTAAGAATTAAAGCACTTCTTTTCATTTTTAGCTTTTGGGATAGCCGACTCAGTAGGACACATTAAACACGGAAAAAAGTAATGAATTGCACTATTAATGAATATGCCTATTAAAAAACAAACTTAAAAATGCTAAACAGACTTTCTTATTAATAGTACAAAATAAATATGAGTGAACTATAATTAAACAGACCTGTTTCAAAATGGGTCCATTAGTTAGACTAATTTCTTAATAATAAGGTGACCGATTTATTGTATGTCACCTAAGTTGATAATACATAAAATGTGAAAGGGACCTGAACCTAAATAGGTCAGTTTATGATTATAATTTGTAACTACACTAACCACCGGAATTGTCAAACAAACAGACGCAAAGCGTAATCGGTCACTGCGGTACTAAACTTGTCACGTCCTGCTACGACAACTCGTGGTGCAACACTGATTTCGTCACTTCGATTCGGGCGCGGGGGGAAAGAACGGATGGATGACAAAGAGACCGAAAGATACCTCTATCCATCTCTTACCATAACTGGGCAGTTTTTTAATATATGTATGATAGAGTATGCTTTTTTGAGTCATTCTGTATATTTAACTCATTTAACCAAAATTTTAAGATTGGTCACTTTCGTTCTCAGCGTGCGATATTTGTCGTGAAATTACAAGTCCGTGTTGTACGAGTTCGTGATTATAATTAAAGTAAGTATTCTGCCATTTATAAATTTTGCCGCAGTTTTTGTGAAAGTTAAGTATTACTTGTCTGAAGTCACAAACATTTAGTTATCCGAAGCGATTATCATATGCGGATTTAATTTTTTCGTCTATATACCTCAAATTTTAAGTAATATTTTCATGGGCCCCACGATTTCTTGGTAAAAACTGAATCACATATAATATTAATTTAATTATTAAAATTGACTCGCCATTTATAGCACCAACTTTATCATCACAAAGCATTCACTCTGCCTTTAGCCGAGAGACAGAATCGAGGATTCCATTTTACAACTTCTAAGAGCGCCATTACAGCTTGTTTAGGGTTCCTCGTGTAAAATGTTAAATCACTGTTTTTTGTCATTACCTCATACTGGTGCAAAGTATCTACACTTTTCAAGCTTAACGTCACAAGTTTGGTGTAAGCTACAATATTATTAAACTATGTATAAGCAGGTGTATGTATGGATAGGTATAATATTTTATTTTGTCGTTTTTAGGTGTCTGATAATATAATGGTAAACTATTTGGATATTGATAAATTTATAACAAAGGACGACATAAAGCAGCTTAAGAAATCGGAATGGCCTTGGAAGGAAACGCACTTTATAATTATGCAAAACTGTTACTCATGCGGCACTTTTATTGATAGTAGTGCGGGAACAAAGCCTACTCATTTTATATTGTCTGATAAAAGAATTAAATTATTACTGAGCTCGTTATTTTTTTGGTGCCCGAGTTGCTCAAAATATTCAATTTACAATCACTATCCAACCGACGAATGTTATTATTGTAACTAGGATTATTAAAATGTAAAACGATGTAAGTATCTCCATACCTATAAATGTACTTATGTACTTAGAAATGCAACACTTGAACTAGTCAAGGGGAATTCCCACCTGTCTGCGTAGAATAGGAGCGGTGAAGTGGGGGGATGGGTCGAAGCGACCGCGGCGTACACTGCATTGCTTAGTTTAGTATCTTAAGAATTAACGTACGGAAAGGACGCTCTGACGTTGAACATTTTTAGTGTTTAAAGCTTGCAGGACGATTTGGTGGTACAATTATAACAATAACGGAAATTTATTCAGTTAAAATCTGATGTTTGAGTAACGTGGTGTACTTTACTGTGCGCAATTATTACGTGAACCCCTACTCTCCAAATTTAACGCGTTAGTTGATTTTAGCATAAAATACGTGTCTAACGTTTTGTTATTACCGGATTGAGAGGTACGCCCGGTTTCCGAAAAGCATGTCAAGTATTGAATTTTGTAACAGAGTGTCATAATTAACAATCTGCTAAACAAATTTGGGTTTCTGAAAAGCTATTCACCGTAAAATTATCTAATTAGACTGTTTGACTTTTTTCATTCACTCATTCATGTTTGTTTCTATCCAAGAAGTTTCTAAATACTCCTTGTAACATCCAACGCTCTAGTTTTGTCTCTTCCGTTGACAACAAATGTCAAATTCGACCTTTGTCACTTTATATGACGGCCTCCGTGGCGCAGTGGGAAAGACCTTGCCTATGAAACGCGGGGTCCGGGTTCGATCCCCGGTCATATCTGTGTTTTTTTTTTATTCTATATTTTTTTGGGAGCTTTTGTCGATGACATGTCATTCCCATTGAACATGATTTGTTCATATTTTATTTATTATTTATATTTATTTATTACACAAATGCGCAGATTTGGATAAAAGTTTGGAAATGTTGACACAAATGAATGAATCACGCAAAATCTACTAGGCAAATGGATGAAATTTGGTACACTAGTAGAAAAATCTCGAGAATAGCATATATATAGATAAGGTATTTTATTCCGAAATTCTCACGGGAGCGAAGCCGCGAGCTGCGACTAATAGGTAAAACCATCGATAAAATATTATGTTTTATCGATGGTAAAACGTATTTTTTTTCAATTTGTACGAACGTTTTATGTTTTCATCGAAAATTTCGCGCAGAAAATCGATAGATTTTATAAAATACTGGTGAAATTTATTGTGACACTTTGTTAATTATATACCGTATATGTACGTTGAAGTATCGTTTTATTTTTAGAGACAGAACAAAAGCAAGGTGATAGATAATAAATATATTTATACAGGTGTAATAAAACAAGAAAGTCATATCATAATCATCATCATATCAGCCGCAAGAAGTCCACTGCTCATAGGCCTCCCCCAGAGATTTCCAATATGATCGGTTGTAAGCGGCCTGCATCCAGCGTCTTTCTGTGTCCGACGCTGCGCTTGCCGTTACGTGGTCTCCGTTTAGAACCTTTCTGCCCCATCGGCCGTCGGTTCTGCGCGCTATGTACCCCGTCCACAGCCACTTCAAAGAACTAATCCGCTGAGCTACTCGTATGTCGGTCGCCTTGGTTCTTCTACGGATCTCCTCATTTTTGATTCGATCTCGAAGATAAATACTAAGCATATCAAGGTCGCTCAAAGAACTATGGCCCTCTCCATAGTTCTTTGAGCGACCTTGAGCCTTCTTATGAGGCCCATAGTAAGGCACCATTTGATACGTTGAAAATGATCACCAAATATTAATACAACCTGTATAGGCATGATGTCTTTTAACCTTTTTATCTTAAAATTTACTATTGTTTTAGATTCATAACCCCCCGCCTGCTTCAAATATTATATTGGAGCCCCCATCTTTGGATAGCAATAAAAATATCCTGTCCAAGAATGATGCAAGAATGGAACCTGTTATCCGAGAGTACCTCGTTTTTTCGCCATCTAACAGTCATAATAGTAAACCAGAAGCAGTGCAACCATTATAAATTAATTATTGAAGTAAAACTTCCTTATCGACGTATGAGGGAAATTTTATAGCAGTGTTAAAAAAAATCGTCATAGTTTTTACAAGTATAGTTAAATTCACTTTTTCATTGTAAGTGTCAGTAAATTAATGGTTGTTCGAATTAGCATTTATTACTGATATTTGAATAAATTTAAATGAATGATTTTGATGATTTCAGACACTCGCGAAGATGTCGAGAGGTGGTTAGCTGAAAGAACCAATGCTGGCCCTTCGAAGCAGGACAACGTTATAAAAAATGGTAAGTGCTATACACGAATTATTTGAATTAGAAATGCAAGTTTGAATTTCTCGCGAATAGTTTTGAAAATTTGATTTTTTATTTTCAGATTCGCAAGTTGAAATCAAGAAAAATTTGCCTCAGAACCGTACGTTGGAGAAAAAACAATAAACTCGGGAGCTGAAAGTAATGCTTGAGCGGATCCCGGTCGATAAATTGTTGGAAGGCCTAGGAAGATCTAGGACTTGCAAGAATGCTTCGACAAATACAGAGAGGACTGGATGTGCCCAAGAAAGAGGCTGTGATGATGAAGTCCCAGTGGTGCCAATATTCAAGCACATTAGAGACGTTGTAGAGATTTGCATCAGTGACAGCTCTGATGAGAGTGATACATCTGACTTGGAAGATTCTCAGCATGTGCCGAGTCCTGTAGCAGTTTCTGCTGACATGTTCCATGTGAGACCAACTCCAGTGCCGGATAACGAACCAGAAAACCTCACAGATATGTCTCAGAGCTACGAGGTCTCGCAGGACGTTCCACAATGCAGCAGACAAATGCCGGGGCTTACAGAAGTCAGACCTGATATTCGACTGGTTCAGCGACAATGTTCTGGGATGGACGATGTTAGAAATCCTCATATGGCACATCAAATGCACGGCTTCAGGCCTACGGGTCTGTATCACCAACAACCGGTTCCTCATCAAGCAGATGCTCATCAAATGTTCAGACCTGGTCCTGTAGGACCATTGCGTCCACAGCCGGTGTATTATCAAGCAGCACCAATCCATAAAACGTGCGGTTCTATCTCTCAATGTCTACAACATCGACCAGCTGTAAGACAGCTTCGACAGTTCCAACAAAATCTTCTCCATGCGCAGCAGAATCAGATTCATCAGAATCACGAGGGAAATGGCATTCATTCTTCATATTCTAGACCAGCCGATGAATTTATTCCTGCTGCAGCAAACATGTTCCAGCCAGAAGAGAATATGGAAGAGGAAGAACAGCAAGAGGAATATCAGCAAGAGTTACTGAGATGTGCCAGTGCCATTGACAGCGAGACGAGGTTCATTTCTCAGACTCTGAATGATGTTCAGCAGACCATCCTGGAATTGAGAAATCGACACTGTCAAATACGAGGATTGTTTATTAACTTAGTCAAACTACTCCATACCAGGCGGCAACACTGATCGTTTGTTTTATAGAATTACTCTACTTTCTAGTATTAATTTTCTAAGTATTGTAGAGTTTCTAGTTATTGAATCAATAGTGCTATAGTATATGTAAGTAGATAATAATACCGATAAGTATATTAGCCGCTTTGCGCGTGCGCTGTCTGACCTCAATGAAAACACGGGAATCCCCCGCTTTTGTAGTGCCATAACGCGCCTCGATGTTTCAGAAACCTCACAATTTAGATTTTTTCGTAGGATCTCTATTGTTAAATTCAATTTGGTACATAAGTTCTATCATAAGTTTTAGTCTGTAAGTTTTCTAACATATACCCACCATTATACCAAATAATTGTTTTCTCTAATCCAATATAAGTAATTTCTCAGTCTAAATATTTAAACAGGCCAATCTTTGAGCCTTAACTTCGCACTTATTCCTTCTCAGTGTTTGGTTCTCAAAATTTGGGCGGAAGAGAGCATTTTTGATGACAATATTATATTAAAGAATTTTCAGCACTTACCGATCACGTCAAAACCATTGTGACGTTCTTTAAGCAGTCAGTCAATGCTATGGACCAATTACGAGCCGAACAAGAATCATGTGGAAAAAAAGAAGGTGAGGTGTTGACATTGATACAAGCTGTCAGCACTAGATGGAATTCTTGCTTTGACATGCTAGAGAGATTCGTTAAACTGTCTGCACTAGTAGCTAAAATTTTAGCCACAAAAAGCCAAACTAACAAAAATACACCAGATATGGTTCCATCGTCGCAACTTAATGTGATACGAGATTTTATTGCTCTTCTTGGCCCTTCTAAAGAAGCTACTGAGGAAATAAGTGGTGCGAATTATGTAATGTCAAGCTTAGCCATTCCTCTTACAAATTTAGTTACCCAAGTTACAGATCAAGCAACTCCATCAACTTCTTTAGGGTTGATTGTAAAAAAGGCTTTACTCAAAAAAGTTGAACACAAACTGGCTCCTTTAGAAAGCAATCCTTTTCTCTCAGTAGCTACTGTTTTGGACCCTCGGTTCAAGCGTATCCACTTTACCTCGCCAATTGTCGTGTCAAATGCTATATCCAAAATTAGTGCTGAGATTTATGCAGTACATCGGCGTAGAGGACAACGTTCTCCGGATAAAAATCCTGATCAAGCAGCATCAGAACAAGCTAGTGGGTCCTCTATCTGGTCCAGACATGAGAAATTATTAAATCTGAACATAGCTTCGTCAGAGGTTCCAAGCAGGAGCTGTGTCCCCAATGAATTGAAGCAGTATTTGGACCAACCACTTTTAGAAAGAAAATCTGACCCAATTTTAAAAGTTACAAACATACCATTGATTTCTTTTTTCATATAATCCACGCATCAGATAATCAGTTTACGAAAATTGAAACTGAATCTTTTTTTAAGAACATACTTCGAAATGCTAAGAAAAGGTGTGAATCTAAACAGTTGAAAAGGTCAGCTCAAAAAATAAGACAAAAAAAGAAAGAGCCTAAAGAAAACGAATCACCAGAAGTCGCAAATGAAGAAATAGAAGAGCCTAATGCAGCTTCTAACGAAGAACAGGAATCTGCCATAGATAACATTCCAGAAGCAGTAAATGACATCAGCAACAATCATAATTTACTTTTCCTGGAAACAAGTGTGTAGAAGAAAATGTAACATAAATTTTATCGAATACCGTGTGAAACCAATACACCATATCTTCAGAAACCATATATGTATTTAGCAATTTATGTTTAAAGGTTCTAGTAGTTCTTGTGGTTTAAAGGAGGTGTTATTCGATGTTCAGAAATATATTTATACTTAGCTATTCATGCCATCAAATTTTAAAGTGAAAAAATATAAGTTTTAAGTTATTAACGAAAACATTAATTACCCATGCATTTGCAAGAAAGATGAGGTGTTTTGGCTTCACACAGTTGTTTGTTTTGTTGTACAGCTGTCATTTACTGCATACAGCTTTGGAAATACACTTTATTTTAAAACATGTCATCAATTTACTTCGTCTTTTTTCTTTACCTGTTCTTTTTTAGTTTCCAATATGTTTATTTTTTTCTAATTTAGGTGCTACCTCAACTCCGTAGCATTCCCCTGACATGTCAGATTTATTAGCTAAGTTAATTATCACATATTTCATATAAATTTAATTTTAAGTACATGATCGGTGATTGCTCTAGTCAAGGGAGCGCTTGTCATAAAATATACGGGTTATGAGTACAAAGTTTTTTTAATGTTCAGTTGATTGTTGAAAGACTGTTGAATAGTAATAATAAGAAAATAAAAAAATAAGTATATTTTAGCACTTTTTTATCGGATTGACATTCGAAATGACGATCTAAACATTTGCGTTTCCAGTCGAGAAGGTGATAGAATTTACTAACATTTTGATTTGGACGGTTAAAAGCCAATTGAACTAATAGAATAAGTCAAAAATATGTAAATTTTTCATAAACTAGATGGTTAATTAATATCTAGTTTTTATGAAAGTCTTAGTTACAGAAACTGTTTTTTTTAAGTATAATTTTATTTTCTGCTGCTCTCTGATTTGTACTTCTAAATTTATTGCTTAAAAATTTAAATGTTGTACACTATACTGCTGATTGAGAGAAACTAGATATTAAATATTACGCTCAAAGACCGAAATCGCTCATTGAGCGAAAAAAAAGCTCACAACGAGTTGTGGTATCTGTAAAACAGCCACATCACGAAATTCGTGTTATAGCTCTTATGAAAACGCGATATCACAACGCGCCGTTAGCCGTTTTTTCGCTCAATAAAATGAGTGATTTCGATTTTGAGCGTAAAATATATAAACAAATTTTAGTTACTGTTGATTTGATATGTTTAAATTTTATAAATCTGGTCTCTTATGTATCTCATTTAGAATTCTATCAAATTTTAGATTAAGTCTAATTGAATTAATGATTAGTAACTACTCCATTCCATTTATTTAGAGTTGAAAGATGCGTACTTTTTCGTTTTTTTTTGTCGTTGTTATCTTTCGTTTCGATTGCTAATAAAAATGACACACAATATTATTTGAGTGTTTTATTGTTTGATTAATTATAGAGTATGTAACAAAGGAGAAAAATATATGTATGAATCATGAGTCACTGCAAACAGTTTACTCTTAATATCACTCACTTGACACATAACAGCAGTTTTTTTAATATTATTTATGTTACATTTAAATATATTTAAAAGCGAGGACTTGATTGGTTCGTCAAACACATCAGTTAAATTGAGAATTTGATTTCCTTGAATCTGTATGCAACCAGAACTACTCAATGAAATAGCTTCGATTTCTATGATGTGATTTTCGGAACTAAGGAACCATTTGTCTGGACCATACGATGAAAGCATAAAGTCTATGAATTGGAGTTTCAACTTCTCGGATTTATATTTAATTATTTGTGGGTACGAGCTGGTACGGTTTTCTTTCAAGTTCTCAATTTCAATAACATGTTTTTCACTGAGTCTTCTTGCTACTTGAGCCAGAGGATTATTTCCTTGCCTTATTAATTTTTTGATAGAAAACAATTTATTTTCAAAAGGATAGTCATTGTAATCTTGTAGTTTTCCAAATCGTCTTACTTCTGAAACTATATGGGATAAGTTATGAACGTTGCTTGTTATATAATCTTTGCTATAAAACTTATCAAAATCTTCGATAAAACAATCGAGTAATTTCTCTGCAAGTTCTAAAAAATGTAAATATTTTTCATTCGAGCATATCGTGATAGCACAAAAAAAACATAAAAAGTGTTGATATGCCTCAGAACATAGTACATCTTTTAGAATTGCAAAGCTCAAGTAATACAGGAATGTTCGAAATTCGGATGCTTTCCAATACGCTAACACCTCTAATGATCTTGTAGAACGATGTATCTCTTTGGGTGTTTTACAAATCACTAAAAACTTTCCAACCTTTTGAATATCCTGCGCTCGCCACTTGGTTATATATTTGCCAAATTTACCATCTTTCCATCCAACCAATAGTCTTTTCATAACTCCTAAGTCAATAAGATGAAGAGAATCGGAAACGGGAAAATCTTCCACCATGTCTAAATCAAGTTGTAATAATGGTGAGTCACGTTTGTGGTGTTCTCCATATTTTTTGGCACGGAAATCTTCGTTGTTTCTTGCTAGAGATCTTGCTTTTAGAAAAACTACTGTATGCGAATTATGAGAATACTCTCCCACTGTAGTAAACTTCAAGCATCCGTGTTTACTGTTGAAATTAGATACACCTGAAAAGTAAGTACAAACTATTAGTTTTAAGATTTAAAATTATTTATTATGTACATTTAAAGTTAATAACTGTCAGCTGATGAAATATATTTTATTATGCCAGTTTATTTCACATTTAGAATTCAATAAAAATATGTTTTTACATATTTGTTACAAAACAAACATTTTTATTTTGTTATTTATTGTAATGTTTTTGTTTATTTACTTAACTTTAATCAAAGCTCTGGCAGGTGAGTCGCAGACGAAGGCTTTAATTTTTATTTTGACAATCTTTTCAGTTCCTGTTTTTGTTATAATACTGAGCCCATTTTCAAGGTCTTTAATTTCACCCACAAAGTGTTCTAAATATTTATCTAGGTCCGATGGTTTTTCTTGACCTACATATATTCCGACAACTAGGGGCGAAATTGTCGGTATTTCTACTATTTTACACAATATTGGCCAAAATTGAAGTTTTGAGCTATTATATACTGGTAGGAGGTCAATATTTATGAGAAGACTTAAAACATCCAAATTGCAGCCAATAATTTTCAAATAATTTTGTAAAGGTTCAGTTAATCCATTGTGCCAGTATAATCCAGAATCAACTACAAATAAATTAATTTTTGATGTATCTGTTTTTAAAATAGTACGGGGATCTTTTGGCAGTATATACGGCAGTCTTCTATTTAAAATTGTCCTCAATTCTCTTAAGGCATCATGAGAAATGTTAAATCGGAGTGCCCACTCTTTAAAATCAGACCGAAACTCATTATTTAAAGATTCATTGTCTTCGGTGTTTGAACTATCATTGGCCTCAGACTCTGATCTGTAATTATCATTATCATCACTGTTATTATAATCAGATTTGCTATCACATTCTGAGTCTTGATTACACGACATTTTTTCAGCACGAAAACTCTCTTTATTAGAAGATGGTAAACAGATTCCATTATTAGGTGTGTGAAAATTACCTACGGAACCCTCACTAATATTTAGCGATTGTTCTTTGCCATCTGTTACTGTCAATGAACATGTTGCCTGTTTCAATTGAGCGTAAATTTTATTTACTTTCCGTCGGTAACCACCACTTCTTTTAATTTTTTTCCACCGCTTACAATCCATTGTCGCAAAACGAAATAAATACGGTTGTTGCAAAAGCGTACGCTGATTTAACAAAATGGCGTGCATAGTGCTGTAAAAGATTTCATTTAGCTATAACGCCGTATACTGACTTTCAAATAATGTTTAGACCACCTCCGATGCTGTAATAGATAATTTAGAAGCATTTTCTCAACTTCGAAATTTTAATCAAATTAAAGCCTCCAGAAAGCTGTCATATAACATTTGAGTGCAGAAATAGCAACTGTAATGCTATTTTGACGAATGAGTTGCCTTTACTCTACAATATTGTTCTTGGATTCAATAGTCGAATAAAAGTGCTGTAAAAGGTATTTTGATGATAATTTGGCAACTCAATTGCCTTTAAAGAACTGTCATGAGAATTATGGTCGTATGAACGTCATTCGAAGATGTATTTATAGAATTATCGAGTTAATGCAATAAAAATCTGCCGAGTAAACGTTTACTAGATATGTTTACACAGCCAAAAAGCATTTGATGCAATACAATCTAGAAAGATGCGTTTATATGTCTTTTTGAAATAATGGGATCTTTCATACGAGTGTTTCTCGATCCATAGTCGGGAGAGAACTTTCTTATACGATTTTTTTGCTGGTTGGGTACTTTGGTATACTTGCCATAAGTATACCAGTTTTGTTACAAGCGGGAAAAAACCTCCTGCTAGGAACTTTGTTACGATTAGTATCGATATAAACTATCGAGCATTTCCCATCTCTAGTGATCGCGGGAACTAAAAATTGCCTCGCAGGCTATGTCACACCAGTTGTATGTAAGCGCCCGACAGTATAGTGCAAGCTCGTTGAAACTGGGAATATCAAAATTTGAAAATCAAATTTCAATATTTGAATGGATTTTATTTTTTATGTTAATCGAGTTTCCTGCTGTCAACACACTGGCAAATATTTCTTATCTTAAACAGTAGAAATCTTAATTAGAAGCCAGTTTGTTTTTGTTATGATTAGACATTTTGAAAAACTTTTGTTACCATGCATGGCACAATGCTTATGCTAACGATAACGAGTTTATTACATTTATAAATCTTGCTCTCAGGTTTTTAAGATAAACTCCGTTGCTAAGATGATAACCAATTAATTAAACTGTCAATTATTTTAGATGGATATTCACAAAAATGCACCAACAACTTCCAATGGCAGAGTGGTCCTGATCAGGTACCCAGAAAATGAAGATCCTTCAATCACAAGGGAACGGGTCAGAAACAATGAAAGTCCTGAGAAGCATTGGCCGCTTCGTCTTGGCAGAATTGTGTACGGCGCAGGTAAATATAATTATAAATTAATTATTGAAGTAAAACTTCCTTATCGACGTATGGGGAAATTTTATAGCAGTGTTAAAAAAAATCGTCATAGTTTTTACAAGTATAGTTAAATTCACTTTTTCATTGTAAGTGTCAGTAAATTAATGGTTGTTCGAATTAGCATTTATTACTGATATTTGAATAAATTTAAATGAATGATTTTGATGATTTCAGACACTCGCGAAGATGTCGAGAGGTGGTTAGCTGAAAGAACCAATGCTGGCCCTTCGAAGCAGGACAACGTTATAAAAAATGGTAAGTGCTATACACGAATTATTTGAATTAGAAATGCAAGTTTGAATTTCTCGCGAATAGTTTTGAAAATTTGATTTTTTATTTTCAGATTCGCAAGTTGAAATCAAGAAAAATTTGCCTCAGAACCGTACGTTGGAGAAAAAACAATAAACTCGGGAGCTGAAAGTAATGCTTGAGCGGATCCCGGTCGATAAATTGTTGGAAGGCCTAGGAAGATCTAGGACTTGCAAGAATGCTTCGACAAATACAGAGAGGACTGGATGTGCCCAAGAAAGAGGCTGTGATGATGAAGTCCCAGTGGTGCCAATATTCAAGCACATTAGAGACGTTGTAGAGATTTGCATCAGTGACAGCTCTGATGAGAGTGATACATCTGACTTGGAAGATTCTCAGCATGTGCCGAGTCCTGTAGCAGTTTCTGCTGACATGTTCCATGTGAGACCAACTCCAGTGCCGGATAACGAACCAGAAAACCTCACAGATATGTCTCAGAGCTACGAGGTCTCGCAGGACGTTCCACAATGCAGCAGACAAATGTTGGGGCTTACAGAAGTCAGACCTGATATTCGACTGGTTCAGCGACAATGTTCTGGGATGGACGATGTTAGAAATCCTCATATGGCACATCAAATGCACGGCTTCAGGCCTACGGGTCTGTATCATCAACAACCGGTTCCTCATCAAGCAGATGCTCATCAAATGTTCAGACCTGGTCCTGTAGGACCATTGCGTCCACAGCCGGTGTATTATCAACCAGCACCAATCCATAAAACGTGCGGTTCTATCTCTCAATGTCTACAACATCGACCAGCTGTAAGACAGCTTCGACAGTTCCAACAAAATCTTCTCCATGCGCCGCAGAATCAGATTCATCAGAATCACGAGGGAAATGGCATTCATTCTTCATATTCTAGACCAGCCGATGAATTTATTCCTGCTGCAGCAAACATGTTCCAGCCAGAAGAGAATATGGAAGAGGAAGAACAGCAAGAGGAATATCAGCAAGAGTTACTGAGATGTGCCAGTGCCATTGACAGCGAGACGAGGTTCATTTCTCAGACTCTGAATGATGTTCAGCAGACCATCCTGGAATTGAGAAATCGACACTGTCAAATGCGAGGATTGTTTATTAACTTAGTCAAACTACTCCATACCAGGCGGCAACACTGATCGTTTGTTTTATAGAATTACTCTACTTTCTAGTATTAATTTTCTAAGTATTGTAGAGTTTCTAGTTATTGAATCAATAGTGCTATAGTATATGTAAGTAGATAATAATACCGATAAGTATATTAGCCGCTTTGCGCGTGCGCTGTCTGACCTCAATGAAAACACGGGAATCCCCCGCTTTTGTAGTGCCATAACGCGCCTCGATGTTTCAGAAACCTCACAATTTAGATTTTTTCGTAGGATCTCTATTGTTAAATTCAATTTGGTACATAAGTTCTATCATAAGTTTTAGTCTGTAAGTTTTCTAACATATACCCACCATTATACCAAATAATTGTTTTCTCTAATCCAATATAAGTAATTTCTCAGTCTAAATATTTAAACAGGCCAATCTTTGAGCCTTAACTTCGCACTTATTCCTTCTCAGTGTTTGGTTCTCAAAATTTGGGCGGAAGAGAGCATTTTTGATGACAATATTATATTAAAGAATTTTCAGCACTTACCGATCACGTCAAAACCATTGTGACGTTCTTTAAGCAGTCAGTCAATGCTATAGACCAATTACGAGCCGAACAAGAATCATGTGGAAATAAAGAAGGTGAGGTGTTGACATTGATACAAGCTGTCAGCACTAGATGGAATTCTTGCTTTGACATGCTAGAGAGATTCGTTAAACTGTCTGCACTAGTAGCTAAAATTTTAGCCACAAAAAGCCAAACTAACAAAAATACACCAGATATGGTTCCATCGTCGCAACTTAATGTGATACGAGATTTTATTGCTCTTCTTGGCCCTTCTAAAGAAGCTACTGAGGAAATAAGTGGTGCGAATTATGTAATGTCAAGCTTAGCCATTCCTCTTACAAATTTAGTTACCCAAGTTACAGATCAAGCAACTCCATCAACTTCTTTAGGGTTGATTGTAAAAAAGGCTTTACTCAAAAAAGTTGAACACAAACTGGCTCCTTTAGAAAGCAATCCTTTTCTCTCAGTAGCTACTGTTTTGGACCCTCGGTTCAAGCGTATCCACTTTACCTCGCCAATTGTCGTGTCAAATGCTATATCCAAAATTAGTGCTGAGATTTATGCAGTACATCGGCGTAGAGGACAACGTTCTCCGGATAAAAATCCTGATCAAGCAGCATCAGAACAAGCTAGTGGGTCCTCTATCTGGTCCAGACATGAGAAATTATTAAATCTGAACATAGCTTCGTCAGAGGTTCCAAGCAGGAGCTGTGTCCCCAATGAATTGAAGCAGTATTTGGACCAACCACTTTTAGAAAGAAAATCTGACCCAATAAAGTTCTGGGTAAACGCCGGTTCTCTCGGATATCGCTCTAAAATATTTGATTTGTCAAGCATCTTCAGTGTCATCTGAAAGGGTAGCTTCAGTGGTAAATTTGGTTGTGCCAAATGATAGGAGCAGATTAACAGGGGAACACATCAAACAAAGAGTGCTCCTGATGTCAATATCAGACAAATACTGGTTTGAATAATGTTTTTTTTTTGTTTCTTTTTTTATGTCAAGCAATTCGAAAACTTTTTTTTAAATAATAAAACTTATGTTGAAACAGCCAGATGTATTTGCTTTAAAATTTCGATAATTTAGGCAATTTTTATAAATAATTGCAAATTGGGCAAACAATATCGATATATCGAAATATCGATATTTCTTGGGTGATATATATCGATATATTTGAAAAATATCGATACGATAAATATCGGTATTTTTTTTCCATTTGCCCATCCCTAGTCTAAACACCCATGGTCCTTTTTTTGCGATCAAATCGTTTTCACGTTCCACAGCACTCAATTTTACCGCAATGACATTTGGAATGTCATATTTTAATTTCTGAACGCACCTTTTGTCTATGGGAGTAGTTAATGATGGACCTCAGAAAAAAAAACCTGTCAAAATCTCATTTTCAATCGGGAAGGATGGCTGAAGGGCGGAGAAGAGGTAAATAAATACGTTAATATCTGTTTATTATATTGTTTCATAAAAGAATCCACTTCAACAGGTAAATCTAAACATAACTAAGTATGTAGATATACTTATTATGTGCACATTGTGTATCTATAATCATCTCAGCCGATGGACGTCCACTGCTGGACATAGGTCTCCCCCAAGGATTGCCATAACGATCGGTCCTGCGCTCCCCTTAACTATAATGATGGTGAATAATTATATCAACACTAGTGGACCCGGCGCGACTTCGTTCGCGTAGCGTTCTAACCCTACACACACCTACCCAACACCTACCCTACACCTACCCTACACCTACCTTACACCTACCCTACACCTACCCTACACCTACCCTACACGATTTTCCCGCTTTTCTTTTCAAATTTTTCCAGAATTTTCTTTGCTATAAACCTCACGGAGCCCGAGACCTTTCCAACGAATGCAAAACCGTGGAAATCGGTTCGTGCGTTCTGGAGTTATAGCGTCAGGAAGGAAAACCCGACTTATTTTTATATAGTAAAAAAGAAGATTATATTGTTCGAACATTTAGATACTATTTATCTCATTCTTTTCCCAGACTTCTTAGGGCAATAGGTAATTCATATTTGAAAACCTATGACAATCCCGAGTGATAACGACATTCATAAAATTTGTTATTTGAATGCTTTTCGGTTATTTTTTAAATTAAAATCTTTACAAATCTTGATTGAAATGTTTAAGTTACAGTAATAAGTCTTTAAAAATTACATGGTAGATATCCCGTTAAAATATAGGTAAACCTTTTGTTTTAGTTATTTTCAGAGTATAATGAAATGTTTTGTTATTATTATTTCAGGTTCGTGCCTTCAAGCTCTACCAGATCAGACTGTGTCTTTCCTGTCTGATAATACTACCACACCAGCGCTCCGCTCTGATATTATTGGCCCCGATCAGGATGCAGGTATAGAATATTGTATAGTTATAAATAACATCTCAACTTCTAAACCTAGTCTAGTGGGGGGTCACAGTTTAATTTGCGATTTCGGTAGGTCGCATTTAACCGCTTCGCCTAGTTACTGGGACAATGTAAATAGGTTCTCCTTTTGCATTGACACACCTTTAGCTTCAACGTTGTTTAGTCGCGATCTCGGGTCCCTTTCAGCAAGCTCGAAGCATTAAATTTCTCTTCCAATACCTTCTTTCAGAGATGTGGCCCTCCAAAGACGAAATTCTTGCGTTATGCTCATCCAAAGTCGATCCGTAAAATTTTCACGTCGATTTTAGGTCCGCAATGTCTTCTTTATGACTTTAATATCCTGGAAAATCATGTTCAGGGAAACTGGAGCCGCAGGCTCTTCTGACACTAGCTGATATAGTATAATGTATTGAAAACTGCAACTTTCATATTTACGCAGATGATATACAACTATTTATAGCAACTGGGGCCCGAGGGCACAGATGAATCTGTGGAAAATCTGAATGCGGACTTAAAGGCAGGGCCACACAGAGTGCGGCTGCGGGCCGGCTCAGTGACGGAATGGCAACTGCAGTAGTTGTATAAACTATGGCATTATATGCGAAGTATCACACACACTAAGGCCGGTTTTAGAGTCACGCTGATGCTCGGCGCTGACAAGCCAATATGTATAATTCCTTAGAAGCGTTTTAGAATAATGCCGAGCGCTCAGCGCTGACGGTCGTCAGCGCTGAGCCATACGCGACCGTACGCGCCACGCGTCCGCGCCGCTGAACGCGCGCGGCGCCGACGCGCTACCGAGCACAGTTATCGTTACTCTGTCACGTAAAACGCACGCGCTGATGAGTACAGACGATCGCAAAATGAGTCGCGATATTGATACCGGGCGTGTAATTGAAGAAGTTCGGCTGCGAAAATGTTTATGGGACGCCAGTGACCAATTGTATAAAAACAAAGATGCTCGGTTGAAGGCTTGGAGCGACATTGTAGTCGCACTGTTTGAGGATGTGCAGGAAAATGAAAAAAACGATTTGGGTAAGTGCCTTTATTGTATTTTTCGTAATAAGTTGAAGTTATGAATATCCTTATCACTAGTTTTTTCAAAATACAGAAGAATCTTTCAAAATAAAAAAAAGTGAGGTTATGTTAAAATACACATCTATCTTGCCAGGGAACTCTCCCGAAGGGTGTCAAAAAATATTCAGCAAGCAGTTCTCGTAATATATTTCCCGACCTACTTATGGGCTGATTATACTGACGTATATCAATCATGCCCTCTATTGTCAAAGTGTCTTCCACCCTATAGCCATCTCGAACTCGTATAAAGTTATGCAATATGCAGCATGCCTTTACAATATTTGTGGCAACTTTAACACTAACAGCCATAGGAGTATGAAACACTCTGAATTTGTTAGACATTATGCCGAACGTAGATTCAATGTATCTCCTGGCGCGACTTAATCGATAGTTGAATATTTTCTTTTTATGCGTCATGTTGCTTCGTACATATGGTTTCATTACGTGCTTCGATATACCAAACGCGCCATCGCCAATAATGAAATGGCGTACTGGATCATTTGTTCCGGGTAAAGGCTTGGGACCAGGCAAATTCAAAGTGTTAGTCTCTAGGTTAAGGAATAAAGCGCTGTTTTTAAATATAGATGAGTCCGAGTTTTTTCCATGTGCACCAATGTTAACATATGTAAAGCAATAATCTGAATCACACATTGCCAGGAGAACTATGGAAAAAAAATTCTTATAGTTGTAGTACATGGATCCACCTCCCTGAGGATTGATAATTCTTATATGCTTTCCGTCAACTGCCCCGACACAATTAGGAAAGTTGGCATTTCGAAGAAATCTATCGGCTACTTCTTGCCACATATCTGAGTTCCTGGTTGGTAGACATTCATCATGAAGTTTATCCCAGATTAGTGAACATACTTCATTTACAATATAACTGATAGTAGTTATTCCAAGCCTGAATGAATATTGTAGATCTGTATACGTATTCCCCGTAGCCAAAAATCTGAAAAAATATTTTATAGTTAACTATTTACATTGTTACAGAAAAACAGATCCAGCAAAGGTGGAAGACTGCTAGGGATGCTTTCTTTAGATGCAAAGCTTCTATGAAAAAAACTCCTTCAGGGAGTGCTGCAAAGAAGAATAAAAAATATGTTTTTTATGACGAATTAACCTTCTTGAATCCTACCGATGTTAATATAGTTACTGAGTCATTGCAAGTAATTAACTCTAACAATTCGTCTATCGTTAATAACACGGAAGACACCTCCAACACGTCTACCGTGGAGTATTCTCTAAGCACGCAATCGGAACAGGAGCAAGAGGAACAGAGTTCGACGCAAATGCCAAGGATGAAAAAAAGAAACAAGCGCCAATCCCTCCAAGAAAATAACAATTTTGAAAAAGAACTGTTAATTTTGCTGAGTAATCAAACGCCCGATATTAACAGTGATGACCTGGCCTTTTTTTCATCTTTGGGCCCAGTGTTGAGAAGCTTTGATGTTGTACAAAAGTTGCAGTTTCGTTCCAGAGTGTTAGCAGTGGCCATGGATGTTCAAAATATGTACCACAGACCAAACAGCTCATCAACAAACGACACAATGGATAATGAGACGCAGGGTGGCTATCGCACTCAGCCAGCACATGAAGAATATGTGCCACGGATGTACCACAGACCAAATAATTCATCGGCAACAATGGATAATGAGGCTCACAGTGGCTATCGCACTCAGATAACATATGAAGAATATGTGCCATCAGAATTGAAACTACAAAATTTTAATGCTTAATATTTTTCTAAATTAATTAACATTGGTTAGTTATAAGTGTCAATTTAATTGTCGCTCGGAATACCATAAGCGCTCCTGCACACGACGCCGCCGCCGCGCCGCCGCCGCGCCGCGCCGCGCCGTTACGCTGTGCATACGGGTCGCGCGAGGCCCGCCGCCGCGCCGCCGCCGCGCGCTTTCCCCTCCCGCGCCCGGCCGCCACCGCCCCCCGCATGTTAATGGAATGAATCAAACAGACAGGGAAAGGAAAGCGCGCGGCGGCGGCGCGGCGGCGGGCCTCGCGCGACCCGTATGCACAGCGTAACGGCGCGGCGGCGGCGCGGCGACGGCGCGGCGGCGGCGTCGTGTGCAGGAGCGCTAAGACTTTATATGTTCATTTCTAGTTGTATGTGTTCATTAAATTTAAAACGCATTTAACTTGATTTTTTCCTTACCTTAAAGTTACCATCAAACGTTCAGCTGGTGATATTGGTAAACGCCTGAAACTGCAACGTAGTAACTTATCCTGTAACTTTGCCAGTAACTCGTCAAAACTTCTTGATGACATGCGAAAGTAGTTAAAGAACTTGGTTTCGTCATCCCGTAACTGGTTGAATAATGTCACAAATGCACCCACTAGTAATCTTTGAGCAATAAGTGGATGAACTTGAAGTCTTTTTCTTCGTTGCTGTTGAAGACTTCGTTTCTTTTTCCATAAATAATACACGCTAGCAATTCGAACACTCAGATTGACCATGTCTGTACTACGCAACGGTCAGAATAACACTAAAACGAGTTGCCACTGACAGCTACGCGCTGATAGCTACGCGCTAACCTGTCGGCGCTGATGGTCAGCGTGACTCTAAAATCAGCCTAAATGCAGCCCGGCGCGGGTGCGGAACAGCTGCGGAGCGGTAGCCGCAGTGTGTGGCCCAGCCTTAAAACTTATTAAAATATAATAAAACGTGTTTCGCATTTCGTCCGCAAACATGACAAACACTCCAAAATAAACCTCATGTCCTCATCACCTCCTGCAGTAGTCACTGAATGTGCCACACACATGTTCCACAATACATGTCTTGTGGTGTCATTACCTACGAGGACCAGTATGACAAAACAGTGCGGGTTGCCCGATTTGAGCAATTAACTTTATTCAGAAAGGCATATCCATATTCTATTTTCGTGGGGGAAAAAAGAGAAGTTTAGGTAAATATGCATCCGATTCTCCAATCTCTAGTTATCACACAACTTGTTTCCTGAATTTACATAAAACATTGGCGCAAATAGTTTATTAGTTTGTTGTTGCACCTAAGTTAGTATGAAAATAGCGTATTATAATAATTATCAATTTTATTTTTTTTACCTTTTACTGTTAATAAAAAAATTCAAGAAAGGAAAAAAATAGGTGTAGCTTTTCTTCTTCTTCCTGCCCTTATCCCATTAGGTGGGGTCGGCGCAATATGTAGTCTTCCTCCATTCATCTCTTTTAGCCGCCATTTCAGCGTTCACTCCTTTTCTACACATGTCATCTTTCACAAAATCCATCCATCTTTACTTTGGTCGTCCTCTCTTCATGCAGCCGTCCACGTCCACATTCATATTTAACACCCGTTTAATAGGTGTACCCTTTCATCCCCAAATAATCCAACAGAACCCCTAGCGATCTCCTTCAACAGGCACAAAATGTTAAGAATTACATAATAATCTTTAGTTTTTTAGGCTTGATATATTATGTTTATTATTTCAGCTTCGCCTATGCAGACATCCCAACCAGATCACGCTAAGTCTGCGTGTCGGACCACGCCACGTCATCAGCTAGCTGCTCCGATGTTCTTGACACCCATCAACTAGCAGGTATGAGAGAATTTTTATTTTTTTATTACTTGGTAAAGCTTGACTTGAATAAATGAAAAGGTTTGTTCCTACGTGCAATAAACAGTCCTATTTATTTTGCATTCTCAGGAATGCAAATAAATAGGACCGTTTATTGCACACGCTGCCTCCGTGAATAGAGGCAACGCGTTCATTCTGTCTGAAGACAGAGGCACTAAACATTTTTATTATGCCGAGATTATGACAGTGTTACTTAACTTTGATTCGGTCACATTCATTTTGCTTTAAACAAGACTACGTTCCTAGAGATAAGGATATTTAATAGATTTTTGTATATTTCAGACATTGTCTTGAAGACTCCAGTGAAGAAAAACCAGAGAATGCCAACACCCAAAATAAGATGTAACAGAAGGCTAATCCAAAAATTTGATAATCTGACGAAAAGATGTAAGAGCTTATATAAAATAGAATATTAGAATAGTGTCAGAATACACAATTATTCATTATTGTATATCACACAGTCTCTAATGTATCAATATTTAGAAATTATAGGTTTTTGCCATTTACCTCAGTTTGACATTTCTGTGACAAATCACATTTTGCTTTTAACCTCCTCATATATACCCTAATTAAAGTAGGGCCATTTTAATAGGTCACATTTGACACTTCATTTAAATTCAGCAATGTGTACTTGTAACGGCGGGTACTCAATTATTTGTTTTTGCAAAAGTGAGATTTAATTAATTTTTTAAGCATCTTCTGTTTAATTCATAAATTATTGTATAGTGATGACAGAAAACGGTATTATTACCATTTGTTTCGATTAAAGAGACATTCATTTTGAATGTATGTAAAATACAAAGCTATTTTTTTAATGAAATCTAAACGTCACTACAAAGTCAGCTCGCTTAACGCTTTTTCTTTTTTATCACTAGAGATGTACCACAAAAAAAACCCGACAAAACCGAATTAGTTGAATCGATATAATGATTTATGTATGTGTAATGACTTACCTACGTGTGTACGAAAAAATATAAAACCATAAATTGTTTATTTGTGAAATATGTTTAATTACAATTATACTGGAATACTTAAGCAATAACTTTATATTAAAATATTTAATAATATTTAGTATAATCTCATAGTATTTAGTATAACTTATTCCTGGCAACACTTAAACCTACAGTGACGCCACGACGCCATTACGTGTTGCAGTTGCAGTTGTCAGACTGTGCGATTTCCGTGTATCCCTTATTATCTTTTGAACTGGCTTTTCTTACTGATCGGATCTTCCGCAAACGTTTACCTGGCTATCATTTGGACTCCGATTGCTTATTATTTGGACTTTGTTCTGGTTTAACCATGTCTAAACGAGGAATAACCTTAAACAGCCAAGCTCGCGAACAAGTGGTAAAATTATACACTTATTTCGAACGTGAGTCGGCCAACGGTGGGCCACTTTTGCCTGTGACACAAACGAGGTATCGCGTTGCTGATGCATTAGGAATAGGGAAGAAGACTGTAACGCAAATTCTCAACGAGAAATATGGACCCTCAGGCTCGGAAGAGAATAGATTACGAACACCGAAAAAAAGAAAGAGAGAGAAGAAAGTTGTCGGTATTGACAATTTTGATGCTGCTGCAATTCGCAACCACATTTATGGATATTACTCAAGAAAGGAATATCCTACAAGGAAGAAACTAATTATTTCATTAAATGAGGCAGGCTTATTTTCTGGCGGAAGAACGTCACTGTCAAAAGTTTTGAAATCAATTGGATTTAGATATAAAAAGGCAGACAAGCGGAAAATTCTCCTAGAACGCTATGATATTGTTCTGAAGAGACTGACATTCTTGCGGCAAGTAAATAAAATTACAGATTGGGACAATGTTGTATTTGTTGACGAAACATGGTTAAATGCAAACCATACAGTCTCACGGACGTGGACTGATGATACAGCAGCCTCAACATCAAAAGTACCATCAGGAAAAGGAGCCCGTCTTATTATATGTCATGCGGGTTCAGCTTCACAAGGATTTATTCCAGATTGCCTCCTAGCATTTGCATCCAAATCAACAGGTGACTATCACGAAGAAATGAACTTTGATGTTTTTAAAGAATGGTTTGTAAAACTACTTCTTAGCCTAGAAAACCCCTTAAAAATTATAATGGACAATGCTCCTTACCATTCGGTACAGGTTGACAAACCACCAACTCAAGCCAATAAAAAGAATGAAATAGCTTCGTGGCTCGAAAGACATGGTGTGGAAGTTAATCCAAATTTATTAAAAGTCGAGCTAATGAATTTAGTGCATACAACTATGTCGTCCAAGCCACGCTATGTTATCGACGAACTAGCCCTAGAGCATGGACACGAAGTGATTCGAATGCCTCCTTACCACTGCCAGTATAATGCCATCGAGCTTATTTGGGCACAAATAAAGGGTCATGCAGCACGAAATAACACCGAGCCACCTTTCAGCACAGGAAAAATGCTTACGCTGTTAAAAAATGCATGTGACAGTGTCTCTGTAGAAGATTGGAAAAAGGTTGTTGAAAAAACAAAGAAAATCATCGAAAGTGATTTTGAACGCGATATTAAAATTGACAATATCATCGAAAATGAGTTGATTATATCTGTAAGTGCGGACAGTAGTGATGATGATGACACTGATAATAGCTGTAGTTCCACTGAATAAATGGATTTTTAAACTAAATTATGTCATTTCATTTAAAAAATAAATTATTACATATACACAGGGATTGATATTTGATTGAAGTATGTACAGTTATTTACTTGTATTAAATTAATATTACAACAGTTTGTTTTTTATTCATATTTCTTTAAAAGTATAATACCAAATCAGTATCGATTTCGAGTTTGTATCGATATTTCTCGGTATTCAATTAACAAGTCACTTCACTATGAGACTAAGATTGACAGATGTCAAATGGGACCTATTAAATTGACCTTACTTTAATGAGCCATTTTCCCCCATAAAGTTGATACATATAAACTGACTTCATTGTTACTGCGGTTTGATAACTTCCTGATCTCTGAGTAATTCACCAGGCAAAATATTTTTCAAATTATTTCCTCATTAACAGTTATTGTGAAGTCAATGGTGTATTCATTAGCTGAATGTATGCTTTCTATAAAAATTGTGCCACTGAATGCCTTCCAAAAATGATCAAGGACACTACAAAATCCCACTATCGACTGTGGGAATATGATTACGGAATCTAGATATAGATGTTATAGTTATAAATATAGATGTTTAGTATTGGTACATCTGAAATCTTAAAATGTCAAATCTATTAATGATATAAAATATTTAGTGGATGTGATTGTAAATGGCATGATTATTTGCTAATTAGGATCAAATTTCACAACTATTAGCTTATAAGGTAAAATAAGTAATAAATTTATGACGAGAACAGACTTTATTAAAATCGTAAACCTAGTACAAAAAATTTAGAAAAAAACAAAATTTACATATAAATTAAAGTTTCTAAGGTTTATTAAAGTAATGTGGCTCATTTGCTACACTCTTTGGCACTTGGTTTAGTGATATTTTTGATGTCATTTGAACAGCCTGGTCCAGCTCTTTGATAGTCTTGACTATTTCTCGGGCTTTCTGGCCTCTGGAAGAAATAGAAAAAAAAAAGATCAAAATCATTATAATGGCAAAACTATGGCGAGGTTGATGATGATTTCTTACAAGGCAAAGTTCTAGACTTTTTTCTCAATTTATCCATACTCCCATGGAGAAGGCTCCTTCATCTCCTATCCTCCTCTCTCCTTTAATCCTATCCTTAGACGTAAGCTTACAACGCTTAACGTAAATCTATTCCAAATCACGGTATTGCGTGGCTTTGGGTTGCGTGGGTTTATATTTCTTCACTTTCCATCACTTAAATGACAATGGCCTTATATACAAATTAAAAACCTTAGACTTTGCACATCGTTTGTGTCGTCTTAGTAAAATTTCAGTATTTTTTTAATTTTAAGTTGACATCAATTGAATCAAGGTCTAAAAAGAGCAATATGTCAACTGTCAAGGTATCTCAGGTAAAATACTGATACAAAATCCAACACTCATAGTCTGAAATAGTCTGAAATCAGATTGTTCTGAATAACTATAGACACTATAGATAATATCTAAAATGGTGACTTACATAACTTTTGCTTCAGTGGTACTCATCGTCGATAACCGGGACCTCGGTTTTGTATTCTCGTTCATACTGAAACGAATTAACACACTGTTAACTACACTGCTATTATTTAATACTGACAATTGATTAGTTACCGCTATAAAACCTTACAGCTAAGCAAACGAAGATGAGACCTAACTGGGACCGTACAACTGTTGCTATGAGCGCGTGTTTGATAAATGTCCAGCTTTTTAGGCCAGCCAGTCCAGTTGGCTTAACATACGCGCACATTCTGGATATTAATTAATTGAGTTATTATTATGAGCATTTTCAAGGAAAATGATACAAAAAACCATGCCAGTAATAATACAACTAATCCATGACATGCCAGTCATAGAAGGATAAAAATTCTTTTAATACAAAATGTCCTTGTTTTCACAGTATAACAAATTTAGTCGTAAGTTTGCTTAAACAAAGGCGGCCTTAGAATACCTAACAGTAGCTTTTTGTATTTAAAATTTTAACCGTTAAGTTTATCTTCGTTTTTATTTCTGTCTTTACTTCGAGAGTCTAGACGCCAACTCACTAAAAACTATACTGAAATCCTGAGCTACATTTATTGGCAATGCGAACTAATCACCTACCATCTAGTAATAAAAACGCGTGGCTTTAAAATAATAGTCTACCAAACTTTGTTACAATAACAATAAATCACTGTCTATGTGTTTATAGAGTGAAAACTGTGCTAAATATATTCATAATGGATCCTAATATTTCCAAGATGAATAAAAAATAAAATACAATAAAAAGAAATTTGCTCCTCGTACTTACTTGATTTGCAACGTTCAAATGTAGAATGCCACCGAGGCCATCACGCTGGTTATATTTATAGGCCAGATTTTTGCATTCGAAAAACAGGAATAATATAGGTCATATGGTTATCTTTTAGTATCGCTAGGTAGTGAATACCTAAAAGTTAACTACATATATTTAAATTCTACAAATTCTTTTTCGTACTATTTATTTATTATCGTCGTCATGAATGTCACGCAGATAATAAAACTACCAATGTGTGGCTATAAAAAATATTTATGACGACCGAGTGGTTCAATGGTCAACATGCCGGTCTGCCACGCAAGAGGTCCCGGGTTCGATTCCCGGCCAGGCAGAAATTGAAATGATGAATTTTAATTTCTGTTACGGGTCTGGGTGTTCTATGTATAATAAGTATGTTTTTAAAAGTATTTAAGTAGTATATCAGTTATCTAGCACCCATAGCACAAGCTTTGCTTAGTTTGGGGCTAGATGGCGCTGTGTGAATTTGTCCACGAATATTTATTTTATTTATTTTATGACATTTTATTTTAGGGTTAAAATGTATTTTATTTTAAAAACAGTGTAACTTACCTCAAATCCCATTTTTATTCCACCAAGGTCACGATCACATAGTTCACTTTGAAGTTAATCACAAAGTTGTATAATTTATGCGTTTTTTTTTTTGGTTCTTCCAAATAAATTTCTCCGAAACAAAAATAGCCAAGTTTATTCTCGACTTTTGACTTTTCATTTAAAATTAAGGTCATAGGGTTTATAAGATTCGAGTTGAGAATCAAACTTAGAAAATCGGATGAAAGTGAGCGGATTCACAACACTGAGCAGCAAACATCCAATGTAATCGAAAACTTAGAATCATGGATTCGGGTTTCATGGACTGAAGACTGTTAATTTGAATTAAATATGTGTACCAAAAATTTAAAATATGTTTGTTATGTTCGTATGATTATAATATTTTTGTACCTTACTCTATGTTGAATACCGTATCAGTAAAATCTAATCCCTATACTAAATCTATTTTCTTATTTTTAAAATTATAATTATAATATAAAAAAAAACAATACATTAATTGAAAAATGTTTACGTCAGCATGGGGGGAGGGGGTAAGAGCTTGGCTTACGTTTGCTGACTAGGGGGATGGGGGGGGTAAATAATTGTAATAAATCTGCTTACGTAATACTTGAATGTCTCATCATTTTGCCGTAAAATTAAGAACCTACCAAGAGCTTGTGCGAATAAAAAACATTTGGACTAAGTAAAATGGGTTAGCAAAAATCGGGTTACTTGAGGTTTTTATACAAGGTGTCCCAAGCCGAAGTGACCGGCGAGTTGTGGTTGAATATTTAGACAAAATTGATTGCAATGTGATTCACGCGTCGATACTTAAAGGAAAATTTAAAGATGAGGAAGTTCTTATTCCAAGGATTCCGATGATCCCAACGGATATGCCCTTTGAGTTTAAACGAATTCAATTCCCGATTCGTCTTGCCTTCGCCATGACGATCAACAAATCACAGGGCCAATCCTTGACTATTTGTGGCCTCAATCTAGAAAATGCATGTTTTTCTCATGGTCAATTGTACGTGGCATGCTCACGTGTCGGCAAACCATCCGCTTTATTTGTTCTTGCGCCTGACCAAAAAACAAAGAATGTTGTTTACCACAAAGTACTTGAATGAAAATCCTATTAATGAATTAATCCGAGTTTTATTTTTTTTTCCCAATCTGCACAACATAGTTTTCAATCATTTTTTTCTGACATGAGTTTGAAGTACTTAATTATTATTTTTTATTATTTTTTTATTTTTATTCTCATTCTGTATGTATGTTTTCATCATCATTCATCATAATAAAATACTTTTTTGTTTCTATCTATATAAATATATTATTTTGTATCATTGTTTTACGTTCATCAAAGCCTAAATTAGTTCAGCTAAAAAGTAACACGACATTCATTGACTGTTAGGCGGTACGAAGTTCGCCGGGTCAGCTAGTACTATATAAAACAAACTCAATAGTCCACAACGTAATGAGCCAAAGAGACTTTAGATTATCTCTGTCTAGGGATTTAGTGGACAACAAGACTTTTAGAAAAAGGCCATTCAAGTCATTGCCAAAGTTTGTGTCGAAGAAGAAAACAGTAGAGGTGAGCGAAGAAAGGCAAAAAAAATTATTTGGTGTGCCAGATGAAATCAGATTTAGCCTAGATGCACACTGGCCCGAAGACATAGAAGGTTACAAGAGGGGCCGCTATTGTAGCACGAAAAATAATAATAATCGGTCTAAAATACAATGTGATCGCATGCTTCAAATTATTTCATATAAGTGTACCCCTGGACTAGCAATGGTGGATGGTGGCAATCCCATTGCCACTATCCTTTTTTCATAAATTTTCATAGAATATTCTTTTTTATTTTTCCTAAATAAAACGTAACAAGGAAGCGCGGAAGGCCTAACTAAACGGAGATGGCGGGACGAGTTGAACGCCTTTTCATAATCATAATCATAAATCATATAATCATAAAAATCTTTATTGTTTTTACTGTGTGTTACATAGGTGGAAAAATATGTATGTGACATTCGATCAGCAGTAAATATCTGTCTCATACAGATATACAATAGGTTTATTACTACACTAATATATTTAATTAAAGAACAATAACAATGACTCGTAGCAACAACTCTAAGGATTGGCCGAGGAAAGCATCCGACCGTGAGTCGTGGAAGATCAAAAGGGAGGCCTTTGCCCTGCAGTGGGACAGAAATGGCTAAAAAATAAAATAAAAAATAAATAAAGTAAGCCCTAACCAGAATTGACTTTTTATTTCATTTTCAACAAAAAATGCTTCTACCAGGTAAAGGGTTAAAATGAAAGTAATCGGGCAATCGTAATAAAAGTAACTGAAAATAAAAATTAAGCGAGCGTAGCGTTTTCCAAATTTAGCTCAATTGACTCGGGGTGAACATGATACCTAAATATAACAATGTGCGCAGTGAGCGCACACGCAGTGAGTGACATTTTGGTATAAGGCAGGTGACCCGGTTCTGGCCACTGACCCACCTTTGGCCACATTCAACTTTGAAGCTTCGTAGACAAGCCACAGACAACGAAACAATTATTTTGTTCACGGCAGTTGAATTTATATGTAATGGCAACACTGTTATAGTTTCTAGCTATCACTTGTCAAACGTCGTTTATGTGACAGCAGCCATTGTTCACCACATCTCAATAAACGTGCTAATTTGTTAAGGAAAACGTTAAGCACAGGGGGTGAGTAATCCGTTTTAATTTTTTGTAATCTCCAATACCAATGTTTTTCATTAGAGTACATCTAAAAGGCATTGTTTATATATTGCGTCTCTTATTTTAAAGACATTGAGGTTAGAACTTGCATTACATGGGTGGCCACAACTGGTGAACACACTTTAGTGATTTCTCTAGTTTTGGCCACTTAGTGGCCAAAGATGGCACACGTATAAGTTCCAGTTTTGGCCACTTCGAAATAACTCAAAAGGTAAATCGATGTTTAAATGTTGCTTTGTGTGTTATTGCTTTAGGAAATATATTGTTTTAGGGAATATGTATATTTAACCTTTAAGTAGTGACGTGGGTGTCTCACAGACGGCCTCGATGCAAAAAACAGTCCCGAGTCGTTAATTTTTTAAAGACACTCCCGCCCCTCCCGCTAGCTTCGGGATTCGGTGGCGTGATTAGTCAGTCGAGTGCTCGCGCTCGTTGCAGCAACACCTGTGCTTGTACGACCGTTTGGTGTCCCTGAGACGTGAGGTCAGTATTTGCGTATATGATTTATTAGACGTCACCTCAGTATAAGTGTATTTATTTCTTGGTGTCTCTTATTCGTCACCTCATTGTATACGTTATAATTTTAGATGGATCAACCTGGACCTTCAGGAGCCAGTCGAAAGCGAAAGCGAGTAGCACTAAATACTTCGACAAATGAAAAGACCCTAAGTCAGTGTATAGAGGCTGAGTTGGAGCGAGACTTCAGTGACGTGGCCGACGAAGAAGTGGATCCAGATTTCTGTTTGCAAAGTGATCATGACTCAGCTTCAGAACAATCGGAGGATGAAGAAACTCAGGTGTCTCAACAACAAAGATCACCCAGCAGTTCAGTTGCGATGCAAGATTCGGGTCAACCTTCTATACCTCCACAAGATAATCTTTAAACAGAATCCCAAAGAAACCAAACATACTATATAGGTAAGAATGGTTTTAAATGGTCAAGCGATGAACCAGTGATGCGTAACTGTCGTTCACTAAGCCACAACATGGTTAACATACCTAGATCACAGCCTAGAGCATTCACTAACCTAGAAACCTTGTGGAGACATTTTATGGATGACGAAATAACTGACGAAATAATTGAATTTACCAACAAAAAACTTGCCCAGATTCGGGTAAAATATAAAAATCTGGAAAAACCTGAGCTTCGCAACACGGACGCAGAAGAAATGAAGGCTTTCTTCGGGCTATTATTTTACTCATCTGTCTTCAAATCAAACCATGAGAATGCCAAATATATCTTCGCTACAGATGGTTCAGGCCGAGAGATATTTCGTGCAGTTATGTCCCAGTATAGATTTCTTACACTTTTGAACTGCATTCGCTTTGACGATGTAGAAACCAGACCACAACGACTAGAGACTGACAAATTGGCAGCTATTTCGGATATATTTGACAAGTTCATATCTAATTGCAAAAGAGTTTATGTACCTGGTGCTTACTTATGCGTAGATGAAATGCTGGTTCCGTTTAGAGGCCGATGAAAGTTCATAATTTACATGCCCAAAAAACCAGCAAAATACGGACAAAAAATTTTGTTGGTTTGTGATGCTGAGACATTATATGTCTATAATGCTTATATCTACTGTGGCAAGCAATCCGACGGTTTAGGTTTACCAGAAGATGAAAAAAAGTTTGCAATTCCTACACAGTCTGTTCTGCGACTTTGTAAAGACTTTGAGAACACCAATCGTAACATCACTGCTGACAACTGGTTCAGCTCATATGAGCTAATGGAACAACTAAAACAGAGAGGTCTGACTTATGTTGGAACTCTAAAAAAAAATAAACGTCACATTCCACCAGAATTTCAAGCGTCCAAAACAAGAGAACCAGAAACAGCATTGCATGGATTTACAAAAGACTTTACGTTGGTTTCCTATGTTCCCAAAAAATCTAAAGCAGTTTTACTGATTTCGTCCATGCATCATACGTCCGAAATTGATCCTGATACGAAGAAACCGGTCATCATAATGGAGTATAATAAGACAAAGGGTGGGGTTGATGAAGTGGACAAAAAATGTTCAAACTATTCCTGTAGCCGCCGCACTCGCAGATGGCCTTTAGCAATTTTTTTCAGATTGCTAGACTTGAGCGGAGTGAATGCTTTTGTGCTTTATAGGCAGTGTGCTGACGTATCAGATAATATATCAAGAGGACGGTTCTTACAGAATCTTGCCCGAGAATTAGTTGTGCCACATTTAAAACGAAGAGTCTACAATGACCGTCTTCCAAGAGAGCTAACTGACAATAAAACGGATTCTTGGCGAAGATTTACCGCCAGAACCTAGCCCCATTGAAGCAGCTGCTGGTGAAAATGTCAAAAAGACATGTAAGGTATGTCCAGCAAGGTTGAAGCGACGCACAAAATACAAATGCGTTGCATGTCATAAGCCTATATGCTACGGCTGTTCCAAAACAATCTGCAGCGACTGCACTGATTGAGACTGAATTTTGAAGACTAATTGTTTCATAGTGCCTTTTTTGCTTTAGTAAGTAACTTGCAGAAGTAAGAAATTTTATTTTTGATTAGGAAATAAGTCTATTTGTTTATTTAATAACACTTAAGAAGTTAATCTTTTAAAGAATGTAATTTTGTCGTAACTTTTGCCAAATGTCCTAATAAATGTTGATTAATACTTAAATCGAGTTTAATTTTAGTCTAAAGCAATAAGAAGAAGATTTTTATTATAATCATATACAAAAAAATATATAATAATAATTAAGTTCATACTTATGACCTTAATTGCGTAGACGTCTATAAAACGTCACGTCACCATTTATGAGTCATCCAAACCACGTCAATACCTAAAGGTTAAATAAAAATTGGTTTAGAATCGTAATGTTTCACAGTTTGGCAATAATGTCGGAAAAATCGAGAAAAATTGATGGAGTGATGAAAAAATTATTTCAGTACTCGCCACACAAAGTAGGACTGGCCTTAGATGCTATAAGAAATGGCATGAAAGTGGCAACTGCCAGTAAAAACTTCAATGTGCCGCGAACCACTTTGCGCCATAAACTCTCTGGCAATATGCACCCGAAACATCTGGGCATGTAGGTCCTCAAGCAGTTCTTGGCATGGAAATAGAAAATGAACTGGTTGCCTGGATCAAAGCCAGCTCTCGTGCCGGATTTCCGATCAACAAAGATGGCCTTTTGGACTCTGTCAAGAAAATTGTGATAAAAGGAAATTTAAAGACACCATTTATAAATAACCGGCCTTCAAGATCATGGTTTGATGCATTCATGGCTAGACATCCTGATCTTAACCAAAAACATGCCGAATATATAAATAAAGCACGTGCGTTGATAACTGAACAGCGAATAAGGAGCTGGTTCAAAGAAGTTACTGAACTAATAGGTGAAGAAAACATGAACGTTTTAGAAGATCCCTCTCGAGTGTGGAATTGTGATGAAACTTCTTTCTTTCTTGCACCAAAAGGAGGTCTTGTATTGGCTGAAAAAGGGCAGCATGTATACGACACATCTAAGAACAGTGACAAAGAGAACGTAACAACCCTGTTTACTGTGAATGCCCTTGGTGACTATGCACCTTCCTTAACAGTTTACAAATACAAAAAACTGAGTAGTGAAGTTGTTCAAAATGCACCAGCTGGATGGGGAATAGGTAAGACTGATAAAGGATGGATGACAGGAGAAGCTTTTTACGAATACGTTGGAAACGTTTTCATTCCTTATCTTAAAGATAAAGGAACAACATTTCCCATTGTATTATTTCTAGACGGACACAAATCACATCTTACAATGCATCTCAGCACATTGTGCCGTGAAAATGGAATAATTGTTGTTGCTCTGGTTCCGAATACCATCCACATAATGCAACCTTTAACGTGGCGGTTTTCTTCCCCTTGAAACAAAATTGGCGTAAGCTTGTGAAGAAGTGCCGCATTGAAAACGATGGTAAGTAAATCACTAAATTCAACCTTCCTGCAGCTCTTAACGGCTTGCTAGTTAATGATGCATCGTTTTCAAGCAACGTCAAAGCCGGATTCCGAACTTGTGGTCTATACCCGTTTAGCCCTGACTCAGTCAACTATAAAAGGATTGTGAAAACACCCAGGGACACAAGTAAATCTCCCCAGGTCGTCAGTCAGCCTACTGTTTGTGAGTCGAGCTATCTTGATTATCTCGAAAGCAAAATAGATGAAAACTTACTGGAAGATTTTAACATTACATTTGATTCGGGTAATGAATGGGAAGGAAAAAGAGAGGCAGCGATGCTTTATGAAACTTGGCTGGCCTTCAAAAATGATACAAGTGTGAAAACACTAGAATCAAATCAAATAGTAACATCAAAAGTATGTGAAGTTCTTTGCGCGCCTCCTTTACTGCTGGATCGCTGCAATGAAAATGAAGCTCCCGGTTCGTGTACATCTCCCTCCATTCTTGACAAATGTAATAAAGAGGACATTTTGAGATAAACCGATGAGGAAGTAACTGAAAATGACGATAAACAACAGAGGAACCAAACTGAAAATGTTAAGGAAAACATTCTTCGGCCAAGTAATATTAATAATATTGCTAGTACAAGTATGAATACGCCTGACAAAACAAGCAATATAGTGAGAGAATGTGTACTATGGCCCGAAAAGGTGATGCCAAAAAATAAAAAATCTACAAAATACATTCCATCCGTACTTATTCAGACAAATGGATGCAAATTATGCAGGAGCCAAAAAAATCCAAGACACAAAAGACAAATATTGACACTTTAAATACCGACGCAACTACATCAAAGATGGAAAAAAATAACGAATTGAAGACCAGAAAGAGAAAAAGATAGCGTAAGTTCTGCATCTACTACATCAGAAGAACATATAGAAGAAATTGCACTCGACTCTGACACTGACTGGGACGACTGGGCTCCTGAGCCAGCTCTGACAACTTTCGATGGACTAGAAAGAAGACCTGTAGTCGGAGACTACGTACTTGTAGAGTTCAAGCAACAAAAAAACACAATTTATTATGTTGAAAAAATCTTGGACACTGAAGACGAGCCAAAAAATTTTGAAATAAGTTACCTGAGGAAACGAGGAAATAGGTTTGGTCAACGATTCACCTTACCTCTTGAACCAGATTTAAAATTGGTTTCTATAGCAGACATTAAAATGGTTCTACCGCCACCAATTTTCGCAGGCGGCACACAAAGACAGAAATTGAGTGTCAGTTTTGAAATTGACCTGTCAAATTTTAACGTTCGTTAAAGTTTATGGTTAAATTTATTACTTTTTTATCGGTAGGTACGTGGAAGATAAATAGTAAAATAAAGTTGCTTTATAAGAAATAAAATTGTTTTATTTAAAAAAACTTCAATGTGGCCAAAATCGGCACATTCATATGGCCACAGATGGATATCATCTGGCCAAAAGTGGGTCAAAGGGACCTTATCAAAATTTTCATTTCATAAAAATTATAGCATATAACATTTTACACTAACAAAGCTTTTTTCAGTTAAAATACAATATTTTTGTAGATTTGCCATAGTAATAACGTGACAATCACTAGAAAATCTAAGACCAAAAATGTTCAAAGTTTTCGAACCCCTTAAAGTGGCCAAAACCGGGTCACCTGCCCTACGTAAAATCACTGTGCCTATTCCGATCTGTGGTAATAATACATATTTGTATATGTCAATAAAACACGTTTTTTTAACCTAAGTTTCTTATATTAATTTCTTATATTTCTTATATTAATTATCTTACATTTAATCTGTTTTCAATTCGTGTATCTTGCCAAGAGACGGCTCCAACTGTATTAAAGTATCTGCAAAATTCTTCTCTAATAAAGAAACTTTTATTTAAATACGTCATTTCAGTTGATTCTAATGGCGTCAACTGATTGTTTGCCACTTGTCTTAAGTTCCTGTCTGTTAAAACATTGAAATACCTATCTATTCGTTTTTCGATAAAGTAGTTATGTAGGACACAAGTTGCTTTAATGATTTTATCAACCATATCAATCTTACATTCTAATGGTCTCTTGTATACTCTCCAACGAGATGATAGCACACCAAATGCGTTTTCTACAATCCTACGTGCTCTACAAAGTCTGTAGTTAAAAATTCTACGACTCTTTGACAGCATATCTTTAAGATATACGCGCATTAAATTCGGCATAAAAACGTAAGGCATATTTAGTCCGCCAGAAGTCAAGGGCTCCTCTTCAGGCAATCGTAATTGACCATATGTAATCTTTTTCCAAATTCGCTTTGCGAAAAAATTCCACCGTCGCTGAATCGTCCCTTGGATCCCACATCTATAATTGTAAATATTCGCCTTGCGTCGGCTACTGCGAGTAGCACTATTGAAAAAGCTTTTTTGTAATTAAAATAATCAGATCCAAAATTAGGTGGGGCCTTCAAAGTCACATGCTTCCCATCGATCGCGCCGCAACAATGATCGAATTGACACATTTCTTTAAAGTCGGTTGCGATATTTTTACATGTTTCTTGCGTTGGCTCTGATAAAACTTTGGGCTGAAGGTACTTCCATAAAGCATCGCATACTTCTGTTATAATATTAGCCACAGTAGATTCTCCAATTCTGTAACTGAAGGCTATATTCCTGAATGAATCTCCAGTTGACAAGTACCTGTAACATAAACCATTCTATTTACTTTTGTTGCAGTTAAAGAAGCAAAAACTTTATGGAAGAAGCTTAGGGATGGTCATCGTCAAACCACGGGTACTAGAAAGAAAACAACTTCAGGTCAAGCGTCAAATAACACCCCAAAATGGAAATATGAAGACCAGATGTCATTTTTGCTTCCTAATATGAGAAATAGACCTGTATATACAAATATACTCACAAACACAATGAATGAAGGTAGTGAAGCAAGTAATGACTCGGAACTACTTAATGCATCAACCAGTGGAGAACAGCTAACTGCTTCTGTCATTGGCAATGAAAATTCTCAGCCTCGAAAAAGAAATAACAAATCTATTGTAAACATATTAGAACAGGACGTAAAGAGAAGAGAAAAAAGAGCAGTTGAGAGAGATATGTTGAGGAAACAAATCCTGGAGAGTAATTATAATAATGTATCATCGAGCAACAAAAGCATGGAAAAGTTTTTCATGAGCATGTGTGATGCCACATGTGAGCTACCTGAGCATCTTCAAATGAGGATTCAGAGACAACTATTCAATATAGTAATAGAAGCTCGAGAGTAACATTTTATGCAAACACCAAGTTACCCGAGTCCAGGACATGCTACTAATTACAATATGTGGCCGGCCAGCTCTCTGAATTTGCCGATGCGTGCTGTTAGCCCCTATTCATTGCGCTCGAACTCAGCAAGCTCTGATTGTTTAAATTCGCCTGTACATTATTCATTACAAAGTCCACCGACGGCATCCAGTACTCCAATGATGCCACCAAACACTAATGATACGGAATTGATTCGTCAGTTTTCACAACAAAACACAGATATGTCTACCGACGCACATTCCTCTGGACATCATGTTTATTCAGTACAAATTCCATCACCGGAATCTAATTCTTTAATGACACCGCAGAACACAACTGACATTTCTACTCATGAAGACATCCGTTCCTATCTTGTGAACTTTGAGTTGACAAAATATAATCAATAGTGTAATGATTACAATAAGTACTTTACAGTCATTGGAATAAGCGATTAAAAATTTAATGATTATTTTATACTTTCATTTCATTCTTACCTTAAACACACAGCAACTCGTTCTTCGGAAGATTTACTTTTTCGCATGTGGGTATTATTTTTCTTAATATCTTCTTTAATTAGATCATGAAGTTCGGAAAAGGTTGATCTTGACTCCCGGAAATAATCACAAAACTTTCCGTCAGATAATTAATCAAATATTTTAAACTCTCCGGAAATTTCCTTATACTTTATGTGACTAGGTAGAGTACCAAGGCCGAAAGTGAGGACTTGGATTATTCACCAGAGAGTTGATCACCAGTTTAATTCATTACGAAAAAAGCTATTGATTTTTAAATTTATAGACCATAGATTCTATTGTAACACCCAATAAATTACCCATTAAAACCGAATTAAAATTCACAATAAATAGCATTTTTCTTAAGAACATTACTAACTATCCGCACAAAGTTATGAGACACCAAAGACGTTCAAGTTCCTCCGTATTTTCCAAAGTAGGATAGAAGAAGACCATTCAGCATCCGAAATGGTAGCTTTCGATTGATGAATGGTCTTCGATAGTTCAGAAAATGGCCACAGGAAGCCATCCCGGACCGTGCAGACATACCGGACACCCTGAGGCCAATTGAAAATAGTACTATAAATTATAGACTTTTTAGTGTACAAATACTTTATTAATAAATGATTTAAAACCATGTCTTGTGTAACTTAATGCCATTAAACAAGTTTGAACATTAAAAACATCTATCGATTAACCAATAACAGACTACCAGTACTGAGTCGAGAGCGCTTGGAAATTAGTAAAATTAAGTTGCCGACTGAGACGAATGTATTCTTCGACGTTCTGAATGCTCCCACGAAATTTGCAGACTCCATCACCGAACTTGAAGCACAGAACCTCGGCTGGGAACGAAGGTCTACCTGGTATTGTTCTTCTTTGACAACAGGGTTTGCCTGACGTTGAACACTAAAATACAAAAAGAAAGTTGGAACAACCATCACGAAAGACCACAAATGAAAGACTGCTGAAGGCATAAACTTAAGCTTACGTCATTCCACTCTTCAATGCAGTCCGGGTCGTCCAATTCATCGTCTGAGATTTCACCTGAACCATCCAAGTCAATCTCATCCGCCGCTGTCGTTGCTAGCATTACCATAGCTCCCCAAATACAGATAATTTGCACTGTCTTAGATGGCTCCATGGTTCACTGTACTACGAGGGTAACGTTTGGGAACAAACTGAACCCGCTAACTGAAACCATCCCTTATATAGTTGGCCAACGATGTAATAAACCGGCCCACCCTCGTCGAGTCGTAAAACCCGCCTATTCATTAATGAAATGTCAAGGTTGCTTTCGAAACATATCAATCAGTGTAATGAGAACAAATTTTAGGGGAATGAAGCAAATTAATAAAACAAATTAAGTCAAATAGAATTTCAGTTTATTTTCAATAGAAGGCACAGAATATCAAATACTTATCTTTAACACACAAAATAATTATGATTATTTGATTAGAATCCCAGACCTCTAAGTGATGTGTTTGAAATAGTAACAAAGCACATCACTTAGAGGTCCGAGACTTCCGACCAAATTGTTTGCTCGTGAATGGTAGGCAGATGACAAATTCGTTTCACCCGCTGTTCACCTCGATTATCATTTTTTGCGGGCAGGTGTACGCAACTGGAATAGAACTCAAATACTTGTTCTTCAGTTCCTGGAAGTTGGTGCCGTTCAGCTGCTTGACCAACTTGCTGTACTCTTCGAAGTTGTCGATGCTTTTGTTCACTTGGCACCCGCCCTTTCCGAACTTGAAGCACGTAGTTGGCACCGTGTTGAGTCGCATGAAGGTTTTCTGGTAGATCAGCGTGCAGCAGGGAACCTTTGATTTCATGCACTGGAAGATAGAAAAGAAATATTACACATACTCTAGACGATCAAACATCTCGAATCTGTTAGTAGATACACTTACTGGCTGTCCCAACAGCAGACAATCGACTTGTTTTAGCGCATTCATAAGTTGTGGAGCTTTGATGATGTATCGTGGCGTTCCGGGCACTACCATGATGATCGTAATAGAAATGAGGATGACTTTGATGATTGCAACCATCTTCCCGAATTTCTTCTGTAAAAAATGATAGCAATTAACACAGGGAATAGTTCTACTACTTCTAATAATCACAAGTAACAAGGAGGTACAAATTGTTCACTTACGTCCGATGCAAGAGCGAATATCAGTTAGCAGACGTCGCAGTAAAAGTAACTACAGAGCAAATGACATTTGAAAGATTAGTATAGTGACAAGAATTTGAATCTAGCTTTATAGTTCGTACATAGAAACAAGTAAAAATGGTGTTCGAAATAAAAAACGCTTTGATAATAGCACAATAGTTTATTCTATACTGGAAAAATGATCTACAAATAACTTTTTGCATTAACTATTCTTTCTGCATTTTATCATCTCGTTCCGCATGGAATGTTTTAAGGTTTCAGCACTCATTTGACGTGAGTTGCGCTGGTACTCATGTATTCGGATGAAATTGACGATAGTCGTAACTGCCTCAGGGTCTAACCGACAATGTGGACTACCTCTGTGCGTCCCTCGGTGCAGACACGTTTTCAAGGCAAAATCAGTAAAAATATGTTTAGCCAGCTGACGTGCCAATGTAGAATATGTCTTTGAATACGTCAAACATTTCTCGAATTCTGCCTCTTCAATATACACTCCAGTATTGGGCAGGAGTTCGACTAGTCCTGGTAAGAACTCCCAATGCTTTAGCGTCCATTTTTCGTTGGTTTGTTGGTTCTTAGTAGCTTTGTACAAATTGTTGCCTTGTAATAGATCCAGTGAAGTTCTTAATGCTACGGATGTTAGAAATGGATCTGAGTCGACGTTTTGATCAATTTTACGCTTCAAGACTTTTGATTGTGGATCATTATGACTCAGTTCTCCATGAATCCGCATTTCGAACTCCGACCTATTGCTTCCATTCATTCAGTGGCTTAACGACGAATTAGTTGATGTCGAGCTCTGAGGACTTTCGACTTCTATGGGTATGGAGAACTTGTCAGCACTGTCCTTGCGATTATTGATGTAATATATCGCTCTGTCGTAAGAACCTGCAACGAATACGTCATTGTAATCCAAGGGTCAGTCTTAAAGATACACAAACTTCCGCTCAATTTCGTGGATGATTGGATTTAATACTATAAAGACCTAAACAACGAACCATTGATAAGGCTCCAGAAATCTATGGATTGACTGACATCTAGGGAACTCACCTGTAGTGTATATAATTTCTGCTAAGAACGAAAACCAGTATATACAGGGACTTTCGTAGTTCTTGACCCGTTCTCTAGTGACTTCCTTTCGCTCTTCAGTATACGCCAGTATAACTATTGGCCACCCATCCTGACATTTGATCCAGGATGATGGTACACAATGGAGACCAGTCAGTAAATTTTCATGCGTATCATGAAATTTTACCACGCGATAAATGCGCTGTTTTGAGTTCATCTGGAAAAATTGAGTAAACCATCAAAACATTATCTAATGAAGCAAACACCTATAACTTATATTAACTATTATAGCAGATTCATTTCTAGTTACAGAACTACGATAATAACGCAATTTAATTGGATACGATTCGCGTCGAAACACGTCTGGACAGAGAGCCGATAAGCTATACAATGAGCAATGTATTTTGGGCAAATTTATATAATTAGTGAGTCGTTGTTCTCCATACGATTGATAAGCATAAGCTTATCATCGTCAGTGCGGTTTGATCCCGTGACTATTTATCCCGTGATTTTATTTATTTATTGCTTTATAAGAGTACATTAACTTCCTTATAGCAGGATACTAAATATGGTAATGCGATTCTATTTGTTAGAAAAGTGACATGAGGCTCTTGTAAGATGTAAATCATTTACATTTGAATAACTCTTTGAAAGGAGTCATTATTGATAACCTTTGACATGTCGGCTCCGTAAAAAATGAACAGGAATAAAGAATCGTTTTTTTATAAGTATTTCGAATAATGGATTAGTTATCGGGTAGGTGATAGCAGGAATATGATTACGATATGGTATATAAGAACTGTTCGGGAACTCCTAAGGGTATTACCTTTCAGGATTTGGGATAGAGTGGTTGTACTTTAAAACATACATTGACGAGAATTTTTACGGTTGGAAAGTCAGAATGAAGTTGATTAAATGTTTGATCTTGACGTTGATAGTAGTGATTTGTAAAGCAGGAATTATAAGGGAATCAACTTCATATTCCGCGAGGTAAGTACTTTTAGAGTGTTAAATGATTCTAACCAGGTTTTGCTGCTGTTTGTTGCAAGCTTTCTTATTGAGTATCGAATAACACTGTGTCCAATTTACAGGCCAAGGATTGCAGAAAACAGTTTAATAGGAGGTTCCTCGGGTAGAGTGAATCCTAGTGCAAACAACTCCGGAAAAACCCGAGCTGTACGTCCGCAAAGACCTAATGTGACCCCAATCCGACCTGGGTATCCCGCAAGATCTGACTCGTGGAGATCTCAAGCTCCAGAAACTACATTCTGGCGAGAATCTCAATCATCTCAACCCCAGCGAGAACTGATATTCGTTTCGCGACCCAACATGAGGTAGTTATCTAGTTCTTAGAATATTTTTAGTTTCTCTAGAAATGAAATTATTGATGGACACCCTGATTATTTACAGGGAAAGGTCTGGAGCTGCAGGATCTAACCAGGGGCGTAGCTACCGCCGTATCTGCCGTATCAATTATACGGGGCCCCCGGGCCATAGAGGCCCCCGAACGTGTGTAAACAAAAATTCGTTTTCCATTATTTCAGTTAAACTTTCCCTATTTCCCGAAAAAAATAATTATTTTATAGAGAATTTCAGACCAGGGTTGGGGGCCCCCTCCGCAAAAAAGGCAATTGAAATCAAGTGATACAATCCGTTTTCATTGACCTTTCGTTAAAGAGATATTTATTATTTTTATTGAAAAAAAAAACAAGACAACGTAGTGCCCTTCACGCGCACTCATTTATTACTTCATTGAACTTTGTGTAAAATGTGCGCCTATCAGATGGCAAAAATGACAACAATTTTGATTTTCATATTTTCAGCACTATCGGTAGCACCAAAGGCTTAAGAAACTCCTTACTCCGTTCTTTCCTAAACGGGTCACATGAACATGGTTCATAATAATCTTGGCCGTGTGGGCCAACACATAATGGTCTTGGCTCACACGCAATCAATCTTTGAATTTGTCTGTTTTCAAGTTAATAATGGAACGTTTTAATAGCCAAAATATCAAGAAATTTCGAGTTTTTACGCTCGCTCATTAACTGTTCGCGAAGTTGATTTTATTATACAATCTCATCTAAAATTTCGAGATATCCCGGCGCTATCGTCATATTGCTGATATTACTGTATTTTTTATTAAAATCGCGCAAGGTTTTAATGGATAAATTACAAAAATTTCGAGCTCGCTGCGCTCGCTTATTCAATGATATAAGTTATAATCGCGTAAGGTATTAATATAGCCAAGCCAAAGGCAATCAATATCAAAAATTCCTAGCCCTACCTAGCCTCGCGAACCTGACTGTTAAGAGTCTATTGTCACACAAATGTAGAGCTGGCTATGCTAGTCCATTTATTGACTTAAGCTAAGACTTGGATTTAAGTTACTCATTAGTACCCCCCCGTAGTTGAGGGTATCTGCCAGGGGGCCCCTACACAACTATTGATACGAGGCCCCCGAAGGGCACGCTACGCCACTGGATCTAACTCAAGAAGACGTCACTCCAGGAGAAGGCATCACCATGGAAATAACTCTGAGAGAACCCAAGCTCCAAGAGTACAAACACCAACTGAACTTCCAATTCGACCAGAATTTACAACTGAATACTCAGCTTTATCCAGATATCGCAATCCCGAAGCTTTTGCCAGGAGTGGCCTTCAATCATCTAGTTCTCAGCAAAAACAGACATTCGTTTCTCCACCACGACACATAAGGTAGATATTTTATTGATTGCATGATTCCATTCTTTTTCTAGAAATGAAATTAGATCAATAAATTTTACTATTTTACAGAACAAAACTACATACTACAAAGACTGACCTAAGGAGAAATTACTATGATAGAATGAAATCACAAGGAACTAACTTTGTAACAACCCAAGCTGCGAGAGTACAGAAACCAACTGAACTTTCAATTCGACCAGCATTTACTAGAAGACCTTCAGCTTTATCCAGATATTGCAATCCCGAAGCTTTTGCCAGGAGTGGCCTTTCCTTACCCTTATCGTGTGGCCTTCAATCATCTAGTTCTCAGCAAAAACAGACATTCGTTTCTCCACCACGACATATAAGGTAGATATTTTGTTGATTGCATGATTCTATTCCTTTTCTAGAAATGAAATCAGATCAATAAATTTTACTATTTTACAGAACAAAACTACATACTACAAAGACTGACCTAAGGAAAAATTACTATGATAGAATGAAATCACAAGGAACTAACTTTGCAACAACCCAAGCTGCGAGAGTACAGAAACCAACTGAACTTCCAATTCGACCAGCATTTACTAGAAGACCTTCAGCTTTATCGAGATATCGCAATCCAAAAGCTTTTGCCAGAAATAGCCTTCAATCTCCATCTGCTATGACACGAATTATCGCGAAATAACCTGTCCGAATCAGCGGAAAAGTGATTTGGAAAAGAATATGACTCTCGTTAGTATCTGTATACTGTATTTCTATCAAAGTATTGTTTAAGTATTATCTAGTGTTATTCAAGTAATTGTATTGTTTGCGGTAATTAGTTATAAGTGTCAGTACAGGCTTAATTGTTCCACATTAGTATTATAATTAATAAAGTGCATTTTTTCTTTTTACCCGTATTGTTTTAATTCTGACGGCGCACAATGGAAAATCTTATACAGAATCTGATTATCCTATTTATTAAACATTTTTAATCAACTTCGAATATCTGTAACTATTAACTATAGCATGAATAAACATAAGCTTATCTTAATGAGTAATGTTCATTCTAATATCCTAATTAGCGAGCAGTATAGTTTTTCGTGAAATCGATAAGCATAAAATAACTTATATTTTACTCAGTAATTGGATAACCTCTAACCTTTGAACGACTAACGAAGCCAGATAAGGTTTGCCTGCGTTCATTATGAATCATGGTCAGTAACTTGTTATTGAAATGAAGAACTACTTATTGTGACATGTCAGATTGTTTCAAACTATAACTGAAATAATTTAAGTCTGGAACAATCAGCTGCTGGGAAAAAAATTCATTTGACATTAACAATAACTGGTTCTTAGGCATACCCGGAATAAAATACAACTGTCATTAAGTCGTATTGCATCAAACTACATGTTAGGACAAAAATGTGTCACCCGAACTGAGTTCTTATGAGTCACTTTATCCTCGTATATACTTGCAACGCTCCACCCCTATCAACCGTTGCCTAGCAACACTCCGCCCTCCAGTGACCGTTGCCTAGCAACACTCCGCCCTCCAGTGACCGTTGCCTGGCAACGCTCCGCCCTCCAGTGACCGTTGCCCAGCAACGCCCCGCTCCCTAGCAACCGTTGATTAACAACTCCCCACCTCCTAGTAATCGCTGCCTAGCAGCAGAACTTTACATACCAACCCAACTTTCCATTTTAGATTTCTCGGTATAACTAGAAATAAACAACGATATTCATAGAAAGTGTGCGTTTATTATCAAACGATATAAAAATATCCTTAGAACAAGATCTTAATAATATAGCACAATCTATTCCACACTAAATTACCAAAAAACGTCCTTACATTCTACCAATACTTGTCTTGTAGCATCATAACCATGAAATAAATTATTTTTTTCGGTACATCAGCATCTCGTATCGCATAGCGCTTTCGATCGTAGGAATATTGACTCTCCGCGAATTTTGCTCCCATTCATATTTTTTGACGAAATTGACAATCGCCTTAACCGCATCAACATTTAACTGGTTTTCTCGATTTCCCTTTCGGGGCCCGATGTAAATGCACTTTTTCAAGGCAGACTCGGTAAATATATTTGCAGTGAGTCGTCTTGTCAATGAAGAACATGTCTTTGAAGATTTCAAACAATTTTTGAGTTCTGTCTCTTCAATGTAGGCACCAGTATTTGGCATAAGCTCGACAAGTCCGTGTGTGCATTCCTTATGCTTCAGCGTCCATTTTTCATCGGTTTGAGATAAATTGCTAACATCTGCTAACAGATTGTTGTCTTGTAGTAAATCCCGAAGAGCGCTTGATGTTGTCACATTTTCACTTCTCCTAAAAGCCATGAACGGTTGATCCAAATGATCGTCTACTTTGAATTCATAGATACCTCTCTGATCTATTTCAAAATTCGATATTTCAAGTTTCTAAGTTCTAATGTCATCTATCATATTCACTATCAATGACTGAGGGCCTGAATTCAATTGTCTGTTGATTTCTTCGTCAAACTTCATCAAAAAAGCACTTTCCTCTTCTCCAGAGCTAACCGACGAATTTGGAACTGAGCACTGAAGACTCCCAATTTCCATGAAGACTTCAGCACTGTGCTTTTTTGCATTCTCGCTTGCATCGATGTAATTCATCACGTTGTGAAAATCTGCAACAGATACGTCATTGTGATCCAAGAGTTCAACCTTAAAGATACTCATACTACACCTTTTGCTCAAGCTTCCGCTGAATTTCATTGAAGATATTATCTAATACTCTTATGACCTAAATAATGAACCATTGACAACACTTCATAAATTAAGAGATTGAAAAACAGATCTAGATCTCACCTGAGCTGTAAATGATTTCTGCAAAGAACAAAGTCCAGTTCTCGTTAGGACTTTGGTAGATTTCCACCCGTTTTCTAGTGATTTCATGTGGCTCATCAGGATACACCATCAGCACTGTTGCCGAGTCATTATCATGCCATTTGATCCAACATGCTGGTGCACAATAGAGGCTACCAAGTGGCTTGTTCTCCGCTTCATAAAATTTTATCACGTGATAAATCCTCTGTCTTGGGTTTATCTGAAGGAATTGAGTATAAACATCAAAACTTAATCTAGTAAAGCAAATGCATATAAACGAATTTAACAATTGTAAAAGGAAACTTACCTCAAACGTACTGTAATCCATTCTCAAGTTCTAAACTGCCCCGATCCTTTCAATAAAAATCGGAAATTTCGTAAAATATGGTATCGCTCTGAAACCGGTCCTGGTCGGAAGCAGGCGAATTTCATTATGAATAATCATTATTTGGAGCAATATATATATATCCGAATTAATGAGCCATTTTTCCCCATAGGATCGATAGGTATAACTGTAATCGTAACTGTGAATTTTCCCTCATTACTTATAACTCAGCTACTGTGGGCTCAAATATGTATTTATAAATTAAAGGAATGCGTGTTAGGAAAATTGTTCCTTTAACTGCCCTCTTTAAACTATCTAGAACACCCCAAGAAAATTCTTCTTATTATTGCACGCCTCATAAGCGGAGCGTTGAGGTTGTGCTCTACTCTCGCTTTACAAAAATCTAGTGATTTTTTGAACTAAAAGTGTCTCTATTAAGGAAAATCACTAGTTTCAATACTTATGACATATTTAAAAGACCTTTTGCTTTTTAAATTAATAAAAACAATGTTTAACAAAATTATTCCGTAGTTGTCCGTTTGTCTGCATGTAGCCAAAACCGAAAAAATTAACTGATGTTTGATTCACTTTACTGATGATACTGATATGGTGTTCCATAGAATCAATTTTATGAATTAAACATTTTTAATCGGTTGCGAACATCTGTGACTATTAACTATGGCATTAATAAGTCCTAACGTAATCATAAGATCACCTCATTTGAACGTGTTGTGATCTAATTTTGAATATGTCGGCACATTAAACTTGTCAATTAATGAATTACGATGTCACCATACAGTAGCAAACTAAGTTATACAACGAATAATGTTCGGCGTGGGCAATGTATGGAATTTTTGAATTATGACCCTTATGGATCATTAAGCAGTTAAAAAGAAATGAATATTAATCGCTTACGAGGAATAATATTGAAAACAAATAAGTCGTTAAATAAGAGATCGTAGCCATCTGATAAGAATATTATATAAAACAACTTTTAAGGAGGCTTAAGGAATTAAAGTCATTAGGAGTTGGAGCAAAGTGGTTGTCAGTTAAGACCAACATTGAGTTAATTTATTTCGTATTAAGTAAAAATGAATTCAAGTAAGTGTTTATTGATATGTTTGATCTTGACGTTAATAGTAGCGATTTGTGAAGCAGAAATTATAAGGGAGTCAACTTCATATTCTGCGAGGTAAGTACTTTTAGAGTGTTAAATGAGTCTAACCAGGTTTTGCTGCTGTTTGTTGCAAGCTTTCTTATTGAGTATCCAATAACACTGTGTCCAATTTACAGGCCAAGGATTGCAGAAAACAGTTTGATAGAAGGTTCCTCGGGTAGAGTGAATCCTAGTGCATACAACTCCGGAAAAACCCGAGCTGTGCGTCCGCAAAGACCTAATGTGACCCCAATCCGACCTGGGTATCCCGCAAGATCTGACTCGTGGAGATCTCAAGCTCCAGGAACTACATTCTGGCGAGAATCTCAATCATCTCAACCCCAGCGAGAACTGATATTCGTTTCGCGACCCAACATGAGGTAGTTATCTAGTTCTTAGAATATTTTTAGTTTTTCTAGAAATGAAATTAATGATGGACACCCTGATTATTTACAGGGAAAGGTCTGGAGCTGCAGGATCTAACTCAACAAGACGTCACTCCAGGAGAAGGCATCACCATGGAAATAACTCTGAGAGAATTAAAATTTTCATCTAAATGCATTTTTTCCATAAAAGTCTAAGCAATACTCATCCCTATTACCTTTGGAATTATCTGCTGTATTTGTACAAATAAAATAATGCGCATGGTCTATTTATAATGGCCCAATATAACGCTAAATCTACAATTTTTCAATCTCCAATTCGTATCAGTTTGATAAAAGTCTTTCGAAAGAATATTTTTACTTCTCTGTGACAAAAGTAAAAATCATTGATATGAGTCCGAGATGACGTCAACTCGCTCGACACCCACGCAATAATGTGGTTTTGCGTCGAGTGATAAGGCGAAGTACGGCTCATAGTTTCCGTTCACTCATAAGGGGACATTATAATTAATAAGGAAAATGAAATTTAATTGGTTTTACAAATACATGAATGCCTAATGAATTTGTATGTAATGCGGTACTTCATAGATATATTATTAACATATGATGAAATTTTCATGCGAAAAAGTCCCATATACTGAAATTTATGTGTGCAGGAAAGAGATAGATATATTTTGTTCAATGAAACTCTTAGCATTTTGGAAAATTTTCGATATTTTTGGCCCATTCTCAGGTGATGATTTTCAAATTTAAATTTGTTGTTACATCTGCTTACACAGATATTAGTGGTGTTGATTAATTTATAACCTGAGTAGCATTTTTGACAACATACCTAGTTTCCAGGAGTAAGTGACCTCACTCGCTTTGCATGAAAACGGTAGGTACGAAATTTTGATAACCCATGACCATGAAAATGAAACAAACAACTTTAGCCATTGAAATTGTATATTTATTAAAACAAAAACTGATACCATTATACATTCCAGTTTGAAATTATCATTCTGAGCCGGCATTCATTATAGACAGTGGTTGTGCCACAGCTTTGTGCATGGCGTCACTAATTTTTTTGGAAACAGGATCGACATTAGCAGGATTTTTGCAGAGTAAATTTACGTAATTCTTGATTTCCAAACGATAATATTTGTCACGAGTTTTGAACTGCGCTTGCAGATTCTTATAGTGCATGTTGCAACTGAAAGCTTTCCGTAGTAGGCTACGATGTTCCTTAGGAAAAGATTTGATTGAATGAAGAATACTTGAAACGAATGGTTGAATTATGTTGATCTTTTCCGTTAATGTAAGCCTTTTGGTAACGAACAATCTACTGGAAAACGGTTCGCTGCTGACGAGATTTTGGGTGCACCTAATAGACGTTGAGGCAGGGGTGACACATTTTTGTCCTAAAATGTAGTTTGATGCAATACGACTTGTCTGGAACAATCAGCTACTGGGAATAAAATTCATTTGACATTAACAATAACTGGTTCTTAGGCATACCCGGAATAAAATACAACTGTCATTAAGTCGTATTGCATCAAACTACATTTTAGGACCAAAATGTGTCACCCGATTTCCACTTTAGAACTTGAATTTCACTAAACAACGTGTGCTCCTGAACTACAAGTAGAAGAACATGTCGAGACAAACAGGATATTTGCCTTTTATAGATGCCCAAGGAAGCGTCTGCATGCATAAGTAAAATTCCAGACGAACCATTCGCATGAAAAATTTTTGCTCATCAACATTCGAAATACATTAATACAAAACACGCGTAAGATTGCTATGGCCTTCCATAGAATGAAAAACAAAATATTTGAAGATACTTTCATGGTATCGTTTGTACAACATTTTGCAACATTGATGTGACTTGGCTGCATCTTGCTGGAAACCGTTTTTGTGCATATTCAGCAAATCGTTCATAGACAAATCGGATCCCATCGTCAAGATCATCTACAATTGACCAAACATATCAAATTAGAAGGTGTCAGAAAATGCATTTCGAAGGTCATTGAAGAAAAACCGACTAACCTGTTCCATACTCCACCGTCGCTGAGTAGACCTCTGAGAACTTTTTTCGAAAAGTGCGACGTAACACTATGTTTCGCCGCGGGATAGCAACAAACACATTTCTCCCATACCGGGACACGATTCACGATCTATGGATGCAATGATAAGAGAAATGACCAAATTTTCTAGGCCATTTTACAAATTTTACTACTAAAAAAATGCTATCAGCTGTTTGTGACATGTCTAATAACGTCTTTGTGTATTGGAAATCACAGAGATTATAAAACGAAAACACAGTCATTTGCTGTCACGAATAGAAATGCATCAGAGCAACGAACTCGTATAAAATTAGTCTGACCTTAACACTCTATTCTTATCAAGGTGACTGCCGGTGAATGCTCGAATTAATTTTATAAGAAAAAAGTATCTTTGATTCAATATCATACTGCTCATATCTACAGCCATAATTTCGGAGGACACTTTCCTTAAGCTGCGTACCATGTCCCTAACTGATGAGTTATTGTGCCATGTATGGCAATCTTAATTAAGGAAACATTCAAAATTCCTTTGCAAAAGTTGACTATGACCAAATTAGTACAAAACAATAACGCAGTAGTAGGGTGACTCAGTCATTACAAACCATTGGTCTTATTAAACGGAAGGAAATGAATAACAATTAATATTTCATATATTTATTGGATATATCGACAGAGGAACATCAAAGTTTGCATGAGGATAGCCACAGCAATTTCAAATAGTTTTTTTGTAACCACCACATCTCCGTCTCTTTCTACTTTTTGTTGAAACAGTCCAAGATACTTGGTCGTCTCTTCATGTACAATTTTCAGATAGATATCGCGAAGCTCTGTGTACTTGCGTTTTTCCAGGGTTAACCGCTCGTTTTCGGTTTGATTTTGTTCAACCACTCTGATGTATTCCAACAGCTTTTCAACTATTGGTTTAATCACAATAAGCAGCGAAATGTCACTGATTTCCAAATCTTTGCGAGAAGTTCCCGGGACTGGTTGCAGTGATGGTGCAGATCGTTTCTTTCGTAGACGACGGGAATTCCGGTTAGAAGAACTCATTGCTGGTCGATCTGCGAAGAAAAGTAACGATCATGGAATCAGACTGTTTGATAACAAAATAACACGTCAAATTTGTAACAGGTTATTCAAAAACGCTTACCTCCAAAGATCTGGTTGAAATGTAGACTCGCCGGGTTGAAGAATGAGTAAAAGTTCTTCTCGATCGGCTTTTATATCATCACTATAAGGAAAAATTACTGAAATTCATGATAAAACTAGAATGGACTAGTTATTTTTGTAAGTTCAAGTTTAGGGTTATTCGCAACGATAATATTGATAACTTAGCGTTGAGCAAATGTGAGAATCGCTACTTTAATCGCCTGTTTCCTCGTTTCGTGAATCTTTTCATAGTGGCTTTACAAGTGCGTATTTAGATACTTATTCAGGCACTCAGTGCGATGTCACACATACTTCCGCAGAAGAAAAATTAGGCATTAGATTTGTTGCAAGTTAATTTTTATGCAAATTAAACGCCAAGTGTTTTCAAAGTTTCCACTTAGAGAACTGTCCTAGTGATCTTCAATCCACATCGTTCTGTTTTTGGCACATGTGGCAATACGCGCGTCAAAATCACAATCCGAATCATCTTCTGATGAACTATCTAGTAGATCTAATAATAAGTAACTCGACGGGTCCATAGTATTATAACATTAAAAAAAAGAACATCCTTTATAACACTTTAGCAGCTGGAGTGTGTCAATCGGGACGTATGCCAATGAAATGAAGGGAAAGATACATTACATTACCTGTTGTGTGTGTGATACATTAAGATAATTTAAAGCTATACATCCCGGGCTGTAATGTACATTAATATACATTATAGCTGCTGTGTGTGAAGGCTTTTACTAGTTTGAGACGTGTTTGTTATCGCCTGGTGATGGGGACGCCAAGGTGAAGGTTTAGTACCTAAATATATATAGGTGTACTGTAGGTATGTAAGTATAGAGATACCTAGATTACGAATAGGTATGTAAAATGCTTTGGATTCCATAGGTAAGTAAATATAAGGTTATAAACTTTTTATGGAATCATTGATTAAGTATACTTAACTTATAAGGGTGATGAGCATATTATTTTCAAACAGGATCAGGCAAATAATTCAATGTTAGTTAGTTAATAATTCCAAAATGAAGTAATACATTAAATGGAACATAAAAATAATTTGTTATTTACTTCTTCATTCCCTTAATTAAATGGGTTAAACAAGCTTGTAACCTTATTAATATTGGCAGGAGTTTGCATTATCTCCCGTCGGTAGAAAGGGCAAAAGTATAACCCGACCTCCAGTTACCACGAGACAATATCTCGTCGACTGGGACATTATCCGACCAATTCTTCGAGAGGTTATTGCTGTATGTGAAACTCCTTTAGGGTGACCCCTGGTAGTTATAAATTGACATGTAGATTTAGCGGTCCTGCGCCTGTCTATAGCAAGGTTCGTCCAAAACGTGGTTTGTCCAAAATACAGGGTCCAAATTTTTATTAACAGGAATTGTAAAAAAAATCCAGCTTGACTGTCTGTAGTTAGCGTTGTCGGTTTTCGAACCAAATATTTGCCATAACATTACGCTGTTATCTTGAATGAGGTGATCTGAATCAACGGCCAATAGCGTTAAAGCGTGGACACGTCTGCCAGAGCATAAAAGTGATAATGTAGCCGTATGTCTAGAGACAGAAAATATACTGTTTTCATCAGGTGCTTTTTCGCTTAAGCATGTACACACAATGTCAATGTCCCAAATTGGTTGCTTCCGAAGTATAGGTTTCATTAAGGCAATTGATTTCAGTATGTGTTTGATGAGAGTGTGGGAACTCAAGGACTCCGTACTTTCTGCATTACATAAAGTAGCCACTACAGACTACTGCAAAAGTATTGTGTAATAAGACAATTCGTGGTAAAAGTGTAATAAGGAGCTGTAAATTAAATACACAAGTAATACGAAACGAACGGCAGCGCCGTTAAAAATTTGAAATTTGAAATTCTAGAACGATTGACTATTTTCGTATTGAAAAAGAAAAAAATAATATGTAGGCACAGAAATGAAACAAAAACAGAATCCATGTGTCTTAAGTCATGAGGGAAGCATAGAAATGGCCGCCATTTTATATGTTTGCGTGATTTTAGGGTTGCCATATACATGATCCATTTTGCCCTCTTTATGTTTTATGTTAGCAATACTATTTTACAATATTAAATAAAAAAAATATTAATTTCACAGTGTAATTATTTATTTAAAAAATTGTAAGTAATGAAATGTTGATTGATAAGAGGAGTCTCCCCAACGCTCCATACAAATGAAGTTTGATCATATTTTTAATGTTGCGCTATCAAAATCAATGAAATTTTGTAGACGTGATCCAGAAACTAATATTGATGCTTGTGGTATAATAAATATATCAATTCAAAGTTACACGAGATTCAAGATTTCCATAGAAATATAAAAACCTGTGTACTTTGAAAATATGATCAAACTACGTTTGTATGGAGCGCGCTTGTGGGAAACTAGCCTTAAGGCTACACTACAATGCTCGTAAGTAGGTATAAAAATTTAAGGCGAGGACGGCACGGAATTAAAATCCGTTTTGCGCCGATAGATCATAGTGGAATGTGTTACTCATAGAATAACGTCTATTTATGAATTACGTATTTTGAACGCGGAGCGATCTGAAAATGCGAAAACGTACTAGTTTCGATAGATTTTTGTTAGATTATAATGAAGTTACCTGAATAAAAAATCTATTCGGTGATAGTAAACGTTAAATTGCAGATTGTAATCAAACAATCGATTAAACCTAATACCCTACCCTCTAAATACCCTAATCTTCTAGGGTATGTTGATGTTGATGTTATAACTTGATTGTGAAATCGTAATCGCAGGTAGAAAAGTGGAACAGGTGAGTTTTTATACATATTTAGGACCAACGATTACAAGGGGTGTAAAGTGTGAAAGTTATGTCGAAAAGAGAGTGAATGCCAGAAATATAGTAAAAAGAGCACTACATACTTTTGTGAACAGCCGGGTGTCCAAGATAGCTTCTTAACAGAGGAGTGCTCGTTAGAACATTGATGTATGGAGGAGGATTTCGTGACTAGGATAGAGATAGGAATTCAAAGTTGGTTTGGACGAAGTTGGAGAGGACGAAAAAGAAAAAGATGAAGATATATGGCAGAAGTGCATGGAAGCGTTAGAAGGGAAATACTGAGAAGTAGGTACATAGCATGATCAAATCGGAGATATTTAACAAAAAGAAAGAGTAGCCTAAATCGTCGAGCATGTACGAAAAGATGATGAGTGCGGAACTGGAAGAAGCGAGAGAGGTTAGTCAGAACCGTGAAAAGTGAATTAAAGTACTAGGAAAATGGCGAAACGTCATGTATGTATGCATAATTTAAAAAAAAGTATTCGAAGAAACTTTTGATCTACTTATTTAGCTATCAAATCATTATAAGTCTGCTTCAATCTACACGTTTAAAAATCATTCGTTTCGATGAAATGGACGCCGTCCTCGCCTTAAATGTGGATAAAGCGACTTAGCTTGTTAAAAGGTAACTTACATTAATGATTAAGATACCAACCCAAGCAATGTTTGTGCACACTGCTTGAAGATAATTTTCAGGCTGTTCAGCACAATACTTGAAATAGCATAGCTTGTTACTAGTTACAAACTTATAACACAACAACAGTTAATTTACCCGTTTTGGAAACGCGTACGGAACCAAGCATCGTAGCCCCTTCGCGGTTGTTATAAAATCCACGTCATCAAAATGTGCACTGCACACGGTACTCGCAGATAATGGGTTCCAATTGGTTTCTCTTCTACAGTTTCGTATAATTAGAATCCAATCGTCTTTACGGTTTTTATTTCTAGGAAACCTATTAAAATAATATAACCCGGTTAAAATAAAATAGGGATCGAAAATAATAAGGGCTCCGCAGAAAGTGGTGTTATATAACAACGATGTAAGCATAGTAGTCCGATTTTATAAATAAATAATATTATTTATTTATAAAATCGGACTACTATGCTTACATCATAACAGTACGAAGGGTAGACTATAATCATAATCATTCAAGTTCTTTTCAGACACGATAGGTAATAAAAATTCGAAACCTGATCTGAGTCACATATTTAATAAAGAATTCCCAACTTTATGGGAATTTTCCCGAAAAACAGGTAGCCACATCGTTGTATTTTTGTTCGAACTTTACACAAAAGTAAATAAAACATTAATAAAAAAGTAGCACGAATCATAATTACTTACGCGTGGTAGGTAATTCCTCCTGCCTTGTTACATTTTTTCCAGTAACTTTTACACGATTTCACTACACATGACGGCATTTTAAAATATTTTTCGTCGAGGAAAAATATGTCCGAACGTTACGAAATGGCGGCGCGTTGTAAGACCCGAAGAGTGTATGTCATGTACAACAAAGGAGATTGTCACACTTTGCATGCACCACATCTCTTTCAGGTAACATGGATTCTGTTTTTGTTTCATTTCTGTGTATGTAGGTAAGTTTAAAAACTGTAGTAGGTTCACAAAAATTTTTACATGCTTAATTTACATGTCAAGAAACAATGCAATGTCTTTGAACCATTATTATAAAATCAGGTACGAATACCCGACAATATAATATTATTTTATTCACTCGAAAAAGAAGAGAAACTTCAATAGCACTTACCAGATGAAGGCGAGTCGATTCTGATTTAACTTATTTGTAAATTGAACTCACCAAGGAATATTATTTTAAATTAATACTTATGTAGTGTTATAATATTATTATTGTAATTTTATTTTATTCCAGTTGTTCGAAAGTTTTAGAGACAACCGTACGCAGCGGAAAACAAGACGCTAATGAAGCAAGCCGACCGCGGACCGCGGTTCCTCAGACCGGTCGCGGCTGCCTGGTGGGGGTCGCCGAGCGGGGGTGATGAGCGGGACAGAGATATAAATGGAAAGAGAAAGGCAAAGCCGAAACGGAAAACAGATAGGGCTTATCTCAAACTAGTAAGCTTCAAATAACGGTCAAGAATTTAATGAACATTTTGTTGAAGTATTAAAATAGTAGTTTATGCAACTGTCATATAATACCTAATTATATGCAGTTGCATACACTACTTTATCTACATTCATATGTTTATGTTAAAATATCGTAAGTACCTATAATTTTCTCAACTTTGCTGGAAGTAAACGGCGAGTCAGTTCTGTTGTATCTACGCGTCGAGGATATCAAGCGGCGGGAAATTTACTTAATTACTTTCACATTTATCTATTTATTTGCTTCAAACAAGAAAATACATTCACAAACACAAATAACAACAATAAGAAAAAATATTCTGTTTAGCGGGAAAATAATAGGCATGATGACACAAACAAAAAACCAATGAAATAATGGTTTTAAATATTAAAGTTGGTAAAAAGGATTCTAAAAATTGAGTTTAATTTTATATTAAATGCGGGATTATCATGATTTTTAATAAAATAAAACACAAAATTACAGGTATCCGCCATGTTATGTGAAACACCAATCAGGGCGAATTACGTCACACCTAAGTAAACACAATTTTCTTCTGTTGACTTCTGTGGTGCATTTAATTATTTTGTGGTTTAAACATATAAAACGATTATATTGTACAGTTTTGTGTTACCGAACACTAAAACCAAGCAAGCAATCGTTAGCGATGGAACAAGGATTCGTCAAGGCAAACAGCTCTAATTTACCCAGAATTGATTTGTTGATGTTGGGAGAATTTCTTGCATCAAACAAAGAGTTTTGCTCAGCAGAATTTCGACATGTTAAAACTTCCATGTAAGTATATAAGTGATGTATAACTTTAAGTACAATTTAGAATTTAAAAGCCCATAATAACTGGATATGGGTTATTGTTAGGTTATGAAAGTAAAATGTTTCTTGAAAAAGTTTTATCGCATGTATACCTATACTAATCGATTCTGTATTAATTTCAGTTCTTCACGGCCATCGTATGGGGATGACGCTATAAGCTACAGCTACAACGTGATGGAAAAATATGCATAGTGAAATGTAAAATTTGCCCAGAACATAAAGTCCATGCGAAGTTATATGCGGTCACATTAATAGTTGATGAAGAACAAGAAGCAGTTATTTCTGTGCAATGCCATAACTGTATTGCATCTCAAGGGGGTTGTAAACATGCCATAGCATTCCTTATGGGGGTCCATCGGAGGAGGTGGATACTTCAGTGGAATGTTATTGGATGAAATCGAAACTGTCTAGAGTTGGCACTAGCCTGAAATACATTACAGCAAAGGACATATCGAAAGGCAGCCCTAGCTTGCCATCAAATGTCGGAGTACTAGGAAAGTTTTTGAAAGAGGGGCAAAAGAGAAAACTTAAAAACGGTGAGTTACTGAAATATCAACCCAATTATATTCGTGATGATATAGAAAGTGTATCAATGCACCAACTTATGCTAAAACATTATGACAAATGCTGTGACACATTTTTGGAGAAGGTTCTTCTGACTGATGCAGTCATAAATAAAATTGAAGAAGAGACCAGAGAATGAAGGAATTAAGGTATGGCAGAATCACAGCATCTCGAGCGTTTGAATTTAGTCATTGTCAGACAAATGATGTAACGCTTATTTCATTAATTATGGGTGGAAATATTCCAGACACACAAGCCATGAAACGTGGCAGAACTTACGAGGATGAAGTACGAAAAACGGTTAGTATTAAACTGGGTACAAAAATTAAGAAGTGTGGTTTGATGTTGTCTAAACATTACCCAATGATAGCAGGATCACCCTATGGTATCTGTCAAGATCATGGACTTACTACCCAAAGGGACTGCTCACTGCTTTGACTAAAACCGGGCAGAGCGAGAGTCACCATCGATAGTCCTGTGTCCCTTTCTAGTGTTGCCACCATTGTTGATGCAAGTTCCCGGCGTCCTTGTATCACTAAGACCCTTCAGGTGCCATTATCAAAAACGCATTTCTCTTTCAAGACATTTTCTGTTCACGCGGTCCGAATGTGGAATGATCTGCCATCTTCTATACGTGACGCTCTATCTGCGTCATCATTTAGAAATCGATTAAAAGAGCACTATCTCTCTTTACTTACCTGATAGTATAGTATATGTATGTATATTTTATTTATAAGTATTTATTTTATCTTGTATTATATGTATTTAAGTGTTTGTAGATATAAAGATATTACATATATTTATCAATTAAAATTTCAATTGCACGTATTACACCCCGACATTATGGTCTCTTCACGGATTGTGAGGTTGGCTGGAAGAGATCTCTTATAGGGATAAGCTCGCCTTTGTACTTTGTATTGTGACTATGTTTCTAATGTGTTTTGTGCAATAAAGAGAGTTAATAATTAGTTTGATTATTCCAAGTTTACAGAACCTACTATAGTACCTATCAACTAGATAGGAGCTATTAGTTTGATTATTCCAAGTTTACTTAAAACCTACTATTACCTATCTAGTAGATAGGAGCTATTAGTTCTAATATCATGTTTTTTCAAATACATTTTGATTTCTAACTAGCCGATAGAAGTTATTCGTTTTATTTTCAGAACGAAATATTATAATTGTTTGTTTGTTAGAAGTTATTAGCATGTAATTTAACTTACTGTTACTTGATAGATTTGATTGTTTTTAGCCGAAATGTCGTCGAGGGCGAGACCTACGGATGCAGTACTAGCACGTAAAATATTTCGTGCGTTAAATTTACCGTCAGATCATATTAGTGCACCTGATACAAAACGTACTAGTAAGTACTTAAATGTTTTTTTTCAATCAAATTAAATTTGTTTGTCTATTAACCATTTTACATTCTACTGTAGGAAAGTGATAAAAAAATATTATGTAATTTTAGGTACTAAGCAGTTAAAGACTCAAAAAAAGGAAGAAAATATTGGTATTGAGAACAACGAACGAACACCAGTTAAGCGCCCGCGTGGTCAGCATATTGCAGAATCACCAATTTCTTGCAAACGTATGTTTTTTTTTTAACAAATTTCTACAGCGCCATCTAACCCCAAAGTGGCTTACTTTGGGGCTATAGCTTGTGTAATGGGTGCCAGATAACTCATAAACTACTTATAATTATACTTTTTTTTAATACTTACTTATTAAACATACCTACTAACACCCAGACCCGTCACAAAAATTAAAATTAATCATTTCAATAATTCAGGTACTCAGTTGTCAGGCATGACAAAAAAAGTGTTTATAAGTGTGGAGAGTTTAATTCAAATGACGTTTTTAATTTTCATCACAAATTCTACAGTTCAAGTAATAAGATAGATCAAGACAATTTTATCCTACGTAACATTGAAGGAACCTTCGTTCAACGTAGGGTAGGGAGGGGGAATAGCGCTCACTGGGTAATGGCGCTCACCTCTGTAACTCTGTCAAAATGGAACGTAGCAACACGCCACGTTGCGTGAAGCGCGTGGGGAGGGGGCCTCTAATACACAGCGATGCAAACGGACAGTCAGCAGCGTTGCCAACTTAACGGATTTCCCGTCATATCTAGCGGATTATGTTATAAAGAAACGGAAGAAATACTATTTTGACGGCTAACGGGTTTGTTGGCGGAATTTAGTAGCAAAAGATTTTAATTTAAATTATTTTTTACAAAATGTTTTTCAAAATCCACACGAAATTTTTGTTTGTAATATGGCAATATGGCAACTCCCGTAACTCAGCCATTTCATCTACCTTTGGACTCTGTACTTGAGCAAATACCTCAAGTTTGAAGACTATAAAAGCTTGGTCAAATCCATCTGGCCTAATGGCAACGAAGGCGACATTGTTCGAGGAACGCTATGGCAGCATCTGTCTACTCACAGCTTCGAAGCCACATTTCTCAATGGTAAACAATTGACAGTAATATACAATTTTGATCCGGCTAGAAGAAAAGAAGAGAGTGTTCTCATTGATTTCGAATCGATCGTTCCTGTATTTGGTGGTATTTTTCCTCCGGCGATGAAGGGCTTCAGGAGCATACCGGACCTGCACAACATTATTGTCCGCAACACGTTACTTCGTGGCTCGGCCAGTATCTTAATACCGGCATTCTCTTGAGGCAATCGAAAGAGCTTTTCAACGAGGACATTACCGAGCAATACTCATCTTTTCCCGATGACATTGTATACTTTCAAACGGGCAAACGCGCAACTCTGCAACACTTGCTGAAAACTGCTCTAGAAATCGGTCGAGGTTTCGTCCCAGACGCATTATTCATGCAACAGTTTTTTCTTATTTACATTACAGTACATATTTACTTACATTACAGTAATATTTCATTCATAAATAAATAAATACAATAAAGAATTTTTCATTTCATTCATTTCATTTAAAAAGTGATTTTGTCTAGTCCGTGAGAGCCGGTCAACACTCGCATTCCTCATCTAATAGAGAATTCATGAGTTGGTAATCGAAATCTGTCTGGGGGCTATGCCGTGTATTTGAGCTGGTGATACACAATATCACGGTGCAGCTGCGCTCGCGTCTACGCGGACACGTTATTTCCACTCGTCACAGATCTAGATAAGAATAAAATAACTCGGCTATGTATTGATTAACTGCGGTACATGGAGATAGCGCGTAGGGTAAGCTTCGTGGTCGCCACTATAGTCTGCTACTAGCCAACTTGACGCCTTGTATAAATATTTCAATAAATCGCATGCCAACCGCCAACAGCAGGCTGACGGAGCCGCGGCCACGTCACGTTTCACCGCGTAGCTGCACTGCCAAAACAAAGCCCGCGCGAACGTCATTTTGCATCGTTCATCAGTCTCCCCTCGATGCAAAAAGTCCCCGCTCCCCTTGCCTCAATGCCTCGTTGTCGAGTTACGACGCGTACGTTTTTGTGCCGCCGACTGTAAGATTGCTCTACTCGAAAAAAAAAACTGAATGCTTTGTATTCTGCCAGAGACACTATGCCAAGCCGTGCTGAAGTTGATAAACAGATCATTAAGTTGCGCGAGGAAAACAGTCTTTCACAGGAAGGTTCAAAACGCAGTTGCCCAGAAGTAGCACAGGCATGGTATGAAAAGGAAGTTAGAAGATATTTGTCATGAAAATCCAGAAATTAAAAAAAGACTATCTCTGAGGGATTCAGAGGGACGTCCTTATCTTGAAAGCAATCAACCATCACTATTGAAAACAATTGCGGATATAGCTTTATTTGGGAGTGCAGCAGATGATAGAAGACGAACGGAATCTATTCGCAGCGTAAAAACTCTTGATGAACTCACACAAGAATTACGTAAAATAGGATTTGACATTAGTCGCAGTGGGACATATCTTCGTTTGATTCCCAGAAAATCTAATTCTGCAGAGGGACGATTTTAAGATTTCGATAGCCGTGTCTGGGTGGACATCCAGTGGCCGATGAAATATTCTCCATTTATTGGCCGACTTAAACGGTAGTTAAATATCTTTTTCATGTGGTCCAAATGAGTGCCTCCAAAAGGTCTTAACAAATTTGTTGACAGTGGGAAAGCCTCATCGCCCACGACAACATAAGGCATATCTTTTTGAAGTGTTGCATGTTGAGGCCTTGGTTTTGGTATATTTAAACTACCATCATTCAATTTCTTCCACATAGTCGACTCCTTGAATATCGAAGAATCGCATTCTTTTCCGTACGAGCCAACACTCATAAAAATAAAACGATATTCTGCATCAACAACGGCTAGTAAAACAAATGAGAAATAATCTTTGTAATTAAAATACATCGAGCCACTATTATTTGGTTTCACCACTCTTATGTGCTTACCATCAACTGCTCCAAGACAGTGCGGAAAATTGGCTTTATGCCCGGTTTACATTATTCCAGTCCAGCGATCCAGTCCAGCACTGGATTGCTTACTGGAAAAATGTAAACCGGCACTGGAATGAACTGAATCCAGTAAGCATTCCAGTCCAGTAACTGGATTCGCGGTCTACTTTTGAATCCAGTGTGATCAATCCAGTGCAACTGGAATAATGTAGACAGCCAATCCAGTGCCATTCCAGTGCTGACGAAGTACACCCGTGTTGCTTGTTTTTGCGGACTTTTTTTTCGTAGAAAAAGGATTTAACCTTCCGTGCACTACGTGGGGTTTAATAAACCCCAGCGTAACAAAAATCTTTGTAGCTTTTTTATCTTTCGTGGAAATTTTTCGAAACCTCGTGTAGCTGGAGTTGCGACGTTGCCAAACCGCACAGTAACAGCGTTTTAGTCGAAGCATCTCAGTCGCAGCGGACAGACGCCTGCAAAGTGCGGCTGGGTGTCAGAAACCCCACGTAGTTCGGGACGTCGTGTAAGAAGTATGATTTCGAAAAATAGTGCTATTTGTGTATGAAATTTAGTTTTTTTACTTTTTATATTACTTTTATCATTTGCGAATGTATTTTCAGGACTCGTAATGTCTCATCGCGTCAATGAAGATACAATATTATCCGCACTTATGGAAGATAGCGATGGAGACTCAGATGAAGTGTTTTTACCTGGAAGTGAAGGCGATTCAGATCATTTGAGTATTCAATCAGAAAGTGACAGTGATGAAGCAGAGGACATTAACTCTTCGGTTGGTGAGTCTTCTAGTATGCGTCAGTTCTATATTGGTAAAGATGGCAAAACGAAATGGCAAAAAGAACCGCCGAGAACTAATGTCCGTACGAGACAAGAAAATATAATAAAACTAAATAAAAATAAAATAAATAAAATAGTATCTATAATGAAACAACGAAATCTGAGATGAAAGCCGTTTTTGGGCTTTTATTTTTAGCAGGATTATACCGTTCTGGCAGACAAAACCTCAATGACCTCTGGGCTTTAGATGGTACTGGAATCGAAATATTTAGGTGCACGATGTCTAAAAATCGATTTTCGTTTTTGCTGAATAATTTGAGATTCGATGATGCTACAACTAGGGCAGGAAGAATAAAAGCTGACCGTTTAGCACCAATTCGAGGCTTATTCGAGATATTTGTTCAGCGTTGCCAGGATGCCTATATACCATCGGAATACCTAACACTTGATGAGGAATTGGTTGCCTTTAGAGGTAGATGCGGGTTTCGCCAGTACAACCCCTCTAAACCCGCAAAGTATGGTATAAAAATGTATGCCTTAGTTGATGCCAAAACATTTTACACCATGCATTTAGAAATCTACTGCGGTAAACAACCAGACAACAGCCCGTTTGCGATCAGCAATAAACCTTTTGACTTGGTTGATCGCATGGTGAACTGCGTTTCCGGCTCGTCAAGAAATATTACTATAGACAATTTTTTTACGAGTTACGAAACCGCTGAAAGTTTGCTGCAAAAACATAAACTGACGGTGGTTGGTACTTTGAGATCTAACAAAACTTGCATTCCACCATGTTTCAAGCAACCAAGAGAGGAATACTCGTCATGGTTTGGCTTCCAGAAAGATGTCACTCTGGTTTCTTATGTTCCGAAGCCACGAAAGTTCGTTTATATGATGTCATCACTTCATCATGACAACGAAATTGATCAAGAAACTGGAAACAAGCAGAAACCTTGTATGATTACTTTCTATAATCAAACAAAAAGTTGATAAACTCGCCAGAACATACGACGTGTCTCGCAATACCAAACGCTGGCCACTTACAATATTTTTCTCAATTCTCAATCATGCAGGAATTAATGCTATGATTTTACATATGTTCAATAATACCATTGAAGTTGGAAAAACCAATAACAGGAGAAAGTTTATTCGTGAGTTGGGAATGTCTTTGATTGAAGAGCACTTGCAAAACCGTAAGGACAACCCACGTATTCCGAAGGATTCTCGTAAGCGCATACACAGTTTACTTGGTGAAACATCTGTGGAACCGCCAAAAAAGATGCCAAGATCTATCACAAGATGTTCGGAATGCGATAGAAAGAAAGATCGAAAGACCAAGCACGGTTGTGAGCGATGTGAAGTTCCTATATGCTTAGAGCACGCGCATTTTTTTGCAAAAAATGTTGTGATTTAAACCAAAATGAAACTCTAGAAGACTAATTATATTTAGATATTTTATTGAATTTTAGTTTTCTACCTCATAAGGCCCTTAAACAAAGGGCACTGAAATACATAAGTTATGTTTATTCTTTTTTGGCACGGAAATAGAAGATAGTTTCATTTTATTTCGTAAAAAAGTACAATTTTTGTTATAAAGCTATTATGATTTAAAGTTGTTTTTTATTTGTGACAAGTTTCTTTTATTTTTATTCCCTTATAGTTAAAAAACAATAATTATTCATAAAATCTAGTTATAATATTATATTAACTATGATATGACGGATTTCGGATGGGGTCTGTGAAACCCCACATAGTGCAGGATGTAATTTCAACCCACGTGGTGCACGGAAGGTTAACAATGGTGAAGAAGTTATCTGAAGACGAAACTGTAAAGTTTGTCACTATATACAGAGAAAATCCGTGTTTATGGGATATAACATCAGAACATTATAAAAACAAAGCTATGCGCCAAACTGCTTTGCAAAATCTGTGCATTGGTATGGAAATTGAAGGATTCACATTGGAAGATGTGAAAAACAAAATAAAAAGTATTCGTTCGACATACTACCTCGAACTAGACAAGATTAAGAAGTCATCCACATCTGGTGCTAGTGGTAATGTTTACCAACCCAAAGTGAAATGGTTCGCCGAATTCAATTCATTTATTAAAAATGTGATGGTGAAGCGTAAAACACAGGTATGTATTTTAAAATTTTTATTTTAGTAGGATATTATTTGTTTAAACACACAAATTTATCAATGTATCATATGATTTTGCCATGGTACTTTTCCTTCGTTCACAAAATAATTAGTAAATTGAGTTCTTTTTTCCCTGGCATGTGTTGCTGAGTTGTTACTGCCCTGCTGTATGATACTATCTAAAGAGGTTATTTCGGATCTCCACGTTCCATTAATCAAATGATGGTCGTTGTGATCTTCATGGTCTACACAAGTAGTAGTCATATAATTGCTTGACTTTTTTCTCAACCAATTGTGTAGAGAGCAAGCTGCATACACAATGTGATCCACAGTACGTAACTTAGTGGAAATTGCTTTTTCGAAAATTCTGAATACTAATATTCCAAAAGCGTTTTCTACAATGCGTCTAGCACGGGACAGTCTGTAATTATATATATTTTTGTTCAAAAGTTAAATTAGCCCCAGGATATGGTTTCATTAAGTATGTTTTTAGTGGAAATGCTGCATCAGCCACAATCACTCCATCTTCTGGAATAAAAGTGCCATTTTCTAATTCAGTAAAAATGGAACAGTTTTTGAAAATACCACCATCCGAAGCGCTTCCATTTGCTCCCACATTTATATACGTAAAACAGTAATCATGGTCAACAAGAGCCATCAATACTATGCTGTTTTCTTTTTTACAATTAAAGTTTGTACTTCCATATTCATAGGAGCCAGTAATTTTTATATGTTTTCCGTCTAACGCTCCGTAGCACAAAGGAAAGTTCCACTTATTCCGAAAGCCTTCCTCGACTTGTTTCCATTGTTCCGCAGTGGGTATCTGCAAAAAATTAAAAATATTTTATATACAGGAAAATACTGATGATGCTCAAAATAATGAAAATACTGACAATACTCAACCTAGTGACCCATGTGGGAACCCTACCCATACAAACCCAGAACCAAGTCTACCAGAACCGCGAAAGAAAAGAAGTAAAATTTCACAGTTGTCTACAATAGTCAGTAGCATGAAAGATATGCAATACGATTTATCCAAATCAGAAACAGGGGAAGATGAATTCGATATCTTCGGGAAACACATTGCAAAGCAATTGAGGACCCTTCCTACAGAACAGGCTATCCTAGGTCAAGAAGAAATTCAGAGTGTGATAACAAAATGTCGACTACACGATTTGAAATCCGGAAATATGACAGTGAATAGTCCTACATATTCTGCAAACACATATGCCAGTGAAAATTTGTCAAGACCAAGAAACAATTATGCGTCAAGACCAAGTACTAGTAGTAGTAGGGGAGACCCGTACAAAACCGTATACCGGGGTAAAACCGTACGGTATAGCTGTGTCCGTTATTATTTTGAATTAGCCGCGCATTTGTCGACGACGGCAAGTAGCCAATAGGATCAATCTGTCAACAAAGACTTGTCGCTGCAGGCACGAGCGTTAACAATATATCACATTAATATTGTTTTTAGGTGTTTTGATCTAATTTTATCGTCATCAAAAGTTTGAATTGTGAATGTGAATGATGACAAAAGGTAAGTGCAATGTTATTAACGTGAAACTGTGTATATTTACTTAATTATCAACAATGTTTTGGTGCCGGGTCTGCATAGTATGAAAAGTGAATGTTGTTCTATGTTGTTTATGGTCATTGGGGCAAAACCGTAAGGGGTAAAATCGGCCAGTATACGGTTTTGACCCAAAACAATGCCAATTATTGAATAATGTTTTTGTTTACAGGTTTTCTTCAAAATGCCTCGAAATTATAAAAGATCTACTAACCGACAAAGCTGGGATTCGGAATCAATGAAAAAGTCTGTTCAGAGTTCAGTATCAAAGGAGAAATGGGATATCTAAAGGCTTCGATAACATACGGTGTTCCTAAGAGTACTTTACAAGATCGTGTAATTAAATTCAGAAATTCTGGGGATATGGTTGTTTCTATAAGTAAAGGCCTAGGGCGCTTCAAACCAGTATTCTCTCAATCTCAAGAAGAAAGCTTATTTAACTACTTGATGGATATGGAAAGCCGTCTTTTTGGACTGTCTTATAAAGATTTACGTCGTCTAGCTTTTCAGTTTGCTGAGTTTAATAATATTAAAAACAATTTCAATAAAAGTTCAAAACTAGCTGGTGAAGACTGGCTAGCAGGTTTTATGAAACGCCATCCAAGATTATCATTGAGAGCAGCGGAGCCTACGTCTGTAGCAAGAGCAATGGGTTTTAATCAGATTAGTGTGAATAAGTTCTATGATCTGCTAGAATCGTTGATAGACAAACACCAATTTCCACCAACGAAAATATATAATGTAGATGAGACGGGGATAACAACGGTTCCTAAAAAACGCAGTAAAATAATTGCATTGAAGGGTAGAAAGCAGGTGGGCCAAGCAAGTTCAGCAGAAAGGGGCCAGCTTACCACTGCTGTTATTTGTGTTTCTGCTTCTGGACATTATGTGCCACCTTTAATGATATTTCCTAGAGTTCGTATGAAAGCAGAACTTCTCGATGGTGCTCCTCCTGGGACGATATCAGTGTGCCATCCAAGTGGCTGGATACAGAGCGAAATTTTTGTTGAATGGCTTAATCATTTTATAACAGCTGTAAAACCTAAAAAAGACGATCCTGTTTTGCTGCTACTGGATGGGCATAAAACTCATACACAGAACTTGCCTTTGATAGAAAAGGCTAGACAAAACGGGGTGATAATTTTGTGCTTCCCCCCTCACTGCACCCATAGATTGCAGCCTTTAGATGTTAGTTTTATGGGTCCACTGAGTACGTTTTATTCCCAAGAACTTAATCAATGGCTCAGAAACAATCCAGGCAGAGTTGTCACGCAGTTTCAAATATCAAAGCTCTTTGGACTTGCTTACTGTAAAGCGGCAACAATGCAAAACGCTATGTCTGGTTTTAATAAAACAGGAATATATCCCACTGACAGGACTGTGTTTAGTGAATCAGATTTTGTTGCTGCTGATACGACAGATATAAATGTCTCAATTGTAACTGCTACTGTACAACAAGTTTCTCCTCCTTCGCCTATCAATACAGCTTCACTCTCAATCGTAGATGTTCCACTAAACAATGAAATAAGCACGCCTTCTACTTCTACTGCTCGCGATGTTCCTTGCGAATCTACTCCGCCAAAAGAGGCAAAACAATGTAAAACATTTGTAACACCGGCTGATATCATTCCTATACCGAGAATAAATAGTGAAAAGAGAAGACAAACCAATCATCGTAAAGGTAAAACGGCAGTGGTCACATCTTCTCCTTATAAAGAAGAATTAATTGCCCTGGACAAGAAAAAGAAACCAATCTTCAATTTGCTCAAATCACCCAAGCAATCAAAACCAAAAACTTCGTGCGCTAGAAATAATGAAAATATTTGTTTATATTGTCAAGAAGAATATGGCGTAAGTCGAGTGGATGAAGGTTGGGTGCAGTGCATTACCTGTAAAGGATGGGCACACGAAGGCTGTACTGGCTGGGATGAAGATGACATGGATTCTTTCGAATGTTTTGGTTGCTTGGCTTCACGTTGATAACGTATGGGGCAATATCGTATATACTGTACGGTTTTGTCCACCCCACGGGGCAAAATCGTAATTCGTCGAGGTTTAGTTTGTATTGATTATTTTTTGTTATTATGATGATAATAGTATTTTTTTTGTTTATTTCCATAGCCAATGAGAGTCTTTAATAAAAGAATTGATTATGAATATGTAACTTTCATTTATTGTGATTTTGTATGGGTTTGTTCTTAGCTATACGGTTTTGACCCGGTCTCCCCTACTTATATGCCATTGGATAGTCCAGCGTCTGTAGATACACAAACCACTGGGGACTCATTAAATGTAGTAAGCGATGACCCAGAATACATTAATATAATCATGAATGCTTTCAATAATGCTTAATTGTCATAGATATGATACTTAATAAAAAAATATTACCTTGATGTGGTCTTTTAATGCCCTTTTAATTTCTTGACAGACTTCTGGTATAATTTTGAAATAGTTGGTTTTGGCAATCGAAACATACGACTGAGGCTTCTGTAACTATCTCCAGTAGTTAAAAAAGAAAGAGTAACTTCTAATTTTATTTTTGCGGGTATAGCTTCTCTGAACAATGTATTCTTACGCTGGATATTATTCGAAACTAATGATAACAGTTCTTCAAAGTTTTCTGCTGTCATTCTCAGTGCCAATCTATATTCATTGGGATCTTCTACCTTCAGTTGTTGCAAAAGCATTACTGACCCTCCTTTTTGATCTCTTTCGCTGATCCAATTTCTCACCCAAATGCGTTCCTTTTTTCTTAGCTCCTTATCAACCTCATTAATAACTTCTTGTAGCAAGAGTGATTGAGCACGTTTGAAACATTTTCGAAACTGATCTCTTCTTGAAATCATTGTCAATGTAGTGTTCACACTTCAACGGCGTCTAAATAACTGGAATAATGTAGACTGACAGATCCAGTCCAGCACTGGACTGGAATCTCGCTTAAATCACTGGACTGGAATAATGTAAACCGGGCATAATGTCCTCAAAAAAGTACAACATTTTTTCATATACGGACTTCATAAATTAGTTTCATATACATCCCACATACATAAGAAAATACATAATGGTGAAATAGAAAAAAAACGAAAAACTTTTTTTCGGTCTGACACACTATATTATTTTTAATATGTACTAAATATAAGCCATTGGGTCGCTACAAATAAAGCTATTTCAAACAGTCGGGACATACCAGGTTAAGAAATAATTGAAAATATTTTGATTTGTGTTCATTAAATCAATAAATTATAAGTATTTAAAACATAATAAAGGTTAATTTATTGTATATTTTTCATATTTCATTGTAATTCGGAAACCACTAAAATGTGATCTTGCTGGACCAACCAGTGATATATTGTGCATTTTATATGTGGATAACATAGGAGCTTTATAGAAATGTCATTCATAAAAGTCATAACAGACAATTTGATTTCTGTAAGATTAATTATTTTCGTGAGTTATGAAAAATATTATTAAATAATGGGCAAAACAATTAAAAAGGAAGTGCGGGAGATCGTTTTCAGTATGATTCATAATTTAGACATACTAAAAGTTCAAGCTAATAGAGACCACATAACTGAATGTTTACAGGAAGGACTGGCAAGGACAGATTATCCCCAGATTACTGCCATATCCACACTTTATAATTTTTACTACTGTCTGTCTGTCAATACGGACTTATCGTGGCCCTATTATAATCAGATGGCAAAGTCATTTCAAAATAGTAAACGTAAACACATTGATTTCAAACATAATTATCTGTCGCCTCTACTGCTGAGACCTCAAACTTAGGAAATATTAAAGCCTAGCCCAGGACTTCATATTTCAGCCGTTTGGGGTCGAGACGTTGGGATCGTGGGGCGCTGAGGCTGAGAAATTTTATAAAGACAAAAAGCTACTAGACGCCACAGGTGACCGGAGAGCTGTGACTACACTAACCTATGCCTATATCTTATTAAGGGCCGATTGTTCAATCCTCAGATAAACAGTCTGTTAACATTGTTCGACGGGTAACAAGCTTTTGAATTTTTCAACTGTCAGTTAAGAGTTATTTGACGGATAGAACAGTTATCTGGGGAATAAATCGATCTGCCTTTTTGAGCGCCAGATAGCCGTTATTCGACAGATAGTATATTGACAGATCCGTTGGTTTAAGGTTATAATTTGAAGTGTTTAACCTTGACCCTTGGTGACCTAGCAATCAAATAAGAGGTCATAACATATTCATATATAAATCCACATCACAGCTAAGAAAGTATTTGCCGACTGAACTGACTAGTAGGTAAATGAGTCTCGGCAGTCGTGAAACTTGAAGATCGCTCTCTTTTCATGTTTTCCTTCGCGATAAATTGCAATAGAAGGTAATCACCACGTTTTAAATCATTAAAATATAAACCCTCAATCCATCCAAATAAAATAAAAAAACAACAATGAATACCTTCCTTAAAATACCTTCTTCAAAAATTTAAACTGAGCTATTGGTATACATCCGCACTAATCAGCGTCAATTTAAAGCGGAGGACTATATCACTCTACGTGACGCCATGCGACATGACTCAGATGTGGAAAACGTAGGCCGCATGGTCATACTCCCCTCCACGTTTACAGGTGGACCGCGGTACATGCACGAGCGAACGCAGGACGTGCATAAATATGGTGGTGCCGATTTATTTATTACCTTTACTTCTAACCCGAAATAGCCGGACATTACGTCAATGCATGACTTGATCTCTCTCTCTTTAGTTTTAATTCTATGTCCCAATTTAACATATGACATCATTTACCCGGAATATATTACGATAATAATCATTTTCTTATTCACTGTACAATTTGTTCTTATAAATACAATCTATAATGTAATCGAATAACGTTTGTTGTGTTAAAAATGTGCATCAAGTCAGTGATGTTATGTGTTGTACTTATACACGTATTCCCCACGGAACAAAAATTCTTCAAAGGTCACTTAACGTGTTTCTTCACAGCCAACTATTTGTAATTTAATATCGTGAGATGCAAAATGTCAAAACTATTAAAATCAATATTTATAATGACTGCAAATGCAAATATTTCCTAATTAGCATCAGAACACGGACTTAGAGAAAAAGAATAATAAAACAAGACATAGTGCGATCATTATTTATTTTTATCTTACAAATACCTTATCGATAGAACTAATGTGTAGGGTTGTAAAAATAGTCCGGCACTTTCAGAAATAAACTCGTTTGCAATTTCGCTGACTCAATCTTCATATTTTCAATCATCTTGACCGCTCTGTTTATCTTATCTTCGGCATTTTTTATCTCTTGCAGCGTTTTGCACCTAATGGAGCAAAAAAAAACGTTAGTTAAAACTTTTATGTTCGTAAGGCAACCGCTTATGATTCTAATTCACAAATTGAAGATGGAGATTATCATTAAAAATATTGTACAATATTAGTGCAAGTCAAAGACCGGTCGGTCATCTATCTAGTCTTAAAACTGGCGAGTTCCCAACCATAAATCTAGAAAAACCAGAAAACTCGCGTATTTTTGGCTTCTTTAGGGGTCATCGTCTTCAGCCTTTTCCTCATGCTAGCTTGAAATAAGGAACACCTATTACACCAACACTGTTTGAACTCACTGGGTAACGTTGCAACTTGTCTTATCGACAACCAATCTGTAATATTAAACTGTAGATTGAGTTTGAAATATGTGCAACGTCCGAGTCAGCAACTGTGTACACACTAATCAAAGTATAACCTACAATTTTATCACCTGAATAATTATAATGAAAACTATTATTTTCCGTCAGTCACACATCAATTAGTAATTACAATTACAAGAGCAATAAAATAGTGAAATTGTTTTTAACGAGTCGTCACACACCGTTCGTTTTCGTTCCGCGTATGTTGAACGCTCGTGAATCACTAGTGTTCATACGAGTTTACCGTCTAGTTGACAGAAAAAGTAAATAGCATTACACTTAGTAACAAAACGTGACATCCAAATGTTTATTTAACACACGGACACGCTGCCGACTGGCACAATGTATTTGTATTGCAGAAAAGAGCTATTCGCGCGATTTATCAATTGAGACCTAGAACTTCACTAAGAGATAAATTCAGGAATATTTATATAATGACAATGCCGTCACAATATATATATGAGAATTTAATGTATGTTCATAAAAATTTAGACTTATTTAAGAAGAATAGTGATGTTCATAATATTAATACGAGAAATAAAGATAAGCTTGTTGCTGGTGCTTGTCGTCTAGCCAAAGTCCACAAATCATTTATGGGTCAATGTGTACGCTTTTATAATAAGGTTCCAACAGATATTCAGAATTAACCATTGAATAAATTTAAAGTCGCTATAAAAAACAAATTATGTCAAAAAAGTTATTATAGTATATGTGCTAGCGCGCACCGGTGACTTTTGTCACCGTGACTGTTTCGTCACTCACATCAAGTCTATGAGTATGTATGGAGGTGCGCGCACGTTACGACGTGACAATTGGGTGACATTTTTGTCCGCCGACCAGCGGACAAGCCCGTGACGAAACTGTCACCGCGCCGCTAGGTTTTTATAGCAGCGCGCGCACGGGCAACAAAATTGTCACTCAACACGTAGTTCTTCCGCCATTTGCATTCGGACCGTCGTCTTTAGCGAACGCAAAATGGCGTCAACGTCTACGCAAAACGTGAAAGTGCATGAAGAGGATATCGATAATGATTTACTTATTGAACAAGTTGAAAAAAGAGCAGCAATTTACGATAAAAAGCTGAAAGAGTATTCAGATTCTAATTTGAAAATTAAAGCATGGGATGAAATCAGTCGTATAATATTTTCTACAGTTTGGGGTACGTTGTCGTCACAAGAAAAAACTGAAGCTGGTGAGTATCTTTTTATTTTTAGTATTTGTAGCTAAAACAACAGTTGTACAAAAAAGTGAAATTCAGATTTTGTCATATTGCCATGACACAGCCCCTTGTGGTGAAGTAAAGTAATTCGCAAAATAATTACGTATATTTGCTGCTGATATGGTTCTGTCTGATGGATTTGTTGCAATACCTTTTAATGGACAATCGTAAACAGTGTCAGTAAATTGAATGCCATCTCTGCACCGTACAAAATTATGTAAAATACAACATGTTTTTACTATTATATCAGCAAAATCAAGACTGACGTCAAGGGGCCTGTGCAAAATTCGCCATTTGTTACAAAGTATACCAAAAGTGCATGAATGCACCAAACCATGAAACCATGCGTCGTGCCCTAGTGTGGCGATAGTTGTAAATTTTTTTCACAGTAGACAATGATTTTCTTGCATATGGTCGCAAAATATGCCTCGACAAGCCAAATGCCTCATCAGCGACCAAACAAAATGGTATTTGTTTTCCATTTTCATCATATGGCAAATTACGATCATCTGGTATGCTCAATTGATTTTGCTGCAATCTTTTGCACATGCCAGAATTCTGAAATACATTGGAGTCGCTTGCTGCTCCATTAGCACCAACATCTATGTATACAAATTTATAATCTGCATCTACCCATGCCATGAGAACAGTAGAAAAGTACTTTTTGTAATTGAAACACTGCGAACCGGTGTTTTCCGGCTGAATTATTCTCACATGTTTGCCATCAATTGCGCCAATTATGTTCGGAAAATTTGTCCGTTGGTAAAACTGATTTGAAATAGTATACCAATCCTCTTCAGACTTTTCAGGCATGTATAGTGTATGTAAATTCCAGATCGCGGAACATGTAGATTTTACAATGTCTCGTGCTGTGGTGGCACCTATCAAATATTCAAATGATATGCTGTAAAAACTGTTGCCGGTTGCAAGATATCTGAAACAAAAGAAAATTAAATACATAAAACAAAATTAAAGTTAAAAATACATAAATTAAATAAATGACTGACTGTTTTATACTAGTTAAATATTTATTTTCAGGTAAACTTGTACAAAAACGATGGAAGAATTTAAGGGCTTGTTTTTCACGTGAGCTACGTGAGCAAAAATGTACTAAGTCTGGCCAGGCCGCTACAAAAAGAAGAAAGTACAAACATTTTGACCAACTTTTATTTCTTATCCCAAGCATGGATACCCGAAAAACCTCAGGAAATGCTGATTCTGTAGAGGAAATTGCTTGCGAAGAAGATAGTCAGGATGCCAGTGTGGAAGTACTACAGCGAGAAGAATATTCCCAAAAGAAAAATAAGAATAAAATATGTTACGAAGAAAGGCTTCTAGAGATTTTAAACAACAAAAGAGTTGATGATAACAGGTTTATCGAGGCTATGAGAAATAACAAAAGTGACTGTAATGACGATGACAAGGAAAAGCATTTTGCGCTGTCTTTGGTGCCGTTGTTAAAAGCAGTCCCGGAGGAGAATAAACTAGACGTACAGATAAAAATTTTACAAATTTTCCAGGAAGTTCAGAAACAAAACACTCAGCGCAATAATTATTCTCCTATGAATAGCCCATCCACAATTTATAGAGGTAGTCCTCAAAATTTCCAAATCAAGCCCAAATATTCTGTTTCTATACCATCGCAAAGTCCCCAAGGCCCTTTTCACTTAGCAAGAAACACTCCACTGATTTTATCTCCTTCTCCTGCATATATTCCATCTACAAGCCCTCAAAATATACAAATCAAACCCAAATATTCTGTCTCTCTTCCATCGCACATTCCTCAAAATCCGCTCCACTTAGCAAGAAACACTCCACTGATTTTATCTCCTTCTCCTGCATATATTCCATCTACAAGCCCTCAAAATATACAAATCAAACCCAAATATTCTGTCTCTCTTCCATCGCACATTCCTCAAAATCCGCTCCACTTAGCAAGAAACACTCAACTTGTTTTATCTCCTTCTCCTACTCATACATCTACAAGTTCCCAAAATTTGCTGCCCTCTGCACACACTCAACCGAATTCATCTTCACAATCGCCTCCTAAGCAAGACCCGAAAAACTCCTCAGCCGCCTCATCGTCATCAAATCAAACCTATATTACAGAGTTTACAGAAGATTCCGAATTGTATGACATCTGCCAGGAGTACAATATCAACCAACATGAAGAATAATTAAAGAATATTACATTTCAATTACTTTTTTGATTATAGTTAAAAACTACTTACTTTAATTTGTATAACATTTTTGTATTTTCATTAAAATAAACAATTTAAAATTACATAATATTCTAATTACTTATATTTACCTCAAAGTAACAGCGAGTCTTTCTTCAGCCGGAACAGACAATCTCATGTTTGTATTTTCGTATGTCAACGCAGGTCCTAAATTGCGAAGTAATTCATCAAAACTTCTAACACTCATTCGAAAATACCCAAAAAATTTCTCTGGATGTTCCCGAAGTTTATGAAACATGGTGTAGAACTTTCCATTTATTAACCTGTCACTCCAAAGGGGGTGTACCCAGTATTCTTTTCGCTTTTTTTCTCTTTTGAGTTTCCTTATAAGCTCACAGATGACGACCGTCTCTTCGAAATCCATTTCGACAAATGAAGCTTTAAAAAAAAAATTGTCACTGTCACCTTTCGTGAGCGTACCTCGCTTTGGAGGCGTGACGTGACAGCGACAAAAACTTTTTTGTCATGCTGACAAAAGTCACCGGTGCGCGCGTGCTCTATCTGAATATGTAAATGACAAAAGTCCATGGGACTGAACTGCTGTTCTATACAGGTATTTACTTTTAAGATAGTATATAGGACAAATAATGTATTAGTATATAAGACATGTTTAAAAAAAATAATTAACGTAGGCTTGTGGCGTATCTAATTCTTTATAAGTAACCTAATGTTGTAAAGCTTTGTTAGTATAGTAAATAAATATATATAGACAAATATGTCATTAAAGCAAATACATAATATTAACCACTATTGTAATGTATTATAACGGACAAACATATTCCGATTATGATTAGATAAATACGCGCGGTGTGGCACGGAAACCGGTTTCGTCGGGCGGCCGCGCGCGCCTCGCGCTCGGACCCGCAGGCAGTGGAGACACGCGCCAGTCGGTATTAGATGTCCCCAACGCTAGGCTGCGTCTTTCCGTCTCGCACCGCGCGCTTACGTAGTTCTAGTTATTGCTTACCATTGTAACTCAGCTTGCTTACACTCATTGTAAGCTTACCTAACTATCATCCGTGCATCATTGCGATCATCCTCGCTCATCAAACCCCATAGGCTCTGTGGGTTTCTTGCCGTTTCTTTCCCCCACGGAGAACCACATTGGAAGCGGCGTTAATTTTCCTTCCTCTCCCACACATGGTGTCTCCTGTCTGCGCTAGGGTAGGGGTAGGAAAGTAGTTAGAGTAGGGGTAGGGTAGGGTAGGAGTAAGATAGCGGTAAGGTAGTATAGGGTGGAATAGGGGTAAGATAGGGGTAGGGTCGGGGTAAGATAGTGGTAAGGTAGGGGTAAGGTAGTGGTAGGGTAGGGTTAAGGCAATGGTAGGATAGGGTAGGGGTAAGGTAGCGATAGGGTAGGGATAGGATAGAGTAAGGTGGGAGCGACTACCTATCACATGCAGCATGTGTGATGCACGCTCACTTAAAAGTCTGTCTGGCGGTGGCGTGGGGGCCGGGTCGCTCTTTTCCCTCAAATATGGTTGAATTGGACGATGGCTGGGCCCTGCGTTATACTCGTGAACGAGTGCTGCCTTGGTGGACTGGCTTCCGCTTGCTGTAGTTTTAGGTGGTTTTTCTTAATTATACTAGACATACCTATAAAATATAATATAGCGTTCCGGCTCTGCCTGGCATTGTCGAGCACGGTTCGGTCGTGGTTGGCGAGGGATCCGTTTATCTACGGCCATAGGGCGGTCAGCGTGTCACTGTGTGTTTCCTTCCTACTTTCCTACTCCCCTCCTTTTTGACGATTGAAAGAGATATTTAAGGACCTAATCAATAAAGAAATTTAGAATTTAGAATTTTAGGGGTTACTCCAATCAGCCTCTAATTAGACATTGACGGAAAGAAGGTAATGACTAAATTCAGAAAGAAAGCGGCCATTGGTGCATTAATGGGAAAGGAGGCGTTTCGACGTGTCAAGCTAGCCGAGAAGATGACCAAGGATAACCCTGGATGTGTGGGCAACATGTGGGACAGATATGAGTTAACATAGTAATTTATCTGGCCCCAAAACACGACAGATATGGATTTTCATACAACTTTTGCCGGCCGCTGCCCGCATGTATCTGGCCAGTATGGCAATTTTGATTTATCTCAAAGAAGATTGTCAAAATAATGCTCACATTTCAAAGCATGTTTGAGAAAAGAGTATCTGAATGAGACACAAGAAACCGTTTATTTGACAAAAACAAATAAACGGTTAAAAGAACTATATAAAAGTCGACTATTATTACAGGTGATGAAGAAATATGGATTCCTCCACACTTACCTTACCTTAAAGTCAGGTGATAATTTATCAGATTCATTGTCAGTATATGAGGTGGGTGCTCCTATGAGCTTGAGTAAATTTAAGACAATCTTAGCAGACACAATGATATGCGTATCAGAACCTGTTTCGGAAGTTTCAGACGATGATGGAAACGACAGTGTCGTACTCTTAGACAACATAATATACCATCCTGATAATCAAGTGTTTATTTGTATATTTATATTGTGTATATTTATATTTACCTATTAATAATTAATACATTATCGATGAGAAGTATAATTAATACCATGATTGTAATTATTTGATTCCACTTATTGACTTAAATTGAGAAATATTTTTAGTTTAACATGATCAATAAGAAGTATAATTAATATTAAACTTATAATTATATTATTGAGTTTTGGTTCAACATAATTTTTAACATAAATATATTACTTTTGTAGTAGTACTTCTTCTGCACTGTTTAAATCTGCATGATAAATTCAGAGGGCAAGCTAGAAGGTGGGATAATCGTGTGGAAGATTATGACTACTCATGGCGAAAGGAGAAGCGGCTGCTGAAACGCGCTTTTCTCAGAAATCAGGAATACGAAAGATATGATTAAAAGAACTAAAACTGCCTCCTGAAACGATGACAAAATACAACCAGAATAAGATGCGTCAGGTGCCGCGACGCCACTTAAGAGCGAAACACAGGGCAGTCGTCAGCCGTTTGAAAAAAAAGCGCGTCGTATGTCAATGCAGATATCGACCCCTGCCTGCGGTGCAAAAAAACAGCGCACATTCTACGAAATTGCCTGAACCCAGACACATGGACCTGTTTCAAATGTGGACAGGAAGGTCACATCGCCACACGTTGTACCAATCCCGAAAAGGTAAAAAAATAAAGCTGTTGCAAAACTTAAATAAAATCTACGAAAAAGTTTACGTCAAGGCTTAGGATACAGGCAGTCATATCAATATTGTTTGAGCAAGATCTTGATATTTGGACTAAGTCCCCTGGATTACCATGGCGTGACTGTGGTTATAAAACAAAAGGAGACATAAAACGTGATCCTGAAGCGGTCAGAAAGGTCAGACACTTCGCCCATCGAGTGAAGTCAGGTGAGGATATTCGCCCACCAGATTGTCTAGCCTATGTAAGGAGTCATGTCTGTGATTTATCTGAGAATAAGATACGTGCCGTATGGGGATATCCCGCTACAATTACATTCATGGAAGCAGTTTTCGCCCTTCCACTAATTCGAGCGTACCAAAGGAAGAAGGAACCTATCGCCTATGGATATGAAACCGCTCTTGGTGGCATGAAGAAAGTTTATGATAGATTTTGTCAAAATAAAGACTTTTGTGGGCTTGATTTTTCTAGTTTCGATAAGACAGTGCCAACTTGGCTAATCAGAATTGCTTTTACAATAATGAAGACTAATATTGATTTTGTTAATTATGAAGAATATGGAGTAGCCGATAGTCGCAGGATGATAAGGATGCTTGACTATTTGGAAAATTATTTCATCCATACAACAATTCGAACATCTAATGGAATGAGGTTCAAAAAGAGCAGTGGAATTGCCAGTGGAAGTTATTTTACTCAAATCATTGGCTCAATTTGTAACTACATATTATGTATTTGGATCAACCATAAGTTAACCGGTGCTGAACCTAAGGACATTTTAGTTCTTGGAGATAATTCAATTTTCTCTCCTTGGTCTCAAATAAGACTCGATGATGTACAGAAGATCCTTGATCCAATAGGAATGCAGATTAATCCATCGAAGTCGCAGGTTACAACTGAATTGCAAACCCTTAAGTTTCTGGGTTATAGAATTGGTAATGGGGTCCCGTCAAAAGGATTTGATGAGTGGATGACTGCTCTATTATTCCCCGAATCCCCAGATTATACCTTTGATCAGCTCCAATCTAGAGCTCTTGGACTATATTACGCAAATATGTGCGTTGATAGAAAATTTTCCATCATTACAAAAGAGATTGTCCGGCTTAAGCCGTTTGACTTGATGTTATCTCGAAATTTTGAATGTACAATGAAATATTATTTCCGCGCATGTCTCCAAGATTCTGAATCTCGAGGCTACCCCTACGAGTACGCTCATGGGATTCTCTGGCGACCAATTTAGAAGCTTGGGGGAGGTGACCTTTCAACTAGAAGTTAAGGGAATTAAAATAGCTTGCAAAAGTGACTGATGTCATTTTGAAAACTGTTTGCCTTCATCACTAACGCTAAGAAATTGGTGCAGCAACGTAAATGATAAGCCAGGTTTCACTGATGAAAGTTTTTATGGTTTGAAGCAGAAAATAGAGAGTCCATCCAAAAAACTATTGTTTTCATTGATCGCTGACGAAATAGGGTTAAGAAAGCAAAAACTATGGAATGGCGAAAAATTTGAAGGTTTAGTTGATGTGGGCATAAGCACAGCTAAAAACAATAAAAGCAATACTGATATCGCCAAAGAAGTCTATGTTCACGTTAGTTTGCATAAATGAAAGATGGAAACTGCCACTGGCGTATTTTTTTGTTAATGGTTTAAACGGTCAGCAGAAAGCTAATTTAATAAAGCAGTGTCTCCAGAAATGCAATGACGTAGGCGCTGAAGTGCTATCATTGGCTTTTGATGGCTGCAAATCGAACTTAGCAGGAATGCGCATTTCATTATGGCAAATCGAAGATGTTAAAAATCTTAAATCAACTTTTCCACGTATGCCAGCCATATGCTCAAACTTATAAGAAACAATTTTCAGTCCAAACAGATTTTCAAAAGTCAAAACGGAAACTCCATTAAGTGGGAGTACTTTCAAAATTTACATCAGCTTCAGGAATCAGAGCATTTTCATTTGGCAAACGAATTGAGTTAAGTACCCGTTAACTTCCAAAATTGTTAAATGAAGATGAAACTAGCGACTCAGTTGTTCAGCGAAACTGTAGCCACAGCACTGACGTTTTACAAAAATGAGTTAAAATTAAGACAATTCGAGGAGTCAGAGGAGCCTACATATTTTATATAGGTATATACTGAATTATTTGTTTGACATACTGAACTCGAGGAATTTATATGCACGTGGGTTGCAACAACATATACAACGGGTAGACAGACAAGGTGTTCTAGAATTTTTCGATGTAGCAAGAACCTACCTGAAGAAAATGATTTTCGAAACAAGAGAAAAAATTTATATTAATATAGATAACAAAGCCAACACCATTTCTGTAACAAAACGGCAACTTATAGCGCAGTCGTCTTTTGGATCTGGTTTCCTCGGATTTGTCCTTCTGTCAGTGTCACACCATACCAGATGTCAAACATAATAAGAAGTTTCTTGCTATGTACGCGTAAATAAAACGCTGAATTTTTTTTGTTTAGACGGTTAATCTCTTCCTGGCTATAATTTGACGTAGCCAGATGTATGGGTATTGTCGGTCCTGTGCTTCTGAGTTCAATGGTGACCAACATCAACCTAATTATCGGTCAACCGATCATCAAAAAGTAAGGGCATGTCGTTGGTGGTCAATAAAGGCATGGCCACTCTTGCACAAGATCTAGATTTTACGAAGTAGTAAAGCCGTCTCGTTTCAGCCCCACCCATTCGTCAAAATCTCTTAATTTAATATTAGTCTTTTACCCTGTTTGCATCTCGCTCTAGCTCAATATTGACGGCGAGTACCTCACTCATCGTAGATTTGCTGACGAAAGCTAGGAAGACTTGGGCAAAATGCTCGATATCCTCTGCAGTACTTCTCCATAAGTAAGCAATGCAAGAGCATAATATAGTCAATCTACCCGCCAGGATCGCTACCCGCGGAAACGCCACCTCTCCTAGCATTCCATGCATGTCCTATGGGTGTGAGTAAAATAGAGAAGCCGCTTAGAAATGATTTTTACAAATTCTCGCGGGAACTGGGCGAATAAGTATTGTGTAGGAAATTAACGGGAAAGCCTACAAAATGGTGCAAAGCTAGTCAATGATGTAAAAATTTAATGTCTGCGGGTGCGTTTGGTCTAAAGGCACCGTCCGCCTCGCTGCACCTGTGTGAAGGAACCTTAAACAAAACGTGTGATACTGACAATGTTTAAAATGAATATAGTATTTATGGCATGATTTCCAATACTTAAATTTTTGATAAAAATATCTATTATTATAATATTTTTTAATAAGTAAGTACTGTATTTTATGTTGTGTATGCTTACAGCAAGATTATTTGTTATAAGCAGTTTATTTGAATTGTTATTATTTTCATTAGGTCTTCCCTTGTTCTTTGTATTTTATACCTATATTTTATAATGGTACAAAAGGGAGGGAGGAACTAAAAAAATAACTTGCGAAATTACAGCAGCAGCTAAAGCAATTACCAACGGCTGCTACAGAATCCGAAACCCGCCAAATAAATGCAGTAACTGCTAAATTACCTGACTTCTGGATTAATAAACCAAAATCCTGGTTTGCAATCGCGGAAACACATTCAAAATAGCATACATAACCCAGGATGCTACGAAATATGGATACGTCCTTTCTATGTTGGACACCCTGGTAGTCGACGAGGTAGACGATATAATATCAGACCCACCTGAAACCGACCAATATGAGCATTTCAAAACAGTGCTCGCACGTCAGCTCTACACTTCCAAGGAGCAGAAAGTTCGACTGCTCCTTAGCAAAGAGCAACTCGGTGGGAGGAAACCTCCGGCCTTCCTTTAACGCTTTCGTTCCCTGCAGGTTTAAACCTCGAGGATGAAGGCATATTGCGAGAATTGTGGATGCGACGGTTACCCGTTGAAGTCCAGAAGATCCTCATCGCGAAGATAGACCTAAACTTGGATAAAGTGGCCGAAATAGCAGATGCCATAGCAGATTCGCCTTTTGCACCACAGACCGTGACGAATTACTTATAGAGCTTTTATCGAAAGTCATCGTGCTCTACAAGGACCGCCATCGCTCCAGATTTAGATCACGATCTAACTCCAAAAGCATGACTGGATCTCCATCCAAGGCGAAATAGCTCTGTTGGTACCACAGAAAGTTTGGTGTTAACATAATCTGTTAGATTTCATAAGTCAGTATTACGCCATAGTTTTGGTATACCTAAAGCTTTTAGTGCCGGAGAACATCTGCTTTCGGTTGCATAAGAACACCTACTAAGGGTTTTCAAAGTAGGGGACGCAGAGATCCGCAAAAGGGGGCGTGTGCCACTAGCATGGTTAAGAACCTTATTTACTCATTACCCGCGTTCACGCCCTCCGAATTTCAATTTTATGACATAACTACATAGGATTAAAGTTAACAATAACATAAAAGAGTTTATTAATTTGAATATGTTGTATAGTACTTAGTCTGGCCATAAATACTGTTACAATTAAAAATAAACAAAATATTACATTAGAATTTGGAATCTGTCATTTTATACGATTTTTCATTGTCTTTTCTTATTTTGGCGCCAATACATTGTACAATATTTTGCGATATTAAAATGGAGTGGGGTGATGAGCACCGAATCGCTGTGATTGCATTACATAACCCTTAACCACTGACGTACGTCCGGGAGACGTAGGCGCGCAATTAAAACATTAATATCTTCTTACATCGTACGCGCAGGTACTTGTCCTTTCCTGTACCTTTCTAAGATCGGACAATCGGAAGATCGGGGGTGAGCGGACGTGCAGTTTGCCTCGAACAGTTAAATATACACTTCGTAACGTCTCACATAAGGGTATTTAACATTCCTAGCCGGGCGAAATTGATAAAACAAATTCCAACACAAAAGCAAAAATAGCTACTGAACAATAGACGACCCTTTCCAGGGTCTTGCGCCTGCGCCATCCAGCCACGAATTAGAGGTTTGCACCGGAGCGGAATTTTGGCAACCGATTGAATTCACCGGTTATTAACAGTAAGAGTTTTGGAATCGAAAGTTGGCACTTAGTAAAGTCCTGAGTATCCTAAGTTAGACTAAGTATAGTCAAAGCATTCATACTGCTATACTGTACTATACTTATATATAGTCTGACAAAATACCCAGAACTTATTTCGGCTGAACACGAACACGCTCATTAACGAGTGAACTTTTTTAGTATACTAATTGTTGATTAAGGATTTATTTCGCAAGATCTATACATTTATTAAAGTTAATTGCTGTAAGCTTTTTAAATACTGAACAAAAATACTGAACAACATTTCTTCTTTGTTTCCTACAAACTGTCGTTTTGATAACATTGCTTCAGTCAGCTCAAAATGGATTTAAATTATCTTCTACATTAATTATGTGAGATGGGTTGTAATACTAATATATTAACATGTTAAGGTCCGTCGGGGCAAGTGCACCTACGGCTTAGCCCCAGATTTCAAAAATATCGAAAACTACGAATATTATACAACTAACGAAATCTTACATACACGCAAGAAACTAAACTACAGTTCCACTTCTATAACACAGATGGCTCTGTTCACCATAACTTGAAATATCCGCCATTTTAATTTTAGTGTCATTTATACCGGCTGCCTAAGATGATCTCGTGTCAGTAATCAATTCAAATCTGGAAAATTTTGACTTGTTCCGGTAAACTAATGCGGTGAGTAAAGAATTTAAATGTTTTTCTTTAATACTGTTTGTATTTTACTTCTAAACGTTGATATTAATGATTTTTATTTAATTGAAAATCGTAACCTCAAAATAGTTAAGTTGAGGCAAGTGCACCATAGATGACAGAAGTATGGCGCACTTGCCCCCACCCAGAGGTCGCCAACCTTCCTGGCGATGTTTTTAACCCACTTAGAAAGGAGCAAGTTGTCGAGTAACTGTTTTGTGTGTGTGTGTTAAGTGTATTTTGGGCTCATTTCAAAAGAAGTCCTTTGATTTTTTTTCAAGTGGTTTCAGTGCAGATAGTAAAACTATGTACGGTGGAGAGCACGTCAAGCTTCACATAACCAGTATAAGCTGAGCTCTAATTCATACTTCAATGATTTTCTCAGTAGACAAAAATTTTGTTTTAATATTCTTTGTGCAACTTAATTTAGGCAATAGAAACAATAATAAATCAAAGTTCAGCTTATAATGGTTGTGTAAAGCTTGATGTGCTCTCGACTGTACTATTTATTCCTTTTACTCTATATGTGTTTACATTTCATACTTACCTTACATTAGTCCTAAAAATGATATTGTGCATTGTTTTTCAGATGGTTCGTATATACCAAAGAAAACCCGATGGCCCTTCGTGGTCAAAAGAAACTTTATGTCAGGCAGTTGACGCTGTCAAAGCCGGCCTATCGGGATATGAAGCAGCTAAAACTTACAATATTCCGCGTAAAACTATCATGGACCACGTGACAGGCCGAAGGGGTAAAAAATCTTCTACGCAAGGTAGACCAACAGCATTATCAGCCGAAACAGAAAAAGTAATAGCTGACTGTCTTCACATCATGGAGAGATATGGTTTCGGGTTAACCCGAAAGGAAGTTCTCGAACTTGTTGGCGACTACGTGAAAAAAAAACAACATAAAAACACCATTTGCAAATGGCCACCCTGGAAGCGATTGGTTTTCCAGTTTTATGTCTCGATATAAATTGTCTATAAAAAAGCCTCAGGCAGTTGAGCTTGACCGCAAAAAAGCAGCGGACCCTTTTATTATACAAGAGTTTTATAACATTCTCGAAAAAGTAGTCAAAGAGCTAGGACTCGAAAATAAGCCAGAAAGAATATACAACATTGATGAAACCAGCTATTGCAGCGACCCTCAAAAAACCAAAGTGGTTGGCCTCAAGGGATATCCTTCAACTCGCACAACGTCATCGGCTGGTAAAACAAATACAACTGTTTTGGTTGCTAGTAATGCCGCCGGGGGCAAAGGGCCTCCATTTATAATCTTTAAAGGGAAGCATGTTTGGAGTAGTTGGACATCTGAAGAAGCATATCCCGGCACTGTATACTCTGCAACATCCAATGGTTGGATTGAATCCAACGCTTTTGAAGAATACCTCACAAAAAGCTTCATTCCAATGGTCAAAACCGAGGAAGAGCCAACGCTCTTAATTTATGATGGTCATAGCACACACGTGCAACTTGCTGTGGTCGAAAAAGCAAAACAAAATAATATAACCATCATAAAATTGCCACCACACTCAAGCCATCTAATTCAACCACTGGATCTAAGTGTATTCAAACCGTATAAAGACGCATGGGACATGGAAATGGTTAAATGGCAACGCCAACATAAAGGTGAAAAATTACCAAAAGATCAGTTTTCAGTGATAGTGGGAAGGGTTTGGGAACAACTTGATTCTAATGTAATCAAGAAAGGGTTCGAAAAAAGTGGAATCTATCCCTTCAATAGAAATGCCGTACCTGAGCACAAACTCGACCCGGAAGCCCTAAAAAGATGGAAAAAACATCTCGAAGAGTCATCAAAAGAACAAACAGTCACTCGTGGCTCACCATTATCTTTGATCAGAATATGCCTGTAGAAAATCAACTACTGTTCTGAATTAAACTCGAATCCAGACCCCACTTTTCCAAGCACTGTTGGGTCAAACCCTTCGAAGAAAATATCTTTTGAAGATTTATTAATACAATACATAACGCCAACGCAAACTGGAAAAGGCAAGAGAAAGACTGTACAAATTTCAGCAAATGCAGAAGTGATAACGCATCAGGACGTCATTCAGAGATTAAAACAGAAAGAAGAAGATAAAGCCAATAAAGAAAGAGAAAAAGAAGAAAACCGAAAGAAACGAGAAGAAAGAAAGAAGGCTATGTTTAATAAACAAAATGAAAAGAAAAAGAATGAAAAAGGAAAAAAAAGTGACGTAAAGAGGAAAAATATAAGACTGACGAAAAACAAAAAAACTGATGTTAATTCAACCGAAGCCATCTCTACGGATGTTTCGGACTCACCAACTCCAGGTCAATATGAATTTCGAGCAACTCTTTCTGAAAAAATACTATCCGATTCAAATTTGAACGTTCCTGATCCAGTTCATCTTGTAAAAGATGATTCTCCAATACTTTGTCTTCCAAGCTCCTCTGCAGCATCACTGCCACCAACTCTCAAACCGAAAATTAATATTTTAGAAGATAGATATTTGAAGTGTGAAGAAAAGCTGACTGAAGATGTTTTTACAGGACACAAAATAAAACGCCCAGCCGAACTTACTTTGAAGGGAACTGACAAAAAAATTAGTGTCAAAAAAATTAAACTTGAAAGAAGTAACAAATGCACTAAAAAGAAAAGAAAGCAAAAGAAAAGTAAACTTAAAGATGAAGAATATTCAGAAAAAGATTCTAGTGACTACACAATTCACGATTCAGATAATTCAGACATTGATCTAGAAACTTATTGTAATATTTACTTAACAGACAATGACTTAGATGACCAGGAAAATGTGGGTATGGACTTTGGCCTCGCAGATCTCGAGTATTATGAAGAGACATCGAGCAAATTAAAAATAGGTCATTGGGTCCTAGTCAAGTTTGCAATGAAAAAAAGTGTCAAGCATTATGTCGGGCAAATAATTGATATCCAAGATGACAATCCAACGGTGAAATATTTACGAAAAACTTAAACAAAAAAAAATGGCTTGCTTTTTGTCTATCCTAATGTGGATGACATATGTGAGTTGAAACATGTTGCTGATATTGTGTCAGTTTTGCCGAAACCTACAGTATCACGTCGTGGCCAAATATCATTTAGTATTAATCTTCGGGAATTTAATATACAGTAAGAATTGTTCTTACTATTATTGATTAAATATAACTGATGTTTTGGAGATGTTTGTTTATGATTTAATTTTTCATGTTCGGTTTTTTAGAAGGTAATTATAATTTTGAAGATTGTTGCGTTTTTATAGATTTTTTTAGATATTTAAGTACACACTTAATGGCATTGGATGCCTTTATATTAAGTATTGTTTGATTTTAATATTTCAAGTCATTTATTAAGTAAGTCTATCAAAGACTGAATTGCTTTATATTTTTATTTGTAAGTTCCTGCGTGCCATCCACTAAATAAATGTTTACGTTCTATCTAGATTCTAGCCAAAGGATAACATGTTACCTATATTTGTGTTACTTAAGTAAATAAATAATAAAAATATTATAATTTAAAGTTTGACTTAATTATTCAAAATAAATATATATTTTATACCCAGTCAAACAGTTTTAATTCATTTATAATTTAAAAAGTACCATTAAAGGTTTAGAACCCCTGATTATTAATCTATGGCGCACTTGCCCCACATTTGCGAAGAAAGCTGTAGTAGCTCTATAAGATTAGATAATAATATGAAAAAAAAGGAATGTGTTTAGTGATCAATATTCCATAGAGTAAAACTATTGTTTTTATTGTTACGCAATACTTTGGCGCTTTTTTTTTAATAGGCGCACTTGCCCCGTTTTGAGGGGCAAGTGCGCCTAAGGCCATGTTTTTAAATTTCTTACAAAATATCGTTAAATTTATGATAGATTTGACTGCATTGATAGTTATTGCAGTTACAAAATACCAAATATTGTAAATGTAATAAATATACACTCATAAGTTGATATTTAAATAGAATATTTTGCATCGAAATCATCTATGTAAAAAATATGGCGCAATTGCCCCGACTGACCTTACTAATAGCAGCAGGACAAACAGTGTATTGATATCGCTACGACAAAACCGCTTAATTGTTAATATTTCAATACAAGTACAGTCGGGTACTGATAGCGTGGACCAATTATTTTTGTATCAAACCACATAGAGGTGAATATTGTTATAAGTATACTTCACTGCTTTTCCTTATCACAAATTATCCTGGTTGGTAACACGCTGTACGGATCAGTTTTAAAGTAATCGTCCTACAGGACGTGGTGTTAGTTCCTTTGTTCGAATATTCAACTTCTCAGAAAACAAAAAAAAAATCTAACTCGGCTAAGCACGTCATCATATGCTAAGCAATAAATAATATTTTTTTAATTGCCTAACGGTTCCGGGCCAATTTGCTCATGCATTTATAGTTAAACCATACTCTTGTCTTGTTGTACGAGTGTAGTCAGCTCCAGGCATGCGCTTAGAATAGCGCGATTTGTAAATATATTTTTCGGGTGAAGTTTGAAGTTGTTTTGACAAGACGCCACGCCGCCGCTGTTACCTCAGCAACCGCTGCCTGGATACGTTGAGTTTTCGGTCTGCGCGCGCAGCAGTGCTGCAACTAACTTATGCCGCGAGTGCGAAGCACGCATGCGCGTAAAGCGTCACATGACAATAAATAATTTTCGTGGCTGTCACAATGTCAACAAGTTTCAACAAATGTCAAACAAGAATAAGAAATATGTTTTTTGTAATTGTTATAAGTTTTATAGGACTTTTATTCAGTAGTGTAGGTATATATTGTAAGAATGCTGCCCAGGCCTGCAAACTACCAACCACAGCTCAGCCAATCTGCAGTGTCACAGGATGTCCTCGTACAGTGTCCTCAATGTGCAGCGCCCAAATTCTTGAAAGGTCGTCGAGGCCTTCAAATTCACATAGGTAAGTGCCACAAAGTTACCAGGCCTCCTCCATCCCTAGCCACATCGCCTCGTCCCCATCAATTACTACCATTATCATTGCCGAATTTGTTACCACCATTGCCAACACTAAATTTATCATCGCTTTTAAGTAATTTAAAAAATTCCGTTCCCATAATCAAACGTATTCCCCGTGGTGCGAGGTTCTTAGTCGCCTCCAGCCTAGCCAAGACTATAGACTTTTGTGTGACCGAAAATTCACTCTCTAGTTGGAAAACTCTTTTTACTTTCTCCTATGATATTCTCCATTTCTCCAAAAATAACTCAAATCGGTCGGTCACCTCATAGATAAAATATAATTGCTCTCACCATCCCAACACTACCTCAACCCGCTGCAATCCGTCCTTAACCCGTAAACCTCGCACCCTCAGTAAAACGGTTGAGTTAAAAGTTAACGATGGAGACCTTAGAGGCGCTGCTCGGATTCTTTTCTCCAGTGACACTGCAGCTCCAGACTCACTGGATACCCTGTCGGCCCTGCAGAGCAAACACCCGCCTGCCACTTTGACTGTCCTACCTGACCCTCCAAGCACCTCTCCACCACATCTCCAAGCATCGGAAGATGCCGTCCTAGCCGCAGTTATGTCTTTCAATAATGGGTCCGCCGGCGGCCTGGATGGCATATCCCCACAACATCTGAAAGACCTACTACAAAGTGCACCTACCGGTCTACACGCTGGTCTGCTCACAAGCCTGACCAAGCTCGTGAACCTGATGCTTGGAGGTGAGGTAACTGAACAAGTCACAGCGACTTTGTATGGTGCTAACCTTTGCGCCCTTGCAAAAAAGGATGGGAGCGTGCGCCCCATAGCCATTGGTTCTACCTTCAGACGTCTTGCATCCAAAATTTGCTGTAAAGAGATTCTACCAATTTTGGAATCAAAATTTCAACCTACACAGCTTGGTTTCGGCAGCAAAGGCGGCTGTGAAGCAATTGTGCATGCCTGCCGGACCTACCTTCATAACTCCAAGAATAATATTTTGTTTAAATTGGACGTAAAGAATGCATTTAACTCTGTTTGCCGTTCTGCTATGTTAAGCGAAATTAAAACTGTAGTCCCAAACATTTACCCCTACATCTGGCAATGCTACAGTTCACCATCCGACTTACTTTTTCGTAACCACAAAATTTCTTCCTCAGTCGGTTGCCAGCAAGGTGATCCACTAGGGCCTGCCATCTTCAGCCTCGCCATCCACCCAATCGTATCCGAACTAAAGTCAAAATTTAATGTTTGGTACCTTGACGATGGGACCCTAGGAGGAGAAGCTAGTACTATCTTACAAGATTTGGCTTTTGTTAAGACTAAATTTAATGAAATTGGTCTTCAGCTAAATTTTAAGAAGTGTGAGCTTTATTTAGACGACAGTTTCCAAAATAAAAACGATTTAATTCAGGAATTTGAAACATTGTGTCCCGGAATGAAAATTATCACCAAAGATTCGCTTTTCCTCCTAGGCGCTCCAATTTTCAGCGATTCAATCCCTGGCTTCATTCAACAAAATATTTCAAAATTTAACGACACAGCTGATCGTCTCCTCCAAATTCATTCCCACATGGCCATGTTCATTATAAGATACTGCCTTTTCGTACCAAAATTCACTTACGCTATGCGCTGTAGCCCGTTCTGGAAATTTCCAAATTTTTGTGAGATAATTGATAAATTACTATTCGCGCAAATCCAAAAAATTATTAATGTTAAACTCGACAGCAGGAGTTTCCTTTTGGCTACCTTTCCGGTCAGACATGGTGGACTCGGCATCCGCCAAGTCTCGAGCGTGGCTCTCCCGGCTTTTTTGGCTTCTGTTCACAGTACGTTATCCCTCGTTGGTAAAATTCTAAACCCATCATTTAATGATTTCGAGGTAACGTACTTGACCGAAGCCGAAGAAGCCTGGAAGATGGCTTGCCCTAGCCAAGCTCCTCCTTCCGACAAGGGGTGCCAAAGGCTTTGGGACGATCCAATTTGCCGTCGGGTATTCGAACACCTTTCCGAGACCTGCCCGTCACCGATCGAGAGGGCTAGGTTACTTGCAGGCATACCCATCTATAAACTATGGAAACCTATTAGACAATAATAGTTTTAGGTTGGCGGTTGGGCTACGTCTGGGCTGCAACTTAGTTGAACTCCATCGCTGCCACTGCGGCGCTGCAGTGGATAGCTCAGGGCACCACGGGCTATCATGCTGCAAAAGTTCCGGCCGTCTATCCCGCCACGCCTGCCTGAATGACATAATACGTCGGGCTCTTGCCAGCATTAATGTGCCCTCCTCTCTCGAGCCCTCGGGGCTTGTAAGGGACGACGGCAAGAGACCTGACGGGATGTCTCTCGTGCCTTGGGAGCTGGGTCGGCCCTTAGTATGGGACGCCACATGCGTTGACACTCTAGCGGCATCCCATGTTGGCTCGACATCTGTGAGGCCAGGCGCGGCGGCCGCATCTGCTGAGACCTTGAAACGCCGTAAATACGCAAATATCGCTGATAGTTGCGTATTTTCGGCGTTTGCCGTGGAAACTTTGGGGCCGTGGGGCCCTGAAGCTAAAAAGTTATTCGCCAAATTAAAATCATGTTTAATTCGTTCCACTGGCGAGCGCAGGGCTGGCTCATTCCTCGGCCAACGTATAGGGATAGCCATCCAACGGGGGAATGCAGCCAGCCTTATGGGCACCATACCCAGCAGTGGCAGTGATTTAGGGGATATTTGTACATATCGATTTTTAGATTAGGGTTGTAGGTTTATTTTAATTTTAGTTAGATAATTAAGTTAATTTATTTAGTTTATAATTTGTTTGTGTTGTCCTTTTTAATATATATGTTCTTATTATAATAAATAAAACTTCTCAGATAATGCGCAAGAGATTGTTTGCTTTCTGCGCCACTTGCTGCAAAGGGATGTGAGAACAAATCTTCTAAACACGGAAAAAAATTCTGGGAAAATTTACAATACAACTATAGTAATTCTGGACTGTACTTTAATTACTGGCAACTTTCAAATATTTTAGATGAAAATTTACTATTTGTATAAGAAATTTTACGATTTACTATTGTAATTTTTATCGCCAAATTAGTTTATTAAATTCTGCTAGTGCTGTCTCTGTATCTTTCCAATGTAACTTTTAAATTTTACAATAGTTGGATTGGAATATTTCCAAATTAGTATTAGTATTTGTCGTAAGAAGCGCTCGTGTACGAGTTACCAATTAATGAGTTATATTGTATATGCTACACTTTACGATTAGGAGCTCGCAATAGCTTTCGGGCTAAGTTCTCGCTTGTCAAAAGGCAGGACCGGGTTCGAATCCAACGCAAAGCAAATATTTTCACTATTATATTTGTGTGCCTTGAATTCTATCCTCTCTCTCTCTCTTGCATATATTATTATTTTATTTAAATGCTCGAAAAAATTCTACATTGCCGACTAAATTTTACGATAGTCCTGTTGGAAACTTTACTAAAACGACTAGTATTATTTGAATTATTTGGTTAATAAAATTTCCTATAGTACAATATAAAAATTAGTATATAGAAAGTATAGTCCACCGTTATGATTCTATTTAATAAGAATTACAATGAAATAGTTGAATCGTAAAAATTCCCCGATATTTCTTTCCGTGTACTTGAACTATTGTAACCTTATGCTTTGTAGTTATATTTTATATTATAAAACTGGTCTTTCTTGTAGAGTTCCACGTCGACCAGAAAAATCTAAAGAAAAATCCCTTACGGATCTAACCCAGAGAAGAAAGAAGATTTTGCAATGAGGCGTGCTAGCATTTAAAGTTAAATTTACTATTGTGATCCCAGTAATGTAGAAGGTTATTAAATAATTGTTTTCTAAAAATAGTTTTTATCTAATCACAACGTATTTTACTGCTATTAGCTCTAATTACAATAAAATACAAGCCATTAGCGAATATAATACAACCTTAACATTACACATAAATTTCAATCTCAAGTCAAAGTTTATCATTTTCCTGCGCTAACACTTCTATCTAGAAATCATAGTTTTGCTCAGTATGACTAAGCGTTGTTGACCAAAGCTTTACGAGCTGTCATCAGATAGTCCATCAGTGATAAAATTAACGTAAGCTTCACCATTGAGCCTCAGAAGCTGCATCATCCTGCAATCTTGCGCCTTGAAGGCTATTTTGTAGGCAGTTTCGTAATTAAAGTTAACCGCTTCTTTTTGGCTACTAGACTGCGTGCACAGCCACTCAGCAAGTTGGTAATTTCGAGTTTTTACGGCGACATGCAGCAAAGTATTCCCTGTTCTAAGCTCCCTGGCATTTATAACATCTTCACCATTTTCCACGAGAGTTTCTATTTTCTCGACGGAATTCTCTTGGTCTTGGATCGCGAAATGTATCGATTTTCGCCCAAAACGGTCATAAGTAAGCTCAGGTTCAATTAAAGCTCTTACAGTACCTTCCATTGCAATTTACGTCCACAGTTCAACAAACTCAGAATGTTACTAGCAGTTTCAAAATCACGATCTCGATTTCTGACGTGCTGTCCTGAAATAGAATAAGATTAGAGCACACCCAATATGTGACAGCTACGCGAAATCATAAAGCGCGTGCGTGAACATGTTTTCAAAATAAACTACAATTTAGACATTGTTAAGCCTTCTACATGATACCAAGGTCTAGTGTCAAGTTTAATGGATGTTTTTACACTTGGTCCGGGATCAAAAGACCTGTACTGATTATCAAAACTATAACAATGATTATAGAGTTCCACGAATTTCACGAAAAATTGGCACACTTTCTGTAGTTGACACATGTTTACGTCAGTTCATTCAAGCCCTTTGGAATGCCAAGGTTACTACGCCTGATATCACACGCGGCCATTAGCTTGGTAACTGTTTATCAAGTTGTTTTTACTATTGATAGCTTTAATAACAACGCAAAAAGTGTAGAACTGATCTATCTCAACGAGCAGAGAACAAACGATCTACAATTGTTTACTAAAACGGATTGACGTCAATGTGCGATGTGCGTAGTGACCAAGCAGGTGATTACACTCAAGTCCTTGGATGATACCTAAGGTCACAGTTCCCGATGCTTGTCAGTGAAGACTATAACCATCGATTTTATTGAAGTGTACTTTGGATTTGGACCAACGATTTTCTATTTTTAGTTTTTCGTAGAGTTTTATTTTGAAACTGTGTCACACCCCCCCTTTAGTTTTGTGTCGTAGCCTACTTACATCCAATAAGTTTGTCTTATCTGCCCTCTGGTGGCCTCTTTTGTGACCTAACATCCGAACCCTGATAAGCGCACGTGTTCTTTAGTCAACAATATTTCCAATAAAATTGTACTGAGCTGCGCTATCATGTCATTAGACAGACTCATTTGGGTAATGGCAGTCGCTCCTATTTTGTGCACCGGAATGCCTATGGTGTGAGAAGAATTTTAGAAAAATTGATCAGTGGCTTTAGTTTTGGAGAATTATCTCCAGGTATTCTTGCAGAGTGGAGGAGGAACCGGATGAGAGGAAGAAAGATGGACTCTTCTGCTCAAGCTCACCGTGTCCTACGACTGGACTTTTTTTGTTCGTTGTCACGTTAATGTTTTTGTTTATAATGAGCTGCGGTCTCATTAGTTTTTATATTGCGCAGTACTTAGTATCATGTTTCAAAAGTGTTGTCATCTCATCAGTTAATTTAGTAAAAAATTACTTGTAAGTATTAAATTTTAAGCATTTACAAGTTTTTTGACTTTGTGCTATCAATAGCAACGTAAACACCAAGTGCCTCAAGAGTAAGTAAAACAATGATTTTAATTTTCCAAAGAAAAAATAGATATTCAACCGGATTTCATTTCAGAAAAATGGATGGTTCTCACCTGTATGACGTCGTATTGCCGATAGGTGGCCAAGAAGTCAGAGTGGAAATTTTCAGCGGAGAAAATCAAGAATATTGTGCAACGGCTTTGACGAGCGAAAAAGAAATGCCTTATCGCACAATATCTCCTTGCTTTAAGTAAGTTGTTGTTTGATAAAATTTACGTCACTATGTTATTATTGTTCTCCAGGTGTATCAAATTGTAGATATTTTGCTTTCAAGCAAAAACGCAGTACTGCCAACGACCCTGTTTCACGTCACTGCATGTTACGGAGGATTAAGCGGTTGGTATTCTTCTGCAAAATATTTACACAATTTGAAAATGTATTGACTTGTAGTTTTTTTGGAATTTCAAATGGGCACCAGAACAAATGTATCGTTTTCGAAACAAGAGGAATGATAGTGAGAATTCTAAAAACTTTCTAACAAACAACTTTCTTCTCATTAGCAAACAAAATCAATGAGATTATTTGTTGCAGGTTATCAAGCAAAACTATACTTCTAATATTGGTCTTAGCTTACCCTTCTATTTGGAGCTTAGTTTTATCTTCAAAGTTTTAGGTCAACAAATGAAACACATCATAACATTGTGTACTTTTCATTCACAAGAAACATAACAGCTGATAGATACGTCACTCATAGACGATTTTTTGTGCCTAGACAAGCAGACAATTTGCGTCGAATATTTGTTTCGTAGCTTCAAGGCAAAAGTTCGTTGATCGATAGCGAAAACCAGTTGTTTATTCTTGGACAGTAAAGCTGAGATTTGATTATATAAAGCTAATTTTCGTAGTACTTACTATCACAGAATTAAATGCTATGGTTTTTAGATGACAATATAACTTAAACAGACTTAGCTTATCCGTTACAGATACATCCCACAAATTGGACAGGTTTAAATCCCCGAGTCTATTTCTTCAATGCCCACAGTTTTTCTAGGATTCATTGACTCATGTAAATCCATTTCGAAGACAGAATATTGGAATGGGTTTGGCTCAGAACTTGGATCACCAATTTTCTTGAACCATGAGCGATAGTTGACCATGACGAATTCCGCCTGGACGCCGTTCAAACACCCTCTAAGTCCTTGCATTGTCCTGTGGGTAATCTGCCAAACTGCCATAATGTTGGCTAGTTCCTTCTGCAGCGTCATAGGCGAAAATGTTTTCCACTCTTTTGGAATTATTATTTCCAGGGACATGACGAAAAGGCACTAGGTCAGAACTTTGGTATTATATACTTCACTGAAACATGAGCTAAGTCAATACAAATACGAGAAATTTATATTAAATTATTAGACGTCTGTATAACACAACTACTTGATTTATTATGAATCATTCGGACGCAACAACGCAGTGATATGATAACTTAAGAAACAAGTTAATATAGTCTTTGCTTATCCAAATTGTAAATATTGTTTGATTATAATGTGATACTTTGATACAATGCGGAGCTTGTTTACTAAGTAATGAGATCAAGTTCAACAGAAAGGTGCTTTCAATTGATTAAATCGCCGACAAGTGCCACAATTTACTACCAATCACACGCTTATTGGCGTAGTTATGGTCAGAACCAATCCAATTTGAGAATTTTGTTTTATTAGTTCATACAAACTCCGCCCAAAAGATAAAAAAAATTTCAGAAGAAATAATTACATTTATTTTGTTTTCTATTAGTAATAGGAGAGAGGGATATATATTATTATATATAAATATATATATATCCCCTGAATTATCTAAAAGAAGAATAAAATATTTATAAAAATTTAGTATCAATTTGGCAGAAGTGAACTTAAAAACTCACTATCGCGGCTTTTTTAAGCTCACTATAAATGCCAACGAAACGGTCGTTAAAATAATTTAATCACCCGTGAAATAAAATATTTATAGCCTATTTTGACATTTATTGCCGTAATAATAAAATTGAAACATAGTAAAATTTGTGCGGGAATGCATTATAGAGTTATCAGTTTAAAGTCCTCCAAGTGATCTTGAATAATAAACTGTTCGATCTTAAAAATTCCGTTTCAAAAAGAGTAGCCGGTATATAAACGCGTTTTCCGTGTTTTGCCCACATTATTTTACCTGCGAACGTCTAGATAAAAGTAAGTATCTGGTGTATATTTCACCTTTCTTATTTTTAGATTAACGATAACCATTCACAGCTTGCTTACATACATTGCAGATCAGTTACAGTCGTGACAGTTTCAATAAACATTTGAATGTCACGTTTTGTTACTAAATGTAATGCTATTTACTTTTTCTGTCAACTAGACGGTTAACTCGTATGAACACTAGTGATTCACGAGCGTTCAACATACGCGGAACGAAAACGAACGGTGTGTGACGACTCGTTAAAAACAATTTCACTATTTTATTGCTCTTGTAATTGTAATTACTAATTGATGTGTGACTGACGGAAAATAATAGTTTTCATTATAATTATACAGGTGATAAAATTGTAGGTTATACTTTGATTAGTGTGTACACAGTTGCTGACTCGGACGTTGCATATATTTCAAACTCAATCTACAGTTTAATATTACAGATCGGTTGTCGATAAGACAAGTTGCAACGTTACCCAGTGAGTTCAAACAGTGTTGGTGTAATAGGTGTTCCTTATTTCAAGCTAGCATGAGGAAAAGGCTGAAGACGATGACCCCTGAAGAAGCCAAAAATACGTGAGTTCTCTTGTACTTTTTCTGGTTTTTCTAGATTTATGTTGGGAACTCGCCAATTTGAAGACTAGATAGATGACCGACCGGTCTTTGACTTGCACTAATATTGTACAATATTTTTAATGATAATCTCCATCTTCAATTTGTGAATTAGAATCATAAGTGGTTGCCTTACGAACATAAAAGTTTTAACTAACTTTTTTTTTTGCTCCATAAGGTGCAAAACGCTGCAAGAGATAAAAAAATGCCGAAGATAAGATAAACAGAGCGGTCAAGATTATTGAAAATATGAAGATTGAGTCAGCGAAATTTCAAACGAGTTTATTTCTGAAAGTGCCGGACATTTTTTACAACCCTACACAATAGTTCTATCGATAAGGTATTTGTAAGATAAAAATAAATAATGATCTCACTATGTCTTGTTTTATTATTCTTTTTCTCTAAGCCCGTGTTCTGATGCTAATTAGGAAATATATGCATTTGCAGTCATTATAAATATTGATTTTAATAGTTTTGACATTTTGCATTTCACGATATTACATTACAAATAGTTGGCTGTGAAGAAACACGTTAAGTGACCTTTGAAGTCTTTAAAATGTAAAGTCTGGTTCTGGAGCCACTAACCGCAAAAGCGAATACATATATTTTAAGCAGTTACAGTTTCTACAAAAAGTAGTAGCTATCAGAGAAGGTGTAGAAGAAGAAAATTCGGAGAGCACTGAAGTAGGCGAGCGACCTAAACAAAAAGTTACAAACAAACGTAAAGTAACAGTAGACGATGATCCCTTTGTTCAAGCATTAAATAATTCAATTGAGCAAAGACGCCGTGAGACAACAGAGCAGAGACTACGCGAGACAGCTGTGGTTGACGAAGATCGGCTATTTCTGCTCTCATTGTTGAGCACATTGAAAAATCTACCTCTTTAAGTTAAAATGGCTACCAAAATAAAGATGCTAACTTTGTTGAACGACGCGTCAGGTTTTTCTGGTAACAGGACGTTTGATTATCCTGATCGGTCATTTCGGAATTCTTCAGAAATTAATCCAGGTGGCAGGATGGTGAGTCATGAGACTTATCTTCCTGGTTATTCGACGCAACGGCAAGTGATTGCTACTGAATATCCTGGACCGAGTTATAGGACAAATACGAATTATCAGAATGAACCTATTACAAGTAGTCCTAATTTACCATATAATTCTATGAATACAATGACATATGCAAGTTCCCCAAGCGACACACATGATTCACGAATGATGAAGTGTCAGTTGACGGAAAAACAGCCACATATGACGACGATGTCATAATAAGCCAAGATACTCTTTGCGTAAGTACCTAATAGTTACCCACTGTTTTACCTTGAAGACATTCTTAACACTCACTCCTTACTCATTTTTTTCAATTGTCTCACCACCAATAGAATACTTTGAACGATTTTTTGATGAGGAAGTGATAGGTATTATTACAGAACAGACAAATTTATATGCTAATCAAAAAAAGGCAAAAAACTGGACCGACACAAATGCGGACGAAATAAAAGCGCTACTTGGGATTCACATGTTGATGTCTTTACACCCTCTACACGAAGAAACTCAGTACTGGTCCTCCAATCCACTGTATCATGTCCAGCAAATAGCTGATATCATGCCATTGAAAAGGTACAAGAAACTTATGGAGTGCCTTCATCTAAATGATAATTCGAAGATGCCAAAGCAAGGTGACCCAGGTTATGATAAATTGTTCAAGTTGCGCCCTCTGATAGAGCTTTTGAACGACCGGTTCATGAAAGAATGTTCGATTTCGAAATCTCAATCCGTAGACGAGTGTATGGTCAAATTTAAGGGTAGATCCTCAATAAAACAGTATATGCCTATGAAACCAATCAAGAGTGGTTACAAAGTTTGGGCCAGAGCAGATTCTGCTACGGGATATTTATACCAATTTCAAATTTATTGCGGTAAAACTGAAGGGGCCGTGGAGGTTGGCTTGGGCCCTAATGTCGTCCTCCGACTCACAGAAGCGATACAAAATAATGGATGTCATGTCACATTTGATAATTTTTTTACGTCGGTAGCTTTGATGCGCGAACTGTACATTCGGGGAATATACAGCACAGGAACAGTTAGAACAGACCGAGTAGGCCTGCCTAAAGTGGTGAAGAGAAAAATCATTCATTTATGGCAAAACACGCTAGTCAATGGCGTGTTTCCACAGTAACAGGTACAACAGCTTATGTTCAGTGGAAGGATACGAAACCTGTAAGTATTCTCACCACGGGATTTGATCCAAAAACAAAGGTCAGTGTACAAAGAACACAAAAAGACGGCAAAAAGGCCCTAATTGAATGTCCTCTCGCTATTGCTCAATACACTAAAAGGATGGGTGGAGTGGATCAGTTCGATCAATTTCGAGCACATTATAAATTAGGACGAAGATCAAATAGGTGGTGGATGCGTTTATTTTACTTTTTGGTAGAGAGTGGTGCGATAAATGCATTCATACTCTATAAATCCATTTACAGAGATAAGAAAATTAGTCAATCGAAATTCCGCGAAAGATTGGCCTATGGTCTGATTGACGGCTACACATCAAGGAAGAGAGCAGCTGACCTCAACTGGAAGAGATCCAATACATCTTTGCCTGATAATGATGCCTCCTCTAGCAAAAGTAGTGTACCCCGAGAGATTCGATATGCTCAACTTGGTGTACACTGGCCTGAAGAGCTGCTAACTTTCAGGAGATGCCATCTATGCAGCACAAGAACAAAAAACAAAAGATCTCGTATCAGGTGCTCTAAATGCCTCGTTACACTATGCATTACTCCATGTTTTCAAAACTTTCATAAACTTTGAAATATCAAAGTATTCTTATATTTTGATACAACACTAAGATTTTCTATTACGTTGAGACTGATAACTTATATACTCTTCACTAAAAGTCAATTTATTAGTAAGTAAATATCACCTAACTATATTTTTATAGTTTTACAAGATGCAGTATGTCCTGAAGAAGTATTATTATTTCATTATTTAGTTTCAGTTACTACCTACCTACTTAGTTTAGTTTTTGTCGTATTTTATATGTGATTATGTAATTCACTTCTTGATCTCCTTAACGATATTTTGATTTATAATAGTAATAAAAATTAGTCAATTAGTCAATTACGTCGAGACGAGACTGATAATTTTTCGATAAAAATATGAGTAAGTATGTTTTAGTGTTCAACTATGTTCAATGTGCCTGATTGTTGGTTATAAAAAACTTTAAATTCTGAAAATATAAAAAATATACTAAAAAAGTATTTTATTTACCTATACCTTCTATAATCAATAAAAATATAATATACATAGTATAATGTAAATGCATGATTAAGTCACAGTAGGGCATTGGCAATAAGGATTTCAAAAATTTTAATCGTGCATTGGCAACAATTTTGCCACAAAACAAACTACAAACGGGCATTGGCAAGCATTTTGCCATGCCCCATTAAAATGGTGGGGGTAATTGGAGGGGATGAAATTGATCATCAACATTTTAAGAGTAATTTATAGCAACTTTTAAAACAATCTAAACAGAAATTAGCCACGGAATGAGTACTGCCCGCGAAAGGGTTAATACATCCCAGATAGTAGAAGTTATTTCTTTGCAGATTTTACTAATAGTTGACACACCAACTCTGTAACTATAGTGCAATTCTTTGAAGGAACATCCCGATGTGCAATATCTGTAGAATAATAAAGTAGGTAAGAGATAAACATTTATATATGTACCTATTTCAATTGCAGTCGAATCTACAAAGTGGTCGAATCTACGAGATGCCTGGATGCGAGCAAATAAAAATGAAGTCAAAAAATCCGGAGCAGGGGCTAAGTTTTCAAAGCCATATATGTATATATAAGGAACAGACGAGTTTTTTGAAAAAAGTTGCTGAGCCTAATCGCACACATGATTCTGTCAAGAAGCGTCCATCAGATACATGTCCAGAGGCACCAGCAGCGGCCAATGCAATAGATATAAATTCAGAGCTGCCATTACCAAGTACTTCCAAAAAGGCCAAGACCCTCGATGACAAAATGGGCCAGTTTTTAGATAGCAGGCTACAGCCAGACAGAAGTCAAGAACATCCAATGCTTTCTTTTTTTAAAGGTGTTCTGCCGAACATTACGTCTTTTGACGATAATGTAACTTTAGAATTCCAATCAGGCGTGCTGTCACTGATCCAAAACATTAAAAAGCAGCGTGAAAGTCGTTTATACTCATAAAATTATGGTTGGCATTCACAGTCAAGAGATCCCATGCAACAATCTGTATATTCGACACAAAACCAGAATGTGCACCCTCCATTAAACCAGAATATCCTCCATTCAGGTGGATATGGATATTCGACACGCCAACCCGTCGAACCAGCATCACCTACTTGGTCACAAGTGTCACAACATTCAAGTGTAACACAAGATTCGGATTTAGATTTTAGTAATATGTAAAACCCACTAATTTGTTTTCGAAATTATAAAAAAAAAGGTATTTTTTAATAAATGTGTGAACTAAATGTGACTGTTTTATCTTTTCCTTTATAAATTAACTAGTGGACCCGGCGCGACTTCGTTTGCGTAGCGTTCTAACCCTACACCTACCCTACATCTACCCTACACCTACCTTACACCTACCCTACACCTACCCTACACCTACACGATTTTCCCGCTTTTCTTTTCAAATTTTTCCAGAATTTTCTTTGCTATAAACCTCACGGAGCCCGAGACCTTTCCAACGAATGCAAAACCGTGGAAATCGGTTCGTGCGTTCTGGAGTTATAGCGTCAGGAAGGAAAACCCGACTTATTTTTATATAGTAGATAGGTATAATTATCTTACCTTAGAAATATGGACAACCTTTCTTCAGTATTTCATGATATCGTCGCAAGAAAGGCAGAATTACTGAAGCGCCAAAATAGGCATATTGAGTTATATAGATATTCGGAATCAGCGTTTTTTTCTGCGTCGATCAGTCTGGGTCCCATAGCGATACGATCACTATTTTGGCGTTTGAGTAAATGGAAAAAAAGGGGATTTTTCATCAGCCAGAGTCCTTAAGCGACACTTTTTTGGCATTTTATTCGTGCCTGTCACCTAAGTAATTTTGTTTTCCTGCAATAAATTACAAATAAATTTTAAGTAAATTTGGCATCCGGCAATTTAAAAGCTAATATTTTATAAGCATTTTTGGACTACTCGAAACAAACATAAAAGTTGGTATAAGTAATTTTGAATTGAAGTATTTATAATAGGTTAGGCTTGTAAGAATATTAGTCTTTCCATTTTTATGCAGGAAGTGGCGTATAAGTAATTTTGCCTTAGTGCTTGTTCACGTTAACTCGCGGGCGCGGGCGCGGGCGCGGTCACGAAATATCAAACATACAGCATACTATACAAGTGTTCACGTACAAAACGCAGGTGCGGCGAAAGTAGCGGGCCACCTAGCGACTAGCGCGCGCGGCGCGCTCGCGGCCAGTGTTGCCGCCGGGCCAATAGAGTTCGTGGCTAAGCCAGAGGGAAATGTTGCTAGATTTTAAGGAAAATCCATTTCGAAATTCCGCTAGAAGTGGCTAAAAATTATTTCAATTGAGACTTGGATAAAATTAAAATTAAATATGGATAAATTGTTTTAATGCTTTTTATTACCAATCAAATGTCAACACAACTCGTACGAATTGACTGAAATTTTTTACTTTCTTCATCATAATACGTGGTAGTTTCTACTACAAAGTCGTTTCTATAACAGTATCAATAAAGAACTTTTTTATTCGGTCTATTCGAGTTGGGTAACTTTATCGGGAAATTCCCCAACACACTCGGCGTGGTTGCCTGCCTACCACTACTGAAACCACACAGATTAATATACATAGTCGATCGATTTGGATTACAAAATGTTGCATTATATCTTCGCGAACAAGAAAATTCCAGAAGTAGCCAGATAGTCAGAAGTGGCTAGATATTATTTAATGGCTAGAACGATTTATTTTGTAGCTAAACCCATTGAAAATCCGCTAGATCTAGCCAAAAAGTGGCTAAAACGGCAACATTGCTCGCGGCTATATCAAACGCGTGAGACGTTTGTGTGTGTTCACGTCGAACTAGCGGCGGAGCGCGCGATTCACTCGCGACGCCAGGTAAGTTCAACCAGTTTGAACTTGTCGCTAGAAACGAAAGCACGTGTTTATCATGTCGTTCGATACAGAAGAGTTTATTAGTGCTGTCCAGGCTAGAACTCCGATTTGGCAAAGTAAACACACGCATCATATGAACAGAAACGTTCTTAATAAGTTATGGAAGGAAATTGCCGAATTATTTCCAGATATGGAGGGTGAGTAAATGAAATATTGTCACATTTACCTATAAGTAGGTAGTAATTTAAAACTTTTTATTTAGGAATATTATGACACACTACAAAAAATACAAAATTACAGTAAGACTACGTATATATTAAACGATTGTTCTCCCAAAAATATTTCGTGAAAAGATTCCGAACTTGTTTAGCTCGATTTGATGGATTGTTGTTTCTTCCAGTTTGTCGCCTTTGGTGTCGAGTTTGAGTTATTAATTCACTATCGTAATCGTAACCATCTATATCAATTACAATATTATGCAATAAGCAAGCGGTTTTTATAATTAAGCGTGCATGTTTAACATCAGTTTCAATAGGCTTTAACAAAACTCGCCATTTATTGCATAAAATTCCAAATGCACACTCCACGGTTTTTCTCGCTCTTGACAATCTCTTATTAAAATTCTCTCTCTCTTGATTCAATATCCTTTGTGGATATGGACGCATTAGATACTCTTTAAGAGGATAAGCTTCATCGGCTACTATAACATATGGAGCTGTAATATTAGAATTGGGTAAAGTTCTTGGTCCTGGAATATTAAATGCACCTCTTTGGAGTAACCAGTTCAGAGACGAGGCGTTGAATGTACCGCCGTCGCTTTGCTTTCCCCTTCCTCCCACTTCAATAGTTAAAAATCTTTTCTTCGCATCAGCCAAAGCTTGCAAAACAATAGAGAAATAATGCCTGTAGTTATAATATGCCGATCCTGATCTTCTAGCTCGTTTAATTCTACAATGTTTACCGTCCAAACTACCAATGCAGTTAGGAAAGTTCCACATCTCCTCAAAATCTAAAGAAATATTCTTCAGCTGGTCTTCAGATGGCTGTGGCATATGGGCATTCAAGTTTTTTTTCCAAATAGCTTCACAGGTACTATAAACAATCTCAGACACTGTACTAACACCCATACGAAAGCTATAAGCCAAAGATCGGAATGCCAACCCAGTGGAGAGATATCTGAAACATATTATATTATATATTTACACTAATTACTTATATACTACAATTAGATACGGCATCTACACTAAACAATATTATTTTTTTACAGAAAAGGCTTTAAGGAAAAAATGGAAGAACATCCGGGACCAGTTTATGAAAGAGTTAAAGAAAATTCCGGTATCTCGTTCTGGTGATGCTGGAACTGATCAAAACACTTCAATGTGGCCATATTTTCAAATGATGCTGTTCGTAAAAGATGACGTTACCCCAGAATTAAATGAAGGCAATTTGGATGAATCTACTGATGGAAACAGTAATGATAATGAACGGTCCCCAACTCCCCAGTCAATAGCTGGTTCATCTACAAGTACACAATATACGAGCACCAAACGTAAATATGCACAGGATCTAAGACAAGAATTTATGGAATTGGAGAAGAAAAAGCTGGAATTATTACAAATTAAACTGTCGCAGAGCAGTGAAAGCCAAGAAAAAGATTGCGAAGATCTGTTATTTTTCAAAAGTTTGTTGCCGTACATGAAAGAATTAACTCCTATGCAAAAATTGCGTACTAGAAACAAAATTACAGAAGTTATTATAAACGAAATGAATGGTGTCACGACTCAGGCTTATCATGGTTACAATACTTACGATTATAACACAGCAATATAATTTACTACGAAAATCTTTATTTTATAAACTCACCTTATAGTTACAAATAGTCTTTCTTCGGGCTTTATACTTTTATGAAAATTTGTGTCTTGTCTTGAAATCTCACTCCTTATTGAATCCAGTATGTAATCAAAACAGTTGACAGTCATCCTGGTATATCCAAAAAATCTTGTAGGATGTTCTCTCAAATTACTATATAATGTATGAAATTCGCTATATCGTTCTCTTTCTTTATTAATTTCGTGCACACCAATTCTAATTTTTATCCCCATCTCCCACTTTAGGTATGAATTTTCGGTTAGAAATAAAGGATCGTCGTCCATGTTTTCAACCTCTGACAACACGTCTTACTCGCGCAAACGCCTGGCGGCCAATGTGAACATGAGTTCGCCACGTCCACGCGCCCGCACTCGCGCCCGCGCCCGCGCGTTCCAACGTGAACGAGCACTTACTGTTATTGAGCAAGTTTTTGACTTTCAGTATCTTTACTGTGAAGTAATATTTTAGCAAAAGTTATAGAAGTAAAAATAGAAAGCTGGTCTATACGTCATTTACGTCGCTAAAGTAAAAAATATGGAGCTACAATACTGCAAAACCTGATTATAACCCGCGCGTACGCCGCGTAGCCAGTGTTGCCGTTTTAGCGCTTTTCTCGCTAGATCTAGCGCTTTTCTCGGCTTTTCAGCGCTTCTTTTCCAAAAATAACGCGCTAAAAAAAATTTAGTGGAATCTGGTGGAAAAATGAAAAAGATATCGGCAGCCTTCAATTAGGCCAAAAAGTTGGTATCCAGAGCCGCAAAACAAAAAAAAACAAAAACCTACGAGTTAATTCGGGGAATCTCCAAGAATAATATTCAGTCTAGTTTATTGTTTTGTCTCTTTTTACAGTAAAGGGTTTTACTCACGCTGTAAACAAAAGAAACTGGTTTGTCTTACTTACTACGTACTAAAGCGGCGCGTTGTTAATTTCTTGTTAGAATTTTAGTTTGTAGTGTAATTATCTGCCTCTGATACATATCTGTCTCTGATATAGTAATTTTAGTTGTTCGTGAAAATCCTAAATGGAAGTTCCTCTGAAGAAGAAGGCTTATAGCCAGAAATATCGTCCGGAATGGGAGGTAATGGAAGAGTTTAAAAATTGGCTGAGAGCTGTGAGTACTGATCAAAATAAGGCCTTCTGTTTACTATGCCATTCAGAAATGTTTGCAAAAATTGGTGATTTGCGTAGGCACGCTGAAACTAAAACACATAAGAATAAATGTGAAGCTCTATTAAAAAATCGGCAAATTTGTTTTGATGCTGTGCCAAAGGAAAATTTTAATAAATGCCGAAAAGCAGAAGGGAAATTGGCGTTGTTTATTACAGAACACAGTTCAATTTCTACAATTGATCATCTAACCGATCTATGTAAAGATATATTTTGTGATTCAAAAGCTGTAATAGATCTAAAACTACACAGAACCAAATGTACCGAAGTTATTAATCAAGTGTTGGCACCACATTTTAAAGAAGAACTTTTAAAAGATATCGGATCACAAAAATACAGCATTATTCTTGATGAATCCACCGATATCAGCGTGACAAAGTTTATGGGGATCATTGTGAGATATTATAGCTTGACATTATATGCAATTGTTTCTGCCTTCCTGTCTCTGGAGCCTGTGGAGAAGGCTGATGCCAACGGACTCGTGACAAGTTTAGTGAAATGTCTCAACTCCAATAATCTACCTATTGCCAATATGGTTGGTATTGGTACCGACAACGCTGCTGTAATGACAGGACAGCACAACAGCGTACATGAAATTTTGCGAACACAATATAATTTGCCGAACTTAATATTGATAAGATGTGTTTGCCATTCACTGCAGTTGGCTGTTAGTCGTGCATCGGAAGAAACAATTCCTAAACATATCGAATTTCTTATTAGAGAAACATATAAATGGTTCGCACTTTCAGCGAAACGCCAGAAAGAGTATAAAGAAATTTATAGTGTCATCAATATAGGAGAACAACCCCTGAAATTATTAAAATTATGTGACACGCGATGGCTGTCCATTGAGCCGGCAGTAGTTAGAATTTTAAATCAATGGGAAGAGTTAAAGGTCCACTTCCAACTCACGAAAGACAAGTGTTACACTTCAGATGTCCTATCTCGTATGTATGCAGACGAAACAAATCGATTACATTTAATATATTTGAAAACCATTTTGAATGACATACAAAACGGTATCAAAATTTTTGAAGGGGAAAATACAGATCCTGTTAAATTATTATCATCTTTAATGAATCTGTTAAGATCAGTCGTTACTAGGATCGTAATACCTACTGCAACTGTTACTGATAAAGATTTTTTAAGCGTTAATGTGCGTAACCATCTTAATCCTGTTCCTTATCTTGGATATTCATTTGAAAACCTTGCCCAAAAAGTAAATATACCACCAGAGAGACTAGCTGCAGTTAGAAAAAGTTGCATTGAATTTACAATTCAGTTAGCGACACAAATTCAGAATAGACTACCAACGAACTACGCCGCTCTAGAAAAAATGACTCAGCTATCTAAGGAAAATACACTGAAACAAGTAAAGGATAATTCAATTACTATCCTGGCTAAGGAGTTGGGATTTGACGACGAGAAGATTGATAAAATACTAACGCAGTGGCATGGGATTCAATTTATCCAATGGGAAGATAGTAGTGTGGATACAGTGAACTTTTGGGCTCAAGTCTCCAGATACAAAAATGCAGCTGGAATTAACACCTTTCAAGAATTAGTGGACTTGGCTATTACTGCTCTGTCGCTTCCACATTCCAACGCCGAGGTGGAGCGTGTATTCAGCGTAATGAATATTGTTAAGAGCAAGTTACGCAACAGAATGTCGGCTCTTACAATGAATTCTATTTTGCTGATACGGCACCAGATGAGACTATTAAAGAAAACTTGCCACACCTACGATTTACCTGAAAATGTGATCAACAAAATCTCAAAAACGGTCAAAAAAGAAACATCAGCTGGTGAAGGTACATCACAGATGCAGACGCCTGAAAACGATAACGAAACTGACCATGAAAATGTTACGGAGTTATTAAACTTAGTTAATTTTAATAATTAAATAAAATTATTTTAAGCCATTAAATATGTGTACCTTATTTTTTCATTATAGACAAAATTTTACCACCATTTTACCCATGCTAAAATCTAGTGGAATTTAGCGCTTTTTTCAGCCCCGTTTTTACCAAAAAATAGCGCTTTTTTGACAAGCATTTGGTGGTTTTCTTTTCTTCCGAACGGCAACACTGCGCGTAGCAGTCAGTCTGCTCGACAGAGCCACTGAGAGTACACGTGTGTCGGTATTTGTTGCCGCTCAAATAGATCGAGAAAACAAGGGAATATTGGTGATAATAATGCAATAACGGACTCCTCAATCGGTAAGTTAGCTATTTATTAGTATGAAAATTATAATAATTTACATAAGAAGTAATAATTATTAGTAAAGCCACCTTCGGTAAGTACCTAAATACCTAATAGTTTATGAAATATGCCGAATTGTCATTTGACGCTGGTTCTGTTTTTGTGTATACCTATAGGTACGAGTATGTACGTTATTGGTTTAGATTGAGCAAGGTAGAAGCATTTAGAATACTAGATAGTTTTTAACAGGTTTGTCAGGTCTAGACCAGCACGGTAGATATTCGGCGCGAGCCATAAGTTCCCAATTTGTGTCGGATATTTTAGCCAGCAATCTAGCTTGAGTAAAATAGTATAAATTATTTACTTAACCGATTTTTATGAAACTTGCACTCTCTCATATTAAATCTCTAGATACCTACATACATAAAAAAAACTGATGCCGATTTTATATAAAATAATTATGCATTACAATAATTATGAATTCGCGGGGATGCAAACCACGTTTTTGTTGTATAATTATGTTACGGATAGGTGTGAAGGTTAACTTAAGATTAGCCGGCTAATGTTAAGTTTATTTTTGAAGAGTGTGTAATGTTGGTTTCGGTTGAGAATGGCTTGTTACCTTGTGGTGTCGGCCGGGAAGTAGTACCACCCCATTTACAAAACTGACCGTGTGGTCGTTGCCGACCTCAGTTGATTCCTTTGGGCAAAATTGCGGTCAAGACTTATTTTTAAACCTATAATATCCCACTGCTGGGCCAAGGTCTCCCCTAAATTCATCCACTCTTTACGATCTAGTGAACAATCCAGCCAGTCTTCAAGGAAGGTGTCCAAGACTTTACCCATCTACTATATAATTCTTTATATAAAAAACTAGATGGTATATTAAACGTTTTTTTAATTTAAATGAGACCTACTATTCCTTTCTATTTTTTCAGCTCATAATGGAAAGTAAGAAACAGAGTTTTTACAAAAGGTACGCGTGGTCGTTGCCGACCTCAGTTGATTCCTTTGGGCAAAATTGCGGTCAAGACTTATTTTTAAACCTATAATATCCCACTGCTGGGCCAAGGTCTCCCCTAAATTCATCCACTCTTTACGATCTAGTGAACAATCCAGCCAGTCTTCGAGGAAGGTGTCCAAGACTTTACCCATCTACTATATAATTCTTTATATAAAAAACTAGATGGTATATTAAACGTTTTTTTAATTTAAATGAGACCTACTATTCCTTTCTATTTTTTCAGCTCATAATGGAAAGTAAGAAACAGAGTTTTTACAAAAGGTACGCAGCAAGACTGAAGGATGAACAGGAACCTGTAGCTGGAACATCAAAGACACCACTGATGGAAACAGTCTCAAAGCCAGCAGTAGCTAAAAGACTGATATTTAAAACACTTAAAAAAAAAGACAGAAGTATAAATCAAATAACTTGAACAGGGAACTACCGATACCAAAACCAGTTGTTATGCGCAGTGCAAATGCAGAAGCTGAACCACCATGCATTGATTTTACAGTTTGCGATTTGACAGATGACATAAACGAACCATACCAGGAACAAAATCTTACAGAAAAAGCAATACAAAAAGAATTAGACATTTTCAGAGAAATTGAACGACAACACGAAATTGAGGAGGCTTGTGAACAAATCCGACGAGAACACATTGAAGAGATGAACACGGGATCAAAATTTGTACAAATTGAATCTAAACAACCTGAACTGACAGACAGTAAAATTATAATGGAAGATTACAACACTGAAACACCTGAGATAGTACCAGACAACATACTGAAGCGATGTGATAGTAAGCAGTTTTTCGAGACAGAAGAAAGCAAAGGAGAAATTGTAAAAGTTACTAATGAAAATATAGAATCTGAAAATGATGCTACAGACGGCATATTGTTATGTCTTCGAAATACAAGGTGGAGCACAACAACAACATAGATCTTAAATCCATGGAAGATTTCAAAGAAATAGATATTAATTTACAGGAAAATGAAAAAGTAATCGCTGAAATACAGGAAGACCAAAAAAGCTATGAAGGAGAAATTCGTAAAGATAAGAAAATACCTGAAATAAATGAAACAGTACAAAATGAATCGCATACAGGGTGTCCCAGAAGTGACACGTCACAGTGACACCAGGGGTAGGTCAGCGTATGAGGCACCGAACCAGCCTAACATGACCCCAGTAAAAGTTGCACGGTTTTCGAGTTATTGCCAAAATAAAGTTTTTACTGAATTTTCCCTTTTTTTAACAGTGCTACTGCCAGCCGTTTAGTCTCAAAATGTCCCAGTTGCAAAATGTCCACTGGTAAAAAAATGTCCAAGTCGCAAAATGTCCAAGTTGCAAAATGTCCAGGTTGCATAATGTCCAAGTTGCAAAATGACCAAGTTGCAAAATGTCCCGGTTGCAAAATGTCCAGGTCGCAAAATGTCCACATTGTAAAATATCACTAAATAAGTCGCTAAATGTTGTACACACTTACGAGTACCTACTACTCATGAGTTGCCGCTTATATTTATAAATTTCACGATATATTACGTATTTATATTTTTTTTTTATATCACTAAGGCGGAAAACAAGCTTAGGTACGGTCTGCCTGATGGTTCGAAAGAACGTTTCTCGCTCGTACGATTCGGATGTGGAATGAGCTCCCAGCCACAGTGTTTCCTTTGGACTATGACATGGGATCGTTCAAGAGGTATATTAGAGGTCTCTTCAGAGGCGGGCAACGCATCAGTGACTCCCCTGGTGTTGCTGATGTCCATAGGCGGCGGTGACCACTTTCCATCAGGTGGCCCGCTTGCCTGTTTGTCTGGCGCATAACATAAAAAAAAAAAAAGCAGTCACCGCAGCCTATGGACGTTTGCAATACCCAAGGTTGGGATGCTTGGGTATGCGGCGATTCAACCGGTTGTGCCATCCTTCTAAAGCATTTGTTGTTCTGTGCCGTTGTCCAGCACAAGAAAAAGAAAGAAGAATAATAATAAATGTACCTACCTACAGTTTATCTATTCCCAGTGGCATTGTTTAGGCATAATGTTGTGGTCGCTTGACGTGTACTACAACGCTGATTTTCAGTGGGCCCACCAACCACCCGGAAACACCGCACAGTCAGCAATATACCTGCGCTTTTCGTTTAGTTTGATATCGTTGATAAATAAATATATCATCAGACCGCTCGCCACCGACAGGGAGTTCATCCTCACACCATGGAGCCAAATTGGTCGCGAAGTGTGCGGTTCCAAAGAAACTTTTTCCCACGCACACTAAGGTTATGGAATGAACTACCTGGAGAGTACAACATGGAGTTCTTCAAGAAAGGGGTAAAAAGGTTTTTACGGGGTCGGCAACGCATGGGTGATGCCCCTGGTATTGCAAACGTTCATAGGCTGCGGTGACTGCTTGCCATCAGGCAGGCCGTACCTAAGCTTGTTTTCCGCCTTAGTGATATAAAAAAAAAATATAAATACGTAATATATCGTGAAATTTATAAATATAAGCGGCAATTCATGAGTAGTAAGTGTGTACAACATTTAGCGACTTATATAGTGATATTTTACAATGTGGACATTTTGCGACCTGGACATTTTGCAACCGGGACATTTTGCAACTTGGACATTATGCAACCTGGACATTTTGTAACTTGGACATTTTGTGACTTGGACATTTTTTTACCAGTGGTCATTTTGCAACTGGGACATTTTGAGACTAAACGCTGCCAGCATTCACTTGGAAAGCTCTCGAAGTTAGTTTTTTTATGTCTATGGAACCATGAATAGTTAATTAAGATTTTTGAAATGTTATTTTGTCAATAAGAAGAGTAAAATGCTGAAAAATACGGGATTTATCTCGATTTAAATTTTCAGCAAAAAAATAAGTTCAACTTTGACCACCTGCCGTAAAAAAAAAATCCTAGAAACGAAACGAGCGAATAACGTGGAAAAGTTGAGCATGTTATGCAGATTCAGAAATGGTACGACACAAGTATCTTACTGCAATAAAATAGGAATTCGTATCACTTTTACGGTGCCCTGAACTAAATTAGAACTAGGAACCCCGCAAGCTGTCGCTGTTAGGTAAAAAAATAATGCTGTACACTACGATATCTCATTTGTTACCTGACTCTTTTATTATTAGCCAAATGTACGAGAGTGAAAGAGATGGAAATAATGTTTATCCCCCTTTTGAAGGATATCGTTGGCTACTAGCTCCGACTCTGACGCACGTGCTACTTACTACCTGGCGTGACCCCTCTATCGCGGACTTTGTACCTGTTTTACCTTATTTTGATGGATAGAGTTCTTTGTCCATGTAGCACGAGTAGCAGTGGCTCTCGAAACAATTCAGTTCTTTACCTTGCGTTTCGTGCGATACCTGTGTTCTCTGCGTCCCTGTAATTCGTGTGTTCCTAAACTAAATCGACTTGGCTTTTCTCTGGACTCTGTTTTTTTTTATTTGGACTGTTTGTGGTGTGGAACAAAACGACAACTCGGCACTCTATCAGACACTGATTTTGCTTTGCGGAGCTGCATTACTACGATGGCAAATCGTAATCTCCATTACACTCATACAGAGTACGCTGACATGCACTTAATTTAAGGCGAAACTAGGCATGTTTCGAATCGAGGCAACGTTATGTACAACGCAAGACTGGCTGCAAGATTGTACTCGGAACGATATCCAAATCGTAACCCGACGACTTATGAAGTTATTTTACGAGTCGTCAACGCTTATCGCGAGGGCATATTCCCAGGAACGAATAGGCGAGAAGGAAGACCTCGGACTGTAGACGACGACGTGGTTTTAGAAGAAGTACGAGTGGAGACAGGAACTTCAGTGCGAATTATTGAACGCCGCACTGGCATCTCCAAATCCTCGGCACAACGAATTCTGAATCGTCACAGGTATCATCCCTACCATATCCAACGCGTCCAAACACTTCTTCAAACTGACTACGCACACCGTGTTGAATTTTGCCGCCAAATGGTCGAGAAATGGAGGGAAAATCCAAACTTCTTCAATGAAGTATTGTGGAGCGACGAATCGTCCTGCAGAAGGGATGGATATCTCAACTTGCATAACATCCATAGCTGGCAATTAACAAACCCACACGAAGAAAGAGAAGACCGGTCCCAGTACCAATTCAAAATTAATTTGTGGACGGGAATATTTAACGGCCAAATAATAGGACCGGTCGAATTGCCGGCTATTCTGAATGGTACAAATTATCTTCAATTTTTGCAAAACGAACTCCCAGTCTTATTGGAAGATACGCCGTTGGCACTGAGAATAAGAATGTGGTTTCAGCAAGATGGTTGCCCGGCACACTACGCTCGTCTAGTCCGCGAGCACCTCAGCAACACATTTCCCGAGAGATGGATCGGGCGACTGGGACCAATTTTATGGCCACCGCGTTCCCCGGATCTAAATCCACTAGATTTTTTTTATTGGAGATGTTTGAAAGATAAAGTTTATTGTAAACCAATACGATTGCAATAAAGAGTTTACATACATATGTACATACATCTGAAGAAGAATTACGGCAACGTGTATTCGACGCAGCTCGGACCATATCGGATATAAGTTTAAGAAAATTGAGCAGAAATTTTATCAGACGATGTAATTTGTGCATAAGAGTCCGAGGGAGATAATTCGAACACTTATTGTAAATAAATTTAAATTATTAAAATAAACCAATGAAAGTTAAACATGTTTTTATTGTTAACTGAACTTTTATTCGGCCATCAGCCAACAATACTCTTCAAAAGGTAGATAAACATTATTTCCATCTCTTTCACTCTCGCACATTTGGCTAATGATAAAAGGATCAGGTAATAAATGAGAAATCGTAGTGTATTATTTTTTACCTAGCAGCGACAGCTTGCGGGGTTCCTAGTTCTGATTTAGTTCAATAGGGCACGTTAAAGTGATACGAATTCCTATCTTATTGCAGTGTATTGTACCATTTCTGAATCTGCATAACATGCTCAACTTTTCCACGTTATTTGCTCGTTTCGTTTCTAGGATTTTTTTTTCACGGCAGGTGGTCAAAGTCGAAATTATTTTTTTGCTGAAAATTAAAATCGAGATAAATCCCGTATTTTTCAGCATTTTACTCAACTTATTGACAAAATAACATTTCAAAAATCTTAATTAAGTATTCATGGCTCCATACACATAAAAAAAACTAACTTCGAGAGCTTTCTAAGTGAATGCTGGCAGTAGCACTGTTAAAAAAAGGGAAAATTGAGTAAAAACGTTATTTTGGCAATAACTCGAAAACCGTGCAACTTTTACTGGGGTCATGTTAGGCTGGTTCGGTGCCTCATACGCTGACCTACCCCTGGTCTCACTGTGACGTGTCACTTCTGGGACACCCTGTAGGTAGTGTACTTTACATTGTGTGGGACTATATAGGTATCTACTTGTTTTTTTTTGCAGATAATGCCACGTATATATCTAAGAAAAACTAACCGTCAGAACTGGAGTAAGGATGCTATGACGAAAACACTGGACGCAGTTAAAAATGGGACGCCATATAAAACAGCTAGTAAACAGTTTTCTGTACCTGTAATGGCGTTAAAAAGAAGGGCTAAAGATCAAAATAAAAACGCTGTTGGTGCAGTTAAGACTTTGGGCAGTAAACAAACGGTGTTTACACCTGAGCAAGAGAGACAACTTGTTGAACACATAAAAGACATGGAATCACGAATGTTTGGGCTAACCAAGCAAGCTATTCTCTCTCTAGCTTATCAGTTGGCTGCGAAAAATAACATAGCACACCCTTTTTCAGTCGAGAAAGAAAAGGCTGGTGTGGATTGGTTGAAAGGATTTCGAAAAAGGCATCCCGATATAGCTCTGCGTAGTCCGGAATCGACATCAGCAGCTCGTGCAAGAGCTTTCAACAAACCTGTTGTTGACAAATTTTTTACAGTTTTGAACGACACTCAGAAGAAACAGCATATTCCGCGGATTCCGCCGTATAGAATGTTTAATGTTGACGAGACCAGTTTATGCACTGTCCCAACTAAAAATACCAAAGTGTTTGCACAAGCTGGTCGGAAACAAGTGGCAAGAGTGACTTCGGCTGAAAGAGGTGACACAACAACAGCAGTTATTTGTTGTTCCTCTGCTGGTATGTTTATACCACCTATGTTTATATTTAAAAGACTGCGAATGAAGATCGAATTAATGGACGGTGCACCTCCAGGGTCTGTTTATGCATGCAATTCAAGTGGTTGGATGAAACTGGAAGTGTTTTATCAATGGTTTGACCATTTTCTAGCTCACGTAAAGCCATCAGCAGATGATCCAGCCATTTTGATTTTAGATGGCCATCCCATCCCACACACAAAAAATTTGAGTGTGGTATTAAAAGCAAGACAAAATCATGTCATTATATGCTTACCACCCCACTGTACACATAAACTCCAACCGTTGGATGTAGCAGTAATGTATCCTCTCAGCGTCTATCACAATCAAGAATTAGAAAAGTGGATGAACAATCATCCGGGAAGAGTGGTCTCGGTTTTTCAAATTACAGAAATAATTGCAGGGGCTTAATTAAAAGCAGCGGTACCAATCAATGCCATTAATGGATTTTCAAAATGTGAGATTTACCCTTGGAATCAAGATGTTTTCACAGATGTGGACTATGTGGCGGCTGAAACGACCGAAATGGAAATCGATCTTGAGGCCGGCAACTTCTCCGATTCGATATCTGTGTTAAACGATGAAGCCACCCATCTTATTGGAGCACGATTTTATTTCCTTCTGCACTGTTCTCACTCTCAAGAGCTCGTGGACTTTCGAATTGGTGATAAACTAAGAAGCGTTGGATATTTGCTTTAATATGCAGGCTCGTTGTACAATCATAATATTGGAGTTGTTAGCACTATATTTCAGATCACGTCGGTAACTCGGGCGCGGATCCAGGGTTTGGTTGAGGGGGAGTTTGCCCCCAAAATTTGCAGTCAAAATTATAGGTATCAATCATGAGCGAGCAAAAATTTGGCCTTTTTAATAGGGTGATAAATAAATGAATGAGCAAGCGGAGCGACCTACGCAATTTTGGGTTTTACAACAACGAATGTATGAGCGAGCTAAGCGAGCAAGAAATTTTTGACATTTTGGGTATTAAAAGCTGGAGTGATAAATGAAAGAATGAGCGAGCGGCGTAAGCTTGATATTTGTGACATTTTAGGTTATAAAAGCCTCATGTGATTCTTGAATAACTGAGCGAGCGGAGCGAGCTCGCAATCTTGGACATTTTTGGTCTTAACAGCAAGGGGTAATCTTTACAAAAGTAACTTAGAGAAATCTATGAATGAGCGACCGCAACGAGCTTAGCGCAAGGTAAGAAAAGTAACTGAAACCTATGAATGAGCGAGCTCGAAATTATTTACATTTTCAATCGTAAAAGTTGGAGTGATTATGAATGAATGAGCTTGCGTTTTGAGTTATAAAAGCCTGAGGTGATACAACGTGAATGAGCTTGCGTTTTGGGTTATAAAAGTCTGAGGTGATACAAAGTGAATGAGCGAGCGGAGCGAGCTCGAAATTTTGGATCTTAACAGCAAGGGATAATCTTTACAAAAGTAACTTAGGGAAATCAATGAATGCGCGACCGCAACGAGCTTGGCGCAAGGCAAGAAAAGTAACTGAAACCTATGAATGACTGAGCGAAGCGAGCTTGAAATCTTTGATACTTTGGGTCTAAAAACCTGGTGTGACCAATTAATAAATTAATGAGCGAGCGGGGCGAGTTCGAAATTTTTGACATTTTAGCAGTGATTATGTGTGATGCTGATCGTAATAAAAGACAATGAAAGTAATATAAATTATTAAATGAGCAATGGGAGTGCGCACGAAACTTTTAACATTATGGTTTTGAAAAGCTGGGGTGATTGTTGAAATGAATATTTGAGCGAGTGCAGCGATCTCGAAATGATAGGATTTGAAAGATTGGTAAATAGTATGAAAGTAAATGAATAAGCGAGAAACGTGAGCTCGAAATTTTTGACATTTTTCGTTCGAAAAAGCTGGAGTGATTAATAAAATTAACAAAGTAATTGAGCGAACGCAGCGAGCTTGGAATTTTTGGCCTTTTGGCTCATAAAACCGTGGGCGGTTGAGTCAGAGTCGGGACGCACTCATTGCCTCTAGATCCGCGCCTGGGATCACCACTTTGGCGGTAAACGTGCAGGAGAGAATTCCAGCCGCCAATGTTGGCAAGCGAAGATGGAGAAGGTGGAAAAGCGTAATTACCTGCCTGGTCAAGTTGCTGTGACCAGGGGACCGAAGTCCAATGGACGCTCCTTGGGTCTTGTATTTAAGCGGCATAGATGGAACACTCCGTTAGCGCGTTGTAGATCTGACAGTTGCTGTCAAGCTGATGTCTTGCCAACTCGTTGTGTGTGCGAGCTCCATGGAGATCGCTACAAGCTTGTATGTGCTTCCTCCATGTTAGTCTACGGTCTAGATGCATTCCTAAGTACTTTACAGTATTCTCATGTGGTAGCTCAGCTCCAACTAAGATGACGGGTGGGCAATCGTTTTTACGTAGCGTGAATGTTATATGCACAGACTTTGATTTGCTAGCGCAGATCATTCATTTTAAGCACCGTTCATTGATTGCATCCAATCCTTTTTGTAAGGTCCTTGAAGCTTTGATGTGACACAAATCAGTAGCAAGTATTGCGGTATCATCTGCGAATGTCGCTACTGTAACAGTCCAGGAACTTCCGGTAGGTCTGAAGTAAAAATGGTGTATAAAATTGGTTCCAGTGCTGAGCCCTGTGGAACACCAGCTAGAATACTGTGAAACTTTGATTCAGAATCGCCTTCTATAACTTGAAATAGTCTCTTGCTCAAATATGAGTCTAGGATGCTGTAGAATTTGTGAGGTGAGAGCTGTTTATTTTTGCAGAGAAGACCTTGGTGCCACACTCTGTCGAATGCTTGTTTTACATTCAGGAAAGCGGCAGAGCAGTCAACTCTTTACGTTCCAGGGCTCCCCTGATAACATCACACTCTTTTGTGGAGTGTTCTTGTGGAAAACCAAAGCGATGGTCGGGCACAACGCCTAGAAGCAAGCTTGTTGGTCTGTAAGATCATTTGCTGATTAACCTGGTTTGAGCACTATTATTATCTGCAAGATCTTCCATGCTAGGGAAATTATTGGTTCTCATTATGCCAATAAATAACATAGTAATATAAAAGATAGCCTTCTGGGGCAGTTCTTGTAGCACTTTCTTGTCAATTACATTGAACCCGGGAGCCTTTTGGTCTTGCATATTATTTATATTTCTCAACTTCTTGAGGTGTTACAGCTTTCGAGTGGTAAATCCAGTTGCAGATCTTGGTCCGAAGAAGTCGTACGTCAATCGTTAAAGTATTTAGAAAATATAAAGTTGATTTGATGACCTATTTACTTATATTAAATAAGAGATTCTTTTTCTCTTATATCTTGTGTACTTTCAGTTCCGATAATTTATCAGTGATTGGCCAGTTTTAGTTGATAGTTTTGACTGCATATGGATATTTCATATGTCCAAACCCCTTTAATATTGTTTTGTAGATAGCCATTTTGCTTTTGTTGGTTAACTTCCCACTAATCAGCCAGTACATTTCGCTGAGTTTTATTTATTTATTTAGGTTATAGATGAGCAGCATTGTTGCTGATGTGTCTATATCACATGTCATTTTAAATCAAGTAGGGACAGTTTGACTTCAACCACTTGTCCTGTCTGTTCTTGAAGGAATTCACTGACACAGTTGTCACAACATTTTGTGGCAACTTGTTCCAGTTTGATACCACTCTGTTAGAGAAGAAGTGATGTGCAGTATTGGTGTTGGATGGTGCGCGCGCACTCTAATTGCATTTCGTGACCTCCGTGAGTTTTGAGTCTAGATATTTTCTCTCGCTCCATGTATTTTTTTGTCATGTTTGTCCAAATGCATACACATGTATATAAGTAAGTATACCTATATCATAATGGGTGACGTATGTCATCAGTGTGAGCACTCATTTCGAGGACCATTTTAAGGCGCAAGCCTTTTAATGGAGATCAAATTGTTGAAAAACATCGGCCCGAGTCACCTTCATATTTGCCATCAAATTTGATTAATCTTCTGACTTTTTGAATCAGGGCCTTTGCCTACATTCTATAGAAAACTAAGCCAAGATGTCAGTCCGTTTGAGACGTTTTGCAGATTGGCTGTCAAAAGCATGTTTGCCAAAGGATTTGGATGTAATGATAGACACTCTCTATAGCTTTTGCGGTAAGGTTATATTTCTCCGCGGATGTTTTTCACTTCTAAGTATTCTTGAATTTCTTCGTTGCGCTAGCGCACTGTCGCGCTAGCAATAACTCATAGAATATTGTTTTGTACCCTTTGCAGTCGCTCGATGTTACTCTTACTTGCAGTGGCTCACATATGAATTCCGTAGGTCCGTTCCGTAGGTAGGTAGGTTCCGTATATTGGCTTCAGTAAAGAATTATATATTAGCACAATTTGTTGGTCAAGGAAAGTGTTGATTTCTTGCCTAAAAGCCGGTGAAGGCCCCGAAATTTGCTATTAATTTCATTTCTTCTCTTTGTCAAATGGTCCTTCCATGTAAGTCGTTGGTCCAGATAAAAGCCCAAGTATCTGACACTAGAAGTTTGTGGGAGAGTATCTTCACCAAGTTTAACAGAGGGGCAAACTCCTCTTCTTAAAGTAATTGTTGTGTCACAGCACACAGGCATTTGCTTTAATTCTCCACTTAGACATCCATTTGTGGGCGGCGTTGAGTTGTTTTACTGAGCAGCCTATTACTGGCTAGGACTGGATCGGAGCTACATGATAGGAAGCCCGTATCTTCGGCTTAAGTAGCTATTTCGACTACAGGGAGTTTTATTTGTAGGTTACCAGTAAAGATTTTGTGTAGGAGCGGGCCGAGCACCGAGCCCTGGGGCACGCCAGCAAGGCATTGATGAAAAGATGATCTTGCATCTCCCTTTTCTACTTGAAAAAACCTATCTGACAAATAAGACACCATCATGGGGAATATCGAGTAGGGTAATAACTTTTTAATTTTATATAGTAGTCCTCTATGCCAAATTTTGTCAAAAACCTGTTGGATATCCAGCAGCTGCAAATGCAGCGGAACAATACTCCTTTCTTTCCAGGCACTGTCTTATTGTGTGATACACCCTATGAGTTTGTTACACCGTAGAATGAGATTCGCGAATGATCTTAACATCATTCAATATTCTTTTTAGTAGTTGTGGTTTACCAGTATATTTGCATATCTTCCACAAGTTTAGCTTTCCACTTTTATTTAGTGTTGTCTTCTCCAAGGTTGTGTTGTGTTCTTCATTGTTTTATTAGCAGTGTTTTGGAGCAATTCTTTTAACTCTTTGATGGCACGGTTGAGTCATGTTTTGTCATAAACGTTGAGCAACTGCTGCCATATCCTCCTCAGTCAACCTATTCGGAGATTTTGTGTCTGATTTCTGTAGGAAAGATTTTAATCCAAATTAGCCTGGTATGATTCCCAGTCTGTTTTGTTATTATACAGAGGAGCTAATGGTTAGGATAACCAGCGAGTGATCCGAGGATCCATTATGACTTGATTCGATAGACGTATACAGTTGATAAAAATTTTAGGTTAAAAAGAAGTCCAACAAATCAGGAACTTTCCGGGGATTCGTAGGCTCACAAGATAATATTAATAGTAAGCCATATTTATCCACACAAGACTTCAATTTGCAGCCACGGATGACGGTCATTCTTGCGCCCCAAAACATGTGCTTAGTGTTCCAGTCTCCGCCAGTCGTCTGTCTTCTATTTTCGTTTGCAAATTCTTTTCTTTACCTCCATTAAAATTTCTTAGGTCTGCTCGTTTTCTAATATCATCTGTAGACTATGCTGAAATTATACAAGATATTTTAATTACATATAAAATTTTAGTGTCCACACTTACGCTGCGCTGCACAGCGTTGCTAGGTTAGTTTAAACGAGTTTCTATGGAGCTGGACACACTTGACTGGCGCGGCGTAGCAAAATCCATTGCAGCCCTGCCTCGTGCAGGTCTCAATGCAGCGCAGCGCAAATGCTTTTAGGTCTTTATACGGTAAAAAGGATGTTAAGTAGATTCAGATCATTACGAATTGTTATTCTGCATAGAAATATTTAATATTGTTGTAAAACACAGTGTAAATGGCATAAGCCAACCTCACCTGCTCGCGGACTCTGAATCGCTCTTTCCCTAACGGGCTATGATGTTCAGATGGTAGTCGCCGCTCGTAAAAAACGTAATGCTTCCAGAGATAGGGCGTCAGTCCTAAAGTGCGTGATTTGCGGGCGGACGGACACGGGTGGTCCAGCCAGCCCCCGCAACGACGCAAAATGAGAAGGCGCCGACGCATAGTGAGAAGAGGGTATCGTCCATGGTAGCCCAGACTCAGGCATGTCCGTCCGATTCATCTTTGAATTTAGATTTAGCATTAAGTCCATTTCTGTTATAATTAGCACTGTTTTAACTAAATTTTCATGGTTTCACAATTTCCATTGAAAATGAAAACATAACCTCACTCTACCTACTCTACTCGCAAAAAACAAAGAAAGAAAGTAATAACTAATAACGTCAAACGCACTGCAGGCCAAAGAGCACAACGCACGTTTACGGTTTTACCGGCAACTCACTCCATTACGCGCGTTTTGCGAGCGAGTGAGATGGCAAGTTGTTCAATTTGAGTCAGGCAGTCGGTTCCTAGGCTTAAAATAAAAAAAATATATAAAAAAGCGACAGCGAAATAGAGAAACAGCTGAAAGCACTAGTGTAGTCGAACTATCGATATTTTCCACATGTTTTCATTTAGATTGATTTCGTCGTTTGGTAATATTTATTAGAAGTGTATATCATGAAAATAGGATAACAGCGCAGGAATCTTCGGTGACAGCGGGAGTCCTCCTTACTGAAAAACGTAAATTATTTTTTTATCGAATATTTTGATTGTAGAGTCTTGTAAATATATATTAGTGAATTTCTAAAGTGTAGGTATCTATTTATTTGATAGTAAATAGTTTTAGCTGAAATTCAGTTTCTTTGATGAAAAATGTTACTCAAATAAATGTGAATTATAATATTATATATAGTGGGAAATATTTCATTTTATAATTCACATTTATTTCGTAATGTAGCCAATTATTATAATTACATATATGAATTGAACATTATATTTTAGCATTTGATTATTATGTCGAATGTCCATGTTCTGCCTACTCCAGTGACAGTTGGAGGCACTCCACTTGAAGTTGTTGACGACTATACATACCTAGGACAAATAGTCCGGCTAGGTAGGTCCAATTTCGAGAAAGAGGTCAATCGACGAATCCAACTCGGTTGGGCAGCGTTCGGGAAGCTACGCCACATATTTTCGTCCCAATTACCGCAGTGTCTCAAGACGAAGGTCTTTGACCAATGTGTGTTGCCAGTGATGACTTACGGATCTGAAACGTGGCCACTCACTATGGGCCTTATAAGAAAGCTCACTGTTACCCAAAGGGCAATGAAAAGAGCTATGCTCGGAGTTTCTTTGCGCGATCGAGTCAGAAATGAGGAGATCCGCAAGCGAACCAAGGTCACCGACATAGCTCTAAGGATTGCCAGACTGAAGTGGCCGTGGGCAGGGCACATAGCTCGAAGAACAGATGGCCGATGGGGCAGTTAAGTTCTCGAGTGGCGACCACGTACCGGTAGACGCAGCGTGGGTAGGCCTCCTACGAGGTGGACCGACGACCTGGTAAGGATCGCAGGTACCAGCTGGATGCAGAAAGCACAGGACCGGTCTTTGTGTAGATCTCTGGGGGAGGCCTATGCCCAGCAGTGGGCGTCTTCTGGCTGATATGATGATGATGATGATGATGATGATTTGATTGTTTATTTTACTTTTATTTTTAATCGCATTGAAATATGCAGTAATTTCTTTTCTATGATTTGGTATTTAATAACACAAAAATAATAATGGAAAAGAAATCGTAAAAACCGGATAATCAGATTAATCGGCCATTTTACGATTTTTAAAGGAACTGACTAAGTTGTGCTAGAATTTACCAAATAAATCATATTACTTACGTTTCATTCAAAGCAGTATTGCTGTATTGCTGCCAGGATCCGCTTTCCTGCTTTGCTTTCTCTACTTTGCCCGATCTTCGGCATCCTCACGTCGCAAGCTGTTGGCTCTCGCGTCCGATTCGGCGATGTCAATCCATCGTTTCTTAGGTCTCCCGCGGGGCCTTTTTCCTGAAACTGGCAGGTTTAGGTACCTATTCCTAGGGCTTACGCAATACATGACCAACCCAGCGTAGCCGTGCCTCTTTGAACTTATCCGCGACATCTCTCACGCCAAGGCTGCCGCAGATGTACTCGTTAGGCACTCGATCAAGTCGCGTAATGCCGCACATCCACCGCAGCATTTTCAGGAAATTTGGAAATTTTTATTTTCACGCAGGTACATAATTAAAAACATTGCTAAACCACATTATTTATATGGAAAAATACGTCAAAATAACAATAATTGCTATAAACATTAAAAACAAAATTTAAAAAATTAATTTGCTCCTCAAAGACAAAGCTGCAAGTATATGCAAAAAATTTATTTACGGGGACGAAGACAAAGTTGAATATAATAATATAGAAAAGGTTTCAGTTTCAACACTACACTCAAGAAAAATTAAAAAAAAAGAAATTCCTCCATACATTTTCTTTTTCTTTATTTTTTTTTTACCATGTTAGACACAATTCATCGAAAAATTTAACATAACAAATGTTGTTGTAAATCAGATTTCCTATCGGTAGCAATTTTTTTTGTCAAAATTATGACCTTTTTTGCTATGTCCACTTTTTTTCAAATCTTAATCACTGTGCGGCGGCCATATTTCGCAGCCGTTAAGCATAACAGGCCAATTATGCTCTTATATCGTGATTTTAGGGTCACTGGCCATTTGGCCTAAGCTGCGGAGCTTCGGGCTTTGACATCGGGGCTATTATCGCTGGACTCGTGCTGCACAGATCCGATGTGTTTAAATTTATCTGTTTTATTGAGCTTCGTTCCCTATGCGGATGGTTTTAAAATCCGCGCTGCAGCTCGCCATATACTATGTTTTGGCGACTTTCAGCTTTAAGCCACTGTTTTCTAGGACTTCTTTCAACGTGTTTATCCTGGTCTCAAGATCCTGCCTGAGGTGGCTCACCAGTACGATATCACCAGCGTATTTCATAAGCCAAGAGGTGCATCCTGAATTTCCGCTGAGAGGACATCAACCACAACACAACGCAAAACATGTAATGACTTAGTACAGAACCCTGGTGAACACCTACGGTCATCGGGAAGGGATTATACTATATTCACTTTCCCGTGAGACAAAGTGTAAACAAAGAAAACAATGGTTGCCAAACTTACAACAATATCACGTTTGTAAGGATACGAATTCTGGCCTAACTTTCTTCTACATGTTTGTATATGTTAATAACAGTCTCCTTAACTGTAGAATGCATTCGAGTATGCTTGCAAGGCTTTTTCTTCGGCGAATAAAAGTGCATGCATGGCTCGGACCAGGTTCACTCATTTTAAACCGAATTAACATGCAGATAACAAAAACTCAACTATAACAAAATGTAAAAACGTAACTCAATAATAAAACTTAACAAAAACGTTAACTTTCACATAGAATAACAACAAAATATGAAAATAATCAGAAAGGAATCGCGTCAACAAGTTGATCAAGAGTAAAAATGGCTTTTTTTTTCATTTCTTTTTTTGCGCCCAACGCAAAGGAAATGGGCACCCTCCAGTATAGCGGTTGGGAGGGAGGAGGTGAACTCTCATGAGTGCCAGCCGGCCGGCCGGACTGGTTATGCACGACTCGCCAAAAGAACCTAGGCGCATACGTACTAAACACCCCCTGGGAGCACCTGTAGCCATAAGGGCCTTTCAGGTTTCATCGGATGCTACACCCCGTAGGGACGGGGTGCGCTCAACGTCACTACTTACGGAGCATACGCTGGAGAATTTATAGCGAGACCCCAGAAGGGGGTCCCGCTGCTGTGGGTTGGGATTGGGGGCCTACGGGGGCCGCTGAAACGGCAGGGAGGGGCTCTGTCGAGTCGTCCCGTGCCTCCAGGAGGAGGTTCAGGGCGCTCGACAGTTCGTCGGGGGGATCCGTGAGGACGTGTCTCGGTCTCCGTACCACGTGGCCGGAGACCGGGCGGGGAGCGTAGGCTGCTGCCTCTCGCACGAGCGGGTTGGGATGCTCCTCCGCGGCCTTGAAATAGGTCTTGGAGAGCGTTCTAAGAAACTGCTGCAGGGTAGGCAGGTCCATGTCATGGTGTAGGTCCGCATTGCGGACGTACCATAGAGCCGCCGTTGCCCTACGGCAGAAGATGTTCTGCACAATTTGCAGTTTCTTTATGACGTGAGAGCTCGCGTGAGCGAAGACGGGGGAGGCGTATGTCAACACCGGTGCACACCTTGTAGAGGGTTCGCTTGTTCCTGAGGGACATTTTACTGAATCGACCCAACATACAGTTGAGGCGACCCAGGTAGAAACGGGCGGTGCGGCACACTCTTTCGACGTGGGGCCGGAAAGTGAGCCCTTTGTCAAGCGTGACGCCTAGATATTTTACAGCGCGCTGCCAGGGAACTAGTTTCCCTTGCATGCGGTGGGGAGGGGGGTCGCTGTCACCCCGTCTGCGCTTAACATCGAAGCAAACCGCGGAGCTCTTCTCCGGATTCACTTCGATGCGCCACAGTTTGAACCAAGCTTCGAGCTTGTTCACCGCCTGTTGGAGCTTTGCCATGGGTGGCCTTCGCCCTTTGGCGTAGATTGCCGTGTCGTCGGCGAAAAGGGACAGTTGCACCCCGTAGTCGGGGACGGGGATATCGTTCGTGTACAATATATAGAGTAGGGGAGAGAGTACAGAGCCTTGCGGGACGCCGGCCTTCAGTTGACGTGGGGAAGACAAAGTACCTTCGTGTCTGAACCGAAAGGTACGGTGTTTTAAATAGGACGCTACTTATCGGACGAGTCGATCGGAGAGACCAAGCTTGTACAGCTTGTAAACAAGGCCTTCGTGCCTGACTTTATCGAAGGCCTTGGCGACGTCGTAGAAGACTGCGACCGTCTTTTCTCTCTTTGGGTAGAATCCATTGAGGATGTATTCTACTATACGATGGACTTGTCTGGGGCAATTGTGTTTGGGACGAAAGCCGAATTGATGGGGAATAAGAACATCGTCTTTGAAGAGATGTTCTTTCATTCGAGAGAGCACTACTCTCTCGAATAATTTCCCTAGTGCCTTGAGGAGGCTTATCGGGCGGTGGGATGACGCTACGTTTAACGGCTTTCCCAGTTTGGTTTGGTTTATGCCTATGACTAAGGCTTCTTTCCACGCGGTCGGAAAGTGGCAATGGTCAAAGCAAGCATTAAAAATGATCGCTAACAAAGTAAGCACCTGCTCGGGGAGGTACTTAAGCGCTTGGTTGGAAATTCCATCCGCGCCCGGCGCTTTGTTAGATTTGAGACCCTTGATGAAGGAGTGGATCTCGTCGGGGGAAACTGTGACAGGGTCCGTGGTGGGAGGGAGCGAGGTCTTTTGACAAACTTCGTCTTCCACCACACGCACGTGACCGGGGGGGGTGGGGTGCACGTGCTAGGGGAGCATTGTGAAGCAATGCTGTCTGCAAAACATTCGGCTTTCTCGGTGTCCGCAAACGCAATTGTGCCGTCTGGGCGAACAAGAGGAGTGATGGAGATTCTGGCGTATGTATGAAGGGCTTTCGCCACTTTGAAGTACGCTTGATGGGACGGGGAAATCGTCTGCATGAGGTCTCCCCAGCGGGAGTTCCTCACTTCGTCGAGACGTGCTCTCACTGCCCGCTGAAGTCGGTTCGCAGTGCGTCTGTACTCTGGGGTCGGATAGAGCGCGGCCCTCCGGAGGGCTGCGTTTTTGGCTTTGATCAGGTTTCGGACTTCGAGTGGGAGACCCTGCCGATTAACGGCAGGGGCTACCACTTCGTTGTCCTTCAACGCTGACCGAATGTGGGACGTTAACGAGGCAACCGCATCGTCGATTTTATCCGAACTATCGAAGTAGTCGGATGCAAAGCGAGCGGCGAGTCGGGCGCGTCCATGACGGCCGCCATGGACTCTTTGAATCCTTCCCACTTCGTGAAAGTTCGCGTCAGTGGGGGAGAGATAGGGGTGGGGGAGCCTAGTACTAGGAAGACTGGACGGTGGTCGGAGCCTAAGTCGTCGACGGTGTCGATCGACCGGAGGGTGAGCGACACGCCCTTCACTAGCGCAAAGTCCAGTACATCGGGACGATGATCCACTCTGTCTGGGTAGTGGGTAGGGGAGAGGGGGCAAATCACGTCTATGTCGAGAGACCCAACGATGTCCATTAAGTGGACACCGCTCGTGTTGGTGGAGGTACACGTCCAGTCGGTATGTTTGGAGTTGAACTCTCCGAACATAATGACAGAGTCGCCTAGAGAGAGAAGCGCTTCGAAGTCACTTTTGAGTGGCAGGGAGCCGGAGGGGATACAGACAGAGGCTATGATCAGCCTAGCTGCACTACAGAGGTCTCCATACTCGAGAGAGTTGGAGTTGATAGGGGGGAATAATGGAGCGATCTCTTGTAGTAAATGGCAGTTCCGCCGCCACGCGCTGACGTGGTGGCAGTCCTGTCATTCCTGACAAGGGAGAAGCCGGGGGGGTATCCAGAAATACCCTTCTGGATCGAAGGCTTGAGCCAAGTCTCTTGAAGGAGAAGTACGTCGAGCTCCCTGCTTTTAACGAACGTTCTAAGTTCGGAGATGTTTGTGCGTAGACAGCGCACATTAAATGAAACAAGCGAAACCCCACTCGACCTCATGCGACCGGTGCCGACACTGGCGGGAGTGGGGGGTGTGGCGTGAAGCGCCTAGGGCATTATTTTAGGGCCTGGAGGAGAGAGTAATGCTCGGCAAGCGCGTCTAAATGCTCGAGATGGGTGGAGGCGGTACGGGGGGGGGGGGGGTACCTTTGCCTTTAGCGGGCTTCAGTGCAGAAGTGTTCGCACCTTTGCCCTTAGTGGGCTTTGGTGCGGAAGTGCGGGGATGAGGGGCGCGCGGGCAACCCCTGTAATTTGCAGTGTGGCCAGATTGGCCACAATTGCAGCAGAAGGGAGGGGTGGTGGAGTCGCGCGTACGCGCGCACTCCTTGGCAGTGTAGGCCAGTCAAATCTTACAAAAAATGGCCCTAAAACGCAAAGCGCGATGTAACGCTGAATTTTTGGTATGTTATTTGGACCCCATAAGAGAGTGTGAAACTACATTTTGCAAGCAAAAAAAAATTGTGCTTCCTGCGTAATACGTGAAAAACTGCGACTTTTTTTACTTTCTGGTATAAAAATAAAAAACTATGCATTTTTCGACCAATGAAGCTTAATGGCTTATAAAGTTCATTATATTTGCCACTATTCAAGCTCAAACGCAGCTCTATAACATGTACAGTGACCAAGTTATGACTCTTCGAAGATGGTCAATTTTTCCGGAAAATTTACAATTTTGAGTTTTGCTCCCGTCCGGAGCAAATAATTAATAAAATCGCTAGTCCTATGATAAAAGTAACTAAAATAAAGTTGTAGTACATTTAATTTACTTTCATTGAAGTCGAAAACGAACTAAGTGAGACTAATAGTTTACTTACAATCTTGAAAATGGATTTTTGAAGAATTCTGTGAATACTTATTTGTGTGAATGGTACCAAAGTACTTATGCTATGCTTGTTAGAAATTACGTTTTAATAATAATAAAATACCATCACAAGGTGCTAATCAGCTCCCGATACCGTTCTATCAGTCTCAGGGTCCAGAAGATATTTGTCAACCTCGCCAATGAATTGCTCGCTTTGATTCGAGCGATTCAATAACTGAACCCAGGGCCGTTTGTATGTTAGTTTGAAGATGCTTAGTTTTACCATGGGTTACTGACATTCTCCCGAGTTCTATTAAAATCGTAATAATGTATTTTTTTGACATTACTTGGCTTTAGTGTTGTATCTACATTCATACGACGACGACATTAGGGCCTTCAAGGAACAAGCCTCTATAAACGAATTCTCGACACCACTGGCAGGCTAGGTAGAACAGTCCTGAGTAAGTACGCTTTATGGCGCCTAAAACTAAAAAAATTATGGTTTCATTCGTCCTATTGCGGTAGGGACTACCTACCGACGCCGGTTTTGCACCCCCCAGCCCAGCAAATTACTTCCAGCATATCCAACTCGTCTTTGGATCTAAAGGTGACTGCGAAGCCGCCGTCCACGCCATGAGAACTTTCCTCCAAAGTAATAGTGTTGAAGTCGTACTGAAGGGTGACGTAAAAACGGATTCAACTATGTCGATAGAGGCGCATTGCTTGGTCAAATACGATCTAAGTTGCCGGCCGCTTATAAGTTGATGCGGCAATGCTACAAAAAGCCGAAGGCTGGTACCATTTCTGCAGCTTTTGACGCTATTGCTATTACAATGTCGTCGACAAGGCGTGACTTCACCTTCTAGGTAGTTTTTATTAAAGTTTCAGATGTGTCCCTGTCAGCTTTTCTGTCCTCGGTGCATAGTTCACAGTATCCAGTGTAGAAGTTATTATCTAAACTAGGGACTTTTATTACGGCGTATTCTATCGAGGCCAAATAAATGCCTTTGGCACGAGGCTTTTCCGGAGGCCGAGCTCTCGAAAAATTCCTGTTCCCAGCGGCTATGGGGCGAGCCTCGCTGCAGATTGGTGCGAAGCAATCTTTTAAGCGCACCAACCAACTCTGCAGAGCGTGCCCGTTTGCTGGCTGCTGGCGAGTGTAAATCGGGTCTCTAACTTCAGGCAATGTCTTCTAAAAATATTGGGACACTTCTCGATCGCGTTACGCACTATATCATCCGCCGGGCGATCACCTCCGCTGGAGCACCCGCTAAGCTTGAGTCAGGTGGTTTAGCCCGTGATGACGGTAAGAGGCCCGAAGGGATGACACTCCCGCCCTGGGAGCTGGGACGACGTTTGGTCAGGGACACCACGTGTAACGATACCCTTGCACAGTTCCATCTTCCAGTAATGGCCCGATGCCGTCTCAACTGAAAGTGTCAAACGGCGCAAGTGTTGGTGGAAACCACATATTTACGCCGTTTGGTTTGGAAACCCTTGAATTCTAGTGTCCATGCGCACACTCCCTATTTCGGGAGCTAGCTAAGCGCTTGGTCGATATTACTAAAGACCCATAGGGCTGACTTCCACTTCGGACGCGGGACAATACGGCCAGCCTTCTGAGCAGCATTCCTAATAGTTCTAATACCATGGACCTTGGACTAAATTAGTGATTGTTTTATTAAGTTAGTTGTTATTTGTAATTTGTATTATGTCAGATTAGTATTCATAATTTGTATTATGTCAGATAAGTATTCATAATATGTATAATTGTTATTCCTACCTTAATAAATACTTTCATTTATCAAAAATACATTTTTACGTTCTCGTTTTTTTAAGATTGTGAATGAACCATTAGTCTCACATAGTTCGTTCTGTACATCATTTAAAGCAAATTAAATGTACTACAACTCCCTTTTAATTTTTTATAATAGAACTAGCAATTTTACCAATAATTTGCTCCGGACAGGAGCAAAACCTAAAATTGTAGTTTTTCGGGAAAAATAGACTATCTTTAAAGAGTCATAACTTGGTTGCTATACGCTTTATAGAGCTGTGTTTGGGCTTAAATCCTTGCAAATTTAATCAATTTTAAAAGCTATTGAGCTTTGTTGGTCGAAAAATGCATAGTTTTTTATTTTAAGACCTGGAAGTGAAAAAAGTCCCGAAATTTCGCAGTTTTTCACGTATTACGCAGGGAGCACAATTTTTTTTTGCTTGCAAAATGTAGTTTCACACTCTCTTAAGGGGTCCAAATAACATATCAAAAATGCAGCGTTACATCGCGCTTTGCGTTTTAGATGTAAGATTTGACTGGCCTAGTGTGGCCTTCGCCACACTTGACACAGCGCGGCGGGGCCGAGCAGTTGGCCGACGCGTCGCCATAAAATTGACAGCGATGGCACTGCCCTGGGGAACCGCGTTTATGCGGGGCCTCGACTTTGATTCCGGAGAGCCCACAGACCGTGAAGCCTCCCCGGAATATTGTCCTGGCACCGGTGGTGTTGGAAAGCACCACCAGCGCCATGGGAAATTGTTTGTTTTGAACGGCTGTACATCTTGTGTATAGCCTCGGCGGGGAAATTTTGGGATTTGAGGTCCATAAGAATGGCCTCGCTGGAAAGTTCATGCGGCACTCCACGGAGTACCGCACGCACCTTACGCTCCTCAGGGAGGGCGTAGGTGTGGTAACCTATCGTGTTATGGACTAGGAGCCTAGTAAGGCTCCTTAAGTCGTCGATTGACTCGACGTCTATCTTAACGGCTATACCCGTGTTTGTCGCACGGGTATAGCGGACGCGCTGTTCCGCGCAGAGACGGGAGACTAGCTCCCACTTGGATTTTTCCCTAAGGAAAATAGGGGGTGGGTGCTTGGATTTAGGCGGGGCGGGGGGGGGCAAAACGATCTACTGGCGTAGGGCCAGTCGGAGCGCTCGTGCGAGCGGCAGCAGTCACGCTCGAGGCGGGGGACGGGGGGCGCGAGGTAACCGCGACCGCGACCGGGGCGGGCGCGGCTGCCGAGGACCAGGCCTCGGACACTGAGCAGGCGACCCGCTTTCGGTGCCGCTTAGACTTTGGGACGAGCTCGAATCCGTCGAGCTCGACCGCAGAGGATGGGACGGGGGTGACGGAATGAGTTCCCGTCACGGTGGTCGAGGACGAAGAGTCGTCCCCGGCCAAAGAAGCCGCCCTCTTGCGGGAGGGCGGCGCAGAGACTTGGGACACGGAGTCCTCAAACTCCATGTCCTCGAAGGGCTCGCGGGGGGCTTGAGAGGCACACCCCACTGACGCCAGATAACGACGGATAACATTGTTATCATGGCCTAGGTTTGCTCTTTGGAGCAGCTTCGCCGCCTGAGCGGCGAATTCCTCCAAAGAGACAGTCGCCATTGGGTGGCGAGACGAATGACGAGAAATGACGAAGTGAGAGTGGCGGGGCGTCCTCCCTGCGCGAGGCAGGGGGGTGAGGGGAGAAGGGGTCGATGGAGCGGCTATCCCTATTGGATATGCCGCTATCCGTCGCCCTTGGGCAGGGCCAAGTGCAATGGGATCGAGACGTCCGGTTTCGTTAAAACCTGAGGGGCCTTAACAGCGCACCGGGGCAACGCTAGTTGGCTTAGTTGTCACCGTTAAGAATCCACCAACTCAACGCGGCAGAGACGCAGCTTTGTGTTACCAACCAATCGGTAACAAGAAACTACGTCTCTGAATGAACGTAACTGAAATGCGTTACGCTCAGCGAGACGCGGGCTCGCAACGCGAAATTGAACGCGCGCGAAAACTTGCGAAATACGTAAGAATCAAAGTGAGCGAGCTGGCAACGAGCGACGCGGGGGTGCGCTACGAGGCCAAAACGGATACTGTAAAAATGGCCGACATTACCCGGTTAAATACAAAAGCTGATAATTCTACATTCATTATTTGAAATAACTGTTTATCTTCATTTGGTGGTATTAAAATGCGTTCATAGTTTGATATTCACAGTGCTTTTAGGTATTTCATAAGACCAACAATAATGTAAAGAATAATCGGTAAATATAATAAATATTTTAAGCATCTTTTTTCCTAATTGGTTAGTTTTGGGCACCTAAATTTATCTGTTTTATGTTGTGTTTATAAACGCAGGGCTCTAGTTAAAATTTTATGAATGTTCTGTAATAGATGAAAAGATGGTATCATAAACAACCTTTTTGTGGTTTTTACATTTTGTGTCACGGGTATGACGGGTAAGTGAATATAATATAGTATGGCCTAAGATGTTTTGACGACAGCTTCAGTGTTAGCTTACATATCCTGGATAATCTTAATGTACGCGTCGGGTACAGACTTTGATCTCAGAGCCCACCAGATTATCTCACATTGGGACACTGCCAAAGGCCCTCTACAGATCGAGGAATGAGAAATGCAAAGGTTGATTCCTACTGCAGTGGGACTCCTGGAGGACCCTGAGGGCAAAGATTGGATCCATGGTGCTGCAGCCCTGCCTGAAGCCGTATAAGCATTCCGACAAGGAGCATTCCGTGCTCAAGAAGGACAGCCGCGCAGACCCTGCCAACTACCGCCCTATTGCGATCACCTCCATACTCTGTAAAATTATGGAGCGTGCACTGAACAATAAATTCCTTGCGTATCTTAAAGGTAACGATTTCCTCAGCGATAACCAGTACGGATGACGCTGTGGTTGATCGACTGGGGACCTTCTGGTGTATGCCACTCATATTTGGAGTGAGGCCATTGAGGAGCATGGCAAGGCCCTTGCTGTGTCTCTTGATATCTCAAAAGCCTTTGACAGGGTTTCACGCAGCCTTTGCACCTGGATTTCGGATTTCTGAGTGAATGATTAATCCGTGTAGTTCTAGACGGTTACATGTCTGATCTTAAGGCTATCGACACGGGAGTTTCTCAGGAGTCGGTACTGTCCGCGACTCTTTTCCTGCTGCTTATTAACAATCTGCTTGGCCCGCGTACCTTTGGGCACGCAGACCACAGCACAGTAACGGATAGATAGATATCTGTCAGATGCAAAACCAGCAGGGACGTCTTGCCGAGAGGCTATGGTTGGTCGCTTGATCGAAACTCCCAAGGTAGTGTCCGATTTGGGCGAAGCCAATGTAGTGGCGTTCAACGCTATCAAAACACAGGCGTGTTTGTTTTACTGTAAACGGAGTCCATTCCGTCTATCTCCGTGGAAACTACCGATAACCTACACTCAGGAGGTGTTGAGCTATCAACACCCTCAAATTTGGACAGTACGTCGAATCAAACACTGCAGCTAAAACATGGAATTCTCTCGAAGGTCAAGCAATACTTCCCTCAAGCCAGTTGCTTCAGTTATACCAAGCACAATTGCGATCTTGCGTGGAGTACTCCTGCCACCTCTGAGATGGATCAGCCAAATACTAACTGGCTGCTTTGTATTCGTTGAAAAAACGTGCGAAGATGTTATTTTGTGATCCGCAGTTACTTGAAGCTCAGCTGCAGAGCCTCGAGCATCGGCGTAGGGTTGTCGGTCTTCTACAGGTTCCATTTCGGAGAGTATGCGAAGCAGTTGCGACCTCATTCCGCCGGCTCTTTCCGCCATCGGATGACGTGATCTGGACGAGCGCTTCATTCTTATGTAGTAGATCTTTCAATTGTCCGCACGAGCCGCTTTAGTTCAACCTTTATAATGCGAACGGCCAAGGAATGGAACGCATTACCCGCGAAGGTATTCATAATCTAGACGCCTTCAAGGTCACAGTGAATAGGCTGTTCTTAGACAGGCATGCTGCATCATCGGCCGCATCGTCACTTTCCACTAGGTGAAGTGGCGGTCAAATGTATGTATAGTCAAAAAAAAAACATTTGGGATGACTTAATAAATTTTATGAATCGATTTCTGGTTGACAAGAAAATAAAACTGTGTAACCTTATGTCCGCCTTTGTACCTTATCATCCATGAAGTTAAAATAAATAAGTAAACTTTAGGTTTTCGCTTGACCGCGACAAAGGTGACATGTCAATTGTGGCGCTAGTTCTGTATTTTATGTAATATTCTGTGACAGAATTCGAATTCGCCAATAATGAGACATGGACAGGAGGGCACGTGACCTATGATAAGGTATTAGATAGCTATTAATTTAGTTTCAATCAGCCATCTCTGGTAACAAGTAGCACGGCGACCGACACGACGTTTCACGCGTGATCTATGTTCCTAGTTGGAACATAGATCACGCACATACTAGTTGCTAGTTGGAACATACTTCAGTGGATGGATTCTGTCGCCCTTTTAGGGTACAGAGCATACAAATCACAAACGGAAAGTCTTTCAAAACATAGATCATCTTTGGATCTGGCTCGACGGGTACATTAAGGATAGGTATACAATAAAAATTGGGAATACAATAAAGACTGCGCGCCAAGAATACTGCTCCCGGGCCGGATGGAATTCCTGGCAAGATGCTCTTGAGCCGAGGCTTCGTGGACTCTACACGGGATGCCTCGAACAGGGTGTTTTCCCGAGACCGTGGAAGAACGGAAGCTTGGTTCTCCTGCAAAAAAATGGCCGGCCAGCAGACTCTCCGTCAGGATACCGGCCCCTTGTGATGCTGGATGAGGCGGGCAAGCTCTTCGAGCGTATCATTGCGAACCGGCTCGTCCAGCACATGACACTAGTAGGGCCCGACTTGTCGGAGAAGCAATTTGGCTTTCGAGCGGGCAGATCGACCATCGACGCGATCAAGCGCGTTCGGACGCTGGCTGAGGAAGCAGTCTCCCAGAACGAGGTGGTCTTGGGGGTTTCGTTAGACATCGCCAATGCCTTTAATACCTTGCCCTGGGCATGCATCATGGAGACACTCTCATTCTTCAGGGTGCCCTTGTACCTGCGCCGCATTATAGCGTCGTACCTGGCCGATAGAATTGTGACCTATCAGGCCCAGGATGGTGAACACCAGAGAGCAATGGTGTGCGGTGTTCCACAAGGATCAGTCCTCGGACCACTCCTGTGGAACATCGGATACGATTTCGTGCTCCGAGGCGAAACCCTTCAAGGTGTAGAGCTGACCTGTTCTGTTATGCCGACGATACACTCGTCACAGCAAAAGGTCGTGACTTCAGGGAGGCCAGTATCCTTGCCACCGCGGGAGTCGCCGAAGCAGTGAGCCGGATAAGGGGCTTAGGTCTGGAGGTGGCCCTGAACAAATCTGAGGCCGTGTGCTTTCACGGGCCTCGGAAAGCGCCACCCCGCGGAGCGTCCATAATGGTGGGAGGGGTCCAAATCGTCGTGCTACCGGCAATTCCATATCTGGGAATCGTCTTGGATAGCCGGTGGACGTTCCGTGAACATTTCCGACGCCTATTGCCGAAACTAGTGAAGGCTGCTAACGCACTCGGCAGTCTATTGCCCAATCTGGGAGGGCCAAATGCGGCTTGCCGCAGGCTGTACATGGGGGTGATTGGATCTATGGCTCTCTATGGGGCACCAATATGGGTTGATGTGCTGACTGCTGCAAATAAGGCCTTTTTGCGGAGGTCACAACGAGTGATTGTGGTCAAGGAGATTTGTGGATACAGGACGATATCACACGAGGCGGCATGTGTATTGGCGGGCACCCTGCCCTGGTATCTAGAAGCGGAGATCCTGGCACACATGTACCGCAGAACAGCTGAGGTACGCCGCGACGGAGTGGAACCGGTGCGCCAAGAGGCGACACAGTGGCGGCAGGACGCCCGTGAGCAGGCCCTCCGCGTATGGGTGGTACAATTAGAGGCACCTAGCGCTGGAGGGCGCACGGTGGAGGCCATCCGTCCCGTACTAAAAGCATGGGTGGATCGCAGAAGAGGGTCGCTCACCTTCCGGCTGGTGCAGGTGCTCTCCGGGCACGGTTGCTTTGGAAAGTTCCTGTGCAATATCGCCGGGAGGGAGGAAACGACGTGCTGTCACCACTGCGGCTGTGCTGAAGACTCGGCACAGCACACTTTGGAGGAATGCCCGGAGTGAGCAGCGCCGCGTGCGGCGCTCGCTGAAGTGGTGGGAGCCGACCTCTCGCTACCAGCCGTGGTTAAATCCATGGTTGATAGCGAGAGGTCATGGGCAGCAATGGTGAACTTCTGCGAGATAGTGATCTCGCAGAAGGAGGCGGCAGAACGGGTGAGGGAGGGCGATGCCTTCGCGAACCCGATACGCCGCCGGAGAGCCGGGCGCAGGAGGCGCAAATATGTGCGCCACCTTCCCCCTTAATGGGAGCCTGAGCGATAGGATAATCTGCCGCTCATGTAATGACTGGCTCCCGAGATGGTTTGACGTGCCGCTGTGTCCCGGCACGTCACAATAGCGTGTTGTTTTGGGAGTGAGCCTAAAGCTCACTCCCCGATTATTGGCTCGCATACCGCGAGATCCGCCGGCGGAGTCATCGGGGTAATACGTAGAGCTTTCTACGCAGGCACCGTGGCTCTGCCAGTATGCGGCTAGAAGGACACCGTCAGGTTTTAGTGGGTTGGACCGTCCGTACATCACGACGGGTGAGCCCCACATACCCCATTTCGCTTCCCCGCGGACGGGTTTTCGTAAAAGAATTTCCAGACGGAAAAAGAAAAAAAAAAAGTCTACATATTTTTGCTCATAAAGCAAATATATTTCCACAGATCACCTCGAGTTGGACAACGTTGGATATCGTTCGATGAGAACACGAAGAATAAAATATAAAAAATGGTATCCTCCATACAAAAATTAATGTTACGACCAAAAACAGAGAAGTGGGTTAGGTGATATTGGGGGTTTTATTTTTATGTATCGTATAATTTCAGACATATAGTCCCGTGTCCGGCACCGTTGGATCCGTTTCGACGAGTACATTGAGAGAATAAAATTCAAAATTGGGTCTCCAATACATATAACCGAAGTTATCGTCAAAAAACAATGTTAGGTTAAGGTCAAGTTGGAAGGTTTATTTTTATTTAGGAACATATCGAATGTGTCGTCCGGTGTTCGTCACTATTGGATCCGGCTCAACGGGCACCTACATACGAAAACACAAAAAACATTTGCTAACCCCATACAAAAACCTAAAACTATCATTCACAAACATCCCAACCTAACCCAACCTGACCCAAACTTATATTGGTTTATTTAGTAGTTTATTACTTATTTTGGTAAATATATACAATAACATATAAAATATACGGAAATACGGACTACCCCAGGCCATCGATACTATTGTAGTTGATCAATACTTTACCATCGATAGATAACATCACTACAATGTCAGTCAGTGATGTCCCTACTATAACCTATTTTTAGTGTTTATTTGAATTAGAATTTGGAAACTATAAAAATAGAGATAAAACGAAAGAAATTAGTTTCTACTGTAGAAAAATAAGTTTTTTACAGTATATTTAAGGAAGTTTATGCAAAAAGAGGCCAATACGAACGTTTTCTATCCAATAAACACGAATTTATACACCAAGCCAAATAAAATAAAAGTAGAATAATGAATAAATCGTGTTTACTGAGGAAGTATATCCAATCTTGTTTTCAAACTAGAAATGTAGGCAAATATGTAACTGTCAAGCGGCCAGATCCAAGAACATTGAAAATGCCTGCACCGGGGTCAACTCCTAGTCTAATGGATATTATAAAAGAAAAAATTCGACTAAATGGTCCCATTACTGTAGCAGAATATATGCACATAGTGGTGACCAACCCAACTGAAGGATATTACATGAAGAAGGATGCTATTGGCCATGCGGGGGACTTCATTACGTCACCAGAAATTAGCCAACTATTTGGTGAAGTATTAGCTATCTGGTTTTTGGCTGAAACTAGAAAGATGAGTCATGGGAAGCCTTTAAATATTGTTGAATTAGGACCCGGGAATGGAACATTAATGCTGGATATTTTAAAAGTATATATTTACATTTTTTAACTAAATAATGTAGGTGCAAGTTCTAAGGTTTATATTTATATTAATTTGATGTTTAAGGTTGTACGTCGGCTAGACTATGAGCCCAATGATTTGTATATCCACCTGGTTGAGATTTCGGACACTATGCGTGAAACACAAGCACGGAATCTGTGTATTTCACACAGAGCCACAGAGTTGGATTTGCCTTACAATTATGAGGTATTTATTAATTAAATGTTAATAATGATTCCATGCAATACCCATTTAAATAACAATGAGTTATTTTGAGGGTTCTAAGTTATGTGTTTCTTACCATGGACCTTGGTTCATGAATAGATGTTTACATAGCATAACAATACATGCAACTGAAATATAGGGCTACTTAAGGGGATTTGTAAACCAAGGTATGCACTAAGAAATCTGAAATAAAAGAAATAACTCCAATAGTTTAAAACATTTATTTATTCATTGCACACAATATAGATTACTTGATTCTAGTACCTATTGTTTAAAGATCACTTCACCAGCCCATTATAGTGCACTGCAGGACTTGAGTCCTTCCTCAGTTGTAATAAATGTCTCATTGTAAACTTCCAGGGTGAAACTATAAGTGGTATTAAAGTACGTTGGTATAATGATTTGAAGAAAGTACCAAACAACTTCTCTTGGTATATAGCTCATGAATTCTTTGATGTTTTACCTATACATAAATTTGAAGTAAGTATAACATATTTATTATTGATTACTATAATAAATGCAGAACTTAAAATAGTGAAACCATAAATAAATATCCTTCGTTTATTCCAGAAAACAGAGGATGGCTGGAGAGAGGTGCTCATAGATATTGATGATGCTGGAAAACTTAGGTACCGTATATCGGGTAAAGAGACCCAAGCAGCCAAGACTCTTATTGTACCACCTCTTAGTCTTGGAGAGAGAACAGGGCTAGAGATCAGTGCTAGAAGCTTGGGTATAGCCAGGCAGCTGGGTGATCGTGTGGACAAATATGGCGGGATCGCCTTGATAGCTGATTATGGTCACGAAGGAGAAAAAGAAGACACATTTAGGGTAAGACATTGATTGGTATAATTTTTTATCACTATAAGAATTTTTTGTATCTTATTCTAAAAGGCCGTAAGTTATATTATAAGACATTCAAGGTTATCCATTCATTACCGGACACCCTGTATAAACAATATAATCTCGAAATTATAACTATACTTAAAACAGTTAAAAAACTCGGCCACATTTTTCGACAAATTTCATTGAGGTTTTTTATTTAGATCAAGGGATCGAAGCGTAGCCCAAGATTCCGAGCCATGAACTTGCATTGTATGTATTTTGTATAATGAAGTGCCATATTACAATATTAGTTGTTTTTCTATATAAAATAATTTCTCGTTATGTTACTTTTTGAGCTGCCTTGTATTACTTCAATTTTTGATATTCAATATCGCAGCACTGCCCGTAACGGCAAGCCTGGCTGCCCCTTTGTAGGGGCAGTGTAGGTAATCGCAACTCCCTAATGTAGGGATGTAGCCATGTAGTGATGTGGGGTGCTAAAATAGAGTGCATGTAATCGCAGCACCGAGTTAAGGGCAGATGGATGATGATCCTAGCTGGTCCTCCTATCCTAGATCCTAGGAAACCAGCAGGCTGATTACGTAACTCTGTTGCCGACTAGTATCGCGCTGTTGCAAGCAAAATGGTTGAAATTCTCACTTTTGCGATCACATATCTTCCATTTGACGGGTTCAGTCGCAAACAAAGCTTCATTGCAATAGCAACCGGAATTTGACATCAGATCAACAAGTCCTCTCATCATTTCATGTATAACAGCCTGAGTCATCCCAATGCTGGGCAAAGGCCTTCCCCCTATTCTTCCATACTACAAGATCAGATGATTTGTTTGCCAACAGCTCGTCCCTCCATATTTTTTTGGGTCTCCGCGGCTTCGGCCCTAATTTCTTCAACATGACGAACATGGCCACTTAATTTTCCAGTTTTCACAACTACATCAGCAATCTACATCAGCAATAATTTTACCCTCCTTAAATTTTTGCAGGCTTTTTACAAGCATCAAGTTGTAGATCCGCTTGAGAATCCAGGAGAGTGTGATTTGACAGCTGATGTTGATTTTTCTCAACTACGAGTTGCAGTGGCAAAGACACCCACATACGAGAATTATGCCGTTGTTTGTGGACCAGTCAAGCAGCGGGACTTCTTGGAAAGAATGCAAGGGGAAATTCGATTACAGGTTAGTTGTATAAGTACCTAAGTATATTATACAAGTTAAAATGACAAACTTTTACGTAAGTGTTTTTATTACGTACTTACTAGCCCTTGCCCGCGACTTTGTCCGCGTTTAAATCGTTTTAGGGCAGTTAATCTTTTTCCCGCGCTACCTAAATGACCGCTTCAGTGCATTAGATGCCAGTACTACAAAGAGGTCAAGCTGTTCTATCCACTCGAATTAGGTGAAGCATGGCATAGATTTTAAGTTGGACCCCATGCTGTCAAACAAGCCATTAAAATCAGTTCAGCGGTTTTTATGTGATGCGCGCACAGACAGACAAATGGACAAAATTAAATTAAATGTTAAGCCTGCTTATGTCTTGTACCCGACAATTTTTTCTGAAATATCTTTAAATGTCTGTCACGTCTTATTATAATATCTTATTTTACAGTTTTATAATAGTATAGACAGAGATGTATTGTAAATGGTACACCAATTATATTTTATAAAAATGTTGTTTCAGGTACTCCTTGAAAATGCCAAATCTGATGAAGTCAGAGAAAAGGTCAAACTTGCCTATGAAATGCTTGTAGACCCAAATAAAATGGGCGATAGATTTAAATTTATGGCATTTTATCCATCATCTGTAGGGCAAATTCTTGAGAAATATCCTCCCCTTGGTTTCTCAAAACCATTGAAAGACCCTGATCAATAAGATTATTTTTATTATTTGTTATGTTATGTAGTGTGTACCTGTTTTGTTAAAAGAAATAAATAAAAGGCAATCTGTTTAATAACAATTCAAACTGTTTCAAATTCATATAAAATTCAAACGGAGAATGGATGTATAAGTGAGAAGATAGTTGGAACACTTGGAACCTGCAGAAACGAACTAAGTTCACTATCGATTAAGGGAGGTCTCCATACATGAAATGGCGTTTTCAGAGGTATTTAGTTGTTCTCTGTCGCATAAATGGTACAACTTACAAGCATCAATGTTTGGGAGAGCGGTACTGGTCTAATGGTAACGTACTTGTGAGACAGATAACCAAGGTAAAACAATGCTTGCAATGTCCGGGAACTTGATGGGTGACCGTTTCATACTTTGAGGCTAGTCGAACTTGAGCACTGCAACGAGTCAGGTGTGCCTTCTAATACCGTTAGCGAAGCAAGGTTGACCAATGTCAACCCTGGTCAACCATCCTGGTTAACGCGTCTAAGTTTACGCTTAGGGTACAACCAGTCTCAAGAACCCGAAGTGAAGTTGAACAAGGTCAACCCGGTCAATGCTGGGGACCTAAGCCTTGACTAAGGCCCAAGTCTAGGCCTACGCTTAGGTTACAACTAGGGCTTGCAATCGAAAATTCGAATTATTCGAATATTCGCCTCGTTTCAATATTCGAATAGTAATTTACGTAAAATTCGAATATATTTAAACAATTAGAATTTACGTACTCGTGTCTTAATTTTGTGGTATTTAATCATACGGATCGTGTGAACGCATCCACGGTCCACCGAATACTCGGGGACTCGTGCCTGAGTTTTCTACTTCTTCTTCTTCTTATCGTGTCAATGATAATTAGGTTAAAGTATGTATGTATGTATGCATGTATGTATGTATATAAAAGTTTTCTACTATGTGAGGCACATTCTGTCTGATATAATGTTTTAGTTTATATATAATTTGAATTTAATTTGTATCACTTATCTCATGATATAAAGTTATTTCCTGTTTCTTGTTAAGTCAAAAATCGTTTAACGTACTAATCTCGTAAATCTTGGAATCTCACTGACCTAATGCTACCTCCTCACTCTCGCGAGGCAGGTACATTGTATTTTGCGGACTACACGGGAGGGAATCACAAGGCAAGGAGACCGAATACACTCTCGCCTCGCGAGAGTGAAAGGGATTCGATTTCCGTACTAAATATTTTTTTTGTTAATGTTTAGTAATTGAATTATGGTTTATACTATTAGTAAATGTATTCAATAGTGCGGCAATTCGCTTTCCATAGTTAATGATATAAAATAATGCAGTTCAATTGTAAAAACCATATTCGCCGCTGGGCGGCGTTGTTTTGTAATTTTGTGATTTTTATTTTTATTGCTTTGTTTTATATTATTAACATGTAGAAATCCATTTCACGCTCATTTGGATACGTTTACTAACGACCAATTGCTCAAACTTACATTAAAAATGTAGATTTTAGATTTCACAATATTTAAAATATTCGAATATCACCAGCAAAAATATTCAAATACTGAAATTTTCGAATATTTGCATGCCCTATTTACAACCAGTCTCAAAGTTGCCAGCGTTGACCAGGATGGTTAAATTTACCAAAACAGAAACTGACGGTGCGTCGTTGGCCGACTGTTTACGGTATCAGACTCGTAAGCGAGAGGTACCGGCTTCGAATCCCATTGCAGCCGTGAACCAATGACTCTTTTCTGAGGTATGTGCATTAGTTGAAAACTAACCGACGCTCTTAAGGTGAAAGAAAACATCGTGATGAAACCTGCATATTCAGGCAACTGAATGTGTAACTATGATCCAATCTGGTCAGGTTCCCCTGGTAGCAGGGTCACGGAGGTCAGATGGCAGTCGCCCCACTGTAATTACCTGATCTGCCAAATCCTGAAACATGATTAAGGCGTACCACGGGCCACGCGAGATCATAACTGGGACATTAACGCCAAGATAAGAAACTGACGTAGCTATAAATAGACGAGTATTAGATTGAAAGATTGACCTTGGTCTATCTCAGTTCTAGAGCAAGAGCCCATGAGGGCCAGACCTTCCTATTGTCCGTAAGTATGAAAGTTTTTCCATGTGTGTCCCCAACACAGGTAAGAATGATCCCCGCCCATGAAACCTGGATCGTGGTTCCTTTGGAAGGTAACAGGCAACAAAGGTGTATAAAATCTTATCTCCAATTTATTACGTTACCAAGCTCAATTTTTTTGTATTTTATTCGTAACAGCATTAATACTCACGATGCTCATTGCCAGACATATAGTATAGTTGCAACCCTCCGCCGGACACCCCTAAACTATAATTCTCTGTAATTATACTTACCTTATATTAGGAAAGCTGAATTTTATAAATGTTATTCAGAGAATTATTAAACTGAGTTTTCTCAGTAGCCAGACAGTTTTTTGGGTTCTATAATCCTGCCAGACGCATTAAAAGTGTCTAATAGTTGCGAGAGTGGGGCTCATATGCAACAACTGGTGCGAGTGAGACAGAGCGCTCGGTTCGTTGCGATCTTTTACTGCGCATCAGCTTCGTCTATACTAACATTATAAAGAAGAAATGTTTGTTTTTTGTTTGTTTGTTTGTTTGTATTGAATAGGCTTCGAAACTACTGGACCAATTTCAAAAATTCTTTCACCGTTGGGAAGCTACACTATCCCCGGGTGACATAGGCTATATTATATTTTCTAAAAAATTACGGATCATTAATAAAACTCCAATAATGTAACCCAAGGTGTAAAAACATACCCAAAAAATTCCTTACATAGCGTGTGCTGCGAAAACTATTGATGATAGAACAAAATAATGTACTACGACTTTGCAGAACACATCATTATCTACAAAAAGTGTCGCGACAGTATATGTCTAACTATTATAAGTAGTTAAGTCACAATAAGTTTTTTTTTATTTAAAAAATTTAATTGAAATGCCGCAGCTAAAAAACGCTATTTATTGGTACCTTAGTATTAATCCTTATAAAAATCAATTACTTCATATTTACGACTGCTTCAATACCTTTATATAACTTTTTGAATTGTGCAATTCAGACATTCCATTCGAAAGATATCACGAGTTTAAAAATGTGAATATTAGAAAAAAGTCGCGTGTTCGCCGCTGAGTCCGCTCGGCTATCTAGGCAGCACAGGGTATGGGATCAAGTCAATGTCATCAAGAAATAAAGTGCCGCGCGGCACTTGCAATTTGGAATTGCAGTGACGACGAATCTGAAGATATTGGCAACAATGATGAATATTATTGAATACTTAGCTGAAAAAAAATATTTTTATGTGAATTTTTATCTTCTAAAAAATTTATCTTTCGTATAAGTAATAAACAATAAAATTTTAATAACTTTGAAATTTCAATTAAATTACTTATAATAAACTTCATAAAAATAAGAAATAGAAATAATATGAACTAAGTGATTAGACTTTTGATATGATTGATATTTTTATAAAATTTTTGCTGATTATAGATAAAAAAAAATATTATTCAGACTGTAATAATTTTATTTGATTAAATTTCTTGATAAATTATAAAAAAAATCACTAAACAATTTGAAATAAACGATAGTATATGTTTAGCATAAGATTGCAATGAACTGAGCGCTCTGTCTCACTCGCACCAGTTGTTGCATTTGAGACACTTTTAATGCGTCTGGCAGGATTATAGAACCCAAAAAACTGTCTGGCTACTGAGAAAACTCAGTTTAATAATTCTCTGAATAACATTTATAAAATTCAGCTTTCCTAATATAAGGTAAGTATAATTACAGAGAATTATAGTTTAGGGGTGTCCGGCGGAGGGTTGCAACTATACTATATGTCTGGCAATGAGCATCGTGAGTATTAATGCTGTTACGAATAAAATACAAAAAAATTGAGCTTGGTAACTTAATAAATTGGAGACAAGATTTTATACACCTTTGTTACCTGTTACCTGCCAAAGGAACCACGATCCAGGTTTCATGGGCGGGGATCATTCTTACCTGTGTTGGGGACACACATGGAAAAACTTTCATACTTACGGACAATAGGAAGGTCTGGCCCTCATGGGCTCTTAGACTATTCAGTACCTAACGAATGGCGAGCTCGTTGCGGTGCTGAATTTCGACTAACCTCTAAGTACGAAACGGTCACCCATCCAGTTCCCGGACGCTGCGAGCATCGCTTAACCTTGGTTATTGGTCTCGCAAGAACGCTGCCAGTTGACAAGTGCCGATCTCCCAAAGTTTGATTCATTAAAGTTTTACCATTTATGCGATAGAGAAAAAATAAATACTTCTGAAAACGCCTTAAAATCATGTTTATGTATGGGGTCCACCCCGTTATTTTTTTATTTATTATTGTTATTATTTGTGGTTACAACGGCCATAACAACACATATTCTGTAAAAGGATCAAGAGTCTAGCAATTACGTTTCCAAAGATACCGTCACAAAGAGTACGAGTGTATGGGTAGCGCCAGAGTAGCGGGCGGGCTGCCGGCCTGGTGACGCCACAGCTAGATCGCGGCAGCAAAAATTTCGCGATAAAATATGTGATACATAAAACGACAAAACCAACTCAGAATCTTGGCTACAATCAGCTAAAAACTTTGTATAATTTATACGACATATCTATTTTCACAATGAGACATTTCTTCTGATTCAGATGTTTCATGGACCGGAAGCGGAGCTAACTGTTTATTTGACACTGTCGACTCTCTGCCGTCTAATAATCTTATGTAGGAGTACGACGGGTTCCCATGTATGAGCTCTACCTCTTCTACTAGCGTATCGTACTTAGTCGATCGAATGTTTTTCTTCATAAGAACCGTTGCTGGAGACATTAGCCATGACGGTATTGATTCACCCGTTGGTGATTTCCGAGGATGAGAGAATAAACGCTCATGGAGTGTAGAGCTACGGATAGTGCTTTTTCCCAATTAGAAATTTGTAGTTGTCTCGAGTTTACATATAGCTGAATCGTTCTCCATAGAGTGCCGTTGAGGCGCTCAACATGCCCATTACCCTCTGGTTTATATGGAGTCGTTCTTCTGGTAGCCACGGCAAAAGCCGTGAGAAATAATTAGAGTTTATAAGCAGTCCCTCTGTCGGAATGAATGGAGCGCAAAAAGTGAAGAATAAATCCTTCAGACATTTTATTACAATCTGGGCCGTAAGATCTTTGCATGCATACGCAAAAGGAAATCTGGAATACTCGTCTATGATCGTGAGTATGTATTTGTTTTGGGTATTTATCGGTAAGGGTCCTTTGAAGTTGATGATACTTAGTCGTTCGAAGGACTCATGGCCTTTATAAGTTGGTTATTTAATTTCAAAAAACGTGGCTTAATTTGGGCACAGACTAAGCACAAGATGCGGTCATGTCTTTCACATCACTAATAGTATAAGGCTGATTCTTCGATCTAACCGAGTGATACATTCTACCGATTCCTGGGTGACAAAGAAACTCATGGAGTTCATAGAGTTTGATAGGGTTCATGTGAGCTAATAATCTCGATAAAGTATCAGCGATAACGTTTTCTTTGCCACTGTACATTATATCGTATTTATAACAAGACAGTTCGAGCCGCCATCTTTCTATTTTCTCATTTTTTATTTTACTACAATGAACTTGATCAAACATGAAACCGACAGACTTTAAATCAGTTATAAGTAAAAACTGGCGGCCAATTAGGAAATGTTGCCATTTCCGCAAACATTCGACTATTGCGCACGCTTCTTTTTCTCTGGACGACTGTTTATTTTCTGAATCATTTAGTGAACGACAGAAGTACGCATAAGGTCGACCATTTTGGGATAAACTATCAGCGATTGCAAATTCGGAAGCATCTGTCTCCACTGTCAGCATATCCGAATCGTTCACTGACACTAAGGCCGACTTAGCAGTTTCATTTTTAAAAACTGAAATCATTCCTTTGCTTCTTAATTTAATGGCAATTTTGCCTTTATCAAAGGATGAATTTTGGATGAGAAGTTCGGAATCCACTTGCTGTAATAAGCCAACATGCCAAGAACTCTTCCATGATTATCTAAACGGTCGAACACAAAGTGTTACATTAGATGGTCATACAAGTGATGAGCTACCAATAAAAATCGGCGTCCCCCAGGGTAGTATATTAGGCCCCAGTCTATTTTTGACATACATTAATGACCTATGTCAATTGGAAATCCCGCATGGTAATTTAATATCTTTTGCAGACGATACTGTCCTATTTTTTTCTGGCAACACATGGGACGAGACCTATCAAAATGCACAACAGGGTTTCACTTTAGTATCAGAATGGTTAAATCAAAACTTGCTCACACTGAACGTAAAGAAAACAAACATTATAAATTTTACCTTACGTAATGTAAATCTCCCGGACCCCAATCATCATAAAGTTATTGCACATGTTCCTCACTTACCCACAGTACCATGTAATTGTTCTCCCATCATAACTAGTAATCAAATTAAATACCTGGGTATTATTATCATTAGTAACCTCTCTTTTAAACCCTATATTAACTTACTTTCAAACAGGCTCAGAAAATTAATATTTGTCTTTAAAAATTTACGTCATGTTGCTGATCCGGTAACTCTCAAATTGATATACAAAGCCCTCTGCCAGTCAGTACTAATATACTGCATCAGAACATGGGGCGTTGCCTGTAAATCTTACTTCATTAAAATTGAACGTGCTCAAAGAGCTCTCTTAAAAGTAGCAACATTCAAACCATATCTCTTCCCTACTCAATCGTTATATGAATATTGCCAAGTACTCTCGGTTCGAAAACTCTTCATACTTTATACCATTCTGCAACAACACTCGATCACACCACTCGTTCAATTATCTCAATCTCGCCGCTATCACCTTGTTGCCAAATCCACTTTCTTCAACACCAGTTTTAGTCACAAATTCTTCTGCTGTCTTGGTCCCTTTTTATATAATAATTTACACCGCATTCTTAATATATATTTCCAACACAAGCATGAACTTAAAGCAAGTGTCACCAGCTGGCTCCAGAATCTCTCTTATGAAACTGTTGAGTGCCTCATTCATCCTCCAAATTAGTTAACTGCTGTCCTACGTTTTACCAAATACATAACACAGCGCAACACACATACACTCACACTCACACACACACACACACACACACACACACACACACACAGACACACACACACACACACACACACACACACACACACACACACACACACACACACACACGCGCACACACGCACACACGCACATAAATTTGCATAAAATAAAGCTATTGAAATACTATTAGTTTGTAAGTTTATAGTTCTTTTAAAAGTACTATTGTCAAAGTGAACTTTATTTGTACTAACTAGTTAGCTGGAGTTATAGCACAGGTTGTTACCTATTTTACCTACAGCTTGATCGACTGTATATGATTAAGTACTTGCTCAATAAAGATTTTATTATTATTATTATTGTTCTTTTTTATCTTTAAGAGATCTCGGCTCATAAAAAACCGGAGAAATATGGCACGGGCCTAAGCCAAGTACCGAATATTGAGTTAATTGTCTGTTTGGAGGAACTTTCTTACAATTCTGCAAGTATTCAGTATTACTGCCTTTTGCAGTTGTTTGTAGGTGAGCCGTGGTAAATCTAGACTTAAAATAGAGTGATGCAGTTGGGTGGGTATGATACCAGTGGTGGACAGAACTATTGGGACAATCGATACTTTTTTGAGTTTCCAAATTCGGGATATCTCATATTTAAGGTCTGTATACTTTGTGAGTTTCTCTACTATTGTGGTCTGTACATTGTGGGCATGGACTTACTACTTTGGGTAGTAAGTCCATGATTGTGGGTATTAGGAATGGTGATGTCAATAAGGTGAGCAGTTTGACTTTCTTTATGAATGAGGGTGACTGGTCTATTGAAGTGAATGGTACGGTCTGTCAGTATTGCCCTATCAAAGTATAATTTGTGAGTCGTATTTTCTAGGATAGTTTCCGGGGTATATTTGTAATAAGTTATTATTATTATTATTAACTCTTTTAAGAGAAGCAGAGTCATCTGGCAAAGACAGGGATAGAAGTGGTTTTAAGCGATCCTCGTCAGGTGTGATACAATTATTATGCACCGTATAAGAAGATTAATTTTATCTTTACTTAATACACATTTATTTTTGTTAAGCGTCAAGTTGTACTTCTCTACCGTATCCATGAATCGTTAAGAGATTATTGTCATGTTCTTCTTTTGTTTTCCCTCACCGTAAGAGCATCGGTTAGTATTCAACTAATGTACATAACTCAGAAAACAGTCATTGGTACATGGCCGGAGCGGGATTCGAACCTGGGACCTCTGGCTTACGAGTCGGATACTCTAACCGCTCGGCCATCGACGCTCTATGTAGTAGCGATTGACTGTGCGAGAATAATCTATCACCATGCGTTTCCGATGCGTGGTGCCACCTGTCGCTAGCACCTGAGCTCTCCACGGCGAAATGCTCGGCTCTATAACTTCATCTTCTAGTAGTTTCGTGATTTCGGTCTTAATAAATTTGTTCTCCTCTTCGGAAAACGTCCCAGACTTGACTGCAATGAGCAGTTTTCCAATAGGTATCTAAAGCATTCCTAACCACTCCACTAGATGGCGCCCCGACAATTTTGGTAATGAGGAGTTTTCTAGTAGGTATTGATAGTTGGTTTCAAAAATCATCAATAGATGGCGCTCCTACAATTCTGGTATTTTTTTAAATTTGTATTATTTTTGCAGTGATATCATGCAGCCATCTAATACTAAACCTAAAAATAAAATGTTTATTAATATAAACCTAACTTTTAAAGGTTGAACGAAATGTACAAAGACATATTTTTATGAATAGGCACGGCACTATCGTTCATTTTATTACATCTTCTAAAATGGTTATAAACTATTGATAAATACAATATTATTCCATACAACGTACCCAGTGATTTAACCCCCTTTGCTTAGAAAATTTTTCAAGCGATTATCAATTACTTACCAAAATTGTCGGGCCGCCATCTAGTGAGTGGTTAAGAATGCTTGAGATACCTATTGGAAAACTTCTCATTGCTATATAAGTCACGAATACCAATACCTTAGCTTTTAAACTGTCGTTGTAAGTTTATGTCTTGGTGGACCGCGGGCCCTCATGCGCCGCGCTGGAAAAGTCGGGCCTGATGTTAAAATGATGATGATAGATCCAGTTATAATGATGTCAGTCATCAAGACTTTAGGGTGCCGATAAATATTGTTCATCTCAGTTTTAATATTTTTTTATTTTTCGAAAATATTTTACCCAATGAGGAGTTTTCCAGTAGGTATTGATAGTTGGTTTCAAAAAGCATCAATAGATGGCGCTCCTACAATTTTGGTAATCTTTTTTTAATCTGTATGATGGTGGCAGTGATTTCATGCAGCCAACTAATACTAAACTTAAAAATAAAATGTTTAATAATATAAACATAACTGTTAATGGTTGAACGAAATGAAAAAGAAATATTTTTAGAAGTTGGCACATGTTCCATTATTATTACAACTTCTAAAATGGTTGAAAATTATTGACAAATACAATATTATCCAACACAACGTACCCAGTGTTTATATCCTGTTTGCTAAGAACCTATTTCAAGCGATTATCAATTACCAAAATTGTCGGGGCGCCATCTAGTGAGTGGTTATTAATGCTTTAGATACCTATTGGAAAACTGCTCATTTAGCGAAACCGGTAATTTACGGTTTTTCACTTGTACAAGCAGTCGGTCCAGTCAAGCCCACGACCTGTGGCACGACTATTGGTACAGCACTATGCAGTCGATTATTCATTTGTGTGATGGTCTTGCGTATTTTTATTTTTGTTGTGTAGTAAAACACGTAAAGCTCTTTTAGTATAAATGTAAATGCTTTAAATAGCTGATTTTTTTCAGTTTTAGCATTTGCACAGACATTTTACGTGCACACTAATTATCGAAATTTCTCAGTGTGAAATTATCACGCTGTGATGAAATGTCAAATGTTCCATGGACTTTTGCCAATTTTCTGAAAATTTTATCACCTGTGAAAATAGTGATTGTGTTTTTGGAAACTGTTAGTATACAGCTGCTCCGTGGATTCTAATATTTATTGTAGAACAGTGATTATAAACCAAACTTGCGGTTGCTGAATGATTTATCATTTTTGGAAAGTGAAGGTGAGAATTCCTTTTGTCCTATGTAGTCTAGCTTTGTTTATGTTCTGAAAAATGGATTGAAGTAAGTAAGTTAGCAAAACCACGTTTCCTACCTACATCGTCATTTGTGTGACCAATATTTAGCATGTCATGTTGGACATTGCAGTAACAGCTGTGATGGTAATATGACTATTATAAGTAGTGATTCTTAGGACTTTACAAATAGTAGTGTTTTAAAAAGGAATTGAAACATAAATTATATTATTAAGTAATATTGGGCATATGTTTATAGCTAAATTTTGGCATGTCATGCCTATACAATAATTTGCTGCAATTGGTTTGGTATTGTTTGGATATCTCTCTGTTAATCATAAAATCATATTCCTAGGCTATATTAGTAAAGTCATAGGTTTGAGCTAATATTTATTATTTCCAAATTTCCAACTTAATTTCATAAATCTGGTGTATTTCTTGGTTAGAGGATACCAAAGGGTGCAACTCAAAAAGACTTTGAAAAGTCGAGAAAAGGTACCCGAAAGTTTAATTTACAAATCTTTTTTCCTCAGCGCCCCCTTTGCTACACTCCAACCTATTTCTTTATTGTTATCTAAAAAACTCAGCTCTCATCTTATGATTAGGTTAAATATTGATCTTTTATACCTTGTCTCAGATAAATATTTCTTATATAATATATGGATGAATTCAAACCACTTTTACATCGCTCATCAAACCACCAAAACAAAAGAACTTATGTTGATTCACATCAATTAATTAATGTAGTTAAACCTATGTTAATTTACAAAAATAGTGATTGTGTTTTTGGAAACTGTCAGTATACAGCTGTTCCATGAATTCTAATCGTCGTCATCCTAGCGCATATCCCGGCCTCTGCCAGGGTCCGCTTTCCTACGTAATCTTCTCCACTTCGCCTGGTCTTCGGCATTCTCGCGTCGTAAGACTCAGCGATGTCAATCCATCGCTTCTTGGGCCGCCCACAGGGCCTCTTTTCTGATACCGGCAGATTCAGGCACTTTGAGCTTTAAAGGGATTTTAGGGTTCCGCCACTTGGCCTAAGCTGCAGAGATTCGGGACTTGACATCGGGGCCGATATCGCCGGACTCGTGCATCATGGATCCGAGGTACTTGGATTTATCTGTTCTATTGACAGCTTTGTTACCTACAACGATGGTTTCGGGATCTACGCTGCAGCTGGCCATATACTCCGTTTTGGCGACCTTCAACTTCAAACCACCGTTTTCTAGCATATCCTTCCACGTGTTTACTCTGGTCTCAAGATCCTTCCTAAGCTTGCTTACCAGTACAATGTCGACAGCATACTTCATAAGCCAAGGAGGCATGTCCTGAATTTCTGCTGAAAGGGCATCGAGCACAATGCAAAACAAGTAAGGGCTCAGCACAGAACCCTGGTGAACACCTTCAGTAATCGGGAAGGGATTAGTATGGCCTACGATGGTTTTGACGACAGCTATCCTGTATAATACTAATGTACGCTTCGGGCACAGACTTTGATCTCAGAGCCCACCAGACTATCTCCTGAGGCACACTGTCGAAAGCCCTCTGCAGGTCAAGAAATACGTAATGCAACGGTTGATTCCTACTGCAATGGGACTCCTGGAGGACCCTGAGAACAAAGATTGGATCCAAGGTGCTGCAGCCTGGCCTGAATTAGAGTCCGGCCCTATTTAGAGTCCACCACTTAATAGACAACTTGCAACATTCTGCAGTAGGCCGTATACTATTCACTCGAACATCCATGACAAGGACTTAGTGCTGTGCAGTGAGGCATTCCCCCTGGATGATCTTGCATTGTTCTTGTTCCATTAATTCTAATATTTATTGAAAAACAGTGATTATAAACCAAACTTGCAGTTGATGAATGATTTATTATTTTTGGAAAGTGAAGGTGAGAATTCCTTTTAATAAATACGCGGCGAATAAGCATTTAAAATGTTGATTACTACATATTGAATTAAAATGGTGTTATGGCTTACATCCCAGGAAAATTAATCTGAGACAAAGTATAGATAGATTTAGGAAGATAAATAAATAAAAATCTATTACTGTGACCAGTAATGTGCATGGCGACTAAAAGGCCAACTAACATGCTGCGTTTGCCAATAGGTATCTAAAGCATTTGTAACCACTCACTAGATGGCGCTCCAACAATTTTGGTAATTGATAATCGCTTGAAATAGGTTTTTAGCAAGGAAGATATAATGTATAAATATTGTATGTTGTATCGGATAATATAGTATTTATCAATGGTTGTAATCAATTATTGCGGGTGCTGCCTTGGTGGACTGGCTTACTCTTACTGTAGTTTTAGGTGGTATTTCTTAATTATACTAGACATACCTATATTGTATATCGAGCACGGTCCGGCTCTGCCTGGCATTGTCGGGCACGGTCCAGTCGTGGTTGGCGTGGGGTTGGTTTGTTGCGGCCATAAGGCTTGTCACTGTGTGTTTCCTTCCTACTTTCCAACCCCCCTCCCCCCTTTTTTTTTATGATTGAAAGAGATATTTAATGTTCTAATCAATGAAGAAATTTTGAATTTTTATTGTAAACAAAATCAAAAATCGATTTGACTGAGTCAGTTTGTTTCATGGACGCTAGGATACAGAATGAAAGTGCCTACTTATATAAATATTTCTTTGTACATTTCGTTCAACCTTTAAAAGTTATATTTATAACAATAAACATTTTATTATTAAGTTTAGTATTAGATGGCTGCATGACATCACTGCCACAAACAATACAGATTTTAAAGAAATTACCATAATTGTAGGAGCGCTATCTATTGATGCTTTTTGAAACCAACTGACAACATCTACTGGACCACTCCTCATTGTAGCCCTCTGTATTATTAGCCATTTAAGTTAGTACGAGGCACTATAAAAAAATCATTTTGGTGGTCCGCCTTGACCATGATCCAGGATTTGGCAGATCAAGTAATTACAGTGGAGCGACTGCCATCTGATCTCCGTGACACTAACATCCACAGGAAAAATACTGACAATTGGAATTTCCTTTCAAGAAAAAACTGACAATTGGAATCAGACCCCTCTGCAGCACTTTCTTAAGTGTTTATCTCCTAATTTATTTAATTTATTAAAAATTTCATTTTTAGTTGTTTGATCACTTATTGATAGTTAGGACATTGACTGTCTGACCTGTTTATCTTTTATCATTTACCTACAACACATACTTTTGCATGTGGTAGGATAGATTGCGATAGGAATTTTAAAAATTGATAATGGCTTGAATAAGTAGTATAAGAACGTCGGTAGCCGGGCTGTTGAGTATCCAACTCGCATGCGAGAGATACCGGGTTCGAATCCCGCTGCGGCCATGTTTCAATGACTATTTTCTGAGTTATGTACGTTAGATGAACACTAACCAATGCTCTTATGGTGAGGGAAAACATCATGATGAAACCTGCAAATTCAGGCAACTGAATTTGTAACCATTATCCAATCTGGTCAGGTTCCCCTGGTAGCAGGGTCACGGAGGTCAGATGGCAGTCGCTCCACTGTAATTATCTGATCGCCAAATCCTAGATCATGGTGAAGGTTGACATTAATGATAATATCTTTGAAAGTGAACATTGTTTGAACAATACCATATAAAGGATCTGTACAGGCGTTTATGCTGCCCCAAGAGCATCCACTTAACCTACAATATAATATTGAGGGAACCGTACCATATTGACTGAATTTGTTAATTATACTAAAATATTATTACTTACAATTAACTTGACATTGGCTTAATCAATGAAGAATAAATAATATGCATTAGATGTAGTGGTAAGGCACGATGTTTTGTTTAAGGCAATAAATGATTCTTATTCTAAATTGTGGTATCCAACCATGTCAAGCTGGGATTGACTGCTATGATGATGACTACTATCAATATGTAATGTTTACAGTGTTCAGAGATCTGAAGATGAGCTCACCACCACCAGTGCAGCTGGAGGTGGAGGTGGGTGATGATGAGCCGATGGATGAGGATGCACTCGACATTCTCCCTGATGACAGGTGTGTAAACCAACTTACTAACAATAACACGATTTGGTAATGTACAACCCATCAGAGCTTGTACAGTCAGGATTTAAAGCTACTGTGTGTTTCAAAAACAACTTGAAGCTGTGCAGTGGCCAGTTTTTAGAAGTGGAGTCATCGAGTGCTGACAAGTAGTGAGTGTAATGCTTGAATTTTGAAACTAATAAACGAAGTGGTAAAAGTAATAGGTATTTATGAATCTTATCAATAAGTAATAGGTTTCTCTGAATCAGAAGTGTATATTTTATCCTCTTTCGCCGGGTTATCTCAGGTACAATTTCCGGCTATTGTGTTCGACGCATGACCGTGATCTCCGCTCCTCCGATACGTTATGTCTTGACATTCACCCTCATCGGACCAACTTCTTCAGACACTCATTCACAATACAGGCAGCTCGTTATTGGAATGACATACCTGAGGACGTACGAAAGGCGCAGAATCGATTGATGTTTAAAAAACTACTGAAATATTTTATTCTGGGTCGTAGGCAATGAGTGTTGCGCTTGGCGTAGTCATTATCACATTTTGTATCTAGTGAATGTATATATAATAGGTATATGTTTATTGTATTTTTTTAAATAGTAATTGTATTTATAGTATTCAATTTAATTTAATCCTATATTTTTTTTTCACTTATGTCAATGTTGTCCTGTTAGCACCTACTTAATCACTCTCTGCATGGTCTGCTGGTTGACTGTTAGACAAAGCCTCAATGGCTTTAAGTCCGCCAATTGCTGTAATTTGTGCTATAAAGTTTTTAAATAAATGAAAATAAAATAAATAAATTTTATTAATGAAAAAAAAAAATATATATATATATATATATATATATATATGTATATATATATTTCGTTATTTCGTTATTCGATAAAGTAAATGTCTTTGTCCAATGAATTGTACACATAATGTGATAAGCTTATCAATACAAATAATCTATTTGAAATACTTAAATAATGGTAAACAGTCAAACTTATTCAGTAAATTTTAGGAGTTTGTATTGTATTGTACAGCTCAGCACTCTTTTATGGAAATAATAACTTGTATTGAAAGAACAGTCAACAAATTTTAATATTTGTTTGTTCAATGTACACCAAAGCATTTTTTCTATGTGAAGTACACATTATATATAAAATAAGATTAAGATATATAAAATTAGTTTTGTGTAACCAGTTCAGACACGGGTCTCCATTATGGTGTTTAAAGAGTTTATACAAGTTTTATGCTGTAGGCGTGATAATAAAGTGAGTAACTGTCGGCGCACTGAATCTCTGGAAGACCATTCAATGGAAAAATCAATGAAGGCCTTCAAAACATGGTGAATATCGAAAGTCCAATCTAATTTTCACATTTTTATATTTCTTTATTACGTGGTGTTTTCTATAATAGTCATTTTAAGTGGGTAATAGTTAAGGGGTTTTGGGGCCCAAGCCAACCTCACCTGTACGTGGTCCCCCTGCTGGCAGACGGACGAGGCTCTGGCGAATTGGCTTTACTCTAACGGGTTGTGCGGGTCGGATGGGAGTCGACGCACGTAAAAAGCCAAAACCCCACAAAATTCATGGCAAGTTTTGGTTTTGGGAGCCGTAACGCTGAAGGGGAAGAAATTCTTCGGACGTGTGCGGCTGCCGATTTGCCCATTGTAAACACGTTTTTTCAAAAGAAATCCGAACATCTGATCACCTACAAGAGTCGGAGAGACAATATTGGCAAAGTAGCCACCTGTAAAGCTATACCGGGAGAGAGTCGCACTGCCCAGCACCGGGTCCTTGTGATGGACCTGCGCGTTAAGCCCCGAGGCAAATACCAGGAGCAGTGCCGACGCTTAAAGGAACCAAATCCCACGAATTCGCCGTTGCTGTCAGCGACCTTAGTGTTGCGACAGACGGTGAACCCGTCCAACAACTCTGGGATAGAACTCAGGCAGCTATCGCACGGGCAGCGCGGACGGTGCTGGGTGTGTCTAGTGGTGGTCGCAGGCTTGACAAGGAGATCTGGTGGTGGAACGATATAGCCCAGAGGGAGACCAGGCTGAGGAAAGCCCTCTTTAAAAAGTTGAAGGGACAGGTCTATAAGACTATCATTAGATCTGATCTCCTTTACGGTAGCGAGACTTAGAGCGACACAAGCAGGAGCTGCGTGTCACTGAAATGAAGATGCTGCGGTGGATGTGTGGAGTTTCACGGAAGGATCGGGTTTGAAACGCCCACATTTGGGGTAGCCGGGTAGCCGTGGCGTCCGTGACATCGCAGATAAGCTGCAAAAGTGCCGCCTTCGATGGTATGATCACGTCTTGCGCAGACCGGCAAGTAATGTGGGGAACAAGTGTCTGGCCATGCAGCCCCCGCCGGGCACGGGAAGGAGAGGCCGGCCCAAGAAGCGATGGCTTGACATAGTCAAGAATGATATGCGTGCCAATAAGCTCACTACTAGGGATGCCGAAAACCGAGCGAGATGGGCCAAGAATAGCAGGAAGGCGGACCCTGGGTCCTCGCGTGCTGCGCGGAGGCGCAACCGGGACATAACGCCAAGATGATGATGTTCCCTTCCCGCCTATTTGGGGCACTTTTTTCATCTTAGCAACTCTCTTATATATGTCGATGAATAGTCATTGCCTTCCAGTTTTAGCTTAGGAAGAGCTTGATATGGCCCTGAGCAAGTCTATCTGCACATTTTACCATGTATTTGGCTGTGCTTCCTCGGAATTCGAACCGTCTGTGGTGTAAATTTTTCTCATTATGCACTGGCACACGATCAATTTTGCAACACACAAATAGATTAATTGCCCTTTTCTCTTCCGCCCTATCGGTTCGGGTTGTCAGATTTTGATTTGTATGATTAATATGCTTCTTATTTAATATGTACATGTTTAGGTGTGTATAGTCGTCTCTAAGGAGTTCGAAATTAGTTACGCGTTGCCCAAAGGTTTTGCTTTTGTAACACAAAATGGTTAAGAAAATAATATATACGGATATACGGTTTTAGCGGCAATAATCTAACCGATAGATGTCGGAAAACACCCTACGTAGTCTGCATGTAGTTACTGAAATGTTTCAATGAACTAAGAACCATCTCAATTATCTTTATTTGATTAACGAAAACCGGATCGAAATCGGTCCATCCGTTCGGGAGCGTCGTAGTAGCAGAGTATACACGTAGATTGTGTGTCTGTGTCAAACTTATACTACTTACTTACTTTTGCGTCGGAGGTTAAAAATATGAAAATAAAAATGATTCGCATACACAATGAAGACTACGATTTCGTGCAATTTTCACATGTCGTTATAGGCAATGGAGCGTAGCACGGGTGGGGCAGACATATCCACTTTCACTGCAGCAGTGTATTGGCTGCGATGATAAACTCTTCGAGTTTGCAGTATGTGTGTTGTGCAATTTAGTCTTAGAAGATGTATTTCATTAAATTATTATTTACCCATCTTCGACCGCAACCTCAGTTCAGATGGCGGTCAAATGCTCATATAAAAATATTACACCTAGTCACAGAATTCTAATACCGAGCACTATATCACACTCGAATTCTGCTACACTAAATTATTTTTGTGCAGACGTTTTTACTACTACGTTCTTCTCAAGCGATGGTGAAATAAAAAATCCTCATACCTATGAAACATAAATTCATTCTTCAAAATTTCGTGTATAGGTAGGTACTTGCAGCAATGGCAGTAGGTAGCGCACTGATCATAATTACATATTTAAAAAAAGTTAATCGGTTCATCAGTGAAAACTAAATACCTATGTATTAACATTTTATTATGCAATCAGAAATCAATAAGATTCTAACTCGTTACCAGTATTGGAAACACTGGGCAAAGGTATTTCAGCGAGCTATCTTATCGGTTTCCTGGTTCCCCCCCCCCCTGGTCTTACCCCCAGCTAGGGTTGCCACACAATTTCAAAACGAACATATGTTTCTATTTAGGGTTTAAAAAAAAACCATTCATATAAAAAACATTAGTATCCTTTACCTATTTATTATTTCTGAGCATTTTTTTTTTTTTTAATTTATATGACAGTTGTCAAAGATCCCGTAGCTATTCTACCGGACACACCTAATAAAGTAGCATTTTTTTAAATCACTTTATTTAAGCAAAAAGTGTATTTTTTTAACCAAAACTCGAGGAAAGTGTTGTCGCTGCCGTGCTAAAATATATTAGAATTGGCTACTATCTATTTTTCCAACAGTATATAGTATCTTGACCCAAAATATAGTAGATTTGGCAACCCTACCCCCAGCCGAAGTAAACAATAAGGTACAGTCAGCACGATAACTATTTTGTTCAATGGAACACGTGTACGTTGAACACACAAATCAAACTGAATATGCTAGAAAATCTTGTAATACACCTCATAGAGTTCAGAGTGCAGAGCTGCACAAGATGCACGGCGTATTTTGAAGCGTCCATGAAGCCACTCGAATTATTTAAGCGGTCGTGTCCGGTGGATGGTCCGAGAAACTCGGGCGCGTGCGCTCCTGTTACTAGCTGATGATATTCTACTCGTATACGAGTAGTTATTTTACGCAGGGGTGTGTCTGGTGTGCCTTTACTTTCTGCTACCTTTTTTCTGACTGTACTGAATATTTTATTAACAATGAAATATTTATCTCGTTGTTTGTAATTTGTTATCCTCAGATAAGAGTATTTTCGTGAAATTAACAGGTTTTTACAATCGGTCGTTCTCTTGCATGAGGAAAACCTCATGTGACAAATATGTTAGTGACCTTAGCTAGCTTGAGTACCTCTTCCCTGCTTCTTGGCGCTCGCTTTGCTATCCGGAAGCAACCCTATCCATTTAATTTGTATCTTATTGCAGGTGCTCTAACCCTCTCTGTAAACGATATTCACCATAAGATCAAGTTTCACCAAAATCCTATACAAGAGTTACTTTCATATTTATTGTTTTGGTAGGGATTTCGTGTGTAAATCGTCACGCTTTGTGCAAATATTTACAACCGATTTTATCATGGTTTAATACTCTTATCAAGACGCTTTATCGCTTTTCTAATCTCTCTAGTGATCTCCGCTCCTCCGATACGTTATGTCTTGACATTCACCCTCATCGGACCAACTTCTTCAGACACTCATTCACAATACAGGCAGCTCGTTATTGGAATGACATACCTGAGGACGTACGAAAGGCGCAGAATCGATTGATGTTTAAAAAACTACTGAAATATTTTATTCTGGGTCGTAGGCAATGAGTGTTGCGCTTGGCGTAGTCATTATCACATTTTGTATCTAGTGAATGTATATATAATAGGTATATGTTTATTGTATTTTTTTAAATAGTAATTGTATTTATAGTATTCAATTTAATTTAATCCTATATTTTTTTTTCACTTATGTCAATGTTGTCCTGTTAGCACCTACTTAATCACTCTCTGCATGGTCTGCTGGTTGACTGTTAGACAAAGCCTCAATGGCTTTAAGTCCGCCAATTGCTGTAATTTGTGCTATAAAGTTTTTAAATAAATGAAAATAAAATAAATAAATTTTATTAATGAAAAAAAAAAATATATATATATATATATATATATATATATGTATATATATATTTCGTTATTTCGTTATTCGATAAAGTAAATGTCTTTGTCCAATGAATTGTACACATAATGTGATAAGCTTATCAATACAAATAATCTATTTGAAATACTTAAATAATGGTAAACAGTCAAACTTATTCAGTAAATTTTAGGAGTTTGTATTGTATTGTACAGCTCAGCACTCTTTTATGGAAATAATAACTTGTATTGAAAGAACAGTCAACAAATTTTAATATTTGTTTGTTCAATGTACACCAAAGCATTTTTTCTATGTGAAGTACACATTATATATAAAATAAGATTAAGATATATAAAATTAGTTTTGTGTAACCAGTTCAGACACGGGTCTCCATTATGGTGTTTAAAGAGTTTATACAAGTTTTATGCTGTAGGCGTGATAATAAAGTGAGTAACTGTCGGCGCACTGAATCTCTGGAAGACCATTCAATGGAAAAATCAATGAAGGCCTTCAAAACATGGTGAATATCGAAAGTCCAATCTAATTTTCACATTTTTATATTTCTTTATTACGTGGTGTTTTCTATAATAGTCATTTTAAGTGGGTAATAGTTAAGGGGTTTTGGGGCCCAAGCCAACCTCACCTGTACGTGGTCCCCCTGCTGGCAGACGGACGAGGCTCTGGCGAATTGGCTTTACTCTAACGGGTTGTGCGGGTCGGATGGGAGTCGACGCACGTAAAAAGCCAAAACCCCACAAAATTCATGGCAAGTTTTGGTTTTGGGAGCCGTAACGCTGAAGGGGAAGAAATTCTTCGGACGTGTGCGGCTGCCGATTTGCCCATTGTAAACACGTTTTTTCAAAAGAAATCCGAACATCTGATCACCTACAAGAGTCGGAGAGACAATATTGGCAAAGTAGCCACCTGTAAAGCTATACCGGGAGAGAGTCGCACTGCCCAGCACCGGGTCCTTGTGATGGACCTGCGCGTTAAGCCCCGAGGCAAATACCAGGAGCAGTGCCGACGCTTAAAGGAACCAAATCCCACGAATTCGCCGTTGCTGTCAGCGACCTTAGTGTTGCGACAGACGGTGAACCCGTCCAACAACTCTGGGATAGAACTCAGGCAGCTATCGCACGGGCAGCGCGGACGGTGCTGGGTGTGTCTAGTGGTGGTCGCAGGCTTGACAAGGAGATCTGGTGGTGGAACGATATAGCCCAGAGGGAGACCAGGCTGAGGAAAGCCCTCTTTAAAAAGTTGAAGGGACAGGTCTATAAGACTATCATTAGATCTGATCTCCTTTACGGTAGCGAGACTTAGAGCGACACAAGCAGGAGCTGCGTGTCACTGAAATGAAGATGCTGCGGTGGATGTGTGGAGTTTCACGGAAGGATCGGGTTTGAAACGCCCACATTTGGGGTAGCCGGGTAGCCGTGGCGTCCGTGACATCGCAGATAAGCTGCAAAAGTGCCGCCTTCGATGGTATGATCACGTCTTGCGCAGACCGGCAAGTAATGTGGGGAACAAGTGTCTGGCCATGCAGCCCCCGCCGGGCACGGGAAGGAGAGGCCGGCCCAAGAAGCGATGGCTTGACATAGTCAAGAATGATATGCGTGCCAATAAGCTCACTACTAGGGATGCCGAAAACCGAGCGAGATGGGCCAAGAATAGCAGGAAGGCGGACCCTGGGTCCTCGCGTGCTGCGCGGAGGCGCAACCGGGACATAACGCCAAGATGATGATGTTCCCTTCCCGCCTATTTGGGGCACTTTTTTCATCTTAGCAACTCTCTTATATATGTCGATGAATAGTCATTGCCTTCCAGTTTTAGCTTAGGAAGAGCTTGATATGGCCCTGAGCAAGTCTATCTGCACATTTTACCATGTATTTGGCTGTGCTTCCTCGGAATTCGAACCGTCTGTGGTGTAAATTTTTCTCATTATGCACTGGCACACGATCAATTTTGCAACACACAAATAGATTAATTGCCCTTTTCTCTTCCGCCCTATCGGTTCGGGTTGTCAGATTTTGATTTGTATGATTAATATGCTTCTTATTTAATATGTACATGTTTAGGTGTGTATAGTCGTCTCTAAGGAGTTCGAAATTAGTTACGCGTTGCCCAAAGGTTTTGCTTTTGTAACACAAAATGGTTAAGAAAATAATATATACGGATATACGGTTTTAGCGGCAATAATCTAACCGATAGATGTCGGAAAACACCCTACGTAGTCTGCATGTAGTTACTGAAATGTTTCAATGAACTAAGAACCATCTCAATTATCTTTATTTGATTAACGAAAACCGGATCGAAATCGGTCCATCCGTTCGGGAGCGTCGTAGTAGCAGAGTATACACGTAGATTGTGTGTCTGTGTCAAACTTATACTACTTACTTACTTTTGCGTCGGAGGTTAAAAATATGAAAATAAAAATGATTCGCATACACAATGAAGACTACGATTTCGTGCAATTTTCACATGTCGTTATAGGCAATGGAGCGTAGCACGGGTGGGGCAGACATATCCACTTTCACTGCAGCAGTGTATTGGCTGCGATGATAAACTCTTCGAGTTTGCAGTATGTGTGTTGTGCAATTTAGTCTTAGAAGATGTATTTCATTAAATTATTATTTACCCATCTTCGACCGCAACCTCAGTTCAGATGGCGGTCAAATGCTCATATAAAAATATTACACCTAGTCACAGAATTCTAATACCGAGCACTATATCACACTCGAATTCTGCTACACTAAATTATTTTTGTGCAGACGTTTTTACTACTACGTTCTTCTCAAGCGATGGTGAAATAAAAAATCCTCATACCTATGAAACATAAATTCATTCTTCAAAATTTCGTGTATAGGTAGGTACTTGCAGCAATGGCAGTAGGTAGCGCACTGATCATAATTACATATTTAAAAAAAGTTAATCGGTTCATCAGTGAAAACTAAATACCTATGTATTAACATTTTATTATGCAATCAGAAATCAATAAGATTCTAACTCGTTACCAGTATTGGAAACACTGGGCAAAGGTATTTCAGCGAGCTATCTTATCGGTTTCCTGGTTCCCCCCCCCCCTGGTCTTACCCCCAGCTAGGGTTGCCACACAATTTCAAAACGAACATATGTTTCTATTTAGGGTTTAAAAAAAAACCATTCATATAAAAAACATTAGTATCCTTTACCTATTTATTATTTCTGAGCATTTTTTTTTTTTTTAATTTATATGACAGTTGTCAAAGATCCCGTAGCTATTCTACCGGACACACCTAATAAAGTAGCATTTTTTTAAATCACTTTATTTAAGCAAAAAGTGTATTTTTTTAACCAAAACTCGAGGAAAGTGTTGTCGCTGCCGTGCTAAAATATATTAGAATTGGCTACTATCTATTTTTCCAACAGTATATAGTATCTTGACCCAAAATATAGTAGATTTGGCAACCCTACCCCCAGCCGAAGTAAACAATAAGGTACAGTCAGCACGATAACTATTTTGTTCAATGGAACACGTGTACGTTGAACACACAAATCAAACTGAATATGCTAGAAAATCTTGTAATACACCTCATAGAGTTCAGAGTGCAGAGCTGCACAAGATGCACGGCGTATTTTGAAGCGTCCATGAAGCCACTCGAATTATTTAAGCGGTCGTGTCCGGTGGATGGTCCGAGAAACTCGGGCGCGTGCGCTCCTGTTACTAGCTGATGATATTCTACTCGTATACGAGTAGTTATTTTACGCAGGGGTGTGTCTGGTGTGCCTTTACTTTCTGCTACCTTTTTTCTGACTGTACTGAATATTTTATTAACAATGAAATATTTATCTCGTTGTTTGTAATTTGTTATCCTCAGATAAGAGTATTTTCGTGAAATTAACAGGTTTTTACAATCGGTCGTTCTCTTGCATGAGGAAAACCTCATGTGACAAATATGTTAGTGACCTTAGCTAGCTTGAGTACCTCTTCCCTGCTTCTTGGCGCTCGCTTTGCTATCCGGAAGCAACCCTATCCATTTAATTTGTATCTTATTGCAGGTGCTCTAACCCTCTCTGTAAACGATATTCACCATAAGATCAAGTTTCACCAAAATCCTATACAAGAGTTACTTTCATATTTATTGTTTTGGTAGGGATTTCGTGTGTAAATCGTCACGCTTTGTGCAAATATTTACAACCGATTTTATCATGGTTTAATACTCTTATCAAGACGCTTTATCGCTTTTCTAAGGTTTCACTATTTCGTACACGCGTATAATGTTGGTGACTCGATGGTTTTTAACGTATCTATTCGATGTTACGAAATCTTGCATGTTAATTGCATTTTTTTTTTCATAATTTTTTTTTTCTAAAATTATCATAAAATTAAAGATAGAGGAGTTCTCCAGAACTTTTCCTGACTTAGTTTTCGGATGTTTTTCGGGATGGGTCGGGGATATCATTCCAACCCTTTTGGCGCATAAGGCCCCATCCCGCCCCGTAAAACGCTTCTGTGCTCATAGCTCCAAGCTATTCAAATATGCAAAGACCTAACGCGTAATAATGTGGTCAAAAGAAGTCTAGACAACCTCGATAAATATGAAGCCATTATCATCCCAAACGCTTCGGAACGGCGCGGGCGAAACGAGCATGCGCACTATATTGGCAAGCTATTGTAGCAACAACACAATCACGCCGTCGTTGTATAATTAATTGTTATATAAGATGCGCGTTTGTAAACTTGTCGTATACACCATACTAGTGTTTTGCTTCACATTCGCGGTACGAACTAACACGATCCGTAATACATAGGAACTCGGATACATCATTTGTTTATCACTTGAATAAACACTTGCAATATCGTGATCGTGATGCGTATTGGAAAGGTGATTGATTCTACATCGATTTGTGTTATGTTCCTATAATCGTTTTAGATTATCTTTGAATTAATGAATGATCGGCTTATAATTTTTATGTGATAAGTTAGAGTGATGTGTAATGCTTACAGGCAGTTGCTCATGAGTATCATTATTTCAGTTATATAAGACCCAGAATGTGCATATAGTCTGCTATACCGTACAGTTTTGTTTGTACTCTTGCTTCGTACGACCTTTGAAAGGCCGTAGAGAGTCTTCATAGAAGAGTTTAGTTTATTATTAATCGCCTTTGTGTCGGGTCTATCTCCGACTGATACATCGATTTGAAACCTAAAACAAAATATTTGAATGCTACGAGTTGAAAAAACTGTAAAAACACATTTTTTAAACAATCATGTTTCGTTAGCAAAACAATAATAGGATTAACATTTTATCGAACGTTCCCTCCATTGATCGTCTATAAATTCCACTTTTTCGCTCAGCTTAGGTATTATCGTAAAAAGCGTCAGAGCGTCACAAATACTCTGTACGTGTAAAGTTGATACCGACATGTTTATTTTTATTTCTATATTGTAAGAGTCATTACAATAAACCTTTGTGCCAGTGCTCAGACGCACCAAGGTCTGTGTCCGCGGAACAGGTAGAGAACATGCCGCGCTAGTCACTCCACACTGGCGCTGTGTACCAATGCATGGGTCGCAACGAACGCTCACACTTTGTAAATGTGTTTTCTGAAATGTCCGAATTTAAAAATATTCTGTTTATGTACGATTACTAACATAAATGCTCATAGTCATAGTTGGCATCACCTTGTACCTAAAAACCCCATCCACACGACACAATCTGTTTGCCAATTGAATTGGCCACAATGTTATTGTCCGTTATTTGTCCAATTTGATTGCGTGGATGGAGTTTTATATTATTTAGCTCCGGTATGAAGACGCGAGGTAATTTAGTATATTCCAGATTTGGGCGGACTTGGCACATATCCATCCGTGTGAGCGAACTTGAAAGTGTCATACTTTATTTTTCGTACCTAACATTAATTGTATTGTACCCTACAACAATGGATGAACCTTTTTTCAAGACATTGTTGTCGCCAATGTCCCACCCTTCTGAAACATGGATTAGTTTTTCATAGGAACAATAGTGGTACATCCTCGATTCATACCTATAGTAAATAAATAAATAGCTCAGGCCAAATGGATTAGCAATAGCGTGTCTTGATCTCTCGGTCCACTACTGTCATTATTTCATACAAAATATATGAAATCTGTCCTAAACTTTACTATTTCGTTAAATTCTAACGAATGTGACTATTTAAAGTGTTGCAGCTGTCGCTTTGACCGCTTACGTTAAACTACTAATTAGTTCTGACCGAGAGATCAATGTCCGCTATTGCCAATCCATTCGCATAAACTATACATACCTAATAATCAAATACCATCCAGACTGAAAAAATCGAAACTAGACTAAGAACTAGCTTTCAAATAAATAAATATAACCGCATTCTTATTGATCTATTCGTTTGTAGCTACGTGGACACTTAAAGTAATAGTAAAGTTAAAAATAAACAACAATCAATAGTCCTATCCGTTACTACGTACCTTCTACGCTACGTCATAGGTAATAACTTAATGAGTATCTAAATACTTAAAATACTAGCTTTTGATCGCAGTCTCGTTCCCGCTTAGAACTTACGTAATTGGTGACTCAGCAGTAATACGAGTATAAACGTACCTACTTTTAGGGTGGCTTGCAGGAAAATCATAAAAATCTCGATTTTGTTAAATCAAGACTTTGGCCTAAATAGGCCAGTCAAATCTTACATCTAAAACGCAAAGCGCGATGTAACGCTGCATTTTTGGTATGTTATTTGGACCCCTTAAGAGAGTGTGAAACTACATTTTGCAAGCAAAAAAAAATTGTGCTTCCTGCGTAATACGCGAAAAACTGCGAAATTTTGGGACTTTTTTCACTTTCTGGTCTAAAAATCAAAAACTATGCATTTTTAGACCAACAAAGCTTAATAGCTTTTAAAATTGATTAAATTTGCAAGGCTTAAAGCCTAAACACAGCTCTATAAAGCGTATAGCAACCAAGTTATGACTCTTGAAAGATAGTCTATTTTTCCGAAAAACTTCAATTTTAGGTTTTGCTCCCGTCCGGAGCTAATTATTGGTAAAATTGCTAGTTCTATGATCAAAAAAATTTAAAGGGAGTTGTAGTACATTTAATTTGCTTTAAATGATGTACAGAACGAACTATGTGAGACTAATGGTTCATTCACCATCTTAAAAAAACGAGGAGAGCGTAAAAATGTATTTTTGAAGAATAAAGTATTTATTAAGATATGAATAACAATTATACATATTATGAATACTAATCTGACATAATACAAATTACAAATAATAACTAACTTAATAAATTTGTATAGTTGTTATAAAGGCCCACTTAATAAAACAATAACTAATTTTGTCCAAGGCTGAATGCTGCTCAGAAGGCTGGCCGCATTGTCCCCCGTCCGAAGTGGAAGCCAGCCCTATGGGTCTTTAGTAATATCGACCAAGCGCTTAGCTAGCTCCCGAAATAGGGAGTGTGCACATGGACACTAGAATTCAAGGGTTTCCACACCAAACGGCGTAAATATGTGGCTTTCACCAACACTTGCGCCGTTTGACACTTTTAGTTGAGACGGCATCGGACCCAGCATAACACGCTGTTACTGAAAGATGTAACTGTGCAAAGGTATCGCTACATGTGGCGTCCCTGACCAAACGTCGTCCCAGCTCCCAGGGCGGGAGCGTCATCCCTTCGGGCCTCTTACCGTCATCACGGGCTAAACCACCTGGCTCAAGCTTAGCGGGTGCTCCAGCGGAGGTGAAGGTCCGGCGGATGATATAGTGCGTAACGCGGTCGAGAAGTGTCCCAATATTTTTAGAAGACATTGCCTGAAGTTAGAGACCCGATTTACACTCGCCAGCAGCCAGCAAACGGGCACGCTCTGCAGAGTTGGTTAGTGCGCTTAAGATATTGTTTCGCACTAATCTGCAGCGAGGCTCGCCCCATAGCCACCGGGAACAGGAATTTTTCGGGAGCTCGGCTTCCGGAAAAGCTTTGTGCCAAAGGCATTTGGCCTCGATAGAATACGCCGTAATAAAAGTCCCTAGTTTAGATATAACTTCTGCACTGGATACTGTGAACTATGCACCGGAACAGAAAAGCTGACAGGGACACATCTGAAACTTTCCTAACGCCTAGACCTCCATATCCATCTGATTCCAAGATGAATTATCGAGATTTATGTTGAGAATTAAAATATAAGAATATGTTTCACTGTGTTGTTGACAACACCGCAAAACACAACAACAGAATTGGAATTTTTCCTTTAACGAAGTCTGAGATTAATCAAAACTACCTAGAAGGTGAAGCCACGCCTTGTCGACGACATTGTAATAGCAATAGCGTCAAAAGCTGCAGAAAAAGCTGCAGAGGGCTACCAGCCCTCGGACAGCATACCAATCACCATGAGGTTCTGTGTATCCTGTAAAACCGTGTTCGCATCCCCTTGTAGGATCCGTATTCTAAGTAGGTCGTACTACCACACGTTAAATTTTTTTTTTTTTAATGTTACTTAGCAGACAAACAGGCAAGCGGGCCACCTGATGGAAAGTGGTCACCGCCGCCTATGGACATCAGCAACACCGGGGGAGTCACCAATGCGTTGCCCGCCTCTAAAGAGACCTCTAATATACCTCTTGAACGATCCCATGTCATAGTCCAAAGGAAACACTGTGGCTGGGAGCTCATTCCACATCCGAATCGTACGAGCGAGAAACGTTCTTTCGAACCTTCGCGTGGTGACCAACAGAGGGTCTACGTAGTGGGGATGAGTACCCAGCCCACGGCGGGTGGTGCGATGGCGGAATTGTGCTGTGGGCACCAGATCGAAAAGTTCCTCGGAACACTCCCCATTGTACAGCCGATAGAACACACACAGGGAGCCAAAGTCCCTTCGGTTAGCCAGTGGTTCTAACTTGCTTGTTTGTATGGGATCGTCGACAATTCGTACGGCGCGTCTCTGTACGGAGTCCAAAGGATTAAGCAATTTAGAATTTAGCTTCTCGAGAGTCGCCTATTGCTGGTAGCCGACTACTGATTGCAAGAGGTAGCCTTTGTATATAAGATTGCTCGGCTTTTTGTAGCATTGCCGCAACTTATAAGCGGCCGGCAGCTTAGATCGTATTTGGCTAAACAAAGCGCCTCTATCGACGGAGCTGAATCCATTTTTTTTACGTCACCCTTCAGTACGACTTCAACACTATTACTTTGGAGGAAAGTTCTCATGGCGTGGACGGCGGCTTCGCAGTCACCTTTAGATCCAAAGTCGAGCTGGATATGCTGGAAGTAATTTGCTGGGCTGGGGGGTGGAAAACCGGCGTCGGTAGGTAGTCCCTACCGCAATAGAACGAATGAAACCATCATTTTTTTAGTTTTAGGCGCCATAAAGCGTACTTACTAAGGACTGTTCTACCGAGCCTGCCAGTGGTGTCGAGAATTCGTTTATAGAGGCTTGCTTCTTGAAGGCCCTAATGTCGTTGTCGTATGAATGTATATACAACATTAAACCCATGGTAAAAACGAAGCAACTTCAAAGTAACATACAAACGGCCCTGGGTTCCGTTGTTGAATCGCTCGCATTTATGCGAACGATTTACAATGTTGAATTTCGGCGTGAAAAGTTCAATATTTAGCCGAAGTATGAGCAAAAATAGGGAAAATTAACATAATGCATGAAAATATGTCATTTTCTATGCGGAAAATCAAAATTGAAAATCGTTCGAATCAAAGCGAGCAATTCAAAAATAGGGCCCCTGGTATAGGCGGCAGCGTGCTTGCGAGAACGATAACCAAGATTAAGCAACGTTCACCGAATCCGAGAACTGGATAGAGGAACGTTTCGTACATTGAGGCTAGTCCAATTTCAGTACCGCGACGAGCTCGCCACTTGTTAGGTGCGCCTCTTAATACAATTGGCGAGGTTGACTAATATCTTCCACAGGACCCTGAGACTGATAGAACGGTCTCGGGAGCTGATTGGCACCTTGTGATAGTATTTTATTATTATTAAAACGTAATTTCTAACAAATTTTCTCTAAGCATAAGTGGTTACACTTACCATTCAAATTAAATTAAATAAATAAAATTAAAACGCAAATAAGTATTTACAGAATTCTTCAAAAAACCATTTTCAAGATTGTAAGTAAACTATTAGTCTCACTTAGTTCGTTTTCTACTTTTATGAAAGTAAATTAAATGTACTACGACTTTCTTTTAGTTGCTTTTATCATAGGACTAGCGATTTTATCAATAATTTGCTCCGGACGGGAGCAAAACCTAAAATTGTAAATCTTCCGGAAAAATTGACCATCTTTCATCAAGAGTCATAACTTGGTCACTGTATATTTTGCAGAGCTGCGTTTGTGGCTTAAATCGTGGAAAATATAATGGACTTTAAAAGCCATTAAGCTTCATTGGTCGAAAAATGCATAGTTTTTTATTTTTAGACCAGAAAGTGAAAAATCACCCAAAATTTCGCAGTTTTTCACGTATTACGCAGGAAGCACAATTTTTTTTTGCTTGCAAAATGTAGTTTCACACTCTCTTAAGGGGTCCAAATAACATACCAAAAATGCAGCGTTACATCGCGCTTTGCGTTTTAAGGCCATTTTTTTGTAAGATTTGACTGGCCTATAAACTCTACTTAACTTAAATCTCGTTAAGGTTGTCTTGCACAAACCAAATGTACGTTCGATTTAACTAAATCGAGATTTAGCGTATCATTCGGTCGTACTTCATTCGCCATTCGATATTTACGTTCCGTTTTATAGAAAAAAAAGTGTTCTAAACAATATTGCGTACAAAGAAACGTCATTTGTCTTGTCAATGTCAAATTCATAGAGAAAAGTCAGTTAATTGAATGCGAGTTTGTGTTTACTTTTTATTGTTTGCTGGAGTCTTTTTCTAGTTTCGTTAGACAAGTTGTGTAGTGTTGTGATTAACAAAACAATGAAGAGGTCCCGGGCTCCTAATTTTACAACGGCTGAAATAATGCACTTACTAGAGCTTGTAGAGAAATACCCGATATTGGAAAACAAAAAAACAGACGGTGCTACTACAAAAGAAAAGCACATAGCTTGGCAAAAGTTAGCAGCTGAGTACAATTCTCAAACGAATTACTCCCCCAGAACCGCGGACAATTTACTGCACTGTTACAAAAACCAAAAAATAAAAGTAAAAAAAGGTCACTCTAGTGAAAAAATGACCATCACAGGTAAGATATTTCTGTTATATTTCATATATTTTTATTTTCATGTAAACTAAACTGACTAATAATAATTAATATATTACTATTTATATGCCTGTTTTAGCACCAGTGCTACTGAATGCTGTGGAAGAACATGGGCAGGACTGGGACCGCGTGGCGCAGGCAACAGAGACTAGCAGTTCAGATTGTCAAAATACCTTTGAGCTGTTAGTGAAGCAGGCAAAACAAGAAGAAGTTATACATAAAAAAGAAATAAATCGTACAGGTAGAACAGAATTCTCTACTTAGTAGTACATACATCAGTATTGATAGAAAGAACATTAATAATATTATTTTATTTATAGGGGGCGGTCCACCTCCGCCACCGTCTTGCAGTAACCTTATCACTGAGAAGGTAAAATCATTGATGGGCCCTTCTCTGGAAGGTCTTTATACAATGTATGATGGAGATGCAGAATTCATGAAGGAGCAGCAAGCATCAGTATCTACTGATAGACAGTTGCAGCCAATTGAAATAACTTTATTAGATGAGGAACATTCTCCAAAGATAGAAAGAGGTAAGGCTTTTTGACTTTATTATCTACAGCAAGCGCGCTTATTTATGAAAATTCCCACATACATAAAGCAGGCATGCTCATTTTTGAAAATTCCCACTTCAACACATAAAATAATAAACTCCTTAGGTAAACATCTTCCGCTGGGGATCCGGAGACCGAGTTGAATAGCCTCTGGACCCGAAACAATAACTGATTCTGTCTATTATTTCAGGCTGCACCTCAAACCACCAGAACAATAAGAGCGATCAGAAAAGATTAAATGTGATGAAGAGAAAAATTGATCCAAGCTTGGAATCATTTCAAAAAGGTAAAAAATCTAGTATTGTATAATAATTTATTTATCACAGGAGTGTAGATTTAGAGTCAAATACACATACAGAACAATGCGTTGAGAATTTTAATTGTAACAAAGTTATTTTCGCAATTAAGATATGAGTGTGAATAACATTATTCTGTTTACAGGCAAGAAAAAGCATGTGTCTCTGTCGTTCCAAGAACTAGCAGAAGATAAAAAGGATTTAGTGAAAGCCCAAAAGACACTGGCTGATTATCAAATACAGCATCAACTGTTACAAATTGAGGTAACGAAGGAACAGCTGCAATTTCAGAAGAAAAAAAATCAAATGGAATTAGAATTCCTTGAACAAAAATATAAATTAGAATTAGATAACATAAGAAATAAAAAACCATGACCTAAAATATAATTTCTTTTTATTTATTGTATATTGGCCATACTTCAGATTTTCATAAATTTATAATTCACAATCTTTCAAAATAATCATTAATTAATAATGTTCTTTCTATGTTGCCAGTTATACTCCTTGGCAATGTAGTGGAGTTTGTAGATATTTCCTGGACATAAGGTACTTCTTCATCCTCAGGTGGTACAGAGTCTTTTTGTAGAATTGCAATATTATGTAGAACTGCAGTAGCAACAATGATTCCTGAAATTTTAAAAAATAGGTTAGTTATTTTAAAATGTGGTGCAAGAACAAAAGCTATTATTTAATTATGTATGCACATAGTTTTACCTGGCACTCTTCGTAACTTAACATTAATTCCCTTTGAAAGAATAGGGAATCGTCTCTTCCAAATCCCAAATGATCTCTCTATTACATTCCTTGTTCTTATTTGCGATTCCTGATACAATTTTTCACCTCTGGTATATGGAGCATTATCAGGAAGTGGTGTCATCATATATCTGGTCTGAGCATAGCCGCTATCCCCAACCAACAATTTGTCTTTATAAACTCCCTGAAAAGCGAAGAGACATTAGAGATTAATTAAGTACCTACATTATTCGTTTGGATGCGGAAAGCACAGGACCGGCCTTCGTGGAGATCTCTGGGGGAGGCCTATGCCCAGCAGTGGGCGTCTTCTGACTGATATGATGATGATGATTATTCGTTTTAGTGAACCTATTAACACTGTTTTACTATTAAAAACCTGATATCGAAATACCTACTTGTACAAAGTTTCTTTTTTGTGCACAGTTGTCCCAGATGTTGGCATCATGTGTTGAACCATGCCAACGAGACACTACATCTTGAAACAGTAAATTGGCTGAGCATATGCACTGGGTATTCATAGAAAAATATCCTTTCCGATTTCTATAAATTTCTGCATGATCACCGCCTGTAATTAGAGAAAACATATCACATTTGTACAATATAGACACAAGAATAAATGACAGTAGTACTTTTTGTGAAACTTACCCGGGGATAAAATTTTTATATGAGTGCAATCTATAGCACCAATGACTCGAGGAAATTTTGCTATATCATAAAACTTGGCGACAACATTGTTTTGTTCGACAGTAGATATAGGCATTTTAATAAATTCCGAATATAAGGACGCAATAGCGTGTGTAACTCTATGTAATATTCTGCAGGCGGTCGACTCATGAACTCCAATAACATCGCCACAAGCAGTTAATTGACTACCAGTAGCATAGTATCTTAATGTACATAAAAGTTGGTTCATAGGAGATACAGCATTAATGTTCCTAAAAACATACAAATAAAATTGTGATAACTCACGTGGTCATATTTGAAAATTCGGACTTGAGTATACTGGCCAATATTTTAGGTTAGTCATAATATCACAGCTTACCTGTTAAAATCAGTGCTAATTATTTTATCAAGGAGAAACAGTGCACTCTGTTTACTTAGGCGGAACCTTTTTAAGAACTCATCATCTCGTAAAGTGTTAAATAAATCATTTTTAATCGAGATTCTTCGATAGAAAAACGGAGTTTCTAAATATTGCACGATTTCCTCGTCGTCGTCTGATAATACAAAACCAAAATCACTGTGCGAAGATAAATTCATTTCAACTCGATGATTTTACACTAAACAAGAAGTTTATACCAATAAATGAAAAATAACACGCAACAAATGAGAATACATAAAACATAAAAGTCGTTGCCTGTCACCAAAATCGAGATTTAGCAACTTTAAACTGACTAAAGTGCCGATTTAACTTTGACGTTTATTTAAATCGAGATTTACGCTAAATCGATGAAGTGCAAGACGTTAAACTGAGCGTTAGCTTAAATCTAGTTTAGTTAAAACTAAATCGAGATTTAAATAAGTCCTGCAAGCCGCCCTTAGAAATAATACAATTTCTACTGCTGGATTTATGTTAAACCGGTTCAGTAGTTTCAGAGATGAACGCAAACAAAGATAAATACATTCCCAATGCATATTAGGATCAAAGACCGGGTCTTTGTAAAGCTATATTCTCTATAACACGTAGATAGCTTGCTACGGGCGATCGACCTTGTTTGTCGTTAGTGCCCGAATTCGTTATTTCCGTTACACGTGTTCTTTTATTGAAAAAATGCTCTTCTGGCTTATGTAATAGAGTTGAATGTTCCGCTACATTGTCTGTCCACTACGTCTACATGATTTTCGTTAAACGATTCGTTATTTGGCAAGCAGCTGCGGATTCCTAGGCTTTTATTTTTGTGGTGTACGACCGACGACCGACGGCACTCAGCCATGAACTGGTTCGATCGCGTTCAATGCACCTATTAACTTACTTACACGTGGACTGATTTGATCTGACGCTTGCATACTTAGACTGGACGCTCATCTGTTGTTCAGCATACGATATATTATTGGTGGCAACATGTGAAGTTTTTTGCTGAAATATATTAAAATGTCATTCTGGCCTTAATATAGCTGTGCTCTCGAGCGCGAGGGTCCGCGATTCGCCCTGACCATGATCCATGATTTGGCTGATCAGGTAATGATTCTGAAATATGATTAGCTAAAAGAAAAGAACGCTATACTTACTTAGTCAGTAATAAAATTGAAAATTGTCTTTTGTAATATTTTATTATTTTGTATTTATTTATTTGTATCAGGCTACAGAGGCCCATAGATATAATACATATAACATACAAAATTATAAAAACAATAAACAATACATTATAGCCAAACAAAATAGTATAACCTATACAACAATACCACTTATAAAATTAACAATAGACTAGATAATATAATAATTTTCAAAACTAAGGTGAGGTGGTTATATTAAGGCGACGTACCAATTGCACTGTAATCTTTAGTTAATAGCAAGGTAAAATTAATTTTAGTAATCATTGTGTAACGCAATATTGGTGTGCACATCTGTACCAATAATATAAAGAGGAAAAGTTTGTATGTTTGGGGTAATCTCTGAAAGTACTGAAACGATTTTGAAAATTATTTCACAGATAGGAAGCTACATTACTCTCGTTTAGAGTTTCATACCGAAAATGTAATAAAATCCCGCGGGAGATCCGAAATGCGCCCGGGGAAATCGTGGGGAAAGGCTAGTAGTGCATACTCTACACTTATTTCTACAAGCAAACTGCTATCTACCCATATCGTTTATTTCGCTAAATTTTAACTGGAATACTACGCAAATGACAGAATTACGTTTGATATAAAGGACCCCTTTATACTGCAAAAGTTCTTAGGAAAATGTGGTTTCAGCTAATTTTGATGAAATTTTGATATGTTATAGAGTTAAATACCCTAATTAAAAGTCTCTTTGGGTGTAACCAATGTTTCCGAGTCGGTTTCCGGAAACGACCGGTTTTGTGCAACGTTCAGGATAATTATTTTCGTGTTATTATTATAGTGTTTAAATTATGACAATGTAAAGTTCTGTAAAGGGTGTGTCATACTCTATTTTGGCATATCACACACATGTTCGGACTTTGACTGTTTAACAAGTTTCTGCGAAAGTGTTCCAGGCTAAGGTTGGAGATGAAATTAAAGATAAAAAATGTAAACACAGAACTGTCAATGTCAAAGAGACTATCTAGGGTAGAAACCTTTTTTTATCGAATGTATTCATTTACCAAATGGTTATGCATCACGCACACTGAAAAGTAATGGATGTTATAAACTTTCGAAAACGAAACAAATAATTTATTCTATTTATTAAAAACGTAATAAGTAACTCGGAAACTATTGGTCCTAGAATACCTACTAGTTAGAAAACTGCAATATTATAAAGAAATGGCCGCCATTTTGAATCTTGTATTATTTTATGTATTATTATTTAAGAATAGCAGTATATATGTGTTGGTGTCGGGTAATCCCTCACTTTCCGAGCTTTTGCAATAATGTACCGTAACAACGAACCAAATGTTTAGAATTTCTCACCATTACCAGTGGCATTAATGAAAATTACACATATTTTATTGAAGCAGCACAAAACGAAACAAAAAAACATTGTTCCCCATTTATATCAGTAAAAAAATTTGAAATATTCATATGATTTATTTCATTTTAAGTACAATTATTTTAACCAATATTTCAATGATTTCAAATACTAGATACGAATTTGGGTAATTTTTTATAGTGGCAACCCATTTGTTTTAATTTTTTATCTTTAATTCGATCTCATATCTTAGACGTGTGTGAGGGGAATCCCTTGGAGCACATAGTTCTCAAAGGCGGATGCTTCACGCTCGATATTTATCGCGAGTAATATCCGTAATTTCTGAATTTCTCGGAAAATATATCCGTGAATACACATTCGATAATTAGAATTCGATAAATATCGTGATCCCGGTTCGCAACACACTATCACGATAATTATCGTGCGCGTAGCATCCGCTAAAGACGGCCGCTCACGAAAATTCGTTACGGCACGTGCTAACGGCGCAGTCGCAGAATAAATAATTGTAACGGCCTCCCACGGCTTCGCGCGTGAAGAATCCAATGATCGAGAATATTCGCTTCGCTGTGTATGGCTGGGTACCTACGTAGTTTACGTAGGAGGATTTCAGTAAGTTCGGTAAGTTTAATAGAGCTGAACAACTGACAGATTTGTTAAAAATAAATCGTAAAATAAAAATAATTATGTTTCAGACCAAAGTATTCGTATCTATCTAGAAGATTGTGCAAACGTATAGATTGAACAAACAGATATCCAATCTTAACACTTGTTCATCGTGTAAAGTAAATATTAACGTCAGGCGTATAAATTATTACGACCCAGTTCTAAACATGCTAAAAATTCTAATTTTTGCAGCTGTTAATCTGGATCACTATTTAGGTTAATTGTTAGATGTGGGAACAACATGCGTTTTTGCAGATTTGTCAATCCACTTTTTATGCCATTAAAATGTGTGCAAGGACCCTAAAATATGAAAAAGTATAAATTCGATCAAAGTAGATTTTGTCCTTCGGCCCTTCGCGTCGCTCCAATAGTCTCTATTTCGAACGAAGAACACACAGAGTTTCATTTTCTTATTGTCATCTTCATTTATAATTTTATGTAGAACCACTCCGGCTTCGTCTAGAAACAACTAATCCTTTTCCTTGTGACGTGTATAAGTCCATTTTTCGAATAAAAGCTCAATTGAATGCTTTGCAGTATATTTTAAAATATATTTTCAGACAGACCCAAGGGGGCCTACTTATTCTTATTTTTTAATTTTTTGTACATTAAGAATTGACCCTCCAACCACCGCCGAACGGCCGTCGCACTGCCACCTTTGCGCGTGCGCATATATTTTTTTTATAAATAGACTTTTCAGTGCTGATATTCAGTGGCCGCTTGCCAAATAACGCTTCAATGTTTCAGTGTAATATTTACTGTTGCGCAGAAACGACGCGAGAGCATTTAGTTGTTTCCTTCGCTTTTCGCGTTATCGTCAAACTTCCAACTGTAACAATGGCAATGTCGATGGCATAGTAAAAGAACATACAACTCGAGCAACCTTTATGTGATACTAGTTATATTTCATATAGTGATAATAGACAAGTCACAATGTTTGTACACGTCATTGATAATGTGAATGAAATTTCTCCAACGTTGTGTTTGTTCTAATTATACACGCGGGGACTTTACTTTGTTTAAGCATGACTTGAATTAATGCAAATCGTTAAGGCGAAAAGTTGCTCTCTTGTGGCTTCAAAGAGAGTTGTTATAATTGTCTTTTCATCTATAGATTGACATGAGATAATTAAGACATTTGACCTGCGTGTAATTTTAATGTGATAGATAAAACGAAAACAAAAAGTTGCGTGTGCGCTGAGACTCACAAAGAAATAGGAATCCCACTGTATTTTGTTTGAGAGCTAAATAAAAACATAAACGTTAGAATCAATTAAAATGGACGACCATGGCGATACTGATTCGGAATTGCGGAACAAGAAACCCGCCGCCAACCCGTACGTGCTCGATAAGGCTGCGCGTACTGACCGCGCGTCGCGCGCTATCCTCGACAGGTTGACGCTGCCGCAGAAGGCCAACCAGGCGGTGGAGCTGTGGAGGGCCAAGCTCGCCGAGGGCGTGCTGTCGCCGACGCACTTCCAGGACCACTGGCGGGTCACCGTGCCGAGGATATACTCCCCGGAGCCGAACAGGACATGCCTCGGTGAGTCCTTTTGGCTTGCTTGCTTTATGTGGTCGTTATTGTTTTTGAACCTACCCAATATAATAAAACTGACACATCTATGATTCAGAAATGACTGTTTGCGGTTTCCTTTAAAGGTCTCTTCGCAACTAAAACGGTTAATAGCAAATGGCACCGATCTATAACTAAAGTTTAATATCGCGTCGTATTCATTGACGCTACCGGGATTCTGCTTGTGACCGGTTCACATTGATTACGATTTATGACTGCTATTTATAACTATGGTGCTATCTTTGTCATTAAGTGCCATTTATTGTAATGATAATTACATCGAAATCCGATAGTAAGTATATTTTTGCGAAGTGTACGTAGGTAAAGAGAAAACCAGGAAGGACAATGTCCTAGCAAACAGTTCGTAATTTATATTAACTTATTTCCGTTGAGCAAAACCAGAGCATTACAATGCATATTCTAACGAACTAAATCATCCAGCGAGCCAACTCGCCCGATTACTCACGCGGGTATGAAAACACTCTTTGTGATATCGGTGAAGCGAAGTTTAGTAAATGAGGCCATTTCCGATTCTTAAGGAGAAGGAAAATTGAATCATTTTTACATTTGTCATTTACAGTTCACCGACACTGCCCATAAAAAGACATTATTGCGCTCGAACGGTCGTTATCCAGATTAAATATTAGGCATGAATTATTTTATGTTAGTTACCTCGTATTTTCTATATTTAAGTTTTATTAATCTTCTTCATGTCAGGACAGTCTGGTCAGCTGGTATAAGTACTTTAAGGATATCGTTATTGATTTCGTTCTGTTTTGAGGTCGTTGTCGTTACGTTATCGGGTCGTTTGCCCGATGACGTTGGTGGACGATATCACGATGTCAATAATCGCTATTAATCCGAAACGAACCATGTCGACAAGATAATACATAAAAAACGTCACGCCTTTCCCCTTAAGAGTTGGCAGCAACCACATTGGTTCACATTTGTCAACCATCTCATATCATCTCATCTCATTCATATATGCTCGTCCTAGAGTACTCTTAATCTAAACATTTATAGGAAATTCATAACCCGAGATATAATTACAAATAGATCATTCCACGAGGCGCAAAAAAAACAATGATAACCATTCGCGATGCGTAATAAATGTAATGTAATGTGTGTGTATGTGTGATTAGTGTAATAAATGTTTTTTTTTTATACTCAGTAATAAAAAAAACTAGCACTCCACCTGATGATAAGATATAATTGTCGCCCATAACGTCTACGATTCATGCATTTAGGTTACATATAACAAAAATGCATGCAAACTTATTGCGGGAACTAATGTGTCTTGCCTGCAATTGCGCTGGCTACCTTATCCTTCAAACAAGCGATTCTACTTGGCGGCAGAAATAGATAAGGCGTGGAGCACTACCACCAGATCAATTTATTCCCCTTTTCTTTCGTCACAAGCCAAGCTCTACACAGTCGCGGCTTATGTTCCAGATTGGTCGTTCCACGAGGAGCTAGCGGCGCGGCTGCTGCTGGTTCCATTGGAGCAGTTCGTGCTGGGGACGACCGGCGATGGGCCGGAGCAGGCCGCGACGCCGCGACGCTCCACGCTGTGCGGCCGCGTGTTCAAGCAGGGCGAGCCCGCTTACAGCTGCCGGGAGTGCGGTGAGTCGGCTAGACACTCAATCCTGTTTAGCTAGGATCCGGACCGGACCAGCTGCTCCACGCTATGTCGCATAGCCTGACATATGACGTAAATTCATTATGTTTATCAAAATAAATGAATTGAATTGAATTGTGGAGCGACTGCCCCGGTCCGGATCCTAGGATATAATTTAGCCTTTTACCATTGATTTGCAACATCGAAAACAGTCTTAATCGGCCGTGAACCTTGCTTACGTGTAATTCCAAAATACACTAGGTGTACTGAGGTGTAAGGACTGTCAAAATAAATCCCCGTAATTTCCTGGAATGGATCCGTTGTGTCTGTCCAATGGCACGGCAGTTTTTAGTCAACTGACCTTATATAGTAGCGGCATCTGGTGGATTTTGTAATCGCGAAGACCCTCACGAAAACTATCGTTATACCATGACCTCCAGGGCGAAATCCTTCATTGAAGTGGAACCCTTTACCTCCTCAGGCATGGACAACACGTGTGTGCTATGCGTGGAGTGCTTCAAGGTGTCCGCGCATCGCAACCACCGCTACAAGATGGGCCAGTCCAACGGCGGCGGCTGCTGCGACTGCGGCGACACGGAGGCCTGGAAACGGGACCCCTTCTGCGAGTTGCACGCGGTAAATACGCCAGTGGATAGAACTCTTATCTTCTTTTTTATACCACTAAGGTGGCATACAAGCTTCCGACCCATCTGATGGTGAGCAGTTACCGCAGCCTATGGACGTTTGCCATACCAGGGGCATCACCTACGCGTTGCCGACCCCGTAAAAACCTTTCTTCCCTTTCTGTGGTATCTGTGGTAATTTGTACGTAAATACTACTGAGGGCCTAGTGTGAGTTCCGCTTCGATTTTACTTAACTATCGCGTTTGCGTTTACGTCGAAATTAGTATGAAGAAAAAAACTTCATTTACGTACCACTAGGCGGCGCTATATATTTTTTCATACTAATTTCCACGTAAACGCAAACGCGATAGTTAAGTAAAATCGAAGCGGAACTCACACTAGGCCCTCTGTTGTCTCGCTTCGCTCATACAGGCCTTGCTTTGGCGCTGCCGGATGTTGAGCGGGCTACTAGACCGACTAATGTCTTTGATACAATCTGGTCAGGCAGCGGGATCACGGAGATCAGATGGCACTCGCTCCACTGCAATTACCTGATCTGCCAAATCCTGGATCACGGTCAAGGTGGACCCCGGGCCCTCGTGCGCGAGAGCACAACCTGGTTTTTAACGCCAAGATGATCGATCGATTAAAGGATGTGAAAGGAGATCATTCATCGGCCCACACTAACAGCAAAACAATTTTAAATGCCAGCTGACATAATTATGGTAGCAATTTCGACAGCATGCATTATTGTTACATTTTTCATTAGAACAATTATACGACAGCTTTATATCCTTAGAGATGTTCGTCCAATCTTTTCTATTATTGCAATCGAATTCTAGATTTTCAAGCTTCAGTAACAACTCTAGTAATGGTCCCATAGCATGGCTGAGGCTTAAAAAATGTTTTTCAATTTACATTTCAAACTTTTTATTCAGTATAGGTACATACTAGATAGACTTATTGAAAGTTACATTATTTATTTATTTATTTAGGTTATAGACGAGCAGCATTGTTGCCGATGTGTCTATATCACGCAGTGTTGAAAGTCATTTTAAATCAAGTAGAGACAGTTCGTTTGACTTCAACCACTCGCCCAATCTGTTCTTGAAGGAATTCTCTGACACGGCTGTCACAACATTTTGTGGTAATTTGTCCCAGATTGATACCACTCTGTTATCCTCTATTGACCATTGAATCCACTTCGCTCATGCAAGTCACTCGTTCCAGGCGCCGACTGACGCGGAACAGGCGGCGGGTGTGAGCGCCGACGTGGTGGAACGTATGAAGATCGTGGCGTCCGTCTGCCTGAAGTACTGCTTCCGACTGCTCACGCATGTGGACCACGCGCCGGCGCTGCCCAACGATCTCAGGTACGAGTGGGGATCGTGACTGCTAGCTACTGAACATATCAATATCATCATCATCATCCGAGCGGTCAGTCCCGGCTTCTGCCAGGGTCCGCTTTTTGACTCATATTTCTCCATTTCGCCCGGTCTTGGGTATTTTCGCGTCGTAAGCCATATACTGAAGGCATGGTACGGTATATGTCATATTTGTGAATAAAATGTGAAAATAGCTTTAAATTATAACTAAAACTGAAAATTAAATAAAATTGCATAAAATTCGTTAAAAAACTATGTATTTCCTGTGCACAATAAACTGTTAAATAAAATAAATAAATAAATTAAATAAATAAAACATAAGACCTATAGGACACTATAAGATCTCAAAGGTCTGTCTTCTTCTCGCAAAACGGAATTAGCGGCACACACAGTCAGATACACGCGTCAAACTTCACTTCTCTTATTTGTGTCCGGAATTAATAATTTCCACTTACACAAGTTCCAGCCGTGTGGTGTCCGGCAGAGTAGAATAGCACCAACCCCTTACACTCGTGGGTGTTGTAGGCGACAAATGTTTTCGAGGCAAAAGATCTAGTGTCTCCGTAGACTAGAAAATGGGCAGCAGCATTTTACATTGTTATATTTTTATCACTGCGATCTCCAACCCGCTTGCCAAGCGTGGAGATTATGGCAATAACTTTCCTTTTGTAGGAGAGGCCGTAAGTCCTGCAGTGGACTGTTATGGACTGTGATGATGATGATATTTACTTGTTATTTATTGACATGTGCGTGGGCTATGATGAGTTATATTATAATATTATAAGATTCAGAAGTGGAAGCGATTTAAAAAATAGTAACATGTACTGTTTAACAACCGTCTTTATTTAATTTTATTACAATTTTGAATGCTATACCGAAAATAAATCACACGAAACAAAGCAGCAATTACTCACAACACAAATAGACACAAAATCAGAAAATAAGCGAATACCAAGTGGCTCACGTGACCGCAACAAAATAACGGAGCAGCAAAACCGACGAGCGCCAGGAAGCAAGAAGCTGGCATGGGCTACTGCTGCGCCTTATATAGCCTATAGACCACTGCCTATAGACATTAGCAACACCAAGAGTATAGCCAATGCGTTGCCCACCTTTATAACACGTTGCTCTGGCAGCAAAAAGGCAAAAGCCACTCCACTGTCAAAGCCACCGGCAGAAACACAATACTATTTAAAAGAGTATTATTTAGCTGCGATATTATTTATGCATAAATATGCTTGGTCAAATTCACACAGCGCCATCTGGCCCCATAGGAAGCAAAGCTTGTATTATGGGTGTTAGATAATTGATGAACTACTTTTTTTTAATACATATTATATTATGCATTTACGGAATAATCGTAACACTTTGTACAAAATTTATTCCTCCTATTTTTGCAGGGTGAAAGATACAGAAAGGGATCCACTAGACATACTGGACCAACCCGACTGCTACTGCACCGTACTCTACAACGACGAGACGCACACATTTGAACAGGTGAACTCTCTTTCTAACCAATCATTGTGACCGCAGAAATCGAAATAAGATAATTAGAAATGCCATGTGGGGCGTCAAAACTATCGGCCGTTACAACTAGTGTCAAATAAGAAGATACTTGGTTAGTCACGTGGTTCGACTTGCGCAGTAGACGATTACCTGCGCGAAATCCCCTCCACTGCCATTTGAGAAGTCTCTTCTTTCGTGACGCGGATTATACTGCGCATAACTTTACTACTGCGCAATAACTGTCAAGTGTCAGATACTATTAGCGAAAGATGGTTATCGGATCATCTGCATTGCGACAAACGTATATTATTGTTTGTTCTATTGACGTATGTTATTTTTATTTATGTGATTATGACGAACGATTACATAGCTCACCTAATGAAATACGTTTCTGTCGCCTAAAATCTAGTAGAGCTTGTAATTTGTCGCGACGGTAAATAGTTAATTGTTTATAGAATGTGAGGGTGACGTAAGTAATTCTACGTCATCAAGTACTACATAAGTTTCACTTTGTAGCAATAGCAGACGTTTAGGTGACCCGTTACAGTTTCGCTTTTCAGCCGGTCTAGCCATCTTTGACAGCTCCGCTTGCGTGATGCGTGTATGATAGAACATTGACAGCTCGAAGTTCGACTATTTCTACCAACATCTACATTGACTCTGATTGTGTAGGAGCATCCGCCTATCCGCCTCCTTTGTACACCGAAAGTACGTGAATTGTCTATGGACCAAGAATTTCTACCACAAACAGCTTATGTCAGATAACGTTAGCTTATGTCAAATCCCATACATTTTTTCTACCACAAACGATTGTAGATTAACGCAACCTCTTGGCTAACGCCGCAGCCACATTAAAATCACTTTTTGATGGCTACAATGTGGCTGAAAAACGAAACTGCCAAGAGAAGTCAAAGTTTGTGTAACTAAAAACAAATATTTTTTGTGCCAGGTTGTGCACGGGCAGACCAACGTTTTGTGGGTCTCCTAAACGTCTATTGTCGCTACAAAGTGGATTTTTTCTTATACTCGATGACGTAGGATAACCTACGTTACCCTCACATTCTATAAACAATTAACTATTTATCGCACCTTCACAGTCTATTAGGCACGTATCAATAGTTGCGCAAGGTGGACTGACGACCTGGTAAAGGTCTCAGACACCAGCTGGATGCGTACGGTCTCAGGATCGGTCTTTGTGAAGATCTCTGGGGGAGGCCTATTCTCAGCAGTGGGCGTCTATAAATAAATATGCTTGGACAAATTCACACAGCACCATCTAGCCCCAAAGTAAGCACAGCTTGTGTTATAGATGTTAGAGAAGTTATTAGAATAGATAAACTACATATATAATTTGTTTATGTACACCCAGACCCGTAGCAGAAATTAAAATTAAACATTTCAATTTCTGCTCGGCCGGGAAACAAACCCGGGACCTCTGCGTGGTAGACAAACTGAACCACACAGGTCGTCATGTCTATGATGATGTTCACCGATGATATATTACTTTCGAGTATTATAGGTATATTTTAGTTTAAGTTTAAAATTGTAGTCTTATAGACAGGTCGGCTAATACATACTAACTTTTAGTTAAGTATGTATTAGTTTCTCTAAAGGGCTCCACACGTTAACAGTGTGCCTGCAGAGTATGGTTGTATCGGGAGCCTGCCGTCCTAGGCCAATAACGTCTACACACTAAAGCGATTATTGCCTGCCGGCAATGGCCTGCTGCGAGTCTGCGACTACACATTACCAGTTGTAAGTCGGCAGTTTTTGTAAAAGTCGCTCAACTGACAGTAGGCAAGCCGCCGGCCGTCTACCTCCTAATATGTGTTTATTTGGCCTCAAGGCCAAGGTTACTTTGGGGCTAGATGGCGCAATGCAAGATGTGACTTTGCACTGGCGGTATAACATCGTGGATTTAGTTCTGACCATTAAATGTGGGTAGAACAGAAAAAAATACTTACTTATACTTACTGTCTGGCCGATATCTGTCAAGCAGCCACAAACACTCTCAGTTCGTATTCGCCGTCAGTCCGAAATTTTAAACGGAACTGTTAGTCTGTGGTCTATTGCGAATAACTGACAGACTAATATCGGTGGAAACCTGTAATTGGCTCCGTGCTGCCAGTTTTATATTGTTGTCATTGCTGTTGGTTTTCCTTGAGTAAATAAAATAAAATCACCACCACCACCCATCCTGGCCCCAGGTGATAACCACGCTGACCCGTGTGATGAAGTGCAACCACCGGGACTCCGTGGAGCTGGTGAGCCTCATCGACCGCGAGGGCCGAGCCCTGGTCAAGTGCAACTCCTTCCAGGTCTGCGACAATCTCAGGAGCGAAATCGAGAAGTGAGTATAGAATAACATTAACATAACATCAACATTTATTTTGAAAATTAACAGTATGTCATAGGTATAATAGGACCACGATAAGTCCGTATTGATTGACAGTAGCAACAATTATTAAGTGTGGATATGGCAATAATCTGGGGATAATCTGTCCTTGTCAGTCCTTGTAAGCGGTTCAGTTATTCGGTCACTATTAGCTTAAACTTGTACTTTTAGTTTGTCTAAATTATTAATCATGCTAATAATTATTTTCCGTACTTCCTTTTTATTGTTTTGTCCATTATTTAATAATATTTTTCATAACTCGCAAAAATAAACCATCCTGCAGAAATCAAATTGTTTGTTATGACTTTTATGAATGTCGTTCTATGACGTTTAAAAACTTGCCATACAGAGATTTACTTTTATATTTCATAAACGATTCGGACTTAGCGTGGTCTTATCATAATAAATTATTTCGAAAATCAACAGGCGAATAAAATACAATGTATGTAATAGGTATACAGATAGCACCGAGAATATACATAGCACTGAGATCAAATACATTGAAACTTCTGAAACCAAAGTAGGTCAGAGACCTGTGTCTTGGATATCAGGGGTTTCGTCGGGTCGTTGTAGCACTATTTTATAGGTATTGCATTGTTGTGGTGTACTTCTGTTACTTTTACATATTCGATATGATATATGGTGAGAATATAGATGGATTTTTTTAAAGCTAGGCTTTGAAGTGGCAAGAACAAAAGGAGATGTGTGAAAAGAGTTGTGGATATATGCGAGGCTAGGGAGTTGTGTCGGGACAGAGCAAAGTGGCTGTCCATAGTCACTGCCTACCCCACCTGTGGGACACAGGCGTGAGCTTTATGTATGTGTATGTATGGATGTTTTTTTTATTATTGTCTTTAGGCTTGCATTTGACCTCAACTCACCTAATGGAAAGCGAATATGAGGTCGAAAATGTAGCACGCCTATTCACTCTTGACTTGAAGACGCCAAGGTTATACTTATCAAGGAACAGTTAGACTTAGGTAGTGAATTCCAGTCCTTTCAATGGAATTATCTGTTTCTACCACCAAGCAACAATGCTTACATAGTGTTCCGGTTTGAAGGATGAGGTAGCCGCATTTTATCTTAGTCCTCACAGTGACAACGCACCTGCGGTTCTGCATTTTTGATAACTGCAACCTAAATGCGTGAATCGTATATGTTAGGGGCGACAGTTACCGCCAACCATCAGGTGGGCTGTCTGCTCGTTTGTCACTGCGTAGAATAAAAAATATGGATAATGAATTAGATATTACACCACTACTTCTGTTATTTGCTACTGTAGCAATCAGTAGGTCAATTTACTACAGTATGGCAATGGGAGTAATTTTTATGTATATTACAGTAAAAATAAAGGAATTAGATATTAATACTAACATAAGAATGAGGGTTTTTGACATATCAGGTGGCGGTACTGAGGGGTCAGGTCTCTTGCCAAAACTCTGTCGTGCTATTGGACAGAAATACTGTTGTAAAATTACGAATCTATTTCAGCCAATGACAGAAGTTTATTTTGACATCAGACCTCACGTCGCAGTAGCGCCATCTCGTGGATTTTGGAAATGCGAAAACTCTTATTCTACTATATTTGCTATACCCCAGTTGTAACCGAATCGCATTTTAGAGAGTCTGTTTCATGAAAGGAGTCCATTTACCAAAATTTAATACGTTCACTGTGCGTCTGATACAATCAGGACGTCATGCCGTACATCTGAATGATTAAAAAATCAATTTTAACCGTAGCCTCTCGAATGTCTATAACTTTCACGAAACGGACTCTTGGTCTAGCCACGATGCCAATCGCTTAAAGATTCTATTGCGACGTGTCGACTACGTTCGGTCCACTTCGCAATGTATCCGTAGTACTATAACTTTAATGGGAGTTTTCACTAAAACTAGGAATCGCTTAAGTCCAGTTTTAACTAGTTTTTAGCCAATCAGTAACGTCCAAATTGAAATAAGAAAGAACATCGCCGGTTCCTAAGTTCAGTGAAAACGCAATTAGTGATACTATTTCGACCTATCTATATATAGAGTGCGCGCAAGATAAGTTTACAAGTAATTTTTTTGTTTTGTATGACTGATCAAGGATTACTTTAATACTTTATTTAAATCAATCGATCATTAAGCAATTTAAATACATTTCACATTAAATTAATGTCAATAATACAACTGTAAATACAAAGTAATTCATTTTTGTGTTGTTGGGAGTTGTTCTTATTGGCTGTCGTATCATTTAGTTCCATCTTCAGCCCTGTGTGTGACAAGTGTGTACGCGACACAGCTCGCGTCGCGGGAGAGCGTTTGTTTCCTTCTCTCAATACTAAGTATTCCCACGATACAGGCCTGTCCTAGTGTGGAGGCCATAATGACCTTTCCATTTATCTGTAACACCAGCTGATGTACTGCAAACGTGTAACAACATAATATGTATGAACTAGATTTTTTCAACAAACTTATTTATATCTTTGTTGCGCCTTTCTCGCCTATCGCGCGCGGGAGCGACTCGTGCTGGGCGTAGTGAGCAATTATCTTGCGCGCACTCTACTATCGACACTGGTCTACATAGCACAGCATCGTGGCTAGCCCCCCGGGTGAATGTAGCTAGTCTAACCCCCCCCCTGTGTGTGACCGTGAATGTGGTGTAACCAGTCGCACGGCGATGTTCGCAAGGTTCACGTCGCGCGTCGGCTCCAGCCTCAAGGTGCTGGTCATGCACGCGCACCTCGTCGCGCACCAGACCTTCGCCATGAAGCTGTTGCAGTGGTGAGTTGGGGCTCTTTATATTTTTTATTCTTAGGAGCGTCGGTGGCCGGTGGAGTATTCGACTCGTAAGCGAGAGGTACCGAGTTCGAATCCCGCTGCGGCCATATAAAAATAACTCTTCTGAGTTATGTACATTAGTTGAATTCTAACCGATGCTCTTACGGTGAGGGAAAACATCGTGATGAAACCTGCATATTCAGTCAACTGAATTTGACCATGATCCAATCTGGTCAGGTTCCCCTGGTGGCAGGGTCGCGGAGGTCAGATGGTAGTCGCTCCACACAAATCCTGGATCATGGTCAAGGTGGACCCCGGGCCCTCGTGCTCGAGAGCACACAAAGTGGAGCGACTGCCTTCTGACCTCCGTGACCCTGTTGACAGAGGAACCTGACCAAAAAGGATAATAGTTACACATTCAGTTGTCTGAAATGTGCAGGTTTTATCACGATGTTTTCCCTCACCGTAAGACATCGGTTAGTGTTCAACTACCGAAGAAAATGTATGAATGTAAATAAGACTGTTGGTATTTATGTCACAGCTCACAGCTGAAACGTATAAACGTACGACTAAGCGTACGGAGTTACGAGCAAAAACTAGTCATTATATCGTAGCTTGTGGTGTACTCAGTAGTTCCTACATGAAAAATTAATGTTGGTATACTGAACCACTGGACCGATTGACGAAACTGTTTTGTGTTTTGAACAAATGACAGAGAAGACAGTTGTAAAAAACAAAACAATAAGACACTAGGCCAAATGGGAAGCACCCAATACTGTATAAGTCCTCTATTTTACCTGCCTGCGTAGCGTGACAGGCTTTCTCGCGTGTGATAAAGCTTCGTGGCTCACTTACTCGACGCCCATCGAAAGCGCTAGACTCTCTCACTCGACGCGATAAAGCTTGTCATGCTACGAAGGCTGGTAAATGATGATGCAGACGATGATGTAGCTTGTATACCTGCTATTGGCTGAGAAGTGGACAACTGAATTTGACATAAAATCTTACACAAAATATTTAACACTTGTGTTGTCACTTCTTGATGAAACTCCATTATTACACTACTCTAATCTGTTAGACGCTATAGCCAGTTGCCAATGTAGATGACGTAGTGTAGAATTATCTAATGTCAAATTCAGTTGCCAACTTAGACAATAGCCGTGCTGAACTGGGTTTGTGCTTACCGACCCGTAACATACGCACGTAGTAGCCGACGTAGTGTCAGCAACACATCCCCCAACCCCATCCAGGCTGCAGAACTTCGTCCGCCAAGAGCCGAGCCTCCGGCTGGCAGTGAGCCAGGTGGCTCTCGGCGAGGACTCGTGGGGCGGCGGCGCGCCCAGCTGCGGCATCGCCAGCGGCGTCATGCAGAACGACTTTCGCATGTGGAAGTCGGCAAGGACGGCCTGGCACCGCCTGCTTATAGCGACCACGCTGATGGACTACAGCACCAAGAAGGCCATGGCTATACTGTTTACGAAGAACTATGGTGAGTGCTCGGAATGAGGGTTTTTTACGATTTCATATGGCGCTAGTGGGGTTGGTACTGTCGTGGTGTTGGATAGAAGCAACTGCTGTAAAATGACGAATTTACTCCAGCCAATGACAGCTTTATTTTGATAGCAAAGCTCACTACGTAGTACGTAGTAACGCCATCTAGTTAATTTTTGAATCGCGAAATTCCTTATTGGAAGGCTAGGCTACGGTATAATGTCTGTATCTGAGGAGATCGCACGGGGAAGTAAAAGAGCTAGAACGGCCCGGCATCGCCTGCTGATAGCCACCACGCTGATGGACAACAGCACCAAGAAGGCCATGGCTACACTGTTTACGAAGAATTATGGTGAGTCTTTCTAATTAGAAGGGTAGGCTAGGAATGTCTGGGGAGCGAATAGACTCTTTGCTCGCCAGTTGTGGCTGATTGCATAAGTTTATTTGGGAGGTAGAAAGTCGATCGGTGTAGAAGGCGGGGGAGGCCCATGTTCAACGATTATGATGATATCGGACGACGACATCGGATTTAGTATTAATCTTTGACAACTCCGTACCGATATCTGTGTCCTCAACGAAGTCTCGTCCCCAGGCTCGATACTGAAGGACTTCATTCGCGACGACCACGACCATTCCTTCTCGATATCGTCGCTCTCCGTGCAACTGTACACGACGCCGACGCTCGCTCACCATCTCATTGCGAAACACGACGCGCTCTTCATAGTGCTGAATACCTTCGTCAGCGAGTGCCATCGTCGGTGCGCCATCCGGGTATGTTGGGCTTTGAGGTATAATCTGTCTGTATTAATATTAGAAAAAGGTAAAGTTGGTAAGTTAGGATGTTGGAGTGGAGGTAATCTCCAAAACTACTGAATCGTTATCTAAAATTTTGCATTATTTTGCATTTGATAGGTCACAATCTGGGGATAAGCTACTTGGATTATCGAATATTGGTTCGGACTGAAAGCGGGAGTAGTATAACCCGCGTCACGAAAGAAGAGACTTGTCAAATGACAGTGGAGGGGATTTCGCGCAGGTAATTATATGCAGCGCAAGTCGAACCACGTGACCCGCCAAGTCTCTTCTTATTTGACTTATTTTACTTCTTATATGTTTTCTTCGCAATATGTAACCATTCCTTATAAATTGTAGCTTGTTTGCCACCTTAGCAGTATAAAAAATATATATTATAAGTCAGTAAAATTTTACGGGATGGGATATTATGCGGGACTAGAAAATTAAGATATTAAATGGTTCACTTTTGCCTTAAAAATTGGATGAAGCAACTAAATTAAATTACGTTTATATAAATTTTTTTTAAATACTTTCAACCGAGTTGAGAGAATTGAGGTTGCTCAATATGTGGCGAGGAGGTGCATCCTCGATCTTCGGTGGAAATATATGTTGACGTATTTTCTATTGGGGCGTTGACAAGGTTCAATCAAAACCAAGTAAAACCAACCCACAACCTCAAGATAATAAAATAAATCGAAATGTTTAAAATTTTTAAATCAAGTAAAATGACAAAAGGGGGTACATTTGACGCACTTGTACACGTCACAGTTTAATCCTCCCCTCTTCTGTTCGTATTCCTCATATCTGAGGGTCGTGACCTCTCTCCCCCATAATCCTGTCACGGACAAAGGCACGCCATCTTCCCCTGTCCTCAGCACAGTGCAGAGCCTTCACACAGCACAGTTCAATATCTTATACAAATTTCTTAGAACTGTCCGTTTTGGAAGAACATAAAGAGTTGCTGGTTTGACATTTAGTCAACTCGCGAATTCTCGTCCAAATTCCCTGGTGGAACAGCTGCCGCAGCTGACCCCAACGTGTTCACACAGCCGCTGATGCGACACTAATTATCGTGGGTATCGTATTACAATAAATTTCGCAATTAGAGACACCCGCGTTCATACAGTGTCACTAGGTTTATACACTTATTTTAAAGTGATTTAGTCTAAACTAGGCTTTACACTTGCAAACTCGTACACAAAGCGGCACAGCAAATTACCCTGTATAGATATTCGCTGTGCATTTGATCCACGTTTGCGTGTATGAAACACGCTGCCGTACGTATCGTCGCGTAGCCCGTACCGAATCGGCTGTGTCATTGAACTTATGCCTGAACTTATACTTTAAGTGTATTTATCTACACTCATAGCGTAATGTTCCAATTACATATTCGAAAACAGTCGTTTAAGGGTGTGGGAATATGAGTGTAGATAAAGTAGTGTATGCAACTGCATATAATTAGGTATTAAAACACTCGTGTCAAACTATTATCATACTCGGCTACGCCTCGTATGATAATCAGACACTCATGTTTTAATACCCCCTTTTATATGACAGTTGCATAAACTACTATTAAATGCTGTAAAACTGTAATATGAACTAATAAATAAATAAATATCTAGCAAGGTCGGCTGGAGTTCAATCGCAACCAGGTGACCATGCCGTTCAAGCGCGCTCAGGTGATACTCTACGACGTGAAGTACCTGCTGGGCTCCGTACCGACCACCTTCGACGATGAGCTGCGGAAGGGCTTCCTCCACGGACTCTCGTTGGTGCTCAACCTGCTGGTCATGATGCAGGGAATGGACTCGGTTATTAGACAGGTCAGTGTTCGGTTAATGTTTTCTTGGACGGTTCTGGGAGGAATTGTTGGAGGATATCTCGCGAATGGATGTATAGAGCTTACACGGGCAGCTTTGCTCTCATATTAGGCGGAATCTGTACTGCCATATGTATAAAGGATATTATCCAAAAACACCAAAAACTTTAGACTTTTCCCATCAAAAACGGAAAAGTAACTTTTTGAAAAGTTTGATAGTATTCTTCATTCTGAACATTTTTATTACCTCAGACACGTTATACGACTAATACTAAGAGCAACAAATGAAGCTTGAAAAACTGGAATTCGGTTGCAATAATAGAAAAGTTAGATTTTCAGGTGTCAAGATAGACGTCCTAGTACAAAATGTTCAGAATAATGCGTGCTGTCGAAATCGCTACCACAATTTTCAAATTTTGGAACTCTTTATACGGGCCGGGCGTGTGAAAAGGGAACTGCCCTTGCGATGACTTTTTATTTTATAACATTTGACTAGCCAGGCATTCGACCGCTCCCTCACCTGATGGGAAGTGACGATGCGGCCGATGATGGAGCACGCCTGTCTAGGAACAGCCTGGCCTCGAAGGCGTCTAGATTATAACGACCAGGGAATATATGGTATATATTAACCCGTGACCTATCCCCGGCGCAGGTGGGGCAACACATGGAGTACGAGCCGGAGTGGGAGTCGGCGTTCAACCTGCACGTGAAGTTGGCGCACAGCATCTCCCTCGCGCTGGAGTGGAGCGCCGCCGAGCGCGCGCTGCTGGCGTCCGCCTACCGCATGGCGCTGCGCCGCCACTCCGACATCTACCCCAACCAGCCCCGGGTGCTCAAGGGTAGGCCGCCCCCCTGCCCCCCTGCCCCCCTGCCATCACAGCATCTCCCTCGCGCTGGAGTGGAGCGCCGCCGAGCGCGCGCTGCTGGCGTCCGCCTACCGCATGGCGCTGCGCCGCCACTCCGACATCTACCCCAACCAGCCCCGGGTGCTCAAGGGTAGGCCGCCCCCCTGCCCCCCTGCCCCCCTGCCATCACAGCATCTCCCTCGCGCTGGAGTGGAGCGCCGCCGAGCGCGCGCTGCTGGCGTCCGCCTACCGCATGGCGCTGCGCCGCCACTCCGACATCTACCCCAACCAGCCCCGGGTGCTCAAGGGTAGGCCGCCCCCCTGCCCCCCTGCCCCCCTGCCATCACAGCATCTCCCTCGCGCTGGAGTGGAGCGCGGCCGAGCCTCGTGTCACACTGAACTCTGGCTCACCCCCTGGGCGGTCTGAGCGCCCCGGTGATCTGTCCTAACGCTATCCAACGTCTCACACTCATCGCCGGCTCACCCCCAGAGCTGGGCGGTCTGAGCGCCCCGGTGATCTGTCCTAACGCTATCCAACGTCTCACACTCATCGCCGGCTCACCCCCAGAGCTGGGCGGTCTGAGCGCCCCGGTGATCTGTCCTAACGCTATCCAACGTCTCACACTCATCGCCGGGAAAATAATTACACACAAATATAAACAGGAAAATTTGAATTATGAATTTGAATTTGTCAAAGACATTTAGGTATTAAGCCTAGATTTCGCCGTCTCGGCGCCCGACAAAAATTTAAAAAATAAAAGTGTTGCATAATGATTAACAAGTTATTTTACGTTACAGATGTAATGAAATTAGTATGGGAAATGCTGTATCGAAAAGTAATTTTTTAAAATTTTATAGACAGGCGTGAAAAAAGTGTCTCCTAAAACGACTGTTTTCGAATTTGAAATTGGAACATTACGCTATGAGTGTAGATAAAGACTGTTACAATTGTACCTGTGTATAATGCTCTGTAAGGTTGTAATTTATTATTCATTCATGTCTTGTTCACCCCCAGAGCTAGGCGGGCAAAGCGCCCCGGTGATCGAATACGACGTGTCGACGCAGCTGGTGTCGATCCACCGGCCGCTGTCGCGGTTCTTGGCCGGACTGCATTTGCAGTTGCATCGACACGGGCTCTCGTACCACAGCCGCGAGTTCGAGAGGCCGGACAAGCCGAAGCCGACGCCGGAGGAGCTTATCGGTTAGTTGGGAGGGTTCTGGGACACCTGGGCACGTTTTTTGGGGAATCAGGCGAGCGGGCCACCTGATGGGAAGTAATCACCGTCGCCTATGGACATCAGCAACACCAGGGGAGGGCCAATGCGTTGCCTGCCTCTATAACACTTTGCTCTGGCACCAATGAGGCAAATGCCCCTCCACTGCCAAAGCCACGCAAACAAAGCAAAGCAAGTTTTACCATCTTAGTCATCACCATCGTTTCTAATCAAGTGAGATGAGGTCAACTATGAAATTAATACCAAAACAAAATGGCTTCCCTCTAAAGGTCCCAATCTGGATTCCAAAAAAAACAGCTTATATTTTATACTACTCAGTGACAAGCGAACAGACAGCCCAGCTGATGGTGAATGGTAACTGTCGCCTAACATCTACGATTCTTACATTTAGGTTACAGGTAACAAAAATGCAAAACAGCAGGTTCGTTGCCACTGTGAGGACTAAGATGAAATGCCTCATGCTTGTAATTACGTTGGTTACCTTATCCTTCAAACCTTACTAAAGGCCGCTATCTCGATTCCAGAACCAGTACTGCAGACAATGACGATGATAGCGCAAGTACACGCGGGAATGTGGCGAAGGAACGGCTTCGCGTTGCTCAACCAACTATACTTCTACCACAACGTCAAGTGCCGCAGCGAGATGTACGACAAGGACGTCGTCATGTTGCAGGTGACTGTACTCAGATTCGTGGTTATTAGTTTTCCAGGGAGGACTAGTCCAGCGGTCTAATTATCGCGCTGTGACATCTTGAATTCGATATTTTTCTAGCTACATATATCTATTAGTAATGAAATCGATCGATTTCGTTTGACATCCCTGACGACACGTGTTTCGCAATAGTGAGACCTTTTAAAGATTTTATTTTATTTGAATAACTTACGGCGCAATTAATTTTGAGGGAGATATGGATGGCACAAAGCCATTTACAGATTTTCATTAGTAATAAAAAAAAAATCTAGATTTGATAACTTAATATATCAATACGTATTGTCATAGTATTGCGCAGCGTAGGTATATCTAGATTTGATAACTAATGTATTTATATCAAGATGTATTTTCACAGTATCGCGCCGCGTAGGTAATATAGTTACATGTAGGTAGGTATCATACACGCAATACAGATACACACAATAAAATAATTTGAATTGAATTGAATCATTATAGTTGCACCAAATAAAACGTCATACTACTAACAAAACAAACCATAGGAGTAGGTACACGAGGTTATGAGGTAGCCGGCTGTTAAAAAAGATGTCAATTAAAAAGAAAATACAGAGATTTGCACAGTTCAAGTAATATGTCAAACATGGGTTTGTGAAGGCAAGACTGAATTTTTCATATAATAATCTTAACCATCTAATTTGACTGAGGCTGTAGCCAGTGGCCAACGTAGATGACGTAAAATTTGTCCAGACTGACTTGTCTTATTTGGTTATGGAAATTATGTATTTAAATGGATAATTCGCAGCAGTATTAATTGAAATTCACATTCTATGTGTTTCTTATATAATCTAAGACATCTATATAGAAATACGTATCGTGATTGATACGGCAAATAGTGATTATAAGTATTGTTTATTCACCAAATAAGAAAGAAATAAGAGAAATCAAGCTGGACAGTTCGTAGTGTAGAATTATCAAATGTCAAATTCTGACAACTGAGTTATGTGCTGATTACATTTGACTACATTCAGAAGCAAAAAGCGTGAGAGAAAGTGAAATGTATTGCTCATAGAATAAGGTCCATTTTTGTTTCACTTATGTTACGTGTCGCTCCGCATTTCAGAAGCTGCGATACAAAAATCAATCAATCAATACATTTCACTTCGATTTTCTCTCACGCTTTTTGCTTCTGAATTTAGTCAAATGTTATCAGACAATAGCCCCGCATGGCAGATGGTCATGTCCACTGACTGTCACAGGCTGACGATACTGACACAAGCTGACGCTGACTCCCCAGATCGGCGCATCGCTGATCGAGAGCAACGAGTTCATAATCCACGTATTAAACAAATTCGACCTCCTCGAGTGGGCCGGGCCCGACTTCGACCAGAGCGGCGTGGCCGACGACGCTTTGAGACACACCATCAGCATGGTGGAAGAATTCCTGGGACTACTCATCACCAGTGAGTATCCTTGGTTTTACAACAGCTTTTTTTTTGGGGTCCGAAGTGGTTAAGAATAAAAGGAGATGTATGAAAAGAGTTGTGTATATTTGCGAGGCTAGGGAGTTGTCGGGACAGAGCAAAGTGGCGTCTCTCTCATAGTCTCTGCGGGACACAGGCGTGAGTTTTATGTCTGTAAGTATTTTTTTTCTTTTTACCACAAATGTGGCAAACAAGCTTACGGCCCGCCTGATGGCAAGCAGTCACCGCAGCCTATGGACGTTTGAAATACCAGGGGCATCACCCACGCGTTGCCGACCCCGCGAAAACCTTTTCACCTTATTTAACTTGCAATGTTTGTATGTAACTATGTATCATCATCATCATCATCACAGTCCATAACAGTCCACTGCAGGATTAGAAACCTCTCCAACGAAAGGGGAGGTGATGCCATAATCTCCACGCTTAGCAGGCGTGTTGGAGATCGCAGTATTACAAGTATAACAATGGAAAACGCTACTGGCCATTTTCCAGCCTAAGGAGTCTCTAGATCTTTCGTCTCGATAACATTAGTCGCCTTGTACGACACCCACGAGTGTAAGGCGTTGGTGCTATTCTACTCTGCCGGACACCACACGGCCACTGCCACGGTAACTTGCAATGTTTGTATGTAACTATGTATGTTCGGGGTAAATCTCGCAAGCCTAATTTGACCCACTTCCCGGTGTACGATTGAGTTGAAATTTGGTATACGTATGTAACTTTGATGACAATGCATTAACATGGTACCACGGAGCTGGTCTGATGATGGATCGGAACGCAACAAGATAACCCAATCGTGTTTGGGCTCTAATACCCTTGCTGAGTACTATACCGCGCGATAAAAGCTTGTTATGAAAACATATTATTCATTTGAGAACTTATTAATCCCCGACACAAAAAAGGGACGTGAAGTTTGACGTGTATCTGACTGTCTGTGCCGTCTGTGATTTCGATTCTCCTTGATTTGGAAGCCACGTTAATCGGGATGTTTCTTAGCTTGGTTACATTAAAATCGGTTCATTCATGCGTATCGGTGTGCCCAAGGGGCGTCCGACGTCGCCTCCTTCCATAGTTATTTATGAATTGGCATAGTTATTGATTTGCTATGTGTATTCCCAGTCGTGGGCTCCCGCTACATGCCGGGCGTGGGCGAGGTGACGAAGGAGGACCGCACCAAGAAGGAGATCATCCAGCTGCTGTGCGTCAAGCCCATGCCGCATTCCGAACTCAACAGGTATAGTAGGAGATCCGGTCATAGTAATATATTCCCTCATAAAAAAAAATAGTGCATTATATGAAAGAGTATTTTTCAATTAAGAAAAAACTTGGTCAGAACGGAAATATCGGTGAACATTCATACAATAAATGATTGAAAATTAATTTATGAATGTTCACCAATCCTGAACTGCAATTACCTGATCGCCAAATCTTGAATCATGGTCAAGGCGGACCCCGGGCCCTCGTGCTCGAGAGCACAACCGATACATTAACGCCAGGATGATTATGATTATTTTTAAAGAGTTTACATACATACTTATTTACTGCGCTGGTTCAGCGAGTCAAAGTGGATCTTGGCCTCCGACACCAGAGATCGCCACCTCTTCCATACATATCCATATATTTGTAGATATTTATGTGTGTAAGTAGAATGAATATACTTACATATATGCCTATTTAGATAGGTAATATTGTGCACGTCCTATCGGCGTCTCATGATCACATCACGCTTGCGAAGGCCTGCTGGAAGAGATTTATTTTAGATATGAGTAGCGCCTGCTGTGCCATTCATTACTTTGCCTGTTTTTCGCTATGTATTTCCTGTGCACAATAAACTGTTAAATAAAAATAATTTATACATAAAAATCTAGCATCGAATTTTTAGTCCATCGCTATGTTTTTCCGTCTACCCCCAGATCGCTCCCAGAAGACCAGTCCCACGAGACCGGCCTAGAAGCCGTCATCCACGACGTGGCAGAGTTCGTGAAACCGGCCAGCGGCGGCAACCGAGGCGTGTACAAACTACGGCCTCATCTCTACGACGAGTACGACACCTTCTACTACCACTACACGAGAGAGGAACTCTCGAGGTCCGAAGAGGAGCAGAGGAATAGGAGGAAGGCTGCCGGTGAGTTGGTATTACTATGTGGTCGTGTGTGGAGTCAAAATTATAGGTATCCAATAGACAAGCGAGCGTCCTGAGTTACAAAAAAATTGGGCCTCTTTAGTGGGGTGATCTACAAATTTGTGAACGAGAGGAGCGAGCTCTGAAATTTTGGGTTTTAAAACCTTCGGGAGACCAAAGATGGTGTGAGTGAGCGGGGCGAGCTAGAAATTTTTGACATTTTAGGCCTTAAAAGCTGGGGTGATCAATGAATGAGCGAGCATAGCGAGCTCGACATTTCTGACGTTTGAGGTCTTAAAAGCTGGGGTGATAATTGAATGAATGAGCGTGCGGAGCTAGCTTGAAATTTGTGACATTTTGGGTTATAAAAGCCTGAGTTGATCATTGAATAAGCGAGCTCGCCATTTTGGACTTTTGTGGTCTTAAAAGAAATGGGCGATCCTCACTATAGCTAATTTAAGGAAATCAACGACTGAAATTTTTTGACATTTCTGTTCTAAGCTGGACTAATGGATAAAAATAATAAAACAATTGAGCGAGCACAGTGAGCTTGGAATTTTTGGCCTTTTGGCTCATAAAACCGTAAGCGATTGTGAGTTAGAGTCGGGGTTGAGGGGAGGGCGCATGCACCCATTGCCCGGCGCCTGCCCCTGGTGGGGTGTCTGTTCGTTTATCGCTGAGTAGCCTAGTAACAATGCCGCATGTCGGATGAGTTAGCCAAAACCGTCACAGTTTGGACAACCAATTCTCGGAAACGACGTCGCGGCAGACCCAAAAAAAGGTGGACAGATGAGCTGCGGGCTTTCGAAAGTGACTGGCAGACATTGGCAATTGATCGTGAAGAGTGGAGGAATATGGGGGAGGCTTTTGCCCAGCAGTGGGATATCATTACAGCCCGTTACAGTCCACTGCAGGACTTAGGGTTTCTCCCACGAAAGGGGAGGTAATTGCCATAATCTCCACGCTTGGCAGGCGCGTTGGAGATCGCAGTAATTGAATATTACAATGGAAAATGCTGCCCATTTTCCAGCCTACGGAGACTCTTGATCTTTTGCCTCGAAAACTTAAGTCGCCTTGGACGACACCCATGAGAGTAAGGGGTTGGTGCTATTCTACTTTGCCGGTCACCACACGGCCAACATTAACCCGGCTCCACCCAGGATCCTATCGACCTCTCGGTCCTAAAAATTTTGACCGCGTCAGACCTAATGTCGGATGATGCGCACGCTTACTTGCCGGTGGCTCTTTAGGCGTGCGCATTTCTTCACACCCACAAATCCTGTATAATGCCCTAGCACTCTCCCTTATCGGGCTGACACCACACGGCCAGCAGTGGGATGATTCGGGCTAATATAGAATAGCGTAGTAATAATAAAACCGTTCCTGTCGCCGTAGGGCTGGCGGAGTGCTGCCCGCCGCCGGCGCTGCCGCGGCTGTGCGCGCCCTTCCGGCTGCTGGCCAGCCTGCTGCAGAGCGACGCGGCGCTGCACGCGCTCGCCACCGTGCTCGAGCGCGCGCTCGACCTGCGCTCGCGCTCCTTCTCCGAGACGCAGGTTCACAAGGTACGGTGCGGCCGGCGGGCGGCAGGCGGCAGGCGGGTGCGCTGTCCGCGGGGAGCTCCGGCGCGGCTACGAGCGTACAGCAGGTGCACACGGTATGGCGGAACTACGGCGCTGGTGTACCTGCTTTGTCCACTTGGAGCTCCAGCGTGGCTAGTACAGTCGAGTTCATTAATATGTGAGCATTGCCAAGGCTACAAATATAAATGTACATGGAAGGGTACTTATATATATGAGCAGATGTACATATGTTTGATTGATAAATCTGCTCAGATATATAAGTACCCTACCATGTAAATTTATATTTGAAGCCTTGGTAATGCTCACATATTAATGAACTCGACTGTACAAGCGTAGAATGAGGCAACTACAGCAGGTGCACAAGGTACGGTGCGGCTGTAGTGTAGCAGTCGTGTGCGGTGCGTTGTCCACAGGGAGCTCCGGCGCGGCTAACGCAAATGTGCAAGTATAGTGACGTATACGATAGGTACACAGAGAGCTCCAGCGCGACCGCAGACCGATTTGAAAGTTTAATCGAGACGTTTGTTTCATTAATATCGTTTATCAGTAATATCGGCAGAAGTTTAAAAAAAAATTGAATAAATGTAAAATTTCTTTTAGAAATAAGTAGTGTCTGTCGTGTCAGTTATATCTCTGTATTTCTTTATTGTGTGCAATGAATAGAAATAAATAAATTGTCGGGTGTTATCCCGACTTCTGTCGGTCGAGTTATACTTGTGACTCCATACTATTTCCTTCTACTTGACAGGCGCTCCACCTGATAGGCTACGCGATCCGCGACGAGGAGAGCGGCCACTACGAGTTCGTGGCGTTCGCCGAGCGCGCCGCGAGACGAGGACTAGTCGCCTTATTGGCTAGACTGGCACAGAGCGCTAGGGTCGACGCGCACCGCCCGCTAGCCAGGCATCTGCTGGCCAAGCTGCGGTAAGTTGCATTTACGTTACGAATGTGGAAGTTGGAAGGGGCATGCAAGGGCATTGTGTTCGTGGCGTTCGCTGAGCGCACCGCGGAGGCTAGTCGCACTGCTGACTAGACTGGCACAGAGCGCTAGAGTTGACGCGCACTGCCCGCTAGCCAGGCATCTGCTGACCAAGTTGGTCCTAGTATGTAGGTTGGAAAACGCATCCAAAGGCATTATATTAGTGGCGTTCACTGAGCGCGAAGCGAGGTAAGGCTTTATTGGTAAGACTTGCACAAAGCGCTAGAGTCGACGCGCACCGGCCGCTAGCCAGTGATATACTGTCAGTCATATCATTATATTAAATGGATCTGTCAACTGTAAATAGATGTTTATTAATTTAATATAGTCCTTTTATATATTGTAATATGATATATTATTCCTTCCGTCAGAGCTTTGCTCGGTCAGTCGGACGAGGGCGCGGGCGACGGCGAAAACATGGAGACCGACCAACAAGAGAAACCGGCTTCACAAGCGAGTGAAGGTAAATTGCTTTTTCTGTTTCGTGTACACATAAAGTCGACTTTCATTTTATTAGTTAGAATGTATACATTTGATAACGGCACTTTAGCAGACTGCTAAAAAGCTTTAACATCCGTAAATCCGTCGTCTAAATTCAGAAGCGGCAAGGTGCATCTTTGTATCACTTATATCATTGTTACGAGTCGCTCCGCTTTACAAAAGGCGTGATACAAAAATGAACCTTATTCTGTGAGCGATACATTCCACTTAGACTTGCTCTCACGCTTTTTGCTTCTGAATTTACCCAAATGTAACAAGCTCAAAAGCCAGACAATTTTACATCATTCTTCACAGCCGTTTTTTTCATACTTATTTTTTTTACGCGGTAAAAGCGGCGACTTTGTTCACGCATCACCATCATATCAGCCAAAAGACGCCTACTGCTGGGCATGGGCCTCCCCCAGAGATCTCCACAAAGGCCGGTCCTGTGTCTTCCCCATCCATGTGGTACCTGCGATCTTTACCAAATCGTCAGTCCACCTAGTGGGAGGCCTACCCCACACGTGTTGTAGACACGTGGTTTACACGTGACGAAATAATTTGCTTTTATAAGCAGTGGTATTAACGACAGCTCACGTGGAGTGAGGAACTAAAGGACTACAAAGCCTCACTAGGAACAGGTTCCCTTCGAGAGGTCTGTGAACGTCATACGAGACTAATGGACTTCTGGCAGGAGCTGGGCTGGCTATTGCGCTGATTATATTTGTTCTAGCGTGAGAGCAAACCAAAGTGAAATGTATTGCTCATTAAATAAGGTCCATTTTTGTATCACGGAATTTAGTCAAATGTAATCAGCGCATATCATAGCCGGTTCTCAATCACGTGTAAAGGACCGACTTTTTGAGTTCAAATGCGGAAAATGGGAGCCCCCTAACCTAAATATAAAGCAGTGGTATTAACTTGTGTCTCGCCTTGTCTCATAGCAGCAGAGAAGGCGCGTAGGGCGAAATTGGCAGCGGAGCGCCGCGCCAAGGTGATGGCTCAGATGAAGGCGCAGATGAACGACTTCATCAGCAACAACTCCACGCTCTTCGAGGAGACTACTACGGAGGTAGGTGTTGTTACATGTTCCTACTGGTCTACCAACCCGCCTTCCAAGCGTGTAGATTATGGCAATTACCTCCCCTTTCGTGGGAGAGGTCCTTAGTCCTACAGTAATAAAATAAAATAAAAAATTAAATATTCGTGGACAAATTCACACAGCGCCATCTAGCCCCAAACTAAGCAAAGCTTGTACTATGGGTGCTAGTTAACTGATATACTACTTAAATACTTTTAAATACATACTTATTATACATAGAACACCCAAACACGTAACAGAAATTAAAATGCATCATTTCAATTTCTGCCCGGCCGGGAATCGAACCCGGGACCTTTTGCGTGGCAGACCGGTATGTTGACCATTGAACCACTCAGGTCGTCAAATCGTCGGGTCGTTGCTTTTTCTTCTGTTTATTAGTATAAAAGCTTGTGTTAAATGGTAGACCAGTATCATCATCACAGCCCATAACAGTCCACTGCAAGACTTAGGGGCTCTCCCACGAAAAGGGAGGCTATTGCCATAATCTCCACGCTTGGCAGGCGGATTGGAGATCGCTGTGTTATAAATATAGCGGTGGAAAATGCTGCTGCCCATTTTTCGGTCTATAGAGACTAGATCTTTTGTCTCGTTAACATTAGTCGCTTTGTACAGTCGAGTTCATTAATATGTGAGCATTACCAAGGCTAAAAATATAAATGTACATGAAAGGGTACTTATATATCTGAGCAGATTCATCAATCAAACATATGTACATCTGCTCAGATATATAAGTACCATTCCATGTACATTTATATTTGAAGCCTTGGCAATGCTCACATATTAATGAACTCGACTGTACGACACCCACGAGTGTAAGGGGTTGGTTCTATTCTACTCTTCCGGACACCACACGGCGAATTGACATAAAACTTGTTCCCAGGCGTCTGCGGGCGAACAGCAGACGAGTCTGAAGGCGTTATACGCGGGAGCGGCGCTGGGCGTGTGGGGCGGCGGCGTGCCGGCCGCGCCCAGGGTCTGCATCATGTGCCAGGAGGAGGTAAGCATCACCTTACGGGAACACCCATACACACAGGCACACGGAGACACAAGCACGCACACAGCATACGCAGACCGCACTGTCACACGCACAACACATACAGATACACGCATAACGCATACAGTCACACGCACAACGCACACTGATACACGCGTTACGCACACAGATACACGCACAACGCACACAGATACACGTACATGGAATACGTTTCATTATAAAAAGCCAAGAGTGAGTACGACAATAGAAAGTCACAGAAATCTAAATAAGAATCGGTCTTTATATAATTAGTAAGATGTTCGCAATTATGAAATCCACGAGATGGCGCTACTGCGACGTGAAATATCAAAATAAAGCCCTGTTATTGGCAGGAATAGATTCGCCATTTGATAGCAGGTGTTTTTGACCAATAGCCCGGCAGTATTTTGACAATAGACCATACGCCCCACTAGTGCCATCTGTAATCGTGAAAACCCTCATTATGTCAATTTACTTTGATTTCTTTGAATGATTCTTAACGTTGTCGTGCTCTATTTTTGTCTTTTTCTATTCTCTTTTTCATACACACCATCGGAATATGCGGACGTTCACTGTACAAGTCTAATTTCAATAACGTCCTACACAGGCCCGTATAGAACTGAAAGCCGATCCCATAGTCCTGGTGGCGTTCGTCCAGAACTCCACGGTCCTCTCTCGCCTCCCTCGCAACCGGCCGGACGGGGGGACCGGCCCCTCGCCCGCCGCGGGGGACCCGCGCAACGGGTGGGCCCCCGCGGGCCTGGGGGCCCAACCCCACGTGTCCACGTGTGGGCACGCCCTCCACGCCACGTGCTGGAAGAACTATGTGGACACCGTGCTTGATAAGGAGAATAGGAGGTATGCTGGTTTCAATATGTACTATTTACTTTCAGATCAAATATAGTATGTATGTAGGTGTAAACTCTTTATTGCGTATAACTTCATTAGGAACATTACCAAAAGATAATAAATGTACATTGCAATTGTGGATTGTGGCTTATCCTACAGTGGATTTTTTTCCAGCTAACCTTACCTTGAATAGTCCGAAATGAGCGGTGGAGGCAATATCGAGTACTGTGTAGTATTGTATAGATTTATGGACTATCCCTGTTACAGCATCAGGCTCATGTATAACTGAGTGTCTCTTTGGGAGACTGCTTTAAATTCTAGCCAAACAAAGCTTTTCTTAAAGGTTTCATTGTCGTAACAGTTTGAATATACTGTTGCAGAATTGGTTGCTAAAGCTCTTTTGTTTCATGTGTTCCCAAAACTGTTACGACGTTGAAATCTTCAAGTAGCGACGAGATTATGGCAATAACTTCCCCTCTCCTGGGAGAGGCCCTTAGCCCTGCAGAAGACTGGTATGGGCTGTGATGATGTTGATAAAGACGTGTCCCCAGGCCGTACCGGCTCCGCCAGCCGGCCGCGTTCGACATAGAGAAGAAGGAGTACCTGTGCCCCCTCTGCGAGCGACTCTGCAACACAGCAGTTCCACTGCTGGGTGCTCCGCCCCTGCCGGCCGGGGCACCGCCCCCCCTGCCCGTACCCGCCTTCCAACAAGCCGTGGAACTGATACTCAATATGAAGCACCAGGTAGGTGGAGCTGACGTGTATTATGTCATCATTGGATTGTGAAAACCGTTACGGTCTTTTCCATAAAAAGTTATGGGAGGTTAGCGTATATGCTAAAGAGCGTCGATAGCCGATCGGTTAGGGTATCCGACTCGTAAGCCAGAAGTACCGGGTTCGAATCCCGCTGCGGCCACGGACTCTTCAGAGTTATGGGGAACACATCGTGATGAAACCTGCATATTCAGGCGACTGAATATGTAACCATGATTCAATCTGGTCAGGTTCGCCTGTTAGCAGGGTCATGGAGGTCAGATGGCAGTCGCTCCACTGCAATTACCTGATCTGCCAAATCCTGGATCATGGTCAAGGCGGACTTTGGCCCCTCGTGCGCGAGAGCACTACCGGGAAATCAACGCCAAGATATTTTTGTTAAGATTGTTAAATCCGTTAGTTTATAATGTAACGTATTCAGACAACGTTAGATTATTAACTGTTAAGAAACTGTGAACTGTTTACATTCTAACTCGATTTACTTACATGGCGGCTTCGCGGGGCCCTTCGTTGCTTTGTCTGTACGCAAACCGAACCTAACCAAATTTAAACCGAATGCTTGTGTTTGTAAATGGACAGGTTTTGGTTGCGGTTCACAAGATTTCGGTAGTTTATAATCAAATTTATTTGACTACGTTAGATCATAAAACCTAATGGATTTTACATTTCACAGTTTTTGTCACACATAATTGTTTGACACTTTTATTTGAAGGGTTTATGCCACATCTGGGGTAGACGCTTTTGTTCCACATGTAGAATAAATACCTTGGTCCTTCGAAAGCTGGGCTTTGTCCGACAAGAAGGGTGGACGCTTTTTAAATTATACCTAACTGTTGTTGTTTCAGGTCTCCTCAGAGGCAGTACACACCTGCACAGAATTCTGCGAGGACATGCTGTGCCAAGGTGAGAGGCATTTGATTTTATTTTTTGACCTTTTTATATGTTAAAGCTATAATTTTTAAAATACACCTCATAACATTGCCTGAACTTTATTGACATTGTTTGCCTGCTTTTAATGAAAAAAGTACAATAGTTGACATCTGTCAAACCTATTGATACAATACTATTATATTGTACTCTTTATTCAGTTAGGTTGCAATGTAAACACATGAACGTCAATATTTTATAGGTACCTTCATTTCACGCTTAAATGTTTACAATTTCACATTTTACAATAACACTGTTATGGGCTGTGATGATGATAATGAAAGTATATTTCACAAACAAATGATTACTCTATCGGTTGTAGCTCGCGCCCGCAGCGTGGGCGCCATGTCGTCCGACATGTCGGAGTGCGAGTCCGGCGACGAGTGCGAAGTGTTCGTCAGTTCGTACGCCGAGACCCGCCTGCCTGCTGAGTTCCTGTTACATGTGGGATCGAGCCCTGTCGACTATCCGGAGACTACCAAGGCGCTGGTTGAGGACTTTGCCAAGGTGGGTAGCTGTATACCTTTTCTTTTTATTTATACGGTCAGGTGGTCCACCTGATGGGAAGTGGCCACCGTTGACCAGGACATCTGCAACCTAAGGGGTGGGAGGAGGTAAGCAACACGAATCGAATAAAGAAAACGTCGGTCTGTACACAAAAAGGTGGTAGCGATAGTCTGAACGTGTGTGATTTCGTGTAAACATGGGCTGTCTTATCTGTGTGTGTCATTGTGTATCTTTACATAAATGTGTTAAATGGCCTGGCTAAAATAGAATGGCTAATGCCACGCCATAAAGTTGAAAGAAAAAACAGAACGGCTTACGAAAGACAATAGTTTTTATTTTCAAGTACGTTTACTACGTGCTCAGTAATCACAATTGAAATCCTCGGACATTCGCAACGGTTTAGCTAGGACAACAGTTGAGTAAATAGCCCCAACGATACGAATCCGGTTTGGGACCAACTCCATCATTATCCGACCGAATTGCTGCTTCTGTCAGGGTCCGCTATTCTCCACTTCTTCACTTCGCCCGGTCTTCGGCATCCTCACGTCAAAAGTCGTTGGCTCTCGCATCGTAATTCTCCTCCCTGATATTAAAATGAAAAAGCGTTCTTGGCGTAAATGTCCTGGTTGTGCTCTCGAGAACGAGGGCCCAGGGTCCGCTTTGACCATAATCCAGGATTTAGCAATCAGGTAATTACTATGGAGCGACTACCATCTGACCTCCGTGACCCTGCTCTACCACGGGAACATGACCAGATTGGATCATGGGTACAAAGTCAGTTGCCTGAATTTGCAGGTTTCATCACGATGTTTTCCCTCACCGTAAGAGCATCGGTTAGAATTCGACTAATGTACATAACTCAGAAAAGAGTCATTGCTACATGGCCGCGGCGAGATTCGAACCCGGTACCTCTCGCTTACGAGTTGGATACTCGACCCCCCGGCTACCGACGCTCTTTATTAAAAATGAAAAATGCCACCGGATTCACTCGTAACCTTTCCAATTCCAGATCCTGCCATCCGTATGCGCCCCAGTGGAGGGCGGCGTGGGCGGCGGGATGGCCGCGGCCGCCGCATTGTACCGAGCCGTCGCCTACACCGTACAAAGCGCCGACATGCTAGTACGGGCCGAACGCAGAGGCGTATTGGGCGAACTCCCTGCGAGACTCCGCGACGCCTTACAAGCCTTAACCCGCGCCGCAGCCGCCCTACCCTCCATCTGGTCATCCCCTCGACACCTATCCCACCAGGCCTTAACAGCACTGGCAGCCCTCGAAACCTCGTCCCCGCTGACTTACGACGCCTTCGGAATACTGGTAACCCTGGTGCTGGCAGCTCCTTCATTGTTCGGTAAAGCGGCCGGCCCCGCCAGGCCGACGCATTTGGCTCGACAACTGGCCATCAGAGTGTTTCGAGCCACGTTGACCCGGGCAATGATCGTGATAGATTGCGCCGATTGCACATCCCAGCCTATGGAGGAACACGAGGATGGCAACCCATCTGCAACGCCAGATTTAGAGAACTTACTTACGTTCATGAAGGAGCTGCGGCGAGGGAAATTGGAAGTAGACAATCTGAACCCTGATATGGTCTGGGAGCGGATAAAGTCCCAGTGCCACGGGTTCCTGCGGTGTTGCTGTCTGTTCTTCCATTTCCTGAGCGACATAATCCCGCCGACCGAGTTGACTGTCGTCGACGGCGACACCTGGGAGACGATGTGCGGATACCTCGATCTGCCAATGACTTTCAAGGAGCTCATCGATAACGAAACGGCGAGACCTAGGGCTCTGGAGTGGTCTGCTCTGTCTGGGGAGTGGTTTGACGGCGAGATCGCTAAAGAGGTGGCTCTGGAGCCTCTCGAGCCACCGAAGTTGATGCCGCTGCCTGATGATTTCTCGGTCCTGATGAATGTAGTGTCGGAGTTTACGTGTCCCAACTCGGAGCGCGAAGACAGCAAGTATCCTACGATGTGCCTGGTCTGCGGGCAGGTGCTGTGCTCGCAGAGCTACTGCTGCCAACGGGAGTTGCGGAAGGTGAGGATGTTTGATCAATTTTTTTTCTTTATTATAGAAAATTTACTCTTCTACCCTTTACTTTATGATACCTTACTATTTTGTGAGCTTTCCTAATGCAGCTTTAAAGTTGCTCTTCAATGTCCTTTTCTAGTTTATATTTGCTGAAATGAGTGTGTGCTGAATACTATACGGTCATTCTTATAATGGGCGTATGGTATTCAGCATAGTAGAAAGCAGTGTGGCTTTACTTGGAAAACAGCAGCTTCTTTTGATACAGTTCTGTCAGAGTGATGTTTATTTTCGATTGACCTGGAGACGTAGGTTGATAAATAACGGACACAGATACCTCTATGTGAACTAAAGCTAGCATTCATTTTCGGGCAACCGGTAGTGATACCTATCTGTCGCGACCGATGAACGCGTCTCGTAGATGTTAATCCATGTAACGACGACGCTCTACAAAGCCGAACTAGCCGATATGCCTTATTTGCCACCGACGTCTGCATAAAATGCCATTGGGGACAATTTCGACGATGCTCTTAAGGACGGTCTATGGATATAGTATCTGTGGGCTTACCATGAACTTTTTAAAAACCATCCAAGTTCCGTGCAGATTAAAGGCAGGCCTTAAACGGCATTGCTTAGAATAGTACCATAAGAGCTTTTCGATGAACTGCTACTGCACGGTTAGAACGACTCCGTTAACGGTTATTGTCCTACAGACCTACAAGAATCTTTCGGCACTTGGATGAGGCGTGGTTGTCAAACATCAACTTTAGCTGTCTTTCAAAAGTGACTGTTTACATGATGGAGGCGTTAGTTCTGATTTCGGGCACGTGCTAAAATATCCTTGTGGTCTTTAGCTGTCAATGAGATCGTTGAGATCTACATTTCGTATGACAGCTGTCAAACTTCAAACCGTTATATCTCTGAAACTATTAGTCCTAGAATACTAGATTCTAAAGAGAAATTTTAGCACTCGTCGAGATCTACATTTCAAGTGACAGCCGTCAAACTTAAAACTGTCATCTGTCATTGACAGCTATCACACGAAATGGTAGGTTAATAATTCTGTCGACTCAATGTTTGTCTGACAAACGTATAGATGGTGACTCTCGCTCGGCTCGGTTTTTGTCTTAGCAGCACGCACTTCCTTTTGGGTAGTAAGTCCATGGAAACAAAAGTGTTAAACGTGTGTGAGTTCGTGTAAACATGGACTGTCTTATCTATGTGAGCTATGTCTAAATATAAGGAGGAAGATTCAGACATGTAGTAAAAAGAAATATCTACATAGGTTAGGTACCTTGTAGGTGCAGCACTAAGCGGGCAGTTGTGCGGCTGTGCGGGGCGTCCCCCGTTCCGCGCGTACCGCATACCGCGATTGCCACGTCGACTTGTCTTAATACAACAATACGAGATAGCGCCATAAATTTTTCTCTTTCCCACCATAGAGAAGTTCCGTGGTTATCAGCGGAAGTATACTACTTTTCATAGACACTAAATGTTGAAACAGCTTAGAGAATAGCAACTTTTGAATTATTGCTTTATTTGACATTACAACCGCACAATACTCGTTTTGCTGTTGTCAAATTCATCGTCGTACGATTCTTCAAACAAAATTTCGGTGAACGATTTAAGTACTGAATTGTTTTTGTGACAAGCCGGCAAGCCTGCTAAATGTTGTTCATGGTACGAATGAGCAGGGCAGTTCTGTTATAGGTCCTGCTATAAGAGCTTATGGTAAACCCACTGTTAATGTTATGTGTAAAGCTTGACCGGCGACAGAGGTTTCCTATCAGTGGTGGCGCTAGTTCTGCATTTTATGTAGCAACACCGGAAGCATGTATTCTATGACAGAATTCAAATGCCACCAACAATGCGACATGGATAATAAGGAACGTAACGGAAATAGAAACTAACATCACCCTATTGTAAAATTAGAATAATGACGTTTCAGAAAAAGACCTAGTACCCTTCTTGATGGAGTTATGATTCTTGTCAAATGTGTCAACATTTGACGTAGTAGACGTTGACACCTAAGTTAGGCAGTATAAACCAACTAATTTTAAATGATGTACAATAATTAAGCCGGCTTATTAACGTTGTAGAATACTCAATAGCGTCGAGTTATATTACCTGTATATAGTTTATTATTGCCATTAAAATAAATTTAGTGTTCTCGTTTTTCCGCAACGTGTCAAAGTAACCTGAAGTCGTGGTACTTCTATGTTGTATGTTGCATTAGATCGATATATATATATTTAACTATTTTATTTTAATTGTGTCGTGTCGTCTTTGATGTAATAAAGCATTTCTATTCTATAACGATATTGGGTATAGATAACGTTTCCTATGAAATTTGCGTTTTTTTTTCGCAATTTCACATTAGCTCAAATGTTTTTAATTATATACATAACATATCTAAATTAATAGTTGATTTCGAAAATAGAGTATTTTTGATGCCAAATAAATTCTTAAAATTCGGTATAATATATTTTCCCCAGTTTGTACAAGGGTTTGAAAATATCCCATTCATTTGTCGTCAGTTTGGCCTCTAAAAGCCGATGTAATTTTATTTTGCTATTGCTTTCTGATTATTCCTGCACGACTGTATTAATAAACATGGCATAACTTGACAGGTGTAAAGTAACGCTACGTATATTAATAGGGGGGCAAAGTTTCATCAAAATAGGATTGGTCATTTCCAGGAAATTTAAAAATTAGCTTGTATAAAAATTCCTCCTTCTCCTCTTTGCGTCGTTTATCCTCAATGCTGAGGATCGTGGCCTCTTCGGACGACTTTGTCGTGGACTATCTTGCGCCTGCACTCTATCTTCGGAAGCCTGAATGGCATCGCACAGCGAGGTGTCCAGGGCAGAGCGGATTGGGTCTGACCAGCGCATTGTATTTCTACCTCTAGACTTCTTCTCGCTCATCTTGCGCGTTATCAGCAGCTTTTCCAAATTGTCACCTCTTTTCCTGGCAACGTGATCGAAGAACTCGAAGCTCCTCCGCAGACATGTGGTGCTGAGCCTTATCGGTAATTGAGCCAATTCGGCTAGAATAGATTCTTTGGTTTGGTGTTCTGTCCAATGAATTCCAAGCATTCTTCTCGAGCACCACATTCCAAACGCTTCAATGCGCTGGCGGTCAGCTTTCCTGAGGGTCCAAGTCTCAATCTTTTCTCCGCACTTGGGACGAGCTGCTTCTTTATCTTCCTCGAGATGTTCCTGTCACTATACACGGTCCAACTGAGACATAGCATTCTTCGCCATACGAATCCGTCTTCTGATGGATGGATGAAATTCCTGAAGGAAAACCTTTCTAGATCCATGGATAAAAATTCCAATTTCCGCAATTTTCGCCACACAAAACACCAATAGCACAGCTAAGGCGCTAACATTTCCCTGTGGTGGTCTCAGTCGGGCCGCGGCGGCGGCAACGGCGGCACGGAGGCGGTGGGCGCGGTGGTGTGGCACGCGCTGCAGTGCGGCGGCGGCGCGGGGCTGTTCCTGCGCGTGCGCGAGTGCGAGCTGCTGCTGCTGGCCGCGCCCGCGCCCGCCCGCGGCGCGCTGCTGCCCGCGCCCTACCTCGACTCCTACGGGGAGACCGACCAGGTGAGACCTCCCAAGGGGCTGCCAGGTGAGCCCGCGGCGCGCTGCTGCCCGCGCCCTACCTCGACTCCTACGGGGAGACCGACCAGGTGAGACCTCCCAAGGGGCTGCCAGGTGAGATAGCCTATTTAGACCCTTGGTGAAGCTAAACAAGTAAGTCAGTCTAGACATGCGTACGCCTTCACAACTATGCTCGAAGTCTACACATAAGTTACCGTACCATATATAGATTGTTATGGAGAGGCCGCCATCTACCCGCATTTTCATATCTTGTTAATAATAATAAATTAATAATATATCAAATAAATAAAGAAAAATCAAGCCCACCACATTATGATTATTCGTACTTACCAATAACTCCCATTCTGTCAGGGCCTGCGTCGCGGCAATCCGCTGCACCTCTGCCCGACCCGCTACGAGCAGCAGCGCATGCTGTGGCTGAGCCACGGGCTGCAGGAGCGCATCGCGCGCGCGCTCGACACCAACATGCTGGTCACCACGCCCTGGCACAACATGTGAGCGGGGGAACGGCCCCACCTATGTAAATACTACACATCACAGAAGCGACGGAGAACTTTGGACAGAGAAAATTACTGTGAGTATGCCCTGAGGGTAGTCTCGGCTTTTGTGAGGGTAGACGGTAAATCGTGCGCGGAGAACGTCCGGCATATTCTGATCCTGATCTCTGAGCTGCGGCGATTTACTTTATTTTTCGAAATTGGACGACAATGATGTTCCCCCGTCGTCGTCGCGTGGTAGTTGCTATGATGTTTGTAAATATTACACCAAATGGGAACGAGACTCGACGTCCTCCAGTTTTTCGGTTAGGTAATTAAATTTTGTTATTAACCACGTAATGCAAACATGTATATTTTTTGTGTATCTATAGTCTTTCTTTATACTCGTATTGCAATAAAGTTTATTTTTAATTACATTATCTGTTTAATATTTTCTATATTAAACTGAAAATCTTGTGACGTTGGACGATTTGATCACACTCGAATCCTTGTTTATTATTTAACGTAACAGGTTGTAATGTTTGTAATTGGTGGTTCTCGTTTATAAAGAAATTCCGACAATGTCAGCAGAAATTGTAAAAATGTTTCTTTGTTCATCTTCAACCTGATCCTTTGTAATAAATATTAAATAGGGTGGAACTTTTGTGAATTCATAAATATTTACAATGCTTATAAAAGTATGTATGTATGTTTTACGTGCACATGATGAAAGTGCGAGAGTGGCCAAGGAAATTGTCAAGTAAATATTAGTAATTTGTTTATTGTTAATAAATTCTAATGCACAACTTATCGAAGTGTTCAATTTACATTTTAGTGGCAGCTAAGTAGCAACTAAAATAAAAACCTTCATGTGCACTATTAGAATTAATTTAGCTTATTTCTTCAATTTTGTCTTGTTATTTGATAGAGATTACAATAATTATTATTTTAACTATTGATTGAGAAACAACAAATCCATCAATTGTTAATAAATGAAAAATTTAGCCTAAACATTGAACTAAATATTCATTTATTAAAAACGAATGAATTATAGAGTGTCGCGGATTAACGCGTGATATGATCAATAAAAGATTTATTGCACACTAGAAATATTATTTTCATATATTGAGTTCATAATGAAAAATTATCGGTACGTTTAAAAATCCTTTGTTCCACCTAGAAAACCAATTGATAAATCCTTACATCATCGTCATCATATATTTAAGAGAATGACTCTTGTCGGTGGAGCAATCGCCACTCTTTTCTCCTATCTGCCAACCTCTTTATAATCTCCGGCGCTCACTTTCCTTCACGTCCGTCCAATATTCATATCTTGGCCTTCCTCTTTCTCTCTTTCCTCCAAAATCCTTACATACACCGACCGATTTTACTGTAAATTCTAGCGTGGAACTGGGATGTATTTAAAATGCAAAGTCTGTCAGCCCTGTAATACGAACGTCAGATTTGCGACATGCGATGCTCTATATGATATGATTTTTACGGAATCATCAGAGCTGTGTAGCTTTATATAAACAAACGTCCATATACTAACCGCTCATTTAATTTTATTTGTAAATAATCAGACAGGGCCAATTGCGCTAAACTTAAACACATTTATCAAAACTAAACACACATGCCGTCTCTTTCTCGTAATATATTGAAAAAGAAAGATAATATGAAAAGGAGAACGACTGCGGTTTGGTTTGGTGAATATGTTAAAATTTAGCGCGATTGGCGCCCAGTTGCGTCTGAGTCTGCCGCGCAAAAAATATTATTCGGCACTTTTAGAATTCGTACGATGGAATTCTTAAAGTGCCGAATAATATTTTTTTTGTGTTCAGCATCTAACGCCACACCAACGTAGAGAATAATCAATGAGGGTTTTCGCGATTACAAAATCCACGAGATGGCGCTACTGCGACATAAGGTCTGCTTTCAAAATAAAGAATATATTTGTCATTTAACAGGGGTCTATGCTCTGTGGTTCTGTCCAATAGCATGACAATATTTTGACAACAGACTATACGCCTCACTAGCGCCATCTCAAATCGTGAAAACCCTCTTATCAACTCTTAGGTATTTGTATGGGAGGCAATGTTAAATTAGATAATTGTAACAGCATTCTGTGACACGCCCATTGGAGGTAAAAAATTAAATTTGCAAATATGTGGTCTGTGATAAACGAGCTCACAGTTTGCTGTTACGTTTTTGTCAGTGTTAATTTAGTTTCAATATATTATTGTTAGCCTGTATGTCGCACGGGTTTCTTGCGATATACATTTGTATTGTAACTGTTGACGCCCTTAAAGGCAGCCAGTGTTTTTGATTATGTAGCCAAGCTTAGTTTTTGTCAGTCGCACCTATTATTTCCCGTTATGACACAATTTCCTTTGAGTAACTGTTTTACGCTTTGCATATGGTCACTGTTTGGGAATAAACGTGGTTGTAAATCTTTAAGTGTAGGGAATACGACAGCTTTGGGTACGCCCGTCATATTAGCGGGACTATTGTCTAATTCAGTTGACAACTGAATTTGACATTGTTGGCCACTGGTTATATAACTATGGATAGAGAAGGGCGCAAGTATTACCAACGCAAGATAAGATTAAGACCAAGTTGGTTGCTGACTTCACATGTGCTGTCGAGTGACAAACTTATGTTTTGTCTATGAATTTAATTATACGTACATAAAAATCTATCTTGCGGTGATGGTCCAAACTCATTCGCTGTAAGCCTGTGACATAATTAATAATCAATTTGTATTTGGGAACTTTATAAGTTTGTTCTAACACTGATGCGCTAGGTAGATCATCGAATGAAACTACATTACAATATAAATACACCAAAACACCCTTTAAAATAAGCTCCATTAGATCAATATTGCTGGAATCCTGGGTATCCTTGAGTCCAAAGGCTCAAGATACATATCGCATGAGTTCCAATAGTAGCACCTAGCCAATTACTATGTGTGTGAATGTAAATATATGTATCTACATTATGTCAATGAAGTGTTAAATATAACACCCCGTTTAAATCAATTCGGAGTAGGTGGTTCTCAGAGCAAAATGGCCTCATTGGAAAAACGTCCATAGCATAAAATGGCATGGGAGCAAAACGTCCTCAATTTAGAAAGTCTCTACATATTAGTATTGTATGTAAATAGGAGGGGTAAAAAGGGCGGTGCGAAGTTGAGCCCAGCTCAAAACGTTAAAAAAATGGATTTTACTATTGGAATCATTTGGTGGTTGTTTGATGGTGAATGCTGGCAAATTTTCAAGGATTGGTGGTCAAAAATAAAAACCTAGCTATGTAAACAAAAAATGAGAGCTAAATTCTGGGCAGGCTAGGCAATGTGCGTAGAATATGTGTACGATATGCATGTGTTATGTCAGTAAACGAACCACCACTAAACGAAATATACAAAAAAGTATTTAGCATTTTAAAAATATTTATTTAAAGACAACGTAACGTTACGCCCCACATCTTTGTTTTCACTGCCATATTTGTATTTTTGATCATTTCATTGACGAAAAATATGAATAGGAAAGTAAAGGTTGAAAATGAAACCGGGTGGAAAGTGGCCACCACCACTTACCAACTTCAAAATGATTTCTAGACCCAGATAAATATTTTTTATTCAAACTAGGTATAATGTGTTGCGGACATTTTGCTTTCATAACAATTTCCGATAATGAAGATTTGCTTTAAGGTCATTTAAATTAGCGGACAATTTGCTCCCTGCTTTTTCTTCCGTGTGGACATTTTTATTCAACGGACTTTATGGTTCGACGTCTAAATGCCGATAAGCGCATTTTGCTCTGGGAACCACCCACTCCGAATTGGTTTAAATGTGCACTTTGGTAGGTATCTTGAAAAAGTTTGTAAAACTCCTCTAGACACTGTACTGTGTGATAAATAAATCCTACTAAAAATTCAATGTTTTACATTTAAAAACTGATGTTTGTCTATGCAAAAATAAATAATAATAATAATCACCATCACCTCACCAGCCGTCGACCTAGAGTAGCACATACTTGGCTTTGGCCCGTAGGTGCTACGTAAATACCAGCTTAGGCTGCGAAAGTTTAAAAATAAACTTACGAAAATAATAATAATCTTTATTTCAGAAACAGCCCCATAGTATACAATATAAAAATAATAATAAAATAAAATATTACACAAAAATAACTAGAAATACAATATTTAGTAGGTACACCGCCTGTACCTACAGTCTTACTATCATTTTTTGTTCGCATTCTGATGCACGCTAAGCCAATCTTTGTAAAACTGACTCCTACAGTCATACGCGACAGTTTGTAGTAATTCGTTGCGGGAGTCTCGTACCCTTTGCCACATGGACGCTATCCTACTATGTATAAATGTAAAAAAATCAGGAACCCCTGCTTGGGCAAACATCTCCGACGCGCTGCAATACCTTGCTAGACGCATCATGATGCGAAATGCATCATTATACTGGACTCGAAGAATGCCAAAGGCCCTTCTAGTGTACTTGGTCCAGAGCTGGCAAGTATAGAAACATTGACAAAATGCTCTAAATAGAGTTACTTTGACATCCTTCGAGCACTTAGCAAATCTGCGCGCCAACATACTACTGCAGCGCACGGCGAGAGCTCTACGCTCCCTTTCGAGGTCTAGCTCGTCCGATAGACTCTCAGTGAGAACGTGTCCCAGGTATCGAAATTGTTTTACAGCCTGAATTGATGACCCATTCAAATATAATGGCGCTACAATCCCCGGGCCTTTACCGTAACGAAATACCATAAAGTTCCGTCTTTTTAGTGTTGTACTTAATTCCGTGTGTACGCGCAGTTCTCACAGACTGCGAGCAGGTAACTTTGGCCTCCTATCGAGGGGCTGAGGAGAACCATGTCGTCAGCATAACTTAGGTTATTAAAACATAGCCCTTGTACGTGACAACCTATACCGGTGCCTCTCAGCTCCTCGATAAGGCCATTAACGTAGATGTTAAAGAGGTCTGGTGATGTGAGCCACTCTAATCTGTATGCACTAGATTGTGCGTCACCCCATCTTACTACGATGCTCTATTTCCGTACTAATATCCCAACAGACCCACGTTATCATTCGGTACAGTGGCTGCGCGCAGTTTCGACCACAAGATTTCGTAGTTTACCAAATCAAAGGCTCGGCTCAAGTCAAGGAAACATGCATACACTGATGTTTTTATGTTGCCCTTTATATTACTCTAAGGCCATAGACAAACATAAGTGGCTGTATTTTATAGTATTTAAATTTTCTCAATTCAAACTAGATTCTCGGATGTATTATGTGATATATGTCCAAAACGGTTGTACTTAGCCGCTGGAGGTGCCGCTGTATAATCTTCTATTGATAAATTAATATAATAAATAAAGCTATTAAAATTATCATGTATTTTATTACAGACCCGCCTTAGCTTAGCATTGAGTATATAAGACGCTGTCCTAATTGGCAACGGTCATGCGACCATGGTCGTGTGAAGAGTGGTTTTGAGGTCTCCTGTTGGTCGGGCGATGTCCGTTGTCAATTAGGAATGCGGCTTAGTATAACGTTACCTATCATACTAAAAACTACAAATTTACATTACTAATCTGAGCTGACCTTAGAAAAAGTTGAGCTGGTATTCATAAGGATAGCACATTTTAATTGTTTAACATATGTACGTAAATAAAAAACATAGCCCCTTCCACAGGGAAGTCAGACAAAAACGAGAACAGGAAAATTTAAATTGAAACAATACAAAAACATTTTAAATGCATTTTATTTATCTATAAACAATATTTAAAAATTTACACTTATAGATTACTGGGGACTATGTACAGGGGATGCGCCACTCGAAGTGTTTTCAATTGAAAATGCTATAAATTTGTTAATTTTGAGCTTTTTAAATTAATACCTTTAATGGATTTTCAATTGGTAACACTTCGAATGGCGCAGCCTGCATAGTGATTTAAATATATGAAGCTGCCACCACCTCACGTTACAAACATAAAATGCAGCATGTTCATAACTTATTTTCTTAATTCAGTGTGTTCAAATTTTACTTTTGTAAGTATAAAAGAAAGTTAATTATTAGGCTGAACTAATATTTATTTATAAATTCACGACTATCTTAAACGAATTTAAGTTAAGTATAGTGTCTGACCGAAGACTCGGCTTCGGCCACCTTCAGCCAAAAAACACGTCGACCAATAAATATTCCGAAACCTTCGGATTTCGTCGAAAGTTCTTAGCAAACATCGAAATTATTGTTATGATTCACTTTATTTTGAAATGTTATTTTATCATCATCATCTTGGCCTTAGTGTCTCTGGCGCACGAGGGTTCGGGACTTGACCATGATCCAGGATTTGGCAGATCAGGTAATTACAGTGGAGCGACTGCTATCTAACCTCCGTGACCCTGCTACCAGGGGAACCTGACCAGATTGGATCATGGTTACACATTCAGTCGCCTGAATGTGCAGGTTTCATCACGATGTTTTCCCTCACCGTAAGGGCATCGGTTAGTATTCAACCGATGTAAATAACTGAAAAAATTGTCATTGGCCGCAGTGGGATTCGAACCCGGTACCTCTCGCTTACGAGTCGGATACCGATACCACTCGGCCACCGATGCTCCTTCGAAATGTTATTACTTTTGCCAAATTGCAAAGTAATTTTTTTATCATCTCTATATCAACTTCTAGAGATGATTTAAAAATAAAATTATTATACAGTCTATATAATAATATATGTCAATAATTGACTTTAATATTGAAGGTTTAAATTATTTAAACCTTCAATATTAAAGTTCGGCTTTGACTTGGCCAGAAAGTGACTTTCGGTCGGACACTAGTTTGTACAAGAAAGTTTTGAGTAAGTAGGTAGTAGTTTTTCTAGTCAGTATTTTTTGGTAGACAAATGCAACAACCTAATAAGTTAAATACATATTTTGATTACTCTTTTATTAAATAATTCTCTCTTTTTCTCTTGTACCTATACGTTAACGCGTTTGGTATCGTTTAGCCTCTTAGGCTTTAGAACATCCTATTGAGCTTCTCGCAGAAAATTGTTACCTATATCTACTAATGAACAATAGTAATTTCATGTTATTGTTACTTATAATTAAATATCATTCTATGTCATGGTGATACATTAAAATTGAACACCTATCACGCCCTTCGAAACATAATGTGTCTACAATATGCAAAATGAACCCACTGCAGTTTTATCCTTTTGATTTCTTTCCTCGGAATTGATCATTTAAATTTTGATTCATGTGAAACTTCAGTTTTTTCCAGGCGAGCTTGTCAGAGCTTTGTATTGCTTGTACTTCATTAAATTGCCATTTACACTAGAAAAGTTATATTAAAAAAAAAAAATGTATAATGTTTTTCCTATTCCGTTGGCTTTTGCCGTAGTGCCGGTTCCTATTCATTGAGCACCGTGGCACCCGTGTACGAGAAGCTCGTCAGGGCGTATTAAAAATACATAACTTAATCTTACCAGAATCCTCGTTTGTGCCAAAAGGTGAGTTGGTTTCGTCTCTGATTTCACGCTCTCGTAAATTTTATTATTGTAATTGTTACTGATACCGGCACAAAGAGACAAAACCTCTGATCAGGACTAGTGACATCACCTTCGACGAAAGGCCATTAGATTCTAAGATAGATCCCATGATTTTTATCTGAATCAAAAACTTTGGAATAAACGAAAGGGGTAGGCGAAATTGAAATTGCTCTACCAGTTCTGAGGGAATACAAAGAAATACCTATGCCAGCCACTGTACAAGTAAGGCACATAACTTTGGACACCTGAATTCGTCTGGGAACCAAGAAGCTCCACCACTCATTAGCGATGACGAAGACAAATTAGATAATCCAATTGAATTTAGGGGGTAAATTAGGATTGGGGGGAAATGTTGCTTTTTGCACATTTTGCGAGTTGTATCCATTTTGAGAACCGTACGCTATGCGTTTTGTACATCTTGCGATTTATTAATTTTGCTATTTGCACATTTTGCAATTTGTGCCTTATGGCGTGTACCTACACATTACGGGTATACATTTTGCGTGTAGTTCATTATGCTCCGAAGGGCTTTCATGCACCCTGTATAATTCACCTTCAGGTAGACAAATGATACCTCACAACAATACAAATTCAAAGAAGATTAAATACGGCTTGTTCCGTTTATCCACCCTAAAAAAGCCACCCTAAGGTGGATACTCGGAAACGCGTGTCCATCTATCCACCCTGAACGGGGTGGATAACCGGAATTCATATAATATATCTTTCTTCCGATTTTCTCCCCTGTCCATGTACAGTCATTTACAGAAACATACACACAAACCCGGTTAAGTTTTTGGAATGCGTGCAAGAAAACGCACAGTTCTTCGCTAATACGTCTACTGCAGCACAAATATTTAGAAAACGATTGCAAATATACATTAAAAGGGACGAATTTATCCAGGAACAACTACGTCTACTCAATAATGAAATAAGTGTTTGTCATTTTCTGGACATTATAAAATACTACCAGCCCTGCCCCGGCTTCGTATGGGTGTACTCTTTTTTTTTAATTTTTAGTTAGTAGAGAAGTAATCATTATTTTTGTTTAGTGAAAAATGTATTTTTAGAAATACAGGATGCAAGTTTCTATTGTGGTGTGTGGTGCCGCCACCTCTAAGAATAGCACCACCCCATCTCTTCCCGTGGGTGTCGTAAGAGGCGACTAAGGGACAAATCCGAAAGGTGGGCAGCAGCATCTTTCTGGGTAGATTTACATCAACTGCACTGCGATCTCCAACCCGCCTGCCAAGCGTGGAGATTATGGCAATGACCTCCCCTTTCGTGGGAGAGGCCCGAAGTCCTGCAGTGGACTGTTATGGGCTGTGATGTGTAAGTTTCTATTTCATAGATAATTTTATTCAAACTGTACTTGGGGTAAAAAGTCGGAAGAACAATCAGATGTGAATTCCGGTTATCCACCCCGTTCAGGGTGGATAGATGGACACGCGTTTCCGAGTATCCACCTTAGGGTGCCTGTTTTAGGGCGGATAAACGGATTAAGCCTTAAATACTAGATAATACATATTTTGATTTGGCATTTCAAATACATTTCTCGTAATTTTACGTAGGTACTTATTAAATGTAAAATATAACATAATAAAGAGTAAAAATATTATAGCAATAATTAAGTAGCAGAAATAGACCTCAGGCCGAATCACCAAGAACCACACTTTGCATTTGAAATGCAAAGTGCCTGGTGAAAAATTTACATATAGTTTCAGTAATTTTGAAATGCAGACAAGTTAAACAGTTTAGGCTCCATTCCTATTTCGCACTGTTAAAGTGTGCAACACCATGCTGTGTTTTCCTGGATACCTGGAAGTCCAGGTACGTCTCGGTTTCGGGCTTACTCACCGATTTATTTTGTTCGGTAGTGCACATTCGAATTTTTCCAGTAAGTATTATTTTACGATGAACTGCGGAAGGTCTTGGAAGCAAGAATGATAAGGAGTCCCAGCTGCACATTTTTGGTTTAGGTATGACGGTAGGTATGACATGGTTTACTCAGACAAATACACCACCACACCTGGTTGGATAAGGTCAGGGCGATGATGATGATGATGGAAAACACGTAAAGCAATAATGTTGAGATCCGGCCTATCCTGCCTGTCGACTAGACCAATAACTCATAATATGCTCCATTCATGAAGTTACAAAATTAATATAAATAGTTTAAAATTTTGATTTTGTATTTATTATATGCAATGTTTGTATGTTCGGATTAAAACTTGCAAGCCTAATTTGACCCACTTCCTGGCGTTCAATTGAGCTGAGAATTGTTATAGCTGGTCAGATTATGGAGTCGAAAGGAGGTTATAGGAACTAATGAACGCGATAATATAATACCATCGCGTTTGCTCTTTGGAATGGGCTTGATGGGTAATGTACCCCTATGATATTAAATCAAAAGCTGCACGATAAAAGCTTTTTGTGAAGGAATGATTTTCACATGAGAACTTATTTATCACTAACATGACCACAATGGTCGCGTAGGTCCTATAAAATCGAGAGATTAGCGCACAAGCTTTTCAAATAAATCAATATTTGATAACACTTGACATGAGCTGTTGGATGTACTTTGGATGGATTTTGATGTATGTGTCGCACCCGGAGGCACACTGTACCCTTATTTTGGAATACATGGAGTTGTATTTTATACCACCAGGTGGCAACCCGCCTGATGGTAAGCAGTTACCGTAGCCGATGTTAGTCCTGCTCACTCTTCATTGTAGGTACTTGCCAAGTGAGCGCAGTGCTCACTAGATATAGAAGGATTACAGAGTACGCCGTCTGGTGTGGTACTAGGCAACTAACTGCAGAGGCAGCTGTCACCGGGGTTCTGCTGCGACCGCGATTTCTGCCGTTGGAGCGTCACCACGCCTTTGACTCTTTCACCCTGGTAATAGAGATTAGTTTGTATTATTATTTTGGTGAGATAGAAATTTAATCGTATTGTATTGATATACAATACCCACTGCCTGATAAGTGGGCGTCCATAAATTACGTGAACAGATTTTTCAGTAATATGGGAATACGTATATCAATTATATTATGTCACGTCTAATCGATAAAGCTTTTTCGAAGTTAAATAAGGCTTGTATGTATAGGATACTTTACCTCGATACTGACGACGCGTAGGGGCTGCTTTGAATAGAGCTTGTGTGCTAGAGTCATGAATATTGACTCCACGTTGTCGCATTCCGAGTCGAGAAGCGCCGACGTTTCGAACAGCTGCAAGGGATAATTCTTAATAAACAAGACGTCTTAGGTCTGCGTGCAAGATGGGACGTTCTGTCTATTGCTTAGTCATTTAGTGGATGTCTGTACATGTTTAAAAATTGGATGTTTTAATTTGAGTTGCGAGTTATGGAAGCTGCAGATTTTATTTGATATCCAGTACATATTCTCGTTGGCGAATAATGACTGTGGTGGTACTATACTTTCACGTGCAGGACACGATGCCCTCTGTATGCCTACCTATACTTATTTTATTTTATTGTACTAATAATTTTACTCAGGCGCAACGAAATGGACAGTCTTCGTGAGTGTCGTGGGGAGGCGTTGGATGCAGGTAATGCAGGTGGCGCAAACGATGACGATTTTCTACTCTACATTTTGTTCGATAAGTGTTAAGTTAATTACAATAATAAAAAGCTAGGATCCGGTTTCCACGGATACGAAGCTAGGGAGTTGTCAAGTCACGATAAACGCTAGAGGAAAATTCAATTGGATAGCTCGTGCGGATGGAACATATGTAAGCTTTATATAAGAGTCAGACAAAGGCCCTCCACGCCCTCTGCACCGATCGATGTGCCTCCTGCACGCATCGGCTCGCTACGACCCTTGCAAGGTCGTCCGTCCATCTCGAGGGGGGTTTCTTAGGCTGCGATTGCCGCCACTCGTGGTCACCAATCACACAGGTCACATTTGCCCTATCGGTCATATCAGTTGTACGGATCGTCAGATAGGTCATTATCATCTTGGCTTCATTCACGGTTGTGATCTCGCGTGGCGCGCTCGGGCCCGGGTCCGCCTTCCTACTTCTTCTTGCCCACTTCACTTGGTCTTCGGCATCCTTGGCGGTGAGTTTGTTGGCACGCAACGTCAAGCCATCGCTTCGTCTTGTCGGCCTCTTTTCCTCGTGTCTGGCGGAGGTGACATGAGTGGAGGTGGCGTGGCCATACCATCGAAGAGCTCTAGCAGCTTATCTGCGATGTCACGATACCGCCTGCTTGTGCCACACTAAGTAGAGGCCAAGTCGCTGCCGAATAGGAGCAGAGCCGGTCTAATGATGGATATATAGGTTGAACGGGTATCCTCATCGTACACAGTATAAAATAAAGTCGCTTTCCGTGTCCGCCAACACTTGAACCATGGCACGCCACAGATTTTGATACGGTTTTTACCATTTAGAGAATTTCTTCAGGAATGTTTACCTATATCTATAACACTTCCATATTATAAAGTAAAGAAAACCCCGTCCGAAGCCGGCGCGGGTCGCTAGCGTTCGTATAAAAGTATACCCACAGGCATCCCGTGCTTGTCGGCCAGCCGCTGCGCGTACGTGGTCGCGAGCCGCGACTCGGGCGTGCCGCAGTCGCATTTGTTGCCGACGAGCACCCGCGGCGCGCCCGTCAGCCCGTGGCTCTCCACCTCGTTCATCCAGCTCGCTATCGACTGCGGAAGAGAATATACACACATATAACGTAATATACACACATTAAATGGGAATAAAATTGTGATCAATTGAGTTCGCATTTGTCCCTGTGGAAATAAATGGGAAAGAACTTTGTGTAGTAATTGCTTTGGGTCGGTTTTGTTGTTCGACAAATACTGCCTAAACGATTATGCCGACCCGCGTATGTGTATAGCAACCCTGATTCTAAAAAAATAGAATATCGTAATAATAATGTATGTGTACACTAAAAAAGATTACCCTACATTCATAATATTATCTATTAGAGCCATACTAGAATAATAAACCAAACCAATAATTTAAATAAATGAGTCCCATTCAAAACAGGTTCCTGAAATTCGTAATCATTTAAACTTTCCTCAGGAAAAAGGTTTGTATGCATGTAGATACAATATTTTAATTAATAACCCAGAAGTAGATAACACTGACTATCTGAATTTATTATTACAGTATGGTATGGTTCATATTAGTTTTATCATTTAGGAATTTATAATTTTAGTTACATTTTATTATATCTATTGATAAAACTTTTTTATTATCTAGCTCTACTCTACAGCATATTTCGTTATAAAAATAGTCATCTGCAAAATTAAATAGCAATGAACTAACTCTTAATAAATAAAATTCGACACTCCTATGAGAACCAGCAGGTACTATAGGATTCCCTTTATCATAGATTCTTCCATGGATAAAACATCCAGACAGCACAGACATGAAATATCTTCAGTTCAATTTCTGCCTGGAAATCCTGAACTCTCTGTATAGCAACAGACCGGCATTGTAACTATCAAATACAAAGATCTACAAATCAAATTTTAAAGAATTCCAGCAATAGAATGAGACAATTAATAAAATGTTTTCAAATTAACTTACATGGAAGGTCTCGGGCTTGGTCACGTCATAAACAATAACAACTGCGTGTACATTCCTGTAGTAATGCTGTACCATTGACTTGCGGAACCTCTCCTGTCCGGCAGTATCCCATAGTTGTAACTAAACCATAAAATAATAATTATTAATTTATTTTAAAGTGTACTTACTATTTGAACAGTGATACAATATAGGTATCAATCTACAATTTACCTTAATATCTTCATTATTAATCTTAATATTTCGCTCCCTAAAGTCTACACCGATTGTTGCTTCTGATTTATCTAAAAACTGACCCTCACAAAACCTATAAGTGAGACAAGTTTTACCCACTCCTGAATCACCTAAAACAATAATTTTAAACACTTTCTTCTGTTTCAAACCCGGTATTTGTTGTGTTGATGAGTCTGGCATGTTTTAATTATGATGAGAAATAGCAACACAACTCCAAGCTTATTTTATCAAATAATTCATAGAAGACAAACTAATTAATTACTAACCAAATATTTTGGTCTATCGTGTTATCAATAATATAATGCATCTAAATACAGATGTAGTTACAAAATCTCAGAAATAAATGACGTGACTCGCATTGTACTGCAAGACAAACGAGAGTGTGTGAGAGAGAAGTAACCTATTTAATTTTTTAGTATTATAATGACTTTGACATTTTGTTTTCAGTTCGGAAATTTGTATTGCTATGGTAGATTTAGTAATTTAAACTATGACATCACTAACATTTTTATTAAACTGAGGGTTCAACCTTTATTTGATTTTTTTTCTATTTTTAGTTTTGAAATTTGTATAGGTAACAACTAACTCACCCTGAATTTGTCATACCATCAGCTCTCCGGTTGACTGGTAGATGAAGCTAAAAAGCTTTAAGTCCGCCGTTGCACGTATCAGTGCATTAAGTTTAAATAAATAAAACTAAACTTAACCAAAGTTTTTTCTTACATAGAGACTCTTCATAGGGTACGTTCCACTTAACGCCCGCAACGATTGTAACACCCTCTGTATTGTTCCACCTAAGGCCCGTGGTCATCGCGAGCGATCGCTCGACGTCATAGATGACGTCACTGTTCGCGACCACATCGCGCCCACTTCGCCCACAAAATATTGATGGGTCTGAGTAGGCTTTCACCAAAACGTAGTGGGAATTCAAAAAAACAACAATGGCGACGAAACAAATAACTTTATACAATCCTGAAACTGACATTGCAGTGGAAATGATATTGTCAGAGGAGGATGCTAGACGTGCCGAAAATGGTAAGCGGTCCTTTAATTTTATAGAATAAATAACATATTCAATCCTAATATTTATTGAAAAAAATGGAACAAATCATCATATTTTCTAAATATCAATATAAATAATTATTTAAGATTTTGTTCCATTCAATTCCAATTGTTTCTTGCGATAGTTGTGTTTATGAACGTTCATGTATTTTCATCGTTTCTAATACATTTTCTAACGAACTGAGTTTTTTATCCAGATACAATGAATAGTGCACTAAAAGAAAGGGCCGCAACAACTGTGGAATCGCAGCAGGGAGATGCTGACAATACTGATAGTGGTATGCAAGCTCTATTTTTCTGCTCTCTTAACTCATAAAAAATCTGTAAAAGTTTTTATGGCGTCTTTTATAAGAGTCTAAAATGAAATGATAATTACATTTTCTTTATTTTTGATTTAGCAAATATAGAGGGTCAGCGCAGCAGGGTGATGCCGTTACCAGCGAAGAGAGTGGTACGTAAATCTATCCGTGTTATCTAGAGCATATAATGCAGATTGATAAATGCAAACAATAATTTCTTCTTCTATTCGCATTCTAGGATTATATCGTTGGACTACGGAGATGGTGCTCTTCCTCCTCGATACTTATGTAGAGAGAGAGGAGAAATTCTCCAGCGGGATGTTTTCGCAAAAGAAATTTCCGAAGACATTGCGGAAGCTATGAGAAGCAAAATCCCACTGATCACTGGACCTCAGTGTGCAGCCAAAAAAAACGTACAAAAGTGTCAAAGACCATAACAATAAAAGTGGCAATGACAGGCGAACATGGCTGTTCAATGAAGATTTTATTTTTAATAAAATCTATATGTTTTTATATTTGTTTTCTAAACTTATTTTCATTCTTGCATTAAATCATATGCGTCCTTTGTAGAAAATGGAAATTCGTTAAGGGTTATTTATTAAACTATTTATACGAGAAAATAGAAAACTTCTTTTTTTAATTAAAACTCAAAGTTTAAAATTTGGAATGTTTTTGTTGGAACTTGAAAATAAAATAAATAAAATATTAATTTTTTCATTATCTCGCAGTCGTTTTGTCAAAAACGCAACCATAAATTCATTCAACCGGGAATCCATGTAGAATTAAATTTTACTCCAATCCATGCGAAATATTTACTCACAACCCCCACAGCTGCACGTTTTCACCATGCCGCCATATTGCGAGATGTGCGTTCCACCTATAACATTCGCCTACAACGCCCGCGGCCTTTTTACGTTAGTGGAACGGCAATTTTAGCGGTCGTGATCGATGGCGTTGCGGGCGATAAGTGGAACGTACCCATAGAGGCAGATAGGTTTGTACCGCTACCAGGTTGAGATTATAAAACCAACCAATTATACGGTCCTGCTCTCAGTTCACTGCAAACAAATCAACAAATTGACAACATCTATTGGAAGTACACAAATTTCAATTAAAATGAAATAAAACTCGAGGCGTCTCATATCATGCGTAACTTAATAAAATATAAAACTTTTACTTTGTATTAACATTAGAATACATTTAGAATTTTTCGTGAAGAAAACTCGTTTTCAGTAAAGAAAAGAGCAATTTTTTTCAATCAAACGTGTGACAAGGAAGACGACATATATTACTATGATAAAAGATCACTGGCCGTATTCACACTCATTCAAAAACGTTTCCGATCGATTCGAACATGGAAACTCTACCGTTTCGGAATTGTCTGTGATTCTCCCGAGGAATAGAAGAGCGTTTACGAAGACACTTTTGTTGATAACATAAATTTGTAAAAAATGCTATTAATAAGTTATATTTCGTGCTATATATTAATTTTTATATAATATTTGATTGTTTATATTAAATTGTAGGAGCGCCATCTATTGATGCTTTTTGAAACCAACTATCAATACCTACTGGAAAACTCCTCATTGAAGAAACCATGTCAACAGTAAGTACCTGGCTAAATATTTATTATAATAATAATATATATTATAATATTCTATTCACTTGAATCAAGTAAAAATTCGGTGTTTCAATTTGGATAAATAGCTAAGTAAACTGCCTGTTTCTTGCGATTCCAGCCATCACTTATATAATACGGCCAACGAGTGGCGATGTTAAAAATGTTAGAACACATGCGAGCCAATCCCGCACTCGCAACGGGTCGATTTGATGAAAAGAAAAATTTCTTAGCGGACCTCACCGTGAAATTGAATGCTATCGGCGATGGTGCAACTAAAACTGCAAACAAATGGATGAAGGTCAAAGAAGAAGTAAATATTGATTAATTTTGAATAGGAGATAGTTACATATTATCTTAAATTGTATGTATCTAAAATAACACGTACCTATCTAAAATTTGTATGCCGATGTCAGGTCGCAGAGGCTCCATTCTACTTAAACTGTACCTAACAACTGTGTACCACAAATGAAATGAATAAATGATTATATTGATTAAATTGGTATTTATTTACAGACTTGACAGGACTGAAAGTCAGATATAAAAAATTAAGCCCGTAAAATTCGGGTATTTAAATCTGGCACTGGTGGTGGACCTTCTCTGGTGGGCGTGACCCAATGCTTAATGCCCTTCAACGCCAAGCTGAAGCAGCGGAACTGCAAGCTGCAGCGGTGAATAAAGTGTCAGAGGGCATAATTAAACAAGCCGTTGTGATGGAAAATCTTGTAGAGGATTTCATACAAATCGCAACTGCCATAGAAAATCACCTACCACCTACCACTTTACCTACCACTCACTAAATTTCAACTTTATTATTTTATTCATTATAGTTTAATACGATCATAAATTTTTTTCTGAGTCTGATATAATTTGGTAACAGAATTTTAAATTTAAAGTTATACTTAGCATATTAGGTATCCTTGTATCTTTTTCAATATTGTGGTGTTATTGTTAGTGTAAATGAATGTTTCTACTATCTTTCTTTCTTTCTGTCTTTTGTATGTACCACTTACCAAGTGACACTTTGAAAATACAAAAAGCATTGTGTTTTTTTGTGATATAAATTAGTAACTGAATTGTGATTTTAAATGTACCTATAATTAGGTTATTAGTAAATAAGGTAGTGATCATTTAATTTTTGCTGTGATTTTACTGAGTCTGATTTAAATTACTAACTGAATGGTGAATTATAAAGTATAATTAGTAAAGTATTTTTTACAACTGTGTATCTTTTTATTAATATACCTATATCAGAATGGGTGTAACAAGTCTGAAAAAAGAAAGTCCTACTCATTGAATTAAACTCTCTATACAAATGTGATCAGCTGATCAGTACTTTTGTAAGTAAAAATGAAGTTTTAATTTTTAAGGGTTGTTGTAATTAGAGAAAGAGAATAATATAATGTTATAAATAATAAATTAATTAGTTACCTAATTTAAACTTAACAAAATTAAAAGAAAGATAAAATTTACATATTGTGCATTTGTGCATATAGGAAAAATAAAAAAAAAACACATTTCAATGTTCACAAAACAAAGAAGACAGGCTTGTTGTTTGCCCGATGGTAAGCAGTTACCGCAACCTATGGGCGTTTGCAATTCCAGTGGTAAAATTCCCATGTTGCCGACCCTGTAAAAACCTTTTAGCCACTTTCTTGATGAACTCCATGATTTTTTGGGATCAAGGTGATATGCTGGTGCTTTTGCAACCAGGTAAACCATAATCAATGGCAGAGCCTATGTACTAACTGCCTTCTCACCCTCAGTGCCTCTGTATTTATGACCCTCTCTTGAAATTCAGTGGCAGATGCAAATGAATCACTAACCTCAGTTTCTGTCTGTTTATCTCAGTCTGGTGGGTTTATGCGCACATAGACACTGAAAATAATACAGAAATTTTCAATAATTTTGTATTGTTGTTATTGTAAATGGTTATTTTTCATTATTTAGCACAATTTTTGTCAGTACTTACTTTCAATTTCACCGGAATCGCACAAGCATATGAGGTCCTAGGATAATAGGGCTTTATGTCTTCTATAATGCGGATCGCAGTCTCCGCAGAGAAGCGATAAACCCTACTTAAGTTGGGCATGTTAAATGGGCTCGACAAATCCCTTATTTGCCGATTTAAGTGCATTGTATCGACTCTTTGCTACGCCCTTATCCTATTACGATCTTGTATCGGCAGTACAAACTGCATTTTCCAAGAAAAACTTAATAATCCACAATTCACAATAACTTTCCGGGAGCTAAATAGCATTCGTGTAATTTTCCGAATATTCGACAGATCTTCCGATTTGAACTGTCAAATTTGATGCTTGTCGAATCCGTGTCCGAATTCGATTTCCGAGCCATTGTGAATACGGGGCAGATGCAACAACGATTAGTAGGTATAGGAAACAGCTGGGTGGATGAAAATAACTGCGCACTTAGTTCAAATTATTATTATCCGACTACAGCGGAGTCAAGAAAGTTCAATAAATGTATAAGTATGTATGCATGTTTATGTGGTCATATTATAAAGGTCGCGCGGGCAAAAGCGAAACATCCGAAAAAAGATTCATGCAGACGCAGTCGCAAGCATAAACTTCTAGTAACTGATTTTTAACGAAACAACTCCTTTCACTTCTTTTTACGTAACTGGTTATCAAACAAGAGTAATTAATCCACGTTATTAACTGTTTTTAGCAACCTGTTACGAAACAGCATTACTTTCTATTTTCGGTTTCAGTGTCCTATAATGGGACAATACAGGGTGTAAAAAGACCGCTAGCATTAATTGAAACCCCATATTCTACCCATGAAACTGAACAACTTTCCCAAAGAAACATACCCGCGGAAATGACTTCACTAATTTCGCTACCTAAAATAAATAATTAATTGCGACGCGCAATGTACAACTTCTGGCGCACGCCTCTCGCTGGCCCACGTGACCAGTGGTCACTGACCCCGCGCGGCGGCCGCTTTGACGTATTCTACCTAACTAGTACGGGGAAAAACCTACTGCACGATGGTTTTTCCCCGTTAGTGCCACCTGGTACCTAACACCTGTTAATCAAAGCAAATAAGGCTCAAAATTCCCTTATTTAAACTTAAATAACTGCCAAACCATAAGTTGCAGACTGTTTTCGATTGGTACTTGCTATCTTCCTAACTTTTGATGGCGCAGACGGTGTCAAAATTTCAACCTTCTGTCTTCAGCTGTTCAGAATTGTAGTACCACATGCTTTTTGTTTAAATTACATTACAAAATTAAGTAGGTACAGATGGCAGCACATCAACCTATTTACCGCCAGTATAACATGAGCTAGCATCACTATGCACACACGTACAAACCGAAGATAACAAAGCAAAGCAATGTACCTAGATACTTACCTACTCCACGTTTCGCGAGCGCCGAATTAGATGCGGCTCAAATTGGCACCATAACACATTAGCATGTTAAAATATTCCTGAGCATCGTAACGATGTCTTTCATTTGCACGAGGCATCACAAAACACGCTTGAAAATACTTTTTAAACTTGTGAGAACACAAATCACTTTCGCCGTAACAATGTCGTATTGGTATCGCGTTTGCAACCGAACTGAAGAAAGAAAGAAGGAAGAACAGTCGCGCCGCCTGTCGGCAATTTCTTTTGATCCTAGATTCGGTAAAAACCCGCGCGCGCGCATCCTAAGGCTGGTACACACTATCGTGTCGTGACGTGACGCGGCAGAAGCATACCGGTGTCATACATTTACTTTGGTTAAATAACACATTAATGTGAAGTGTCGTATCGTAGCGTGTCTCTATCTCTTTCTCTCTCTCTATCGCTTTCCCATAGTAAATGTATGAAACCGACATACTTTTGACGCATCACGACACTACACGACAAGGTAGTGGCTTTATCACCGCGTCCAAATTTGTATCATTTTTAGGATGAAATGGGGGACAACGGGAATTATCGAAATTTTCACGGTGTAAAATCATTGACATCATATCATCATGATCAGCAAGTATCATTTTTCGTGTTTAGGGCTGTCTCTTTTGAAACGTTATGGGTACTTGACAAATTCCTTGAGTATTACTGTAGCCTATACCGACAAATAATAAAAATAAAGTAAAGTTAAATCTAGGGAACAGAGACGTGTCCGCTCACTGTAGACCTTATAATAAAACTTATTGTCACCCAAAGGGCAATGGAAAGGCCAATGCTCGGAGTCTCATTGTGCGATCGAATCAGGAATGAGGAGATCCACAAGCGAACTAAGGTCACCGACATACCCCGAAGGATTGCCAAGCTAAAGATCTCTGGGGGAGGCCTTTGCCCATCAGTGGACGTCTTCCGGCTGATATGATGATGATGATGATGATGAAAGTACAAATTAAAGGTGTATCTACAAGCAATGTGATTTATCATAAGTACCTGCCTTCTACGGAACCCTTCATGTGCGACTCCGATTTACGGGCGTATCATATCAGGTATTTCCTAATAGTGTCAACATCGCTTCGATTTGGCTGGAGCCGATCAACCGTCAGTTGCAATGGATACTAATTCGCTATAAATTAAGTTTCTTTCGGATAATCGAGCGAGCCGACTTTGATCGGCCGTGAGACTACGTCAACTTTATTTTATACTACGTCAGTTTCAACTGCAACTAACGGTTGTTCACCCAAATTGGAAATTTATCGGAAATTTTAATTACGGACATTCATTTAGCCGTCTGCCGTATCGTGTCAAAAATCGACCAGACTGATAATAAAATGTCATGATCGTGACGTGCACACGTCGGTATTGGTGCCACGCCATTTGACGGAAATGCGCTACATCAAAATGTTACAATGTAGACCCAGCCTAACACAAAGGCGACGCCGCCATTCGGGGCGAACTTCAATTCGTTCGTTCAAGTACCTACGTTCTGAACTGAAGTGAAGTAGGTAAACCTCTTGTTATCTGATTGAGCAATTACAATTAAGGTAGGTATTAAGTCATCGATCAATGACCTGGGTTTAATACTTATTTCTTTTCTTAAAGTGTGTATCTATTCTCGTGTCGTGCGTGTCTGACAAGTGAATACCTACCTAGTTATTTTTTTTGCCTTAGTCTCCACGGTTCGGTCGTGTGATAGGAATTGGGAATGTTTGTAATACAAACATGTTGGTTTGGTATCCGGTCATCCTGTCAGCTGATGACAAGTGGTAGGTAGGTACTACGTTCAATTCTCATGTTCCTAGTAGGTATTGGACTATCGATCGTGAACTTTACTGCAGATATCGACAGTAGGTAGGTGGTAGGTACTGGGCTCGATTCTCGTATAATGTGAATGTCCGTAAGCAAACGTGTACGTAAGTTAGGTAGGTAGACAGCTGATCCTGTGCCTGATCATGCAAGTGCGCGCCACGGGAGATACCTACTACGTTAAATTCTCATGTAATGTGAATGGTCGTCATAAAATCATGTACCTAGGTAGGTAGGACTTTCGATCGTAAACTTTACTGCTGATATCGACGGTAGGTAGGTGCTGGTATAATGTCAATGACCGTAAGCAAACGTCTAGGTAATGTATTAAGGTAGGTATGCGTACCCCTGTCGTGTTGATCTTTACTGAGTGGTAGCATGGCAGTGCTGCTGCCCCATGGGCATGGGCCACGGGCGGCCGGTGGCGGATTGGCGCAGGCACGTCCGCTGTAGGTAGTACCTAGCGCGCGGCACCCAGTAGGTGTAAAGTTAGCGCGCGGCAGCTAGTAGGTAGGTAGTTAGGCGCACGTGTACGGCCGGCCAGCCTGCACGTTATCCATTGCGTGCTTTTACTTAAAGTGCATTTATTTCAACTTAAATTTGATCTTTGAGTGTCTAAATTAATTGTGAACGATTTAGTTATCGATACTTGATATTTTTTAGTACAAAAACACAACTTTTTTTTTTTTAAAGAATCTCGATTTCTGCCTAAAGTATGAGTTTCCGCGGGTATGTTTCTTAGGGAAAGTTGTTCAGTTTCATGGGTAGAATATGAGGTTTCAATTAATGCTAACGGTCTTTTTACACCCTGTATAAGATAGAATAAAATACCGAAATTGTCTGCATTTGTTACATTACTTACTTACTTACTGCGCTGGCTCAGCGACCCAAAGTGGATCTTGGCCTCCGACACCAGAGATCGCCACCTCTCCCTATCCTGCGCCATCTCCTGCCAATCGAGGATTCCTAGTGCGTGCAGGTCTTTCAGGACTTCATCCCTCCAGCGATATCTGGGTCGCCCGACCGGTCGACGTCCGCTCGGCCGACCCACATATGCTCTCCTAACGGCGCGATCCTCCCCCATCCTCTCCACGTGGCCAAGCCAACGCAATCTTGCAGCCGTGATCTCTCCCAGAATATTGGGTTCGGAAATAAGCTGTTCCACCTCCTCGTTCTTTCTTCTCTTCCACATGCCGTCCTCACCCTGTGTTGGCCCCAGAATTTTCCGGAAGATCTTACGTTCAGCGACCAATAACTTGTTCTCCTCCTTAAGTGTCAGTGTCCAAGCCTCACATCCGTACATCAAGATTGGTCCAATAACTGTTTTATATATCCGAATCTTGGTTTTCCTGCTTATCACTTGTTACATTAGGTATAACTATTATTTTATGTTCTCCAGATACTAACAGTCTATGGACCATGGTCTGAAATCAACATTTATTTATTTCTTTTTAGAACCGGCTCAAGAAGCCCTTTTATTTGATACTAAACACACAAAAATAATATTTTTTTTTCCCAACTTTACGACGAATGACGAATGGTCCTATTTCGTACATTTGTTCTGTAGACCTATTAGAGCAATTTGAATCGCATGAACCAAATTTTTGTCAAAAACCCCTTCTACTATTAGGATAGTAGAAGGGGTTTTTGCAATATATTGGATGTAAAACCGGATCTCTAAAAAATATTAATGTCATGGTAGTTCTATTTGATTGGTGGCAACATTTATTGCCAAATAGTAGTTTTTTGGGAATGTCGGATCGGATGAGAAGTATCATCTGCGTTTATATTTTCTAAAAAATCTAAATTTACGTAAATTAAATATTTTATTAGGTATTCTCATTCATTTACTACTATTTTAAGTGTTGTATATCGCAATCATACACGAATGACTTCCGTTCCTTCTCATTTTATCGTGTACAGTGTATAACCTCTTGAACGGACATCAGTATTTCTTGTAATTAGAATTCTTTAGGTTGCGATAAATGAAAGTCTTGTTTACGTTCCGTGAAGTGCGTGGTTTGGTGCGCCGCGGACGGCTGCCGGTTTCTTAGCGGAATTTTAGCTCGTGGATGATATTCATTCAGTATGAGAAAGCCACTGGTTATTTGTGTAAAATGTGTGTGAATCTGGGTAATCCAATTAAAAAGTGTATTTGTGGTGTTAGTGATCGGATGTTGCGGTAGGACTGCCATGTCCAGACTTGTGGACTACTTCGTCATAGTGGGGTTTGACCACGAGAAAGAAAGTAAGTTGATTAAGCCTGGAATACTGTTTTTAAAACTTTTATCACAAGCCATTGAATTCTACTCACAACTTTGTTATCATAGAGATAAGAAACATTATGCAATCAGGTGTTTTAAAATTATACAAAAGAATTTAAAAGGATGTACAGTATTTATAGAAAAAATATTCTTATTGGGATAGCAGATTCACTTTAATCCCATTGCCCTTATTCCAACCAATAAAGGCAACAGGATAAAGTGCAAGCAATGATGTGCTTTAAAATTATACACAATAATTTTTAGAAAGATGTACAGTATTTGTGGAAAATTATTCTAATTGGGAAGGCAGATTCACTTTATCCCATTGCCCTTATTCCAACCAATAAAGGCTAAAGGATAAAATGCATCTGCTTTTGGATTGAGTTATTCAGCTGGGGTTAATTTCTATGTTGAGATGATTTAAATCAGAAAATTTTATTTAAATGAGTGATTTAAAAAAATAATGATTTCAATCAGCACCTTTTTACTGTTAAAAGTGTCAAGGGATTTCCCCCGATATATATTACGGCACACACAAGCCTGTGTAATGATAATTTTTTTGGATATTATCAAGCAACTTTGAAATTAAATAATAAGCACTGTACCTATTAATATCGCAATAAATAAATAAATACTGTTTTGCTTTATCCGCTGGGGTTAAAATAATATTTTCAGCATTCGGCACGTGTAAGTAATTCAAGAAATAGATTAGGCACAGAGAAGGTGGCCAAGTGTCTCCCTTTTGAAAAAACTAAATTCGAACAAATTACAAAACCTTATTGGTTATACAATTATACAACTTTTACTAACTATGGTGAAGCTCAAATGGTTTTATGTTCATTAATCAGTATTGATTTTGTTAATTTTATAAATTATTACAATAAACCAAAATTGTATTGTTTTTTCTTGACAATAACTGACTTCCAAATAAAAAGAATCTAATTTAAATCCAAACAATATATTTTTTTTAATATCATGATTGTTATCAACTCTGATCAATTTAGAAACTAACTTTATACATTTGGTATAAAAGTTATTTTAAGTTAATATTTGACACTATGGACATACATAGTTGGCTATTTTGCACTCCCGACCCTAGTAAATGTTAAAATAGGTATGACCTTGTTTGGCACACATTACAAAAATCGTAATAAATGGAAATTACCTACAATTTTAAGTACAAGGTACTACCTAATTATTTTTATCACTCCAAAGAAGTGCTAAGATGAGTGGTATATAAAGTCAAAGTAGTATAACTGTGACTTTCATAAAGGCACTATGTTACAAAATCACATGGGACATATAGGACACATGATAAAGAGGACCTTGAAGGGGGCATCAGTGTCTTTTTATCAATAGTTTCCCAATCGGCAGCATGTTAGGACAATAAAAAATATAAAGGGAGTTACATAATATGTGTATGAAACCATGTACTAGATGGAGTGCTAAATGTATTAAAACAATAGGTACAATTATTCCACATAGGACAGAAACCTATCGTTTTCATATGGTTAGCACTCCATCCAGTTCACGGCTTCATGCATATATTATGTAACAGCCTGTACACTAGGGACGTTATTTATCACCCATGTCTAGCCCTTTATATAAGTGAAGTTCTTGAGAGGCAGTTAGTTCTATTAGTGACATAATCAGGTATTACTTAATTTTGTAATTATTGTAAATTAACTTTACTTCTGCAGTAATAAGTACCTACATTTATCAGTGTTATTTTACTAACATTTAATTTAAACAATTAACTTAATTTGTCTAAGCCTTATCCCATTTATTTTGTGGTCAGCTCTTCTTGTTCAAATTCATAATTGATTATGTCTTTTTGTCCATCTTTATTTATCCAATTAAATCTGCATCTTAAAACTCTAAATCCTGTGTGAAGCCGAGGTGAGTTGCCAGTATTAAATAATTAGTATTATCCATATTTCTATAGTTACCTCTCTCTACCAATACAAGTGTAAGCTGTGTACACACTCTATTTTAAAATGTTAACAATAATTATTAATACCATACTGGTGTGACTGTGCCATGCAAGTTCAAGTGTCAAGTTAACTAGCACATGAATCATAAAGTTCAATGACACAATAATAGTCAACATGTTACATTATCTATGTGATGCCCTTAACTAGCAGTATGTAACAATGTCAAAGTAAAAATTTGACATCTATAATAATATTATTGCTCCTGAACAGATGGGCAGTTGGAGCAACTGATAAGTCTGTATCACATTATCCTCGGCTTATAGAGAGCCCACCTGTTGTGAAATGGTAGGTAACTGTCACCCATACCACCTATGATTCATTCTCAAGCATACTCCTTCGGAGTAGGCAGTTCCCGCAATATTGAATTTCGGGGTAAATTTTTTTATTTTTTTTTATTTATGTTATGCGGCAGACAAACAGGCAAGCGGGCCACCTGATGGAAAGTGATCACCGCCGCCTATGGACATCAGCAACACCAGGGTAGTCACTGATGCGTTGCCCGCCTCTGAAGAGACCTCTAATATACCTCTTGAACGATCCCATGTCATAGTCCAAAGGAAACACTGTGGCTGGGAGCTCATTCCACATCCGAATCGTACGAGCGAGAAACGTTCTTTCGAACCTTCGCGTCGTGACCAACAGAGGGTCTACGTAGTGAGGATGAGTACCCAGCCCACGGCGGGTGGTGCGATGGCGGAATTGCGCTGTGGGCACCAGATCGAAAAGTTCCTCGGAACCCTCCCCATTGTACAGCCGATAGAACACACACAGGGAGCCAAAGTCCCTTCGGTTTGCCAGTGGTTCCAACTTGCGTGTTAGTATGGGATCATCGACAATTCGTACGGCGCGTCTCTGTACGGAGTCCAGAGGATTAAGCAGGTCGGCAGTTTCGCCGGCCCAAAGATGGGAACAATACTCCATATGCGGCCGCACTTGTGCCTTGTACAGCAGCAGGCGCTGCCCTGGGGTGAAGTATCGCTTGGACCGGTTAAGCACTCCAAGCTTTTTCGAAGCCAGTTTGGCTTTGCCTTCCAGGTGACTCCGGAATCGCACGCTATCCGATATGTCGACACCAAGGATCCCAATACTTTTTGAGATGGAAAGAGGTGTTCCTTGAAACTGCGGCACTATGTCAAAGGAATCTTTTTTGGCGGAAAATGCGCAGACCTGTGTCTTCGAGGGGTTGCATTGGACTAGGTTTAGTCTGCCCCACTGAGCAACTTGCTCCAAGGAATGTTCAATATTCGACACAAGTCTAATTCGGCTCTCCGACACCTCGGAACGAGGGACATTCGCTCGGCCAGTATAACTAACATCTCCCGTACTGTCATCCGCATAACAATGAATACTGGGGATATTCAGCATATCATTTATATGCAGAAGAAACAGCGTGGGAGATAGTACTGAACCTTGGGGTACTCCAGCATTTATAGTCTTGGTATCGGAGCAGCATCCATCGACAACGACTTGGATGCTCCGTCCAGACAGGAAGCTGGATACCCAATTGCAGAGCCCCTCGGGGATACCGTACTTCGGGAGTTTTGATAGAAGTGCCTTGTGCCAGACCCGATCAAATGCCTTGGCTATGTCAAGACTGACAGCCAGAGCCTCCCCCTTGCTCTCGACGGCCTCAGCCCACCGGTGCGTTAGGTACACCAGAAGGTCACCAGCTGAGCGACCATGGCGAAAGCCATATTGACGGTCACTGATCAGCTGGTGGTCCTCTAGGTATCCGAGGAGCTGGATATTGATAACGCGCTCCATCACCTTAGAGAGCAAGGAGGTTACCGCTATAGGCCTGTAATTTGATGGGTCTGAATTATCACCCTTCTTGGGTATCGGATGCACAAGAGCTAGCTTCCACGAAGACGGCACCGTTCCAGAGGTATAGGAAAGCTCGAAAAAGCGCATTAGCACGGGAGACAACTCGGGAGCACATTTTTTTAGAACAATAGCCGGAATGCCGTCAGGCCCACTGGACTTCCGGATGTCTAGGGAGAGAAGCACACGTCTTATAATTTTTTGGGTGAAACGAACTTCGGGCATGCTGCCCTCACACCGTGAGATGGTAGGCGGTGCAGCTCCCCCATCATCCAGATTTGAGTTTTTGGCAAAGAGATTACCCAAGAGATCGGCTTTCTCCTTTGCCGTGTGGGCCAATAGGTCATCCGGCTTGCGCAAAGGTGGAAAAGAAGTCCGACAAAAGTTCCCCTCAACAGCTTTGGAGAGAGACCAAAAAGCACGACTCCCAGATGGGTAGCTGATTAGTCTCTCCCCAATTCCACCAATGAACTTGAATTTTGCTCCAGCCATTATCCTCTTTGTAGACCTCGATACAGCATTATACTTTTCCTCAAATTGTGGGTGTTAGGGTCCTTGTGGGCCCGAGCCATTGTCCAGGCACGAAAAGCATCCTGCTTAAGGCGAGTTGCCTCAGCACTAGGCCTGTCGTACCAGGGCTGGCTTTTGCCGCCAAGGCGGACTACAGAGGATGGGATAAAACATTCCATTCCCTGCAGTACGACATCAGCTACAGCGGCAGCACAGGTGTTGGTGTCATTTGAGGAAAAGCAAAGCTGCATCCACGGGTACGACGCGAAGAATTCTCGCAATCCATCCCAGTCTGCTGAGCCATAGTGCCATACCTTGCGTGACCCACTGGGGCGAGCCAGTTCGGGTATAGCAAGAGGCACCTCAGAACGGACCAGGCAGTGGTCAGATGTCCCAAGAGGAGCATCGACGGACACCCGATAACCGTCTGGGTGGGAGGTCAGCAGAAGGTCTAACAAAGAAGGATCACGGCCCACAACATCCGGTAAGTAGGTGGGTTCTAATACCAGTTGCGTGAGACCATTGGCCAGAGCAAATTCGTGGGCGGATCTCCCGGCAGGGTTGGTAGGACGGCTTGACCCTAGCCACTCAGTGTGGTGACCATTAAAGTCTCCTAAGACTACCAACTCAGCGGAAGGACATCGCTCAAGAACTTTGTCGGTAGCGCATTGAATGTACTCGAAAAACCGATTTGTCTCACCTACGCCGTGACGGTTGTTGTATAGGCATGCGTAGACACGGGAAGAACCTCCCTGTTCCACGCACACCCACAAAACAGATTCGTCACTTTGTTCAATGGCAAGACGCCGACAGCAGATATCACCTCTGACGAATAAGCACACACCAGCGCGAGGAAAAAACCTGTGCTCTAACTTGTACCCAGGATAATGGAGATACGAAGTGTCGGCAGGAGGTGATATCTGCGTTTCAGTCAGGAAGAGTAAGGCGGGCTTCGCCGTCTCAAGGTGGTGATGTACGGCGTTCAGGTTGGAGTGGAGGCCCCTGATGTTGCAAAAGTCCACTCGAAGTGTGGAAAGGGGTGCCGCTGAAAAAACCATACTCTTTTTTTTCCGTTTTGCCATTTGAATTATTAGAGGGGTGAAAAAAGGAGTGCTGTAACATTGGTATCCGGCAGGACAAAGATGTTTTGCTACAGGACGCTGCTGCAGGATGGGTTGTGTGAAAAGCTGGCACGGGGGACGGAAGGGCCCCCGATCCCCCCTGAAGATACTTGTCGGGTCCACTCCGGTCTCCTACCCCGGCACGACAGGCATCCCCAGGATTTTTCGCGCGGTTGGCGGGACAGCCGGCCGGAGGTTAAAAGTGATGCCCGGGTTCGGGTCCCCTACTAACCGGCGGGCGGCCAGCGACGAGCCGTTTCATCGGGTCTCCCTGGCCCCCGCGCCAACCTGTCACGCCCACCCCCTAACACGTCTGACACAAAACTGGGACCTGCAGAGTACCAACATTACAGCACTCGGACGAGGGGGAATGGCTCACGGAGTACTCTGGCGGAACACAGCCCATGGGCTGCTTAGCGCCATGCAGACTTATCTCCGTGGGTGGTCGCTAGCCATGCGGGCCGAGGCCCTACCACCAAGCAATTTCGGCTGCACTCTTCGCACCACCCATTATAGCCTAAGTGATATCCTTTTGTGTTGCTTATGGTATGAAATATACCGGGTGTTACATAATATATGTATGGATGGAGTGCTAAACATATTAAAACAATAGGTACAATTATTTCTGTTGTACATGGATTTTTTGTACCTATCGTTTTCATATATTTAGCACTCCATCCGGTTCATGGCTTCATACATATATTATGTAACACCCTATATAATAATATGATGTAATTTTTAGGTAAATAAACAAATCTATTCTGGGCTACATTACTGCCAAATTTCATCAAAATCCATTCAGTAGGTTTTGCGTGAAGGAGTAAGAAACATCCAAACTTTCACATTTATAATATTCTAAGTAGGATGTGGGACATATAATGTGGAGTCTAAGTCTAGCAATGGGCTGTAATTAGCTGTTGTATATAATAATGTTTTCTTAAAGTAAATTACAATATTACATCACAAGCTGTGTGTTAATAAGTTAGGTATCACTATAATGCGAAATGTCTATTAATTATCAAACTGTTTCAAAGTTTATTGCCAAGTTTAAGGTGATTAGCGCTTTACTTGCTGTTACTCATCAATAATCATAATTCATAATTAATTTCGTTCTGTATGTATGTATCCATCTGTAACTTGAATGATTTAATTAGATACAATATGGCAACGTAATTAACATTGATTACTGTTTAGTTTAGTGCTTTAAAACATTCAATATAATATTACGTACGTAGTATGTATACGGAAATATGAATTAATTAAAGAATTTTATCCCTGGTACCCAATTAATACTTTTATACCCATCTATAGTATAAGATACTCTGCCATAATATGAACTTTACTATAACTCATTGCTATAGTTGTCCATCTGCTGGCTTGGTACAATATTTACTCACACATTCTGCTTATAGGTAATCATCGAAAACAATCTAAAATTAACCATGAATTAAACTGAAGTATCTAACCAAAGAATTGCTGGCTAATGCATTTGGCCTTGAATCTGTAGTGTGTGCTAAATGCTAGTCTGTCCAGCTTGTCTGATCTCATTGAATAGGTTTATTTCGTGTAGAGCGTAGATCAGTTGATTTAAATGGTGAAATTTTTTTTGTCCACTTGTTGTAGTATGAATAATACAAATTGTTGAATAAATTACTTCGCGCGTGAGTGTGCCCTCTCTGACAAGTGACAGCCGACCCCACGTAAGAGAGGGGTCTGGTAAGGGATGTTAAGCAGCTTCGGTTCCGATTCCAATATGTTGGAACTTCCGATTGATATCTTCCGGTTCCGATACTATTATAAAATCATTATACATATGTATAATGTAAATCCTTCCGGAAGAAATTATCTAAATTATAGTGGAAACCGCATCAAAATCCGTAGAGTGGTTTAGGAAAAGTTAGCGTATATACAGACGGACAGAACCGGAAAGCGACTTTATTTTAGACTATTGTAACGCCTTAGTACTACATGGGAGCCGGGGCGGGACATGGAAATATTGTATGGAAAAGATACAGTAAATTACAACAACTGATCCACGCGGACGAAGTTTCAAGAAAAAGCTGACACCTAATTTAAAATATAACTTGCCAAATATCCACATTTCACTAGACTACGTACATACTACCACCACCGACCTAAATCCTACTAATCCTACTTCCTACTATTATTATAAATGCGAAAATTTGTAAGGATGGTAATTTTTACACCGTCACGCAAATACTGCTTAAAACTTATAACCCAGAATAGCACATAGGCTAAACTTTATCCCGAAATTGAATTTGGTCCGGAATGTAAAAACCAAATTTTACACGGACAAAGTCTCGGGCAAGAGCTAGTATAAGTATACTCGTAGAAACAAAATGAATGAGAATTTACCGTTCCTCGCGAGTTTCTACCGCATGGAGTTCGGATCTCTGTCAACATTCAAGTATCCCGCGGGGTCCTATTATTTTTCCGTGATCAAAACTACCCTATGACACTTGGGAGCAATGTATCTTCCTGTTGGTGAAACAGCTTTCGGAGATTATCCCCAACACCAAACAAACTTTTCCTCTTTATAATTATATAGGTAGGTACAGAAACGTCCTTTGATAAACCGTGACAGGATAATGTGCTGACAAATTGTCGTCCTTGATTAGAATCATGTCGAAATTCAATTGACCGCACACGCCGGTCCGCGCTGCGATGTCAACATGGCGCCCCTTGGCCCCTTCACCCCAGCGAGGCAGCGAGGGTGTTCACGGGGCGGTGCGGCGCCAAATGGGTCATGAGAGTGCGATGAACCTCCCCAGTTAATGTCCTGAGGGTTGTTTTTGATCATCAACTGGAGAGATACGAATGTTCGTCCTACACGTATCCCCATACAGTGAGTGTACTCATATGGTTGACGTAGACAACGATCACATGTTGTCATATGTTGTTTATTCAGAACAAGCTTTTGTCTAGAACTGCCAGCCTCGTCCGGTTTTTGTATAGGTATAACCCCTTCGTTTTCTATACAATGTGATAACCTTTTTCCATTGCCTCCCCATGGAATAGGAAAGTATAAAAACGTTTCTTTGTACTTAACAGTTGTATGTCATGTCCGTTAGAGATTTACTTAGACAGCTCCATGTTTTATGAATTAAATATTAATACGCAATACTGAACCCTATTTGTATAGGTAGGTAACTTTACCCGACAGGATTTGGATTCAGTTTCAGTGGAATTAATTCTGACTTAGACTAAACAATACATTTGTTTAGACTAAGTCAGTATAGGTACCTAACCTACTACCTACCTGCTTATTTTAAGGGTTGTTGGTCTCTTTAGCTGTAAAATATCAAATTCCTAATACGATATGGCTTAAACTGAATCAAGTCTGGTCACCTTCTCCATAAAAATTACCTAATCAGTTACACTTAAGGTCTTCTTGCGTTACTCAAAAACTAAATCGTCCAGTGGGATTGCACTGGTTTCAAATAATTGTGGAGACAATAATATCCGTTGAGCGCCAAGAAATTCATAACAATAATAAAATGTCTTTTGTTTGAGTTTCTAAAAGGATACATAAGACTGTCAACGTGTACGAGTATACTATTTTTACAAGTAAAAGAGATAAGGCTAGTGTTTGCCGAGCGCGCTCCATACATAGGTAGTTTGATCATGTTTTTAATATTACGCTATCAAAGCCATTTAAATTTTGTAGACGTAATCTAGAAACCAATATCTATGCTTGAAATTTGTCATTTGTCGTTAAAATATATAGTTTCAAAACTTGCGCGTAACTGCACGGGATTTAAAATTTGTATGGAAATCTTAAATTCCTTGTAACTGAAGTACACTGTAAGTCTGTTATGGATATGGACTGTTGAAGTGTGCTAAGAAATTGTGGAAAAAACGCCTAACGCCTCCACCCGACCCTCGCTCTTACTTTTACGATTATGATGATTGGTGTGTTGTGGAGCACGATAATGTAGAATAGCACCTAAACTGCTTTGGTACTTACAACTCGAAATGCGAATAATCTTTTAGTACCACAACGACTAGTAGACATAGACGTATCTTTATTTGGTCCAATAAATTTATTTGGTTTATAAAACTTAAAACGAACAGAATAAGGAAGCAGGGCGATGCGTCATCGGACCAAATTGGACATTGGTAGACCTGAAAATGGCCTGCAGCGTCTTCTCTTACTATCTACGTCCTGCACTCCTACCTGTCGCAGTCAAATCAAATCAAAAACGTTTATTCAGTTTAGGTTTTCACAAAAACTTATGAACGTTATCCAATATAAAACCTAGGCACCACGGCATCATCAAGCGGACAACGGTTTCTTGGCCAGTATCTAGGGCCACATAAAAAAGAAAATAAATTAGACTCCGCGGCCAGTCGTATACTGTATCAATTTTCACCAATCCTGGCTGCCATGTTTATTACCGTTCATAAATAACGTCCTTAATTTTCCTGATTTCTCAAAGATTGAAACGCTTTCAATAGTTCCTTATGAAATCTCTTATCCTTCCCTTAAAACGACCTGATACTATAGGTATTACCTATAAGGTCAATAAAACTGTCACAGGGTACTAACGACATAACAAGGGATTAGGTAGACAGAGATCACCATTGTTCCACTTGCTACGTTTTTGACAAACCTCTTCCCACAACATTAAAATATATTTGTTTGTGTACAAAACAATAATGTAATAAAACCGAGAGACGGTGATGTTGAGAAACCCGTTGACCTCAAACTGGATCTGTCCAGATCCAGATAGTGTTACTGTACTCATACTTCATTACTTACTTACAGGTCTTGTTTTGCTTACGGATATAACCTTTCGGTCTACATTGTGTTGAACTACTGAATGTACATACGTAGGTGTCAATTATAGACCATATAACAAACTCTAACCGGGCATGAAGTAATGGACTATAATCTTGATGCTTATGGTTAAAGCGTGCCGGTCTTCAAAAGTCATAACCTACGTTCATTCTAATAAAATAACATCATATAATCATCAGCAGATCGCAAAGTGACAACATGGTTTTCTGGGTGTTACTTACTTGAATTGAAGTTTTTACTGTGTTTTAAAAATCGCTTAGTTTTTCCGAACCCCAGTTTCTGAATTGCATGAATCTCTTTGCCGTTGCCATTTCAGCCGTATCATATTCTGGCGCGCTTATCAAAATTGGCCATTTAACTTCATTAGGAAGGCGAGGCGCCAAACGTTTAATAACTTGGTTATTGGGGGCTTTAGCGGGACCTCATCGAGTATTCCCTGGGGCTACTGTGGCGGGCGTCACGCTCCGCATCGCCTCTTGAATTGACAATTTGGTGTCACGTTGGCGAAACTACGACATATTTCTTGGAAATTTCCATGAAATGTATCTATCTACTTTTACTACACAGCCTTGTCAACATGAGTTAGGGAATGTTAATTACATTAAAAGCAAATTCTGGTATTATATCTGCGCGTGTGTCACGCGTTTTTACATGACTTGAAATCATACCTAAATAGGATGTTACTTACTTATCATAAAACATTTTCGGGGTCGGCAGTACGTGAGTGTCGTAAGTGACACCGTCCAAAGGCTGCGGTAACTTGCTTACCATTAATTAGGCAGGCCGTAAGCTTGTTTGACACCTTAGAAGTCTATGTTTGTTTGAGTTTTAGTTAATTTGTAATGTTTTATGAAGTGACATGTGAAATTTTAATTATTTATATCACATACTTACCTTATGTAGGTATCTTAATTTAATTTTCATATATTTATTATGACATTGATAGTTATACATTTATCATATTCATTTATGTTGTTGTTGACAATATCATTATGAATTGACTTACAATTAATGCAATATTATGTAGGGTCGGGTGTCCAACGTTGAAACAGTAGTACACAATGAAACAGCGCCATATTTCTGAAATGCGAATTTGCCAGATAGTGCAGTATGCCTAGTCCAGACAGCCTCGACAGCCAATCCTGACTTATTTTGCATGCTCGCCGCTTGTACAATGACGTGTCTGCGGAGCTATTTTGGTTTTTTTGACTAAAAAGTAAAATTTTATTTAAGTTGTATTTGATTTTTCAGTTAAATACTATGGTGAATTCCATTTTTCTCAGTATTGCGTTGCTATGTAGATGTATCATAGATTCACGTGAATTAGTTCACCTATCAAATTGTATGTTTTTGTAGGTAATTTTTTGAGGCTATTATAAAATATCACAGGTGTCCGACAATGACACAGTTGTAGGGTGGACACAATGAAACAATGTTTCATTAAGAAATAAGGGTAACTATTCATCGGAAAATATGCTTAAAGCTATAAGACTTAAAAGACAAGGAATAAGCTTACGAAAAGCCGCAAAACAGTGCAATATGTCTTATCCTACACTGTTCCGAAACGTCAAAAAACATAAAAAGATTAGTGATGTGTCATTGGAAGATACAAGATTAACGCCTAACTACGATGTTAACAAAACTACGTAATATTAGTTATTTAAAATTTTTTGAGACTGATTTATCTTTAAGTAAATAAATAATAGTACCTAAGACAAACCTAAAAGAAACTTGTAAAGTCTGAATAGAGTGTAAAATTTGGATTAAAAACCTTTAATTATTGAAATTTAATTAAAGGTTTTTAAAGTTTCACTGTAGGACACAGGATGTTTCATTGTGTACGCAATGAAACGATTCTCATTTTTTATTTTCAACCTTAATGGTAATGTATCTATTTATAAATAAAACTATAAACGCCATATTATACCTAATTAAGTAAACTTTCTTCGTATAAAATACGGAATCCATATCTACAAAAATGAGAGAATTATGAGACTATGAATTTTTGGCGTTTCATTGTTGGACACTGTACCCTACATTTAATTTTCAATTATAGAAAAATAAACTAAACTAGTTATAATTTGTGGTCATACGCTATCTGAGGATCCCATAGACAATAAATTAATTTATTGGACATGTATGTTAATATTTGTATCTTTTGCTCACAGGGAGCGGCCTAAGCAGCGGCGTGATCCTCCAGCGATTCCCCGAGACCAACTGGGCCGACACCCCGTTCCACGACGGAATAGAATGGGTGAGTGTTGTGTGTTAGTCGTAACGTAATAAGTAGGTAGAATATAATAGAACATAATTTGCGGATGTCGCATCTTCTTGACGCCAGTTTCCCGGCTGTGCTCTTGCATTGACCATGATCCAATATTTGGCAGATCAGATCAGCGGGGCTATTGGCTAACTCAGTTGACAACTGTATTTGACACTAGATGATTCTACACCACGTCATCTACGTTGAAAACTGGTAATAGCGTCTACCAAATTAGAGTAGTGTCAGATTTTTTTTATGTCAAATTCAGTTGTCCACTGAGATAGCTGATAGGCCCTCAGGTAATTACAGTAGAGCGACTGTCGTCTATTACAGTAGAGCGACTGCTCTCTGGCCTCCGTGGTCCTGTTGAACATTCAGTCGCCTGAATGTGCAGACTTCCTCACGAAGTTTTCCCTCACAGTAAGAGCATCGGTTAGTGTTCAGGTAATGTATATAACTCAGATAAACTTATTGATTTACATGACGTCACTGTGGGTCGAAATCAGTACCTCTGGCTTACAAGTCGTAGGTATAAGACTGGTTAGGTTAGGCCACTGAATGGCTTTGTCCGGCAGAATAGAATATCAGCGAAGTAGCAGGATCGACAACACAAGAGTAATACACCTGGAACTGCAAACGTCCGTAACTGCTTACCATCATGGAGGCCGTAAGCTTGTTTGCCATCTTAGTAGGAATATACCTAAAACATTTAAAATAATAGTTTGGTTTGGTGCCATCGTCACTTTTCCGCCACCGCACCCTCCGACGATGGAATAGATTTCATCATGTGGGGCGCCTTCCCGAAGTCATTTCTTGTAACATCAGGTGCTTCAAAACCATGGAAAACATGAAGTCTACAGGTACCTCAAAGGCCTACACCGTATCCGTTCCCCTTAGGTTGCCGATGAACGACGGTGGCCGCTTTTCCTGACCGTATAGGGAGGCCTAGGCAATAAAAACCCCCTCCACTGATATAATGTGGAGGAAGCTCCATTCCATCAGCCATAGTTATACTGTGTATGGGATGTTGATGTGATGTTATTATAAACTTAACCCTCTTGTAAAGTTTCATCAAAGAAACAGTAACAAACACCCAATAATTCATGATCATAAACTTTCACGTTTATAATATTTCCACGGAATATATTAATACTAACCAATCGTATATTACTTCTGTCGCCGCATTTGATTGCGATTAATGCGATGATTTATAGTTAGTTAGTTGTTTTGATTTGTTGAAAAAAAGGAAATTGTGACAACACGAATAAAGTAACGGAAAACAACTACCTGGGCAACTGATTCCTTTGACGTGACTTACTACTACGCGAACATTTATAAATAACTAACCATTATTGGTTATAGAAAGTACATACGTCTCAAAGACAACAGTCCCACAGTATATTAAAATTTACAGCGACTTGAGACAGATAATAGGTGTAAAATTAAACGAACCATTCATATTCAACTTCACTATAGCCGTTGTAAAATGAAACTCTGCCAATTGGCTCGGTTGTATTACTATTACTTGTAAAACAAAAGGTAAATGTTGGTCTCAAACACAATATAATTGCCTTTTCCAGTTAATATTACGTCGATGCATTACTAAACGTACAGTTAATTTAATGAGCTCTAACGTATACAAGTATTATTATTCACAACAGTCAATGCGGTCATTCATAGCACGGTGCGGTTTCCCGTTCGAGGGGCCGATGGAACAAGCAATGCATGCAACCTATCCCGCCGCTGTTGGCTATTCTGAGACGCCACGGAAATCGTAAATCTTTACCTTGTGTAACATATTAAATGCACTTTTTAAATAGAATAATTCTACATATTTGGACACATTTTTTATAACACTTGGTGTCGCCGTTGCTGTTCGCATGAGTTGGTGTTATATGGAATACTCTGACATATCAATGAGCATTTTTCCAATAGGTATCTAAAGCATTCCTAACCACTCCCTAGGCGCCCCGACAATTTTGGTAATTGATAATCGCTTGAAATAGGTTCTTAGAAAAGAGGATATAAACACTGGGTACGTTGTATTGGATAATATTGTATTTCTCAATAGTTTTTAACCATTTTAGAGGTTGTAATAAATTATTAATTATAATTATGACGACCTGAGTGGTTCAATGGTCAACATACCGGTCTGCCACGCAAGAGGTCCCGGGTTCGATTCCCGGCCGGGTAGAAATTGAAATGATGAATTTTAATTTCTGTTACGGGTCTGGGTGTTCTATGTATAATAAGTATGTATTTAAAAGTATTTAAGTAGTATATCAGTTATCTAGCACCCATAGCACAAGCTTTGCTTAGTTTGGGGCTAGATGGCGCTGTGTGAATTTGTCCACGAATATATATTGTCCACGAATATATATATTAAACATCAATTTGACTGAGTCAATTCGATTCATGGACACTAGGATCAAGAATGGACGCAATACAAATCACAGATAATATGAAAAGTTTGTATTAAAATACATTTCGTTGAACCTTTTGGAAAAAAATACCAAAATTGTAGGAGCGCCATCTACTTTTTGAAACCAATTGACAATACCTACTGGAAAACTCCTAATTGCGCTTACTACCTAATCAAATACCACGATTATCTGATGTCTGCCGAGAAACAAGCGTTAATAACTTGACACCGCTTGTGTTGACTTTGTAGTAAATATACTTTATGTGAATTTTATTACAGGTTGTTAATATGTAAGTGCATAACAAAAACAAATAGGTGATAAACTTTTTTATGAAGACTCTTGTGTCAGTAAAACCTTCGTCACAAAGCTGGCTATTGGCTGTTGGTGTGTGTGATTGATTACCAGATGGAATGCCAGGCCATACTGAGGGTTCAGAGGAGGTTTCTGTATAGCATTAACCAACGTGATAGATATGATAATAAGAAACTTTCTGTTTCTGCTATTAGTTAAGCATTATGCCTTCAAGGGAATAGGCTGTTTCTAGACAGGTACTACTAATACTACAACCGTATGACCACTTACCACCAGGTAAGATGGTCAAATGTCCGAGGGTTTATTAGGTGGTAGGATTCTGTCAAGCCTATGTAGAGTCCACCTTGGTGATCATCTTTTTCAGCAGCCAATCAACATGTTGTGTTCCAATTAAGAAACCCAAGTGCATAAATCGTACATGTCATGGGCGACAGTTAGCGTATACCAAATGGGATTGTGTTTTCTGATCATTATAATCTGGACGTCTTCAAGGCTAGTTTGAATAGGCTGTTCCTAGATAACTAAATAAATAAATAGATAAGCTTACTCTATCTTCGGCTGCACCGTTACTTACCACCAGGTGGGATGGCGGTCAAATGCCTCACTATATATTTAAAAAATACCATCAGCTGGGATGTCTGCTCGTTTCTCGATATAGCCCGATCTTTCTAACCACAGCTCTGCCAGTCGCATGTTCCATCCTCGGTCGTCTCTTACCACCAATTGAGATGGCGGCTGAATGCCTCGCTGTGTTTACCATTCATCGCTGCTTTGTAACCAGATGTTTCTCCCCCACAGTTCTGCCAGCCGCAAGGATGGGCACTCTCGTCGGAGCGGTCGGAGCCGCGGTTCTACGTGTCGGTGCTGACCGATGTGGACGCGAACCGGCACTACTGTGCTTGCCTCTGCTTCAACGAGACCGTCGCCATCACGCCCACCAAGCCCGCAGACGAGGTACGTTATTGTGTTTACTATTTACTTTACCCAACAAGGTAACCAGAATTATTATTTCAATGTTGAAATAGCCATGTGGCTATGTGGAATACCCAATCATGTGGCCAGATACCATCCCTTTATGAGTTAGCGTGTCTGATTTAGAGACGATTAGAAGCTCGCGTGTTTTGCACAGGTGTATAATTGTACGGCGAAAGTCCGTACAGTTAATGGCTGACACCACGCTCTAACTGAGGCGGGGGTCACTTATTTTCATTACAAAAATTAATTCCGAGAGTGATGTCTCAATGTTTCGCCAAACATTGACCATCTCCGCAGGAGTCTGACTGCGTAGCGAATGGTACGCGGCCACGGGTCGCTGCTGTCTTTCTATTCTCCGTGCTGCTGTACCTAACGAACGATAAGGTCGAAATACATCATGAATCCACGGACGGTATCTCAAAATCTTCAACATTTAACCCAGCCGATTGGTAGCGAGCTCTTACCACTGGGAGTTGGCTGCTTGAACTGCTTCGTACATACTAACTTACATCTTTATAAACAGTGTGCTATAATTTTTGAACAACCCAGCTGTTGCCTACAGGTTGTTTACAATTTATATCATTTAATATTATAGATTTATAAAAAATAGAACTCGGGTTGGGTACAGAAAACTGTGGTGACACCGAGATTCTCATACGGCGCCGCCTCCGCGGAAGTAAAGCCATTTTTTCGCATATTGCGTATCAGTAGTAATATCACAAGCAACAATAGATTGGTATGGGTAGATGCCCTAGTACGCAACAGTATTTGAAATACATGAAGCAGTGCTACGCTTTGTTAACTGACCATCATATCATGGCGATCATACCTGTCCACCCTACTCGGGAAAGTAGCCGTACTCGGAAATATTCGTGACACTTCAACGAACCGCCACAATAGGAAGGCGAAAGAGTGGTTCGCAGTATTAAGCTAGATGCATAATGCAGAAATACTTGCGATTTTTCGCTGCGATATCTACGTCATGCGATTCGTATATTTTTCTGTTCCACACTGAAGTTGCGATGCGTTTTCTTGAGTGATGCAGTAAATAAGTTTCTTTGTTAGCTTTTATCGCAAAACGGAACACAACGGAATTTCTTCGCGGTTCCTGATTGGTCGAAGAAGTCGTCATTATGGCGGGAAGAAAGCTAGAATCTTGGCTGAATATTTTGCTGTCAAATCAATCAATAAAGTCAAGTCGTCAAAACTTCGAACACGTTGGTATGACTTGGTCAGTTTTGGTCGTAATTATATTACAATTAATTACACAGTTCATTAGGTATTTATTAACAAGGACTTCATAGTTTCATCGTCATTAGAATTTGTGAGAATTTTAAAAAACTCGCCGCTGTGGCCACGCACAATGAAATTGCGACGTTATCGATGCCGTAGCGTTTATTTATTTATTATTAATTTAACTCTTTATTGTACATTAACAGTATAATCCTATTAGAGTTAGTAGTTATATTCTACTTCAACCTGTTGAGTGCGAAACTGTGAATATGGCTTTAATCGCGCGGTGTCATCGCGTGGCCGCGCGTCTGACATCACGCACCGACGTCTCGCGGAAGGCGTCGGCGGAACGGTGCCACTCGGCCGCCGCCGTGGGCTCGGTCAATGTCGCGCGTTATCAGTGCTAATAGGAATGCCACACTGGACATGGGAACTCGCTTCTTACAACGTAACAGTTTTGTATTGCGAAATAGTTTGTTTATGTTAAGCACTGGTATGGTCTTCTTAACGAGTCGATGGACTAATCTCCTATTTATTCTTTGGTCAACCAGTGGTTGGCGACGCATACAGCATTTGAACTGGTCTAGAACAAGTCCTCCGTTGTACAATTTATAGGACACGCCGATCATGGCAGGATGTGGTTCACTGTTATGATCTGGCTATCTAGCTTTACAAATGATATAGCGAGTAATTTATTCCGGAAACAACGATGAACTGTTTCGGTCGTTGAAATGCTGAATCAATTTAATTTACATCGAAGGTGCTACCGGTGGATGTGATTACCAATTTCCATTACATTTCCATTTGCCGGCTCTCAGCTCGTCGGTCTCTACGGTAGCACAAAATATTGAGAGCAATATTTAAGGTACTGGTTTTGTTTCTGGAGTATGGAGATAGACTTCTGTGTGAAAGAAATCGCGAAGAAAATCTAGTGCATACTTACTAGATTCTGACTAAAAAGTCAAGCGACTCGGGATATTAGAAGGCTGATTGAAATCAACAAATAAGCAACTTGATTTTGAATAATGATCACGTCATTCTTTTAGCCACTTTAGCATATATCTTGTTGTATACAGGCGGACGTCCCCATTATTCAATCAGTTTTGCTTACTTTTTGATTTTGATCAATCTTATAATTTCCCAAGTTTCTCTACTTTAGACAGAGTCTACCTACTTGTCTCATAATGTGGTGCGAGGACAGTTTGTAAATGTATAGTAAAGGTTGCCTTTGTTTTGGTTAATCGAAGTCCCTCAATCAATAGAGTCGGGCGCCCGCAGGAAGCGTCCTAATTGAAATGCTGATTGGCCGTGATTGACGGGTTCGATTGGGTAGTTATTGGCTCACCGCCGTCACCGCAATGTACCGTACCTAAGTATAAACATAGGCATCGTGACAGTGTTGAGGTTTCAAAGATTTATCTTGCGCATCAGTAACACTATATCTAGGGGCGTCACCAGTGAGACCTCTATACTTCTTGACTTGAAGGATTTCATTCCATGACCTATTGAAGGATCCCATGTCATAGTCCAAAGGAAACAAGAGGAGACAAATGTAATTTTGTTGAACACAGGGTCATTCTCCTTATCAGCAATATGTAACTGTCCTTTTTAATGTTGAATCATGATGGCGCGCTTACAGTAGATCATAATTACAATACATTAAATCAGTATTTACTAAATCCGATCCCTTTCAAGACGTGGCACTGACTGGTAAACCAAACATGAGGTCCAAAGTATTCGATATATACGGGAATCTGCAATTACACATGTGTGCTTAGCCATCGAGTCCGTAACCATGCACAAATGATCGATCATCGGTAGTTCGACGGATAGTAGCTTCGATGAATTATTTTTCGAAATCAAGTCCATTCGACGAACGTTTGTGCGAAAGAACGACGCAAAAAGTCAGCATATAAAATATGTATACGTGCCTACGACCTTTGATGTTTCGGTTGCATAGGTTGCGTGGCCCGCGTATGAACGTGTGTTTGTTTGTGTGATGCATGCCTCCCAGCAAAACTGTGTAAGGACAACTTCCGGCTTTTGTAAACGCCGCGCTGCCGGGGACGCGAACTGCAAAGAGGTGACAAGTGCAAAGTAATTGCTTCCTAGGCCAGAATTGAAAGACATACTTTATACTTGGATCCCACCATATTATACGTGTATAATAATAACATGTAATACATTATACTTCTTCTTTTCAAATTTTGGCTGCCATCGTTACTTGGTGTTATATAATTTCGATCTGGAAGATCCTTGACATAAGTAGTTGACTGATTTGAGTCCGGTGGATTGCAGATTGAGATTGCTATTAACCTAGGCGCAGCGTGGACTGATTCCATGTGAGATTGACCGACGACATCGTAGAGATCATAGGTAGAGGATACATGCTGTAGCTTCGAACGGTACAGAGAGCTTTCGAGAAGCCCTGTAGTCAGTTGTGAACACGTGAACAACAGCTGATATGGTGCTATTGTATTAAAGATAGCGGGCCCCGGGCCCCCGTGTACCGCGCGGGAGCTTAACCGGGATATAGTGCCAAGATGATGTAAAGATGGTAAAAAACGATTATCAACCCGGAAAGGCAACATCACCTCCTCAGTGTCACATTTATGGCGAGGCGATAAATGTGACACTGAGGAGGAGTAGTAGGGAATTTCATACAAAGAATCGGTAAGCAGTGGCCAGCGCCGACTCAAGTTGAGGCGGTGCGGATTCGAAATGTACCTATACCTATATACGCCAACCCACAGATTGCAATTTTCGACAATCGAATATATAGTAAATAGTCCAGCTAATTGACCGATAGTCAAAAAATGCTTTGAACTAAAATGCCGTTGCCATGCCAGCTGTCATGCCTGTCTAGACTGTCATTACATTGGTTATCTTATCCTTCAAGCCACAGCACAACGCAAGCATTATTGCTTTGCGGGCAGATAACGCGATGGTGACCCTTCAGACGGACAAAATGGATGCAATTCCTTTTTTTACCACACGGAGAAACAGCCTGACCGAGACGCATTCGTAACACGTCGTGATTTATACAGTGTGTGGCCCAGAACCGGGGATAATATTGAAAATAGAGACTCTCTAGAGTATCCGTATTTTTACTCAAAAGATTTTAGTTAAAAAAAAACATTCATTACACACTAATACGAGTACACACAAAACAAAACATTGTGTATACGAGTATACACAATGTTTTGTTTGCATTACATTGAATTTACTATTAAGGTTGTTAGAAAAAAACAAAATGTTAAGTGTTTATTTTAATTAGTTGGGACCATGATGATTTAATTTCTGGTGACCTATAGAGCCTCCGTTTTTAATATTTGCCCCGGTTCTAGGTCACACACTGTAGATATAACTACTAATTTTGAGGTTTTCCGCCGCGTAACTTCGTCCACTATCTCCGCTCCCTAGCAAAGTGTACGAAGGAGCATTGTACGAAGACAGTACTCGAATGTAAAGCTGCCGATCCTCGCCCAGGAGCGGGAGTAGCGCCATAAAAACGTGGCTATAAATAATACGGTAGAGGCGCGCCCTCTGTGCGATTTACCGCCGTGCTCGGCCGCATAGAACGGCTAAAAATGGCCCATTTTCGGCGCACCACAGGAAAACCATGGAAATTCACACGAAAATATACCTTTAAATAGGTATAGGATAAGATCCTGCTCAATGGAAATAAGAAGTGAGTGGTATGACAGATATAAATGCCATCGTATACGCTTATCTAGGTTTTGCCGGGAACCTTTTTAAGCACCTAAACTTTTAAACTGCATAAATTGTTTTATTTTTAGGTAAAAAAGCCTTGCCCTTTCTGAAATGGCCGTCGTTCATCCAAATCTATTCAGAAGTGTAGGCGTGAATACGTAATAGACAGAATTATGGGTGACAGTTACAGCTTTCCATTAGCGAGACTGTCTGTTCATTTGTCATTTACTGTAGTTCGGTTGTTTACGGCGAGGCATAACCAAACCAGATATGATGTAGTGGTTAGAGCAATCTCAGGGACATGTGCGTGCATGCATAGATAAAGTTGCACTACAGCTCGGAGGCTTTAAGACTGGCTCATAGTGCCATACGAATAGCGGAACTCATTATAACAATTTACTCGATTCGAATGCGTTGTATTGTGTGTATTATGGCAGGAAACGGAGGTGCTTATAGTTTGGGATTGGGAACAATAAAATTGGTGATGTCGGTTTCGTTAGTTTTGTTGTCGCTCAGAATTACACGTTCTTGTTTTATAGGGATGATTATGATTACAGATGTCGTTATTCAAACGAAACGATATCCAATTCAGACGTCAACATTCATATATCAACAATAGCCCATAATGCTGATTCGACTTTTATGCATCTTAAATAAATAAATGTTCGTGGACAAATTCACAAAGCGCCATCTAGCCCCAAACTAAGCAAAGCTTGTACTATGGGTGCTAGATAACTGATATACTACTTAAATACTTTTAAATATATACTTATAATACATAGAACACCCAGACCCGTAACAGAAATTAAAAGTCATCATTTCAATTTCTGTCCGGCCGGAAATCGAACCCGGGACCTCTTGCGTGGCATGTTGACCATTGAACCACTCCGGTCGTCAAATCTTAGTTACAATATATGGTGTTTGAAATATTATGTATCCGCATACTAAAATAACAAACCCCGTAAATCCTAATATCAATGGAAAAACCTTTGAAACAGCTACACATTGCTATTGCGTTCCCAAAATGACCGTCTATTTACCTGCACTATAAATTGTGCACCTAAATAACCCTTAGGTAATTTAGGGTAAACACGCCACAAATCAGGCTGTAGTCCGGCCGCTCGGTTCCCGACGCTGCTCCGACCCCGGTCTCACATTACCGGTCACGCTCCGTGCATAATGCAAGAGCGTTGCAACTACCGCCTACGAGCTGGCTACCTGCACGCCACTGAAGGGCGGAAGGGAGCCGTTACTCTGGCAGGTGCAATGTAGACAGGGGGCTCTACGCGACGTGTTTTATTTGGGTTTTATAAGCCTACAGAGTTGTAACGGGGTACAGTTACCCTACAGATATATAGGTTCGTGCAGTGACCACTTTCTACCTTTTCATGAGACGATCTGTCTGCTGCTCGGTTGTCACTGAGTTGTCTACCCGACAGATGTCGGAAAAATCCCCGACAAAGTTTTTGTCCTAACTTAACGTATAACGTTAATATCCTACACAGTAAAGAAATGTTGATTGATTTGATTTGATATGTAAATATTTCACGAACTTCTGAAATGATTTCAAAGAAACAAAGCTAAGATGCATCAGCTATAATTGACTTTTAAATCAAGAAAACCTCATCGAAATCGATCCTACCGTCCAAAAGCTATGGTGCCACAGACAGACACACAGATACAGACGTCAAACTTATAACACCAGTTCATAAGCAATGTCATTTATACGCTTCTTCTTCTTATCGTTTCAATAATCAATAGGTTAAGTATAACATTATTTATTTATTATTAGGTACTATTATTTTCCCAGATCAATACGCCAATACAATTTATACGCTATCAAGAGCCTATTGTATTTCATCGTAAAATCGGTATGCGAGTATGTTGCAGTGATAAATAATGTGTATTGATAACAAATGTTATCGTCCTGGCATTCACGATCGATGACTATCATTTTATCATTACACTTGTATTTAGGACAAGTAATTGTTTATTTATCAATGCAAATACAAGGCCGTATATATCTAGTTATGTTAATAAAAACTCGATCGGAGATATAATGATTTGTTGTCAGCTTTTATCTTTTTATAGGTCCTACGCCCCAATGATATGCGCAATTTAGGTCTATAAAATGCAAATGCCGAAGAGTTTGTTTGATTGAACGTGTTAATCTCCGTAAGTACTGATCCGATTTTGAAAATTGTTTCCCGAAACAGGAAGCCACATTATCGGGTTTGTTACCACGGTTAGTGTTGTTTTTACCCCGATATTTCGACGCAGTTGCATGCGTCATGGTCACGAGTAGACTGTTATAGTCTCTTAGAGTCGGATCGTGGCGATACTTTCTACATATTCTTTCAGGGGCGCTTTCGGTATCTGTTTTTTTTTAGCACTAGTCGCTTAAAGTTTACCCGTGACCATAACGCTACTACGTCGAAATATCGAGGTAAAAACAATACTAACCTTGGTAGCAAACCCGATAATATGTTCAATGAAAGTGTAGTGAATAACCACGAAAGTCTTAAAACCTATATGAAGCTACATGCTTCCCGAGTGACATAGATCCCGCGAGATAGACGAATCTTAGCAGTTTCGGACAGACAGTGGGTGAAAACTTCGGGAGACCGCTTGAGGACTAAAACATGTTGTCGAAGGCTACTACTATACTTGTACTCGAGAATAATGCAGCTTCCAATTAGTGAAAGAGTTTTTGAAATCCTTTCTGTAGTTTCGGAAATCAGCGCGTTCAACCTTTGGAAGAAGAATGCCAAACACACAACTAGTATGTTGCAAAACGGTACTTATGTAGAGCCTCGCTTTGTTTCATGCCTCGCAAATCGAGGAATTCAACGTTTCGACCTGATACCGGCGGTGACGGGCTTTGCACCGAAATACCCGCGATTGTACACGGCATGGCATGCCGTGCCGTTGAGTCACGCGTCACCCTGCAACATGCCGAACGCTAATTGATAATTTCGTAAAACACTAAAACAATGGCCATACCAATTGGGCCGGCGCATTATACCTACTTAGGCCCGTTTACATAACATTCGTGGATTTATTTTCGCTTATATAAGAGAGGTAGGGCATAGCGGGGTATCCCGTTCGAATTGGAGCCGCCCGACTGGGGAAGTACCTCCACCTTACAGAATACCGCAGCTAAACAATACTCTTTTAAATAGTATTGTGTTTCTGCCGGTGAGTAAGGTTTCCAGAGCTCCATGGGGTGGGAATTTGGGGAACCGTGGCTTTGGCAGTGAAGGGACATTTGCCTTTTTGCTGCCAGAGTAACGGGTTATAGAGGTGGGCAACGCATTGGCGATAGTCTCGGTGTTGCTAATGTCTATAGGTAGTGGTGACCACTTTCCATCAGGTGGCCCGCTTGCCTGTTTGCCTATAGTATAACATAAAAAAAATATAGGTATTCTTTCAGGAGCGCTTTAGGAATTCTTGCGTGAAGGATATTTTTCTTTTTGTACTACGTACTCAGGGACAAACAAGCGGACAGGCCAGTTGATGATACACGGATACACCTGATGACGATTGTAGAATCTATGATTATTACAGATCCCGTCAAACTTCTTGGCACAATTTGGTCGTAGTTGGGGAACGGTTTGTCTGTTTGCCCTTTGCCAAGTTGTTTGCTGGGATCTGTATCATAATTAGAAATTACGATGAGATAAAAATTAAAAATGCATTTTCGTAAAGATATAATTGGTACCTCTTGTTTAACAGAGTCTCTATTTATGAAATGTTAGATACATAAAGTCGTCAAATGTTTCACTCATAAACGCCCATATTCGAATGAAACATAAGTGACTTTTTCTAGTATAACGTGTACGATAGAACGTAAACAAAAAATGACGCTAATATCGCTATCTGATCTGCACTGTATATTAAACCACAGATTGTGTGGTATTGCAGTGATATCATGTGCTATTGGCCTTGTTCTGTGTTCAATACAATGTACTTACAAAGTAGCTATACTGCTACCGCATAACACGTCTCTGACACTGATTGCGCTGTGCCGAGGGCGACTCTCCAAAGATCCCTCCGAAGATAACATGCCCCTGTCCAACAATTGCCGTCGCCTTTCAAATTTCTTTTTCTAGAAAAATCGATCGACTTCTCAAAGGGCATTCCCCTCTTTAAGCTGGATGAAAAGATTTTCCTTAGAACCGTATCACTATACGCCTCGCAACAGCAAATTTATGTTTTATAAATCATCAATCCATAAACTTTATTGAAAATACAAGCTATACCTATAAATTTCTTTATAGAAATAAGTTAGCCAATCAGACACAACATGATATATTTTATGTCATATACTCGTACTTTTGTCACAATCTTGTGTACAATAAATGGTTAAATAAATAAATAAAGCTTAAACCATGTTATTTTCAAGGGACGTGAAGACAAAGGGTTTCCAAGCAAAGGGCGGTATGCGTACACTGTAATTTCTTAGATTTTATCAGGTAAATTCCTCCAAAATGCTAATGCTATGAATTGTAATGAGATCGCAACGGGTGCTTTATGAATAAAAATCGGTATCCAATAAATAATTATCAAAGGCTTCTTAGCTATTAATGTACTTATATTTTACATGTAATTAACTGCTGTTAAACTGTGAAATGAACTAATAAATAAATTAGCTGCCGTAGTTTTTAAAATATAATGACTTCGTTCTAAATTCCGTAGTACATTCTTCGTGTCCACGGCTAATCATATATTCATTTACAATCGACGTGACCGACTACGGCCGGTGCTTAATTATACATACACGTAAATTTTCCGAACTATCTATTTGAGTGGTTTACTCTTTGCATGGTAATCTTAACATTATTTATGTTTTAGCTCTTAGCAAGTATTATTTTATCCCACAGTCAGCGATCTACTAGTTACATTAGCTTCCCATGCCAGAGTAATTGTGTACCCTACACACGTAGGTAACTGGAATTCTTATACAAATTCATCTCGTTCAAGGGCACAATCTAATTTCGTGTACGCCGAATTCGAGCTTAAAAAAAGAAATGAACGACTTAACAAATCACGTTTTGTTTTTATCTGGTCAATTACATTATAGTTTTTTGGAATTTACAAATGTTTACTATTTTGTGCTCGTAGTAGAGTAGGTGCGGTGCGGCTGACTCTTATAATATCTCGTCTAAATCTAGGTTGCAAATATAAATATTTTGCCAATAAAATTGTACGCTTTCGAAACGTGTTTCAATATTTATTGACTTCGTATTTGTTTACCTATTTATGTGCGACCATTCATCTTATTAGATTTCGATTCGATATTATTCATTCATTATACGTCTAGCACAGAAGTTTTATGGAAATATACTCTGTAAATTAATATTTAATTCTTCATTCTGATGCCTACGATAATATTACTCCCGCATTTCTATACTTTCTGTAGAGTCTTCGCTAGTAATACAATATATGCCCGCTTCCGCGCCGACACGCGCCACGACCGTCTCCTCTTGTTATTTATTTCTATTGGTTTACACATTTTAATATTATTGATTTAGGATTTCAAGATTATATGCCATACGGTATAAGCAAACACGCAAGCAGACCATCTGATGGAAAGTGGTCACCGCTAGCCTATAGTCATAAGCATAGCAACACTAGATACATATAATACAATATAGGTACACACATGCTTTATTCGTACGCTCGTGATCATATCTCGCCCGAGGGATCAGTGCGTGTCTCCTGTTGCCATCAGTTTATTTACCATCCACAAGGGGTTACGTCATGCAGAAGCCTATTTTATCTTTTTTATATACATCTGACTCACGCTATGGAGCTTGTTTAGTTTTTTGCTTACAGACGGGCTTTGGTTACCGTAGCTTAATTTTTTTTTTCATTTCGTTGTAATGTAGTAGACGTTGTTGCTTTTTTAGCACAGGATAGCTAATGACTAATGATACACATAAGGTTAACCATATAATTTTATACTGGGCATTTCTTATACAAAAAGTAGGTAAACCTTCCATATCAACACGATACTATTATTTACAATTACAAAAAGAATATCCCAAAGTGTTCGTCTTATTCATTTCGTTTGAGCCGCGTATTGGAAAGCAAATTTTTAAACATTGGACCAATCGCGCACATAGATATTTTTCTGTGCTGAACCATTTGATTTTGTGTGAAAACAAGAAACAAAAATACGGTGACGCATTTGCAGAGCCGCTTGTAGTTTGGTCCGGAGACATCGTGGGAAAACATCCCGTCCTCGAGTCCGTAATAACTTCCGGTGTCTTGCACAAAGGCCCTTAGTCCCGGCGGGCTGCGCTGCGCAGGCGCCGGCGGAGCGTGGCGCCCGCTTCCGCGCCGCCACGCGCCACGACCGTCTCCTCTTGTTATTTGTTTATATTGGTTTACACATTTTAATATTATTGATTTAGGATTTCAAGATTTTATGCCATACGGTATAAGCAAACAGGCAAGCAGACCATCTGATGGAAAGTGGTCACCGCTAGCCTATAGTCATTAGCATAGCAACACTAGATATTAACAAAACGGCAAATGTCCCTCCACCACCAAAGCCACTGTTCCTCAAATCCCCACCTCATGGAGCACTGGAAACCTTACTCACCGGCAGGAATACAATAGTATTACACAGATATTTAGAAGAAGAGAGGCTGCGTGTTTTCGAGGTTGATAATCAAAGTTAAACGACGCACGTATAATTGAGAACTGGATGGATGAGTGGTTCGCACTTTGAACTGTACATGTGCGCCTCCTTCCTTATACCGTTGGCTAAGAGAGGTTCGCTGGGGACCCTGAAACTGTCTCTATCTGACTTGAGTTTAAGTTTAGTAACTGCACTGATGAGGTTGCGCAACCAGAATCGATACTTCGATACGTTAAAAGCATATGGAGAATTTATTGAATTTCGGGGTGTATCGCTAGCATTATAATCAGCAAGCAGAACTCGGGTACTTAAATTATGTAAGGTCTCTCTGTATCTTTATACCCTTAGTAACTTGTCTCACCATCCCTGTACTAAATTACGCAAGAAAATTTTATTACACAGAATTGTTCTTTCTCTTACTGTCCCAAATGCTGTCAAGAATTTTTATTAGCTTGGACATTACAGAGAGGACGCTCGGTAATATTATTTCTTGCAATATTTTCAATAAGTTGTTGTAGCCATTCCGACTCGATTACTTGTCGTTCACAGATACGATTAAATTGTTACCATTGACTACTTCAAGGTCAACAGTTATCAGTGACCGTAGTTTGGATATGATATGACGTGATGCCTGTTCAGACATGTCTGGATTCTATGGTCGACTGGCTTATCTTACGCGAATGTGTTTATTTTTGAGTTTGAGTATTTTTTAGCTTTCAGTGGTGAAACAATAATCAATGTTTTTGTTGTACCCAGCTTTGTAAATATGCTATTATTCTTAAATAGCAAAAAAGCAAGCTACATTATGAACAACACAAAAGGTTTAGTCACCAAATTCGAAACGAGCTCGCCCGGCTCTTAGCAACATCTTACAACAAAAGATTATTTCGTCTCAAGTGGGTATGAATTCGCAGTCGTTGCTGTTCATGGCATACTATTGTATGAGGGAATAGAGATAGATATTTTATTAGGAGTCGATCATTTTTTAAAACCTGACGCAAAAAGAGGGATGTTCAAATAATATTTTTATTAAGAAATGGATATTTTGAATTTAGGTCCGAATGTTCCGAAAAGATTATGAAGTACGAGTATGAAATTTTATTTTACACAACAACACACAACAAAAACTAAACAATACTGACAACTTAACTAACTGAAACTAAATTAACCCAAACTAAAAAAATAAAAAAACAACATAGTATTTTTTTTTTTTTTTTTTTTTTTAATATTATTTTTACATTTTCTATAAACACTTATACTACTACAATTACGTAAAAACCAAGGAGGTTTGTACCCGTAACATAGCAATGAGTCTTATCTTAATAACATAAATGTGTTGTGGCAACATTATTATTTTTAGGTCATTATATCTAGGTCTAAGTTAGTCTTTGAGTAAAACTGACGTAACTATGACAAAATGTAAATAAGCAAAAAAGTACGTATTAAAATTTCATAAGTTTGTTGTAGTAGGCTGATTCCCAGGTTAAGAACCTCGTGACCTCGTGATGTATATCTGTGATCTGTATATCTTACGTATATCTACAGGGGGATGACATGTGGTATGGTAGCTTCCGAAAGATTTAAATCCTTTTTTTATGTGAAAGTCAGTTTAATTTAAATGCTTTTTGGCTTTGTTTCGTGGAAATCGGTCGAGAAGTTTAAGAAATATTTGAGTAAACTAAGTTGCAGACTTTGCCGTGAGATTTCCGACACCTGTCGGTTATCTGACAGAATTTGTAATTGTGAAATATATTTTAAGGTTTTGGTCACTGCAACTGCATTATGAGTCGCCAGGAGCAGTTCCTCCATTAAGCAAATGATAGATTAGGATTTGGCTCCACAGTGGCATCGCTGCTGTACCTGATCGATGAAGCCCCATTTAGCCAATGATTCTTTGCAGCGAGCATCCTGCGTTTATAAACGATTTAGTGACTTCCAGACTTTCGGTAGGCTGTTGGTTACGCCACAGTTGCTCTCTTGCCTCTTTAGGAAGTTCGTAAGTAGCGAGGGAAGACCTTAAGAAACTGTTCCGATTTTTGAGGCGTGCGATGCAGCAATAAATGGCCATACAGTGAGTGACGTGCGCATTATAGAGTAAGTGTATGGTCGTGCATCTATTTCCTGCCTGAGTTTCGATTCTAAGAGTTATGTCAGGACAGAGCAAAGTGGTAGTACATAATGTCTGTGGAGAAAAGGCGTATGTATGCAAGTAAATACATATGTCCAAGTGCCTTAGCATTGCTTTTGTTTGTCTATTTAATATAGGTAGACAGTTTCATGTCATCGGACACTTTGATTATCGCATAAATTTCATTTGCTCAGCGTGCACGAATGTCTTGGTATTGTAAACTGTATGGTGCGTGACAAAATATAATTGTACAAGTTTTATTATGCTAATTACATTGAGATGCACATTTCTGTCGCTCTTGCCGACTATGGGGATAGAATCACGTGGACAACGAAAAGTCGAGAATGCACCTCGCCAGTATACCTTGGCCCACGCCAAACGTTGCCTCATTACACATTTACATCACGACACCAGTCAAAATTTAAGTAAATCTTGAACATTTTTGATACAGGCAAGGGTGCTGGGAGGTATGGTGGGCTACCACTATATCATAGGGCCGAACCAACTTCGCTTACTCACGATCCTCCTGCTGACAGATGGAGGGGCGAATCGGCTTTTCCCTAACGGGTTGTGCTGGTCAAATGGCCGTCGCCGTACGTAAAAAGCGAAAAACTACAAATTTCTAATTAGTATTCTGGTAGGAACCGCTTTCAGTAAATCTAAAAGCGATTTCCTAATAGAACTGGCAGATTTACCGCTACCGCTGAGCCGGGATTTAAGAACTGGCGTGCTGTAGATTAGATTAGATATAGAGCATTATCCCAAACTTAAGGATCTTGCGCCTATATTACGTGGGGTAGAGTAAATATATTGGAAAGTTTACCTTTATGGCTAAGAATTTTTTTGTAGTCTATGGGGTGGCGTCTGTAATTTGAGTATCCCTAATGTTCCTGCCAATTTAATCCACAAGGATATCCAAGACGTCTTTCAACCTCCTGAAGATCGATGCGTGCTGTATTCATTTGAGATAATTTGTTGAGCAGCATACGGGTATTGAAATTGTTGTAGTCATGACGTAAATTAACGTCTACACTATCCGTGAACTCTGCGTTAGTAGATTTACTTGGGACGGGTTGATGAGGTCGTTGACCTTGCTGGCCAGTTCGTGAAATGTGTTGTGATGGCCAACGACGTCGATAAGGTATTTTGGATGTGGCGTTTTGCTAGTCTTGCGCAGAACGACAGACCGACGTACAAAATATGAAATAATTGTGTTGTATTATACAATAGAATTGAGGATAAATAGATATGAAATAAATTATATATCTACGTAATTATCAATTTCAATTAAAATACGATTAGTTCGGTATGTTATGGAAGTCACGTAAAAAGTACTTCGTTTGTAGATACAACTCGATATGAATGTAGGTATCAAACGTACGTATTCGAGTGTCACTTTCGTTTTTCATTGGCATCGATTTTAATTATCATTATGAGTCGCGTGATGGACTGTCTGGTCATTCCCATTTGCACAAGCGTGTAAATGAGATACAAACACCAAAAATGCAGTAGACAGTAATCGGATAAATTACGCATTTAGGTCTTAGGCAGGCACTTGTTTGTCTCGGTGGCCAGGTGAAAATAAAGCATTATTTACAGGCGTGGGTGGAGCTATTTTATTAGCTATGACGTGATTCTTAGACACAAAACAGAATATAAACACGAATTTAGGCAACAGGTTTGTCATCAGCCTTGGAGTATCTTAGCAAGTATATGCTTTTAGCATAGATTTTCGTTTACTTAAATCTTTATCAAGGATGTCGAAGGCCGAGCGAAATGATCAAAAATGAATAGGAACTACTAGACTAATCTAATCTCATACCTATTTTTCTTATAACTATTTAGTGTAGCCTTTAACAGCAAATTTTACGTCGAATAGCTAGGAATTCTACACCGGGGTTTCGTCACAGTAGAGGTAGGTAATAATTTTATTCAAAACTTTTTAATAAATATGGATATATTAAAATATGTGATATATCAAATACTTATCTCAATAATTAATAATCGATTACGGCGAGGGGCGCCGATTATTTCTCTCTCTCGCATACTGCTGACAGAGTAGGCAACCCGAAAAGTATGAATTTATCAATAATAATTACTTACTTATTTATCTGTGTCATCAAATAGTCTTGCGAAGGAGATTGCTATTTAGAGATATGTATATAGTGCCTGTTGTGTTCTAACTAATTTGTTCTGCTAAATTTTCTTTCTCTTAAGCTTTCTTGTACATAAATAATACAAACCGCAATACATTTTGTTACACCACGGGACGAAACACATAATCACAAAAACAGGATAGAATCCATGAACGCCTCATCCACTTCTCTTCGCACCGCAATAATTGCTGGCCCATGGCTGTGGTTTAATTGATGCGTGCGGCGGGGCCCTGCATACCAGATGGGTAGGCCTCCGCGCTCAACTAGATTCGTAAGTGCCTATTAAGAGTATGATCGAATACGGGTTGAGTCCGTAGTTCAAGATCGCTGATGTGATTGGTTGGTATGTATGGTTGACTAATGTTGTTTTTTGTAACTTATAGTAAAGTAGTTTCAGTGTCTTCTACCTGTAGCAATAACTCAAATCTGAAATCCACATTATCCTGGATGCATCATCCTCGCACACGTGCAAGGGCCCGAGATCCGCCTTCCATGTCCACTTCGTTCGGTCTTCGGCAATCTTGGTGGTGAGTGTGTTGGCACGCATGTTGTCCTAAACGACGTCAAATCATCAGCAAATACATGAGCATCCTAGGAGGACTAAAACAAGACAGACTCAAATTTGAAAAATGTCGTTGACAGCTACTGTTGTCCTATTTACAGCGTTTAGACTGTTTGGTATTTTATTTTTGAACTTCAACAGACAATATCATCATCGTCTTCCCGCATTTATCCTAGTATGGTCAGCATAACATGTCCTAGACTCTCTTTCTCGCTCTCTAACAGAAAATATTGGTAATTTTATAAAAGTACCTATGATTGAAGTACATGTCTGTTAGTTAGTATGAACCTGCATTATTGTAATGGGAGTGACTGTTAGATCTGGGATTTAGAAAATCCAATGTAAACTTAAAATATTTGAGAGTGTTTCTCAATCTCATCTCGTCTAATGATTAGGCAATACCGAATTGATTAGTGAAAGTGAAAGTGCGCTGGTTGTCGCGGTTCAATTTAATCCTCGTTGTCGTTGTCAGGTGTCGGTGCAATGACTTATAGCGATGCGAGTGGTTGTATCGCCTAAAGCAGGTTTACTTTTAATAATACTTGCTTACCGCCCGCGGCTCTTGTACTATTATAGGTACCTATACTTGCGTGTAGAGGGGAATAAAGTAGCCCATGTCCATTATTGTCCATCCTCCAGGTGCTTAACTATCTAAATACCGAATTTCATCAAAATCTGTGCAGTGGTTTAGCCGTGAAAGCGTAACAGACAGAGTTACTTTTGCATTTGTAATATTAGTAGGGATGGTCGAGGCGTTGTGGTATGTATACATACATAGTATAAAACAGAGTCGCTTTCACGCCATCTGTATGTACGTACGCTTAGATCTTTTAAACTACGCAACGGATTTTAATGCGGTTTTAAACAATAGATAGAGTGATTCAAGAGGAAGGTTTATAAGTAAGACAAAGGGTAGGTAGGTATACGCGAACGAAGTCGCGCCGGGTCCATTAGTTAAGAATATACGCAATTAGCCGTGATGGACTGTTGTCTGTCGGCTCTCGACTCATCCATAGATAGCGAAATAGTTGAGAAATAGTTACGCGCTTTTCACTAAAGGGTCTGTTAATGGTTTGTCATTGAAATCGAAATGCGGCGTAGATGTTTTGTGGACTCGTGTCGTGTTGACAGTGGGTCGCCGACGGATGGCCCAATTACGGTCGCGGGCGCCGTGCTAACGGCACACATTCCGATCCCGGTCGGGTTAATTGCTTTCACAAAGTTATGTCGTTTTTATTATTATACTGACCCGACAGTTTATTGTGGGGGAGACGTGGAGTTTTGTGTTCTCGCGACACTTCGTAGTATTGTATGATTTTTTAGTTAGGGATGTGTTAACAGATAAGAAGATATCGGAAATCGACCAGTTTCTGGACTCGGAGCTATATGCGAGTGTGTTCCCTGATCAATATAATCTGGATGCCTTCAAAGCTAGAGTGAATAGGCTGTTCCAAGTCGGGCATGCTCCATCTTCGACCGCATCGTCACTCACCAACAGGTGAGATGGCGGTCAAATGTCTGTCTTGTATAATATAAAAAAAAAAATTACAAGGATGGTGTCACATGATGTTACACAATGACACGTATCATCATTATCTTAATCTTCTCATAAATCTTTGTGATAGGGTATTAGGCCTATAATCCATCACTTTTGCTCAATGCCGGATGGAAAGTTTCACACGCATCTTCCAATTCCTACTGCGATACGCCTTGTGTTCTTACAACATTTTCCTCGACCGCAAACGCATGTTAAAATCTGCGGATACCATTATCATCTATGCCGCATCTCCTATGTCTTCAACGATTGACTTTGTGACTCTAGCATTAGTCGGCTCTCGACCTTTACAAGGTCGCCTGTCCGTCGTGGGAGTGCATTCCGTTGCCGCTATACCAAAGACACCGAGGCCCAAAACTTGAAGTAGCAGATACGTGGGAAGGGAAATCCTAAACCTGACGATATCAGACAAGAGCGATGGATTGACGTGGCTGTGTCGGATACGAGAGTCAACGACTTGCGACGCGAGGATGATGCATACGGGGCTAAGTGTAGGAAAGAGGTGTAGAAAGAAACCAAGATTGACCGCTAGGAAGATGATCATGATGATCAAAAGGAGGCATGCCATATTAGGCTTCACAGAAACAACCCATATGTGGTTCAGCATTTTTGATCATGAAAGCGAAGTGCATGAATCGCGAATGTTATGGGCCAAACTCTCACCAATTAAGAAATAAAGACTGAATCGTGCGAACAACGGACGCATGCAAAACTACGCCACGCTGTGTGTACGTACACGGTCACACACATACACTGACGAACAAACTACACCTGGGCCTATTGACAAACTACGCCATGGCACATATGTTTACGAAACCGGCCTCATGTCACTATTGACGGCGCGCCACCTTTGTTTTTTATTTGATCTTAGGGCGATAGTTACCGCTTTCTATAAGGTGGGCTGTCGACTCGTTTGTTGTAGTTGACTTGTGAGTTGTATAAAAAATCAGGTTACAAACTCGCCCTCAGCACCCCAAACAATGCTATACTTTTTCTCACATATTGATCCACAATTTTTTTTTCTACAAACTCGTCCAGGCAATATGGACTTGGTATTCTCACGAGGTGAAAACACTCATAACTGCTTGTCGCTCATCGTATGCCTTGATAATTGACGCAGATAGCTCCGCCGGCTGGCTCGGGTACGCGGAATGCCGCGCCTCTGTGTGAGATGGACAATAGTATGCTCGATGCTCAAGTAATTTTCGATGTTTTCTAACGATAACATATGGATTTTCTATCCATTCTGTTAGTACATCTATTTTTCTAATAATTAATCGTGATCACGGAGCAATTTGACCGTTGCTCCGTTCTTTTACTTTTCCTTAAAGTTTTTTTTGTTCTTGATTGTAGCTTTATTGTTCATTACAATGAAAGTGGATTTATGCTAATGCTATAAGTAGGCAAATATACTGCTATCTCTTCTATCCAGCCGCAGCTATTATATTGCAGAAGCCGGATTTGATGATAATTTGTCTTAATTTAATATTACTCTTTTTAATACGAAAATGTGACAAAACACATGCATAGATATTGGTTTCTAGATCACATCTACAAAATTTCTTTGGCTTTGATAGCGTAATATTGACAATATGATCAAACTACGTTTGTATGGAGCGCGCTTTGGAAACATTACATCTACGCTATTTAAATGGGTTTATGGTTTCATGGCATTGTTTTTCTTATTATTGTGGTTCGATATTGTGCGTGATAAGCATGATTATGCCGGTAGCATTAAAATACAATTTTACCATGAAGCTGTACATACTAAATGCTAAAAACGTTTAGGTATTCTTTGGTATGGTTATTCAGATACACCACACAAAGTGCCTTTGTTACGTTCGCGGAAAGGTATGCGAATTAAGCGTAGTCAGGGCACGCTCCTTGCCTGGTGATACGTAGAGACGCAAATACACCATATTGGCTGGCCTCGACCGCTATACGGAAACACATGTCTTGCCATTGTTATTGCGAATCTTCTGCTCATTTTTGGCTAATTGATTTGAAGAGGGTAACTATTTTTGACACTATTTTAGACAGATTATGAACAATCTGGCTCTCAATTTTGCCCTCTGTCTTCCGTTGGTCAGCTGGAAGATATTTCTCGCTGTACCTATTGTGATGTTATCTGTTGTAAATTTTGTATACTATTTATTGTGCACAATAAACTACAAAATTAATGAATAACTGTTAACTAAAATGTAGTACCGCATGCGCGTCGTCACTTGGAGGATTAATATGATAATTATGTTTCATTCCTTTAATTGTGATTGTTTGGCGGAAGATCTTTCTTATATTAAAGGTCAACATGAATAAAGTTATATAAAAAATCAAATAAGGCAGACTCCTTAGACTTAACGGAGTCCTGTCGGTGTATATTTAAGAAACACATGTTCGCGTTTCAGGAATGGTTCTCGTCTGTTGGCGCCTTTTGCGGTCGTAAATTGCAGACGGGATTGCCCCCACTTGCAATGCACTATTGTATGTTATCGAAAATTACTTACGGATTCTGGCTGCCGTGAATACTACCGTTTCCATTTGCCATAGTACTTCTAGTGTTGGGAATTTCTGCATAGATTTCGTTGACGGGTCTCAAAGTGATGGCTTCCGACGTCTTCGCGGAGTTATAGTTGCGGTAAAACGTTAGTCGACAAAAGAAGTTGAAATAGTCATAGACATGATTTATTATTAAATGAAGTACCACTCCGCTCTGATGGTTGAAATACCTATTCTGCCAATTATTTTATATTCAACATTTTAATGTTACAATTCGCTACATTTTACAAAATTAACTTCATTCAGAAAGCATACTGACTCTCAATGCAGACATATTTACCGCCCGCTGGTAAATCACGGTTCTCTACGATCTTTTACAAGTAAATTGAAGCACCATTCATTTATACACAAAGAGGCGGATTCTACAAATAACTGGGCATAATGTTGGCGCATTCATCCCATGTTTACAGTGGGCGCCATGCTTTGATGGAAGCGCAGATGCCGGGGATGAATGGGGCTACGATATTGTGGAGTTTATAGAAAGACAACCACGGTATCTGAAATCCTACCATGTGTTAATTAAAAATCAGACAACTATTACTATTAAGCTGTTAGAAAATTATCTTTAGATCTGCTCATAGTATCTAATGTCGTATAGGACAAACGTGATTGTAAAGATCTAAAGTTGAATCGTATGTTTTTTGTAAACGCCCAGTGGTCGTGTTGTGGTGATAAGATTATCAACTTTTAAGAAACGGAGATCGGATATGAGTTTTGTACGAAAAATATCTCACAATAGTAGTATACAAAGTTTAAACAGTCTTTGATAAGATAGTGGCCACAGAAACCTCATAAGCAAAGGCACTAGACTAGAATCGAGTATACAGTCTTAAGATTAAAACGGCATTCAGGGCGTATTATCATTGACTTCCCCATCCTTATGTTTATACACAAGTAGACCATATGCCTTCCGGCTTAAAGTTTAAAATAAATCGGGGCCAATCCCGCAAGCTATATTTGTAACAAGTTATATGGTGTGAGGAAACATGATACGAAATTGCTTTCAAGATGAAATGTGTTTGAACGATGGAACGATTTATTCGATGATAGCATTTTATGTGGGAAATGGCGGGCGTGTTCCATTTGGAGTATAGTTACGAGGATAAGTGACCAGAGGCGTACGAGGAAGCTTAGTTCTCATTAATCTATCAAAACATCTGTTTCGTATAGATATCTGTACTGACCTTTTCGTCTATATCTTTTCTCGCCAAGCTTTTACAGTCAAGCACAGTTACAGTCAAAGTCATGAGGCATATCGTTTTAGTCCTCACAGTCGCATCTGCGGTTCTGTGTTTTTGTTGAATCTAGTCAAGTTCATGCATCGCAGATGTTATGGATGATAGTTAACGTTTTACATCAGCTGAAATGTCTGCGCGTTATCACTGAGTACATAATAATATAAAAATAGCGACACAAGTGACAGTACTGACGGCGGGACTAACTAAATTTTTTTGAGTTTTATGATTTCGTGGTTACGAATAATTTACTTTGCTTTTCTCGAGTATCGTGACTCTTAACTGTCGCTAGAAGAGACCTAACCAATACCCAATAAGTATTTAAGGTTGTACATTCAATAAGCGTTGAAGGTTTAAAGGCGAGTTTGTCGTCGCGTTATCGCCGCCTTATCGCTCGGAATTGGTAATGCGGCCGTTGTATTTTGCTCTTTGCAAAATTGCAATAGAGGCCAAATTGCGATGAACGATCGACGCTTGATTAGCTATCCTTTTGAAACCGTTGCGAAAACAAACGTGCTTCGAAAATTCCTTAGTGCAGACAATGTCCGTTGAAAAATGCAATATATAAATCTGTATTAAGTAGAAAAGCCAAAGCCTTGGGCAAGCACTGTAGGTACTCAAATGACGCAGATACTCGGGGCCTGGAACAATTCTGTTCTAATTTATCATCTTCTGATAAATGCCCAGATTATTAGTAAGTATGAAGAAGTTACGGACAGTCCTCCGAGGTAATCTGTGGATGTCGTACAAAGAATTCGAGGTTGTGAATGAAATCCATAACGATAACGCGTGGTGCATAAAATGTAGATCACCAAGATGATGTTTGTTTTTCAACTAGGATAGGACTCGAGACAACCACGAACGACGACGATGAATTCATGAAATAAAATAGAAAAATTAACACCATTATAATTGAACAACCTACTACTATGTATAAAGAAACGTTTTGTTTTAGGTCACTAATAGTGCTATAATTAACTTTGTTACTATTCACACATGCATAGTCATGGAATGAAAACGATCATTGCCGTAACTGGCTGAAGTGGCGACGAGCGCATGAAATCGAGTTACATCATGCACAGAATCTTTTAGTCACGCATCACAATCATGCAAATGGGTCCAATGTCAGTACGCTGTTTCTGCAGCGACGCCGATGCATTGTTTTTATGATAATAAGTTGACGTTGGCCCCACTACTGTGTTTTCACCTTTGTTTATATCGTAGCCAACTGTAGGACGGAGCTATAATGTGGCAACATCCTTCCTGCACACAACGGTGTCACCAGCCTGCGTAATTTGTCCTATGATTGTATATTTCTATGGCACTTGACGCATTGGAACGGTACGGTCGTATCAACGTGCTGTCGTGCACCTACCTGTGGCATCGAAATTGTGTTGATTGTTGATTGTATTGTACCTGTACTGTAGCACCCGGTGGAGTATCATATTGAAAAGGGCTAATGTTTAAGTTTTAGAGAGATTAAAGGGACGAAAATCTAACCGAGGTAATTGGAATAGTGAGGTACTTTCCATACCTCGTTATAAATTGTGTTGTGTTCCTACCGCTGAGTAAGGTCTCCAGTGCTCCGTGGGGTGGGGAACCGTGGCTTTGGCCGTGGATGGTAGCGGCGGTGACCACTTTCCATCAGGTGGCCCGCTTGCTTGTTTGTCTACCGTATGACATTAAATAAGTTATATTTGTAAATGCGAAAATATTACTCTGTCAGTCTGTTGATTCTGTTAAACATAGCGGCGACACTATTAACTGTTTAATATCATGCAAGTTGAGTTGCCCTGACATATACGAATATACTGTCAATAACAAATTTTTCATCTACGATGTGTTTGAAACTAAATGTCGAGTTCTATAGAAATGGTCTAGCCAGGGGGAACCGTTTAACCCTATTACTCGTCGTGTCGTGTCATATTGTGGAGGCAACAAGCCAGCCGGGAAGCGTACCTCGTAAAACGGCAAATATATCGATTGGCAGCCCGGCCGGCTGGCTGTAACGCCATAAAAGTCATTTACCGACCATCCGCTCTAGTAGGTTTTATCTCAATTTTATCTTCTCGTCTATAAATATGATCGATACCGATCAACTCGGAGAGTGCCAAACGTGTTCAATAAATAATACAGCAACAAGTATAGGAGTAGGGAACTTCCCTACTAATAAAAACGTGAAAGTAACTGTCTGACTGTGTGTCCGACACTATCACGGCTAAACCAATGCACAGTTTTTGATGAAATTCGGTATGGAGATACTTTTTATTCTCCTCCACTCGCAAGCTCGTAAAATATAGTACAATTAGCTTGCGGAAACTTATATAGTTTACTATAAATAAACTTTTACTATACTAGTTAGGTATTTGATCACCGTCTCACCAATGAAGGAGGGAACACATCCGCAAGCAAAGCGACCCATTCCTTATTTAGGGCCACTGTCCCCGGAAGCGTAGCTTCATAGACGCGTATTCATCATTGTACGCTTGGTGTACGCTTGCAGTTTGAAAAACTATGAAATTCTGTTGGTGGACTGCAGCGTCTATGAAGCTACGCCTCAGTGGCGCGCCATATACATCACCAGATGGAACCAAAATGTTTCGTTTGGAACTGTATCCCATAAGTCCCATTATTTTGTACCCGCAAAATTCGTGGCACAATAACCTCCGACCCACTTCCAGCTAGCAGCCGCGTCTTTGTTCTCGTTTTGAATACTTTCTTACGTAACCTGCCTTGTATGGCAGTTGCTATGTTTTACACATAGCCTAAAGCCGCTCCTTAATAAATTTCCAATCGAATATAAAAAAATATGTTTTGTGACTAAACGTTATAAAACAAACCATCTCTTCAGTATATTAAGTAGATATATTTCTAGTATAAAACGAAATAGCTTTCCGCCGTCTGTCCCTTTATATAAATCTATGTACGCTTAGATATTTTAAACTACGCAACGGATTTTAATGCGGTTTTCCGCAATAGATAGAGTGATTCAAGAAGAAGGTTTATAAGCAAGAAAAAGAGGGTAGGTAATGGTAAAGTAGGTGTAGGGTAGTGTAAGACGGCACGCGAACGAAGTCGCGCAGGGTTTACTAGTTGTTTATTGGTGTGAAACAATGTAAATGCTTTATAGAAATGTATTTATTGTATGCATTGCGGGGCGTTGAAAAATGCGGCACATTTTACTCAATACTTTATTTGCGCTCGACTGTATCGCCTCAGACATAACAATAATAGGGACGTGATCATCCCGAGTAGATTGACTGACACACTTAATCTTATCAGCGCGCCGGGGCACAGTCTGAATCCGTATTAGCTCACTGACCTTAATTCCAGTGAATTTTTGCCACCGCCTCCAACAGTAATGTCAAGCTTTCGCGTATTCTCCAGATAAGGATGCGAGCCAAAAGTGTCTCTGCTACGTGATTCTTTCTCGTAAGAAATAATAAAAAGAGAAAAGGGGAAAATTTCTTCAAATACAAATTCATTATTGATAACTAAGTTACACGGTAGTGCAGTATGGTTGTGGGTAGGTACATAGGTACACATAGTCTAATAATATTATATACCTGGATACCGTTATAAAAAGTATGGTATTGTACAATATTAACAATTATCAAATTCGTAAATGTCGTCAAATTATATCAGAGAATACTTCCGTCATATAAATAAAATGAAATATTACATACACAAACACTTCTTTGGCAATTAGTTACAAAACACAGTTACAATGGCGGCCGAAATATTAAATTATGCGATTCAGATAATAACCAACCAACTATAAACACCAGCTTCCTGGCCAGATCACTAGTACTCGTACTTAAATCTGTGCTGCTCTATTGCACATGGAGTCGGGCTACGCTTATTATTGATGTATAGTTTTGTGTATTATTTTGATGAAGTATCACGATTTACTGACTTAGTTAAAAACGTTACTAACAAAAATTTGTCCTTAATCGAAATTGAAAAAGAAAAAGTAATGATGTAGGTTCAGAATTAATAAGTTTTAACGAACATTAAGTGCATTTAATTTATTTGCTGACGCAAACTTTTGCGGTGACAAATAGGCACCGGTAGTAGTTGGTTCATTTAAATAATTATTTAAACCGCAATGAGCTCTAAAAGAGAATTACAAAATGAGAAAGGATGGCAGACGAACGTGCGACGAATATTACAAAATAAAATTCAAGACATTCAGGGCTTCTTTTCAAAGATATCTTTTGCTGGTGATAAAGTACAGAAGTTTCCAAAAGTTTTCTTTCCAAATTGAGTAGAAGAATATTATGTCCTCTTGAAAAGTTTAGGCACCCTGTCGTGTTGGCAGCTATTTATCCCCGCGCTTTTTTATCGTTGTTTGGTAAGAGAAACTGTAACTGCATGTGAATAAAGAAGAACTACATAGTACGATGTTTTATTAGTTTCTTGTATATTGACTTTGCGGCCCGCAGCATATTGAAGCAAGATTTATTTGAAATACCTATTGTATGAAGGGATAATGTAATGATAATAAATTGCACAAACTCAAATGTTTAACTATCAGTGTATCGCCTCCTTACTTGCTTACATACTGCGCTAGCTCAGCGACACAAAGTGGATCCTGGCCTACGACACCAGAGATCGCCACCTCTTCCTATCCTGCGCCATCTTCTGCCAATTGAGGATGCCCAGTTTTAACCAGAGTTTATCTAATCTTTAATAGTAGTTTATGCAACTGTCATATAAAAGGGGGTATTAAAACATGAGTGTCTGATAATAGTTTGACACTCATGTTTTAATACCTAATTATATGCAGTTGCATACACTACTTTATCTACACTCATATTTTTATGTTAAAATATCGTACCAATAATTTTCTCAACTTTGCTGGAAGTAAGCTGCGAGTAAGTTCTGTTGTATCTACGCGTCGAGGACATTCACATAAAGCGGCGGGAAATTCACTTTACTACTTTCACATTTATCTATTTATTTACTTCAAATAAGGAAAAACATTCACAAACACAAACTACAACTATTAGAATAAATATTCTGTTTAGCGGGAAAATAATTACACAGAAACATAAACAGGAAAATTTAAATTTTGAATTTGAATTTGTTAAAGACATCTTAGGTATTCAGCCTACATTTGGCCGTATACATTTTAGGTATTCAGCCGGGTCCGGGCGCCCGACAAGAATTTAAAAAATATAAGTGTTGCATAATGATTAAAAAGTTATTTTATCTACACTCATAGCGTAATGTTCCAATTTCATATTCGAAAACAGTCGTTTAAAGGTACACTTTTTTCACGCCAGTCTTTAAAATTTTAAAAAATTACTTTTCGATACAGCATTTCCCATACTATTTTCATTACAGCTGTATCGTAAAATAACTTTTTAATCATTATGCATACTCATATTTATTAATTTTTTGTCGGGCGCCGGGACACGGCGAAATGAAGGCTGAATACCTAGATGTCTTTAACAAATTCAAATTCTAAATTTAAATTTTCTTGATTATATTCTGTGTAATTATTTTCCCGCTAAACAGAATATTCTTTGTAATTGTTGTAATTTGTGTTTGTGAATGTTTTTTTTCTTATTTTAAGCAAATAAATAGATAAATGTGAAAGTAGTAAAGTGAATTTTCCGCCGCTTGATATCCTCGACTCGCAACTGACTCGCAGCTTACTTCCAGCAAAGTTAAAAAAATTATAGGTACGATATTTTAACATAAAAATATGAGTGTAGATAAAGTAGTGTATGTGTCGCAGCCATCTGCTTAAATCAGCCATTTAATGAGAAGGCTAGCCAGTTAGTTAAACGCCGGCGATCAATTAAGTGGCTAAAGGACAACTAGCCAAGTAGTTGAATTTAACGTTCAGCTACTTGGCTAATCGTTATTTAGACGTTTTGTTAAAGGGTATGTTTAGTTAGAGTGACGTAACTTATGTAATAAAGAAATTATTAGTGGAAACAAATTCATTCAGTAAGTATACACTTAATTGGAAATAACAAAATACTCGCCTAATACAAAAGGTTAAGAAAAATACAAGTCTGCCAACAAAGTGAATAAGTACGGAACCCCTCAAGGTAGTATCTTAGCGCCGCTATTATTTCTCATGTACATAAATGACTTACCTCCAATAGTGTCGCCCCACGAATGCATCCTTTTCGCTGACGACACGACGGTTATTATCAAGGATAACACCCCTGACTATGAAAACCAAATTAATGACGCCCTTTCAAAAACAATTGCATGGCTGACACAAAATAACCTAAAAATAAATCTAGGTAAAACTAAACTCATGCAATTCTACACTTTTAACGGGAAACCTAGAAAACTAAACATCAATTTTGATGGATGTAAAATCGTGGAAGTCAATAACATAAAATTTCTGGGTATGACCATCGACAGCCATTGCAAATGGAAGCAACATGTTCATGGAATATGCGAAAGAGTAAATAGTTTTGCCTTTGCTCTCAGAAGAGTCAGCCAAACCGTATCAAGGGAAGCGGCCATAACTGCCTACAATGGCTATATAAATTCCATACTGCGCTATGGTATAATTATATGGGGTAACTCAACTGATATTGATAAAGCCTTCATAACACAAAAGCGCTGCATACGAGCTATTTTTGGACTACAACAAATAGAATCATGTAGACCAATCTTTCGAAAATTTAAGTTGCTGACGCTACCATGTATCTACATAGGCGAAATATGTACATTTGTTCACAAGCATAGACATTTTTTCCAAGCAAATCAAGAAACCACCAATCGCAATTTGAGAAGCCATTATAAGAACAAACTCCTTAAGCTCAAGCTCAAGATTATACCTGCGACAAAGCTAGCAACTACGTCAAAAAACAGCTACATGATGTGTATCAAAATCTACAACAAACTGCCAGACGAGCTAAAATTGCATAAATTGAACAAGTTTAAGAAAATGATAAAAAATTGGCTTATCGAAATGTGTTTCTATAGTGTTAAGGAATTCTTAGAATATAAATAAGAAATTTAGGGTTTGACTAATTATAAATAATGTGACATGATTTATAATTCGTAATAGTTTCCTATCTTTTCTAATTTTTTGATTCAATTTGACATTGTAAATTTTTGTGACATTTAATAATTAATAATACTTTAATTCAATGACATTTTCCGATCCAATTGTAATTTTCAAGTTAGAATTTTAGTTTCAATGTTAACATTTATAATTTTTTGTGACTTGGTTTAATTATCATTATTTTAATATTTTCTTAATTTAATAAGTATTATTATCATATCTTGACATATTAAAGAATGTAGATCAATTATGGATATACGCCTGAAAAGGTAGGAATTTGGTGGGAAAGAAGCTACTGCATCTAGAACTGCAAAATCACGTAACCCAAACTCCATATTCAATAAAATTTCATTTCATTTCATTTCATTGTATTGCGATCACATATGCATTTACAACAATAAAAACTTTAAATATGCGATGGCACGAAACTTTGACAGTCATTTATGTTTCTAATTATAAGTATAAATAGAAACTGAACACATTAAGTTAATCTTAATTTGCTGTCTAACGCCATATTTGTTTTGGAACTACCAGCGCCGAAGTGGATAAAATTTTAACTTCATTTAAATCACCTGCCTGATTTAGCGTTAGCCGTCTTTACAGGGCTAGCTTACTATAAGCCAACTAGTTAAACGTTGAGTGTTCCTAGTGCAGTCAGCGATCGGGCTAGGCTCCCAATTGAATGCCGGCGATTAATTAAATAAATAAATAAATAATCGTGGACAAATTCACACAGCGCCATCTAGCCCCAAACTAAGCAAAGCTTGTACTATGGGTGCTAGATAACTGATATACTACTTATATACTTTTTTTTAAATACATACTTATTATACATACTACACCCAGACCCGTAACAGAAATTAAAATTCATCATTTAAATTTCTGCCCGGCCGGGAATCGAACCCAGGACCTCTTGCGTGGTTGACTGGCATGTTGACCACTGAACCACTCAGGTCGTCGTCGTGGCAATTAACGGACTAGCCTTCTCATTACATGGCTCATTTAACCAGATGGCTGCGACATATGCAACTGCATATAATTAGGTATTGAAACACTCGTGTCAAGCTATTATCATACTCGGCTACGCCTCGTATGATAAACAGACACTCATGTTTTAATACCCCCTTTTATATGACAGTTGCATAAACTACTATTACGTTACAGCTGTAATGAAAATAGTATGGGAAATGCTGTATCATAAAGTATTTTTTTTTTAATTTTATGGACTGGCGTGAAAAAAGTGTATACTTAGTGTTTTCGAATATGTAATTGGAACATTGAGCATATGAGTGTAGATAAAAGCTTTAAAAAGCCTGTGCACACCGGGTGCATGTATCCAATGGCACGCCTAATGTGCACAGGTACCGTTATCTTAACCCACGTTCTTTTTCGCGAACTCATTTCACCACCGAAAGACTCTGGCTTCACCAGAGGCTTTCGCGGGCAGGTAAGGGTTTTAGCCGGTAAGAGTCCGGCATTACCCCAGGTGTCCATGATGGATTTCCCCTGCCTACCATCATGGCCTACCATCATTGCCTACCATCATTGCCTACCATCATTGCCTACCATCATTGCCTACCATCATTGCCTACCATCATTGCCTACCATCATTGCCTACCATCTTTACTACAATAATCCGTTAAGACTTACGAGGCATAGTTGCATACAGCGAGAGGGGAGAATAAAGTAAATCCGTAGCACCAGACACAGCCCCGGCTACCGGATACGTGATTACGGGTCCGCGGGTGCAGGCGCCGCCGCCGCACATAGGGGTATTTAGCATTCCTAGCCGGGCGAAATTGATAAAACAAATTCCAATACAAAAGCAAAAATGAATACTCGTTAGCGAGCCAGGTAGCTACTGAACAATAGACGACCGTTTCCAGGGTCGTGTGCCTGCGCCATCCAGCCACGAACCAGGCGGAACTTGATCGTTGTCGCATACGCTCGCGTCAGTTACTTGCTACATTAAAATCGTACCGTGTTTGAGACCTCAGTGCTTAATTATTGCGAGTTATTTAACCAAAAGTACCATGGATTATCATAATACAGGTAAGAATAGTCTTATTTATTACGATTCACTGATGTTTACATGTATTTGTATGGTTCAAAATAAATTTACAATTGTCTCCATTATTTAAGCAGTTTTTATCTGAATTATACATTTCAAAGTGATAATAGTTATCCTTCCGAGTGCTTCCGAGTAACGATTTCTTTTGTATCGGTTGACAAAAACGGTCATTTGATAGTTATTTCACGAATTGAGTGCTACTTTATGCTACTTTCGACAAAACTTACGCTTTAGTGTTGGTGTTAGCTAAAAAGTATTAACCGTTATTTTGGAGAAAATTATGAAACGTTTTCTTTATTATTGTTTCAGGGTTACCAGGGGGCTCTAACTACAATGTTGTAACTAAAGAATACCTGTTCAATCAAATGCAACAACAAGAATTGCCTACTTTTGACGAGAAAGTCGGTTATTTGCAAAATTACCTTTTAACTGACAATCGCTTTGGATTTTGGCTTATTTATCCTTCACGCTAGGATTCGCTTGTTTGAAAGTGTTTTGCACCTTTCTTACAAGCTTCCGATAAAAAAATGGCAAGTGAGATCAGACTCGGACAAAGCTACAGTTAAAGAAAGGAAAGCTAGCATACAACAAAGATTTAGAAACGAAACTGGATTAATTGTAGACGTGCCGATAGCTGGGTTTGGTAATACCAATGATGGTAACGCCAGCAGGCGCTTTTTCGGTGACCCATAGAAGGCTGCAGAAATTACCGGTATCGATTACAACCTGATATTCAGATCAAAAATAATTCTAGAGGTAATTTCAAGCGGCTATAAAGTTGACTTAAAAAAATTAGCTCAATACTGTTGGGACACAGCAAAAGTCTACAAAAAGTCTACTCTCGCTCTATGACTGACATCCGATGACCCCGACTATGCACAAAATTTTGATGCATGGTGCTACATTCATGGAAAAGGCGTTATTGTCTATCGGACTATTATCGGAAGAGGCTGCTGAAGCTAGGAATAAACATTCCAGAATGTATAGATATAATTTTGCGAGGAAGTTTTCGAGAATAGACAGCAATCAAGATGTATTGAATCGCCTTTTACTGTCCTCGGATCCACTGATCACAAGTCTGAGGCCAAAGCCAAAGAGCAGAATGCATCCTTTTTCAAAAGAAGCGATAGCTATGTTTTTGCCACCTTCTCCAGAATCTGAAAATGATTCAGATTCGGAATCTGAAACAGAACAGGTCGCTGAAAGTGACAATGAACCCTGGCATTCTTCCTCACCAAATTGTTTTTTTATAAAAATTTACGTAATTTGTCGATCAATAAATTTCAAATCATGAATACTACTTTATTTTATCATCATATCAGCCCATGACGCTCACTGTTGCATAAAAGCCTCCCCAATGGTGGTCTTGTATATTTTATTAAGTCTTACCTACTTTAGAGCAGAAAAAACCGCACAAATAATTTCGCCCGGCTAGGAATGGAAAATACCCCTATGTGCGCCGGCGGAATTTCATTACGGCGCGCGACGCCGCCGGTGCGTACCGTAAAGGCAGGTTTAGACGAAGCCAGTTTGTCAGTCCTACAGGCTAGCGCTGGCTCCATATTGTTTTTTTATCCCACAACGAAAACAGAGGGATGTTATAAGTTTTATCTGTGTATCTGTGTGTGCTGTGGCATCGTAGCTACCGAACGGATGGACCGATTTGGATGCGGTTTTCTCTGTTTAAAAGCCATTTTAATCGAGATAGTTCTAAGTTTTGTATGTTTCTTCACTTGTTTTACACCACTTGACTGTATGGTGTCCCTGTTTGGCCATGTATAGATTGATTTCTGTTACGGTAGGTAGTTAGACTGTTAGGATTTGCTTTTCGAGCTGTCTGACTAGTTTAAAAAATACCTGAGTAGCTACCTGGCGTTCGGTGCTGGCCTCGTCTAAACCTACCTATACCTCACATAGCGAACTATAGCGTCAGTGGATACTTCATTTCAATTTGCGCTCGCATCATTTATTAGCGGACATTTAGCTTTTTGAGGAGGCACGCTCGGTACTTTGTTTACCTTAGGAGAGATGTTTTTGTTTAGCTATAAAATATTCGGTAAATATTCATATCCTTTTAATATTTCTCCAAATATTCCGTATGCCACTGTTTCCTTAACATTTTCATACACTAGATTAGATATTAGAAAGTAAATATTGATTTTGATTTGTGTCTGTTTATTCAGGCCGAAGCTGTCATACAATATCCATAAGGACTGCGAATAAAAGAACTCTATTTCTTCTAACACTAGTTAGAAGTGTAGTGTAGAAGTACAAAATCCATTTTATAGATATAAATTTAAAAGGTAATTTAGGGTTTTGATTAAACCCATTCTTTTGGATTTTTTCAAATCTATAACAGATTTGGCCTAATATTACGATTCCCACGAGTTTATCTTCCGTTACTCTATTCTGATTACAGCGTTGCAAACCAACGGAAACAATCAATATTGTGCACGTCGTATCTGCGTTTCTTTTATAACATCTCGCTTCTATAGGCGTGCTGGAAGAAATTTGTTTTTAGAAATAAGTAGTGCCTCTTGTGTCGTTAGTAATTGTATGTTTTATTGTGTACAATAAAGAGTTAAATAAATTAATTTAATAGTGGTATACTTACAACGAACACCTAAGAAGCGATGGATTGACTGCGAGTGCGAGAGCCAGCGGCTTACGACGAGAGGATGCCGAAAACCGGGCGAAGTGGAGTAGATTGAGTAGGAGAGCGGACCCTGGCAGATGCCGGGATAAGCGCTAGGACGATGATGATGACTTACAACGAACACCTATAAAACCTTTGCGCCATTTAGGTAACGTCGGCCAATTCATTAAATACGTGTGCCAGGGCATTACTCAGTCGACCTTGACGAGTTGTGCGAATGTGAAAAGAAAAGTAAGTAATAGAACAAAAACTCAAAAGAACAACAAGAACATCTCAACAACAACAAGAACAGGGATCTACATTATTGAGCTTTCATAACTTTTACATATTAATAATAAATATAATCAATGTAAGCATGACTTCCGATCTACCAAAATTTTTTATTTATGAAATAAATATCTCTGGGATCCAGGATGAAGACCCTTTTTTTAGCCAATGTAATTCGGATAACGGTGCACCGAATACCCTGTACTTTATGATTCGTAAAATGATAATGGACGGACATACTAATGGTGGTATTATTTTATTTATTTACATTTATTTATTTATTTAGCATAAATTTACAGCGTTACAGTACTTACAAATTACTAATACACTGCAAATATCAATAAAATACAAAATATTAAATTAAAAACTTAAGAACATCATTAAATTAAAACAAAATTAAATACATAATCAAATTAAAGAATTAAGATACACACACTCACTCATCCATCAACTCACTAAACCTCAGACATGCATTTCGCGCTTCCATACATCGACTCACAAATATGTCACACTCTGGTGCTGATGCCTGAAAAGCGTTAAGCATGGCCATGCCGCGAAGAAGGGGAGAGCGCGCACGTGCCACGGTCCGCGAGGCCGGAGTCGCGAGGAGTTTACCTGGACGTGCTCTCAGTTGCATCCTCGGCTTAATCGGGACATCCAGTCTTACAACTTGCGAGACAAGTGCAGGACAGTCCGCCTCGCCACGCAAGATACGACACACCTCAACGAGTAAGCCGAAGTTACGCCTTACTTCCAGAGAGTTGAAGCCAAGAGTACCTAGCAAGAACTTAGTGGGGTACAAAAAGGGATAGTATCCATAAATTTTTTTATAGAGAAAACGTAAAAATGTTTTTTGTATTTTCTCCAGAAGCAAGGCGTAAGAACTCTCATATGGGTTCCAAATAATCGATGCCGATTCGAGTTTGCTCCGCACCAGCGCCGAGTATATGAGTTTTATCACGTTAGGATCGCTAAATTCGCGGGAATTCCTTGGATTATACAGGATTTCCTTATGGATGGATACAGGATTTCCGTTTCGATCCATCGAGTTTCGGCGTTTGCACACCTCTAAAACTAGACCTTTCTCTACTGCCAGAACCACGATTTCCCTTTGGAGCACTAGAGACCTTACTTATATTTTGTTTGTTGATTGTCCCCAGGACGAGGAGTCGCTGGAGCCGCGGCCGGTCGCCAACATCACGCACCACAGCATCATGTACGCGCCCAAGTGCCTTGTCATCGTGTCGCGGCAGGACTATATCGACACCTTTCGGGTAATTCCTGCTTAGCACACACAGCTTTTGAGGATTCGGGAGCCTTTTAGTTGGTTCAAGGATTTTTCACAAAAGAAAAATTGTACAAAAGAATCATTTTACTTGACGAACAAATGGTTTGAGGACAAAATTAGGTTAATGTAACAATAAAAGCATTTTCACACTGTAGGACAAACCAATCTTAGCGTGCGCGAATGTGTGTCAATATGCATGGATTGACTTCATGAGTCATATGCGATAGCCAACGGCGACGCAGGATGCCGACGGCCAGGCGATGCATAGCAGAAAAAGTAGGAAAGTGGATCCTAACAGAAGCCGGGATGACCGCTAGGCACGGAACACGGCAAGAAGGCACAATATGATGAAAAGCGGCCACCGTCGTTCAGGACATCTGAGGGGATCGGATGCGTTGCCGACCTTTGTGGTAACTAATAATGATGAAAATCAAATGGTAATGATCAAACGGAACGTTCAGTATTTAACCCTAAACGTATTTTGACGTGCCCCCCACCCCGCATTCCAGAACTGCCTGGGCATAATATACACGGTGTGGGTGGAGAACCTCGGCGTGCCTCTCGAGACGCTGGTGGGTAATCTGCTGGGCTGCGTGCTGGTGCCCCCCGCGGGGGGCCCCCAGGTGCGGTTCAGCATCGGCGCGGGGGACCGGCAGGCGCTGCAGCCGCCCGCCGCGCCGCCCATGCCGGTCACGCACACGGCGGTGCACATGCTGCTCCGGTTGCTTGGTAAGATTGGACTATCACATCACTACAACCCATAACAGTCCTCTGCAGGACTTAGGGCCTCTCCCACATAAGGGGAGGCTATTGCCATATAATCTCCACGCTCGGCAGGCGGGTTGGAGATCACAGTGTTATAAATAGAACAATGGAAAACGCTACTGCCCATTTTCCAACCTACGGAGACTCATAGATCTTTTGCTTCGAAAACATTAGTCGCCTTGTACGACACCCACGAGTGTAAGGGTTGGTGCTATTCTACTCTGCCGGACACTTTCTGTCAATTAATAACATTAGTGGTCGGATGACCACCATGAAAGTTCTCGAGCGGCGACCACGTACTGGAAGACGCAGCGTGGGTAGGCCTCGTGGGCCGACGATCTGGTAAAGATAGCAGGTATCAGCTGGATGTGCAGGACCGGGCTTTGTGGAGATCTCTTGAGGATGCCTATGTCCAGCAGTGGGCGTCTTCTGGCTGATATGATGATTGGACCGATGGGGCGGATAGGTTCTCGAGCTGGTGAGGTGACCCATGACAGAGGAACGTTTTCTAACCTATTCTATACTAAACCTATTTATTTGCAATTTATCCTAATGGATACCGTTCTTTACGCGTTCCGTCAACTACGAACGAATTCAATTGAATACGCGCTATCTAAGGAAAGTCCTCTCGAGAGTTTGACCTAGGGAAGTGAACTATTAGACATAAATACATTTTATCGCTTTAGAAATTGAGTCTACCTACAGGTTAAGAGTTCCGAGTGTTACGATTACGAGTTTGCCGTTAAAAAGGTCTTCAGTACCTTTTTAACGGTAAACTCGTAGTATAGTTAGGAGTGACGCTATGTCTGCAACTGTCACCACCGGATATAGAGTGAGACTCCTCAGAGCACACCACTTAGGAAAGTACACATCTAGCGAGTGTATTCTTCACCTTGTATACTAAATTCACGTGTGTTATAGATATATTTTACAAGATAATGTACTCGTATGTATCTACGGATATTATGAAGAGGAAAGATTTTAGTTTGATTGTAGTATCTACTCCAAGTATCATGTTAAATACGATAGCGTAAGCACAACTTTCCATTAGTGACAGAAATTATTTCTTTTACATTAGAAGCTAGTAATTATATTACTTATAACAAGTTTTGGCCAAAATAAACACACAATTATACGAGGCTATCCGCAACTCCAAAATTCACTAGGTGTCGTTACTAAGATGCGAGGTCAAGTATTTAGCTTTACAGCAGTTGTTTGTGTCCAACATCACCGCACAGTATTTTAACACACCTTAATTCCCTTCCATCAGGTGGATTTTGAAATAACAAAAACCCTCGTTCACCCGCTCATTGATCAACCCATAGGTATCCACAACTCCGTGACCCTATGGTGCGCGGTGATGACTGAGCATAAAGTGCTGGTGGTGTCGCTGGCTGGCGCTCGGTTGGCAGCCGCTTGTCGAGCCTTAGCAGCACTGATGTTCCCGTTCCGTTTTGCCCACGTATACATCCCGTTGCTGCCGGCGGGGCTAACGGAAGTGCTGGCGACGCCGACGCCGTTCCTTATCGGCGTACATTCCAGCTTGAAGGAGGAGGTCTCGGAACAGGTATGCTCAGCAAATTTTTTAAAGATACACACTCAAGTGTAATGTAATACGAAATTCTACCAAGCCAACCTCACCTTGCTCGTGATCTCCCAGCTGACAGATTGTGCTCGAGTTGTGCGAATCAGATGGTAGTCGCTGAACGTAAAAAACACAATTTTTTTTAATGGAATGCTCTAGTAAGGGTCTAGAAGAGCGAACTCTGGCAGAAGCCGGAATTGACCGCTGATTGATGACGAAAGCTTACATTAAAAAGAAGTCGACGTTTCACGTCAGAATTTGGCGATTTTGAGGCTTCGCAACGAGGCTTGCTGTCAAAATAGTTGTGGCTCTATTTTTTAATTTTGTTGATAGATTGTGTTTTTTATGGTCTGAGTACTTGGAGAAATTTATTCGAACTTTAAGTTGATTGTAAACCTCTCTGGTGCTTTGCAAGTGATGATGTCTAATTCAATACATAATAAAATAGGTTTTTAGAATAATATAATTTTTTAATGTGATTTGATCCTAGAAACGACTTTCAAACTCCACGACATTATTAATACTAAATCCATCCCCCAATTTCCTTCCAGTTCGACGTGATAGTGGCGGACTTGGACGTGGGGTCTCTCCACATACCTCCGGGCGTGAACATCCCCCAGCCCGAAGGGAAGCTCCTATCATCCCTCCAAGAGGCTCTTGCCTTGGTCCTGCAACCAGAGTTGGGGGCGGCAGACGCTGCTTTCGCGCCCCCGCCGCCCCTGGCCTCACCCCCGCATCTACTGGACAAGGAGATCAGAGCAGTGTTCATGAGGACCCTGGCCAGGTTGCTGCAAGGGTACAGGTGGGTGTTATGTTATAGCGTGGGTGGACCGACGACCTGGTAAAGATCGCAGGTACCAGCTGGATGCGGAAGGCACAGGACCGACCTTTGTAGATATCTCTGGGGGAGGCCTGTGCCCAGCAGAGGGCGTCTTACGGCTGATATTATGAAGCGGCCTGGTGGGAGTGTGCTTGTGAGACCGATAAGTAGAGTTAAGCAATCCACGCAGAGTCCGAGAACCGGAAGAGTGACCCGAGTGTCATCTATTCTCTTCTAAGCACTCGTATGTATGTATGTAAACTCTTTATTGCTTAATAAATACAGGAGTTACAAAAATAATTTTACAAAGCAAAGGCGGACTTATCCCACAATGGGATTTCTTCCAGCCAACCTTAAACAATCTGAAAGGACATTTAAGAAGCGGTGGAGGCATCCGAACGGTCAAGCCCGGCTTCTGTAAGGTTCCGCTTTCCTACTCTACTCCTCTGCTTCGCTCGGTCTTGGGCATCACAATAAATAAATAAAATTCATTTATTACAGGCACATAAGCATAGAATTTGTTACAGACAGTGTATTAAGTCAATTCACAATATAATAGTAATATTATTACAATTCCGTTGCAGACACTGCCTGACGACAATCCGCATCCACCCGGTGCCGGTGCTGTCGTTTCACAAGGCGGGGTTCCTGGGAGCTCGCGGGCTGGCCCAATGTGCTTTTGCGCAAAGGTTGCTGGACTGCATGTTCTTCGGAGGTTTGGTGGCGGAAAGAGGCCCGCCTTGGAGGCCTACGGATCTCTGGGATGAGCTTGTGCAGTGAGTACCGAGTTTGTGGTTGTTTTTTTATTATAACTGACCAGGTATTTGATTGTCCTCTCACCTGGTGGGTGACGTTGCGGCCGAAGATGGAGCATGTCTGTCTAGGGGCCTATTCACTCTAGCTTAGAAGGCGTCCAGATTATAATGAACACTCAGGCAACGCGTTCCATTCCTTAGTCGTACGCATGATGAAGCGTTCGACCGGATCCTGTTTCCCGATGGCGGAAAGGGGACCGCTTGATTTCACGTCAATCTAGTATGACTCTTCTGCCGACTTGACATCCACCTCCACCTAGGGTCCTACCGACCTCTCGGAAATCCAGACCGCGTCTGAAGTAATCACGGGAGATGCGTGCGCTTTACTTGCCAGTGATTTTTCTGGCATGCCGGTTAGACAATCTGGCTTTGCGGAGAGAGCTTGGACTGTGCTCAGAGGAATTGCTCGTGCATCAGCCGCTTCAGCTGTACCTATCAAGCTACAGCTGAAGTTTACCACTTAGTAAGCTAAGACTCTCACTGAAGGTTCTACTGAAGCGTAAGGTCCGTTATCAAAATGTTGCCGTGCTATTGGACAAAAACAATTACCACAAAATGATGGATCGATTTCAACCAATCACAGAGCTTTATTTTGACATCAGACCTCACGTCTCAGTAGCGCCATCTAGTGAATTTTGCAATCGTGAATACCTAATTGCAATACAAGACATACAAGTTTATTCATTACCCTTTGTTCCTCTATGATATGACCGTACTAAACCCTACACGATGATCGTAGGAACCTCCCAGAACAATTACGGCTGGAGGCGAGCAGTCCGGAGCTGCAACTGCAGCACATCCAGGAACTCGCCATGCAGTTGCATCTAAACGAGAACCCCAACCCACAGGTAACACACAAATACTGGGGACCCTTCCTGCTTTATCCGATTACTGACAATACAGTCGGTAGATGGAAATGTTAATAAGCTGTTGTTAAGGAACTGTTTTACCCATGGATCGTTTGTGCGCGATTGGTTCAATTCGCGATTCTTCCAAAATTAGTCGGTTTATGCCACGTTTCCGTGGGCTTGAATCGCGAATTGGAACAATTATTTTCGCCATTGGACGAATCGCGCACAAACGCCATGGATTAATATTCTACCAACTACAGACTTTGGGTAAAACAGCTTTCTATTTATAACTAAACCCACTAATGTTAGTGTATATGTATTCAGTGCCATTACGTAAATAGCCGGGTCCATACATCGCGAAGCGACGTGCGTTTGGATTGCGCGGCACTTACATCGACCGCACCTATGGATCGCGGTTGAACGTGGGCTATTAAAATAAATTGCCTTTTACATAAAAGTATAGTGCGCGCGCGAGTTTTGGTCTATCAGGCACGACCGTTAAAATAAATCGAGTAGCAATCATTGAAGGCTCATTAAATTGCCATCACACTCAGTTACGGTTTGAACGAGTGAGATGGCGATGTATAATCCGTTCAAGTTAGACGGTCGGGTCCGATGGACATGAACTCGCGCGTGCTCTGTATATAAGAGGTAAACAGACGGGTGGCCTAATTTGGCTCTCTCACGTGTCTATAATTAATTGAAACAATTACTGTCCTTTTAATTGAGTTCACTTCATTATATCGCACATTACGGCTACTGCAAGCAAGTCAATGCACGTCTTTCATTTACCATTTATGATTGCAAGATTCCTTCCCCGTCTATCCAGTCCCGTTCGCAAAATACCTCATTCGTAAAATATCCCATTCACAAAATGTCCCATTAGCGGAATTTTTAAGTCCCCGCTGAGGGACGACGAGTAATCCTGCGAACTGGACTTTTTTCGACCGCGTGTCAGTTTGCGCCCAACCCTTATTGCTATGCGTCCGCACACTTCTTTTTTTTACCCGTTTTGTTTGTATTATTATTTTTAATTTGTTGTCGTGGTGTCTTGTCTCAATAAATGTCTTTATTCTTACTATTTCTTCCCCTAGTCCCCCGCCCAACGCATACTGCGGCCGCCCTTGGGCGCTTCTTCTCGCATCCACCAGCCGCCGTTCCCCGCGCTGGCCGCGCCGCGGGTGGCCGCCGTCATCGCCGACGCCGCGGCCCGCGCCGGCGCCGCCACCGAACAGGGGAAGTGAGTACCGGGGATAAGATAGCAAAACGAGTATAGATTTTGGGGAGCGACATCCACTGCCGCCGCGAGGGTGCAAGCCATTATCGCCTGTGTCGCCACCGACCAGGGCGAGTGAGTGACAAGGGGGAAAAACAAAGAATCCATATTCCCGAGGTCGGGCTTTGCCCCCACTCATTGCCACCGCTGCAACTCCTGTGCAGCCAGGATCCACAGCGGCGACCACACACAGGTCCTTGAGCTCTATTTTTGAATAGCTCGCTGCGATTCGAACGGTTTTCAATTTTAATTTTCGCCATGAAAAATTATATATTTTGATGCATGATGCTGATTTCCCCTTTTTTTGAACCGTCATCATCATCATCATCACAGCCCATAACAATCCACTGCAGGACTTCGGGCCTCTCCCACGAAAGGGGAGGTCATTGCCATAATCTCCACGCTTGGCAGGCGGGTTGGAGATCGCAGTGCAGTTGATGTAAATCTACCCAGAAAGATGCTGCTGCCCATCTTTCGGATTTGTCCCTTACTCGCCTTTTACGACACCTACGGGAAGAGATGGGGTGGTGCTATTCTTTGAGGTGGCGGCAGCCACACACCACCGTGAACATGTGAACATTCTGAACCGTACTCTCTCAGTATTGCCAATGTAATTTAAAAAATATTGAATTTTTCATGCCGAAAATCAAACTTGACAACCGTTCAAATCGATGCGAGCGATTCAAAAATAGGGCTCCAGAGCTTTGACACTCAGGCTCGTATATCCAAAACCAGTATTAGTTGAGCTAGCATCCATATAACGCGTATATCTTCTAGCGCATGTTGGCTTCTTTAATACTGGTTTTCGGTAGGTTGGTGTACAGATTTCAGTATTTAAATAAAATCGGCAAATTACTTTTTCAATATAAATTCTTTAGAAGTAGTTACGAACAGCGCCATCTAGCAACACACATCAGAAATAACTTGTCGAAGTGCGTCTGGCGTGCGATATTCGATTAGTTGAGCTCGCCGTAGCGCGCGAAAAAGTAGTTCATTATTTCATACTTACATTGGGAGCGCAATTTCAGTGGTATGCGTATTGCGGAGCACATGAGGTTGGATTTCGATCTTCTAATTAGGAACCGAATCATAAACAACAGAAATATGAAGTGTGTTTGAATACTTGACTAGAGAAAGTCAAAACAATTTTAAGGACTGACCAAATCGTGGCTTCAAATACGCTTTTGCTGCGTATACGCGGCTCATGCGTTACGTTTTTGACGCGTGCACACCGGAGCTCAAGATACGCCGAAGCTAGCTCAAAAAGTAATTACATGCCGTCTTATGAACGCGACCACACCGGTCGACATAAAAGACGCAACTGTCTTGTTCTGTCTGTCTGAGCTGATAAGCCAGGGATACGCCACGACAGCGTGATTTGAGCTGCTTCATTTCGTCAACGTCTCGCCATCTGTTGCGTATTCGAAATCGCGAAAACTCCCATTGGAAATGCCTGATGGGTTTTAAATGCTTATACTAATAATATACCTCCGATATGGACCGTCGATGTCGATACAAATTCTTACTATGTACAAAACAAAGTCGCTTTTGGATTAAATCGGATCCGCCGGCCGGCTGGCTTTACTCGGACGTCCGACCGAGTCCCCCGCACCCAAAAGCGACATTATTATATACTGCATAAGGATTCGTATCAACTGCAACTAACAGTTGGTCGACTCCAGCCAAAACGGGACGTCGTCTGTTATAATCCGCGTCATGAAAGAAGAGACTTGTCAAATGGCAGTAGAGGGGATTTCGCGCAGGTAATCGCCTACTGCGCAAGTCGAACCACGTGACCCGCCAAGTCTCTTCTTACATGACACTGGTTATACTAGTTTTAACCTACCCAATAATGTGACTATCGCCCTCTCCCCAGGCTATCCAGTGTGCGGGCGCCCGCGGCCCGGATCGTGCCGCCCGCAGCGCCGCCCGCCGGCGCCTCCGAGGCCGGACCCCTCGTGCTTACCAACTCCGCCCGCCGGCTGGAGGTAGGCCCCCTTCTCTTGATTCCCTTCCAAGGTTTTCACGTCAAGCTGATTTTCCACAATCGCAGGTCTCTCGTTGTTCGTTGGTACCGCCGAAGTCGTAGGATGTCGCAGGTTTCGTTCGGTATTACCTCCGAAGTTACCTCTCCGGTAGTCAAAGTTGAGCTGTCTCGCTCACTCATCATCATCATCTCGCACGTGCGCCAAGCAGAGTCCGTTAAAATGGGCCGGTCGTTTGGTTTGGCTCGGGAGGAGCGGGTTTGTGCCTGTAGTGTGGTGCCGAATGGTGCCAAGGTGGTGGTTGACGATCTGATGTGTGGGGGTTTGCTCCCCTTGCTTGCGCTTCTTTGTCGCCCTCGGCGCGATGCTAGACTGCCCAGCAGATGACCTGCGTCTCACGTCACGTCGGCTGCGGTTAAATATACCCCGGCCCCTGTACTGGAATGATCTAGTGAACTAGTCCGAACGTATTTCGGAAGCGACGAATCGAGAATCGCATCCGGGTATATTACAGACGGCTAAGTGTAAAGTAACTATAGACCTTATGTCTCAGAGCATAATGTTCATTCTGCCTTGCCGCATCCTTATTATGACGTAATAAGTCACGGCGCGCGCTGGTTTCTTAAATGCGTGACCACGACAATAGGTAAGGACCTAATAGAAGCTCATCTCTCTTTCCCAGGTGGTCCGCTCGTGCGTGTCTGCGATCTTCGAGTGCCGGTACGCGGACGCGCGGAAGGCCCTGCCGGCGGCGGCCCGGGCCTTGCGGGCGGCGGCGGCCCGGGCCGCTCTGGTCCGGGATTTACGACAACGGCTGCCCACCAACAAGCACCTGCTACAGCACCACCAGTTCGATCTGGTTACCAGGTGAGATATGTGATTCCCCTGTTCCTGCGGCCTTAGCCAAGAGATTGCGTTAATCTACAATCGTTTGTGGTAGAAAAAATGTATGGGATTTGACATAAGCTAACGTTATCTGACATAAGCTGTTTGTGGTAGAAATTCTTGGTCCATAAACAATTCACTTACTTTCGGTGTACAAAGGAGGCGGATTGGCGGATGATCCTACACAATCAGAGTCAATGTAGATGTTGGTAGAAATAGTCGAACTTCGAGCTGTCAATTTTCTACCATACACGCATCACGCAAGCGGAGCTGTTAAAGATGGCTAGACCAGCTGGATGAGCTTGTTGAATGATCCCTTTGTTTTCTGTGTTTTTTTTACGTTAGATAATAGAGCACCTGCTGCAGGACCACCAGCTCGACCGCCGCCATCACGTGACTACCTGTTCCTCACCTGGATCATCATTATCATAATCCTAGCGCTTGTTCCGTACTCTGCCAGGGTCCGCTTTCCTACTCATTCTTCTGGACGGTATACTATCTTGTTACTCCAGGATTATAAAAATGAAATATGTGTATTATCGGATACAGGCGTAGAGTCATCATCATCGTCCTAGCGCTTATCCCGGCCTCTGCCAGGGTCCGCTTTCCTACCCATTCTTCTCCACTTCGGCCGGTCTTCGGCATCCCCGCGTCGTAAGCCGTCGGCTCTCGCATCCGACTCGGCGATGTCAATCCATCGCTTCTCGGGTCGCCCACGGAGCCTCTTTCCTGATACCGGCAGGTGCAGGCCCCTATATCCAACGTATCCCTGTTCCTCACCTGGATGAGCTCGTTGATTGATCCCTTTGTTTTCCGTTGTTTTTTTGACGTTTGATAAGAGATTAATTAATCCTATTTCAATAAATAATTTTTGAGTATGCAGAGTCAAAATAAATAAGTTCTTTCAAATGTAAAATATTTTTTCATAATAAGTTTTTAACGCGCGGTATAGTATTCATCAAGACCATTTCAAAGAGTCCAAGCGATAATAAAATAGTGAGTCATCTTAATCCGCCGCCTAGCCACGCCCCTCGACCAATCAGGTCGCACCAATTAGTTAGCTAAGTTCACAGTGACCAGTTGACGGCAGAAAATAAACATCAAATATTAGACAGTCTGACCAAGAAAAGGGCCCTTGAATTTATTTTTAATTTGACACAATTAAGTTGATTTTTATCCATTTATATACTAAATCTTTTTTAAAATATAAATTGTTAGATTTTTCTTCCACTGTAAACACCTTTACTCTGGACTTTACTCACTTTATCCTGGATGAATTATAGTTAAAAGTGAATACATAGTAAGAAGATAGTTAATAATGCGCGCGTTATTGCGATAATGCATTCCCGTCCTTTCCACACTACTGCGATATTGTCGCTCTGTAGCAGCCATGCCTCTTGCCATTAAGTGAAGTCAACAACGTCCGTTGCCAGGCGATTCAGTACGCAGGCCTCACAAAATATATCTCATAATTAAAGACAGAGAGTCTCACATATTGTTCGCAAATAAAAATCACAAAACAGAATAATCTTTTATTGAGAAAAAATTTTAACACTCGTGGTTCAAATGTTTGTTCGGTTTTCTGACGGCCGATTAAAAATAAAAAAAAGCGAAATAGAACCGAAAGAGATGGCGTTGATTAAACATTATTGTCAAATTTAAATCAGGATATTAAAAAAGACTTTACATTTTTACAGTGCTACTTAACCAATTTATAACTGTTAGAAATTGTTGTTCAAATGTTAGAGAATCGCCTCTAAGCAACGCCATCTAGTGAGACACAGAAAAATATTTTTTCTCTCTTTAAACTACTGTCAGCAAACCGCCCATTAGTGATAAGCCAACCACTCCTTATGACCTTCTCTCATCGCAACAACCGTCGTATCCGTTGTCTTCGTCAATGAACTCGCAATGTATTTCAATGCAAATAACCTTCTGGTTGTTCTTAGTCAGATGGACACGGGCGTGAAATATGCCGACCGGGGCCTTGTCAGGCATATCGCAGAAATCCAACACCAGACCTTTTATGTTATGCTCGCCCTGTAATATTAGTAGTTATAAACCTTCAGGAAAAAATCTCTAACTGATGGTGAAAATTGCATCAAAATCCGTTGCATGGTTTAAGAGGAGTTATCGGAAATTCAAACAGATAGACGCGGAGAGCGACTTTAATTTATATTATGTATAGAAGGGATATAGTATATCCTTTATAATGTGTAATATAATATCCTAGTCGTCGTCCTAGCGCTTATCCCGGCTTCTGCCAGGATTCGCTATCCTACTTAATCTTCTCCACTTCGCCCGGTCTTCAGCATCCTCACATAGTAACATAATATTCTGTCAACTAACACACTTTTACTAAAACTCTATGGCGTTTTAAGTCTGAAATAAAGATATTATTATATTATTCTATTTATTTATATCAGCCTAAATCATCCCACTGCTGGGCAAAGGTCTCCCCCCTATTCTTCCATACTTCGTGATAATTTGCTATAGTTTACCAGTCCCTGTCGAACGCTAACAGCTTAACACTCCACCGTTTTTTGGGTATGCCGTGACGTCGTTTCCGGGTATTCGGTGCCAAATATGTAGTGGTTTAGGCCCATAACTCCGACGACCGACCCAGTCCCACTTTAGTTTTATTATAGTATAGTATAATTTTAGTATAGTATTATAATTTATGTTACCTCTGGTATTGGGAAGCAATAATTATCCCCGAGACCTAAGTTTTCAAATATGACGTAGCACAATACTTGTATGTGTCTTTTTAAGAATTCCGCAGCCGAGGCCTCACTGATTGTGGTATAGGGCTTTTCTCCGCCGTCAACAGTCTTGTTTACATATATTTCCAACTGAAACAAGTTAACCTAATCAACTTCCGAGAACATAGACTTGCGAAAAATAATGTTGGTTATATTTTACACGCGTCAAAGTGACGGTTCCTGTTGATCTCATTAACATTTGTCTGGAAACTACTTTACGGACAGATAGGCAAAGACTACATTCAATCCGGCTGCTGGTAAATCTGGTTACCTATACTAATACCTGTCGCCCAAAAAAGTATAAAATGCCAAGTTTTACACATTTCTGCACATCAAAGAACAAATAATGTAAACCCCGAAACGCGATGTAAATCAGAATAGGTAGAGCTCGTCTAATTTAAAATGACGCGCCCCGCTATCGCATTAACGCACACAAGCAAGTTTAAAATATGAACGCAATACATATACAAATGCCGTTGTAGTTGGTCATTCAGTTGCCGGTAAGATTCAAACGTCGGAGCACGCGCCGTTCATTGGCTCCCACACAGATGAAGTGTCGTTATTAATATTTGCACTCACACATCGAAATCAACTAACTAAGTAGTGGGGCGCGTCATCTTAGACTAGACGAGCTCTACCTATATTGTTTGAAACAACTGAGAAATTTAAATTTTTTCAGAAAAGCAGGATTTTGATTAATGATGCTTGTATGACGTACTAATTATGCGACGTATTAAAATGCGTCTATATTCTAACAGATTGTAAAAAAAATTATAATAAAAAATAATCGTGGCAAATTTCACACAGCGCCATCAAGCCCTAAACTAAACATAGCTTGTAATATGAGTAGCTAAGTAAACTGATATACCACTTCTAAATATAAAATGTGATATACAACTGCCGAAGCAGTGGTATAAAACCTGGGTGGATAATTGTTTACGCGAATGCTTGCTTATGCCTAGCCCCTTCTTCTACAAGGCGTAAGTCTAAAACGTAAATTATAAAACATTGGAAAAAGGTTTAAACTATTCTACGACTAAAATCAAGTTAGATACTCTGCCTTCTACTGTTGGCACTCGGGAAGAATGTGGTTTACTATAAGCCTAACGACTATCTAACATTATTCTAATAGAGCCCGTGCTACACTGTTCGAACAAGGACCCCTCCTAAACGCCTAAATTCCAGCCTAGACTAATGGTCTGCCAGAACACATATGCTACAGTACTTTCAATATCACCAAGCGCGGAGATTGTGGCGAAACCCTCCATTGATTTGGAGGAGGATAGAGGACAGACAGGTTCAGGGCTGTTGACGAGTATGTGAGTTGTGAAACAATAAATAATAAATAAATTCATACAGCGCCATCTAGCCCTAAAGTAAGCAAAGCTTGTAATATGGGTGTTAGATAACTGATAAACTACTTATAAACCTTTTTTTTTAAATACATACTTATTGTACATACTACACCCAGGCCCGTAACAGAAATTCAAATTCATCATTTTAATTTCTGCTCGGCCGGGAATCGAACCCGGGACCTCTGCGTGGCGACCGGCATGTTAACCAACTGAACCACTCAGGTCGTCGAACAATAGAAAGTGATCCATTGGGCAACCCATCGAAAATTTATGACCTGTAAATGTGTCAAGTATAAATGATACTCACACCATAACTTGCGTCTATGGTTTGGTCCGACATGATATACGCGTCAAACATGTCGTGCGTGCGATTCATTTTTGCCATGTCCACCTTCACGGTGATCGGGTACTGGTCGGGATTTTCGCATTCATTCACGTTTAAAACCCTCCACATGCCAACTTCCTGACACAAATCAAAAGACACGAAATTATATCTAGAATGCAAGGATTTGGTATGGTGTTAATGGATTCGTTTGTTCACAATTTTGTACACTCAAATTAATTTATTTTTAAACTTTAACTTCAAAGAAAATTTTGTTAATAAATTGTTCAGTAATTTGTATTTTTTTTAAACTTGGGAACCGTAGGTATACATTTCAAACTACAATTGCTTAAATAAATATACTTTACAGGTAGTTACCATAATTTACACATTTACACCATACAAAAAGAAAAGGGCCGCCATTGTGGTTGTATGGGGTTTTGAATAATAGATAATGTTATCTTACCACAGCACCCTGTCCCATATACGCGGGTATGAACGAAACTAGAAATATAAGTAACAATAACTTAACCATATCTAGTCCTTTTAACATGTATGCTTCACAAATAAAGCATTTTTCATGTAACCAGTATATTATATAGATACAAAATGTGATTAAAAGCCATGATACTTCCATAATAAGCCATGTCCACAAGTGATCCAGATCGTATCGGAGCATTTGAGAATGTGTGAATGCCGTGACAATGGTCGGTAACGTATTGTGTTGTTATCTAGTCAGTGTTGCGTGGCGCGGTTGTTTTAGCGTTGGTGTTTATCAGAGATCGCATTGCATATCAGGGTTCTGTTGTATTTCAAACTAGCTTCGTTGCACTAAAGCAACTTCGGTGGCCTAGTGGTAACGGGTATCCGACCCGTAATCCGAGAGGTACTGGGTTCGAATCCCACTGCCGTCTTAAACTTAAAAGCTTTCGAATCCCACTGCCGTCTTGTAAAGCTTGACCGCCACAGAGGTGACCTGTCAATTGTGGCGCTAGTTCTTCGTTTTAATAGTATAATCTGTCATCAAATTCACCTTACGCCATAACCATGTCGGATGGATCGTAAATTTTTACATACCGATATTGTTATTTTATTGAATAAAAAGTTGAGTAATATTAAATATTTCATAGATCCCATCCTACTAATATTATATGGATGGATGGATGGATGTTTGTTTGTTTGTTACTCCCTCACCAATAACTTCTGAATGGATTTTGACAAAATTTGGTTTAATAGGAAAATATGACCTACATATTATTATAAGCTTATGCTTATAATATACCAAAAATAGCACGTAGGCTATAATTTATACGGAAGTGATCGTGACGAAACCTGCACATTCAGTCGACTAAATGTGTAACCATGATCCAATCATCAGGTTCCCCTGTTTTACATGGTTACGGAGATCAGACCCTGGATCACGTTACTATAACTTGTCATCCAATCCCCAGGCTAATGAACTGCGCACTCCAATCGGCGACCGCGATCGACGAGCATTCGCTAGCGGCGGCCATGTTGCCGCTCGCGACCGCCTACTGTCGGAAGCTGTGCACCGGCGTCATACAGTACGCCTACATGTGCATACAGGTAGGTGACAACATAACGCCGTCTAATTTATTTACTAAATGGTAATTTGCTTCTCATATAGCTGAAATGATGCATTTTGCTATTTCAAAATCCAACTGATGGCGCTACGGACAAGTAAGGTCCGTTGTCAAAATACTTGAACACACAGGAAAGGACTGATCCATTCCAGCCTATGAGCTGGGGCTTTATTTTGACATCAGACCTTAAGTCTCAAAAGCGCCATCTGGTGGTTTTTGAAGTCGCAACCGGTATCGGCGAGCACTCGCTGGCGGCGGCCATGTTGCCGCCCGCCTACTGCCAGAAGCTGTGCACGGCGTCATACAGTACGCCTACATGTGCATACAGGTGGGTCACCACATAACACCGTCTAGTCCCGTAAAGAAAATTCTCCCTGTGACTGTGGCGTATCTCCGCAAACCATGGACCACCTCGTCTCATGCTCGGCGTGTCCTGAAACTTGCACAATGGAGGACTTGTTCGAGACCAGTCCAAATGCTGTATGCGTCGCCGAATACTGGGCGAACAGTGTAAGGGGGAGTTAAGTCCATCGACTCGATAAGAAGAAGAAGACCGTCTATTCCCGTTGACCCCATTGGCTGTGTGTCCGGGTAAAGCCGGGTAAAATACTATTTCAACGTTATTGAAACAAGTGAGCCGCGGTGATCGCTTACCATCATATTTTGCTCGTTTGCCTTTTCTTTTTTTCAAGCTACGCAGTGATATACGAGCGGACAGTCCACCTGATGGTAAGCGGTAGCGGTCACCCATAGCATCTTCGATTCATGCATTTAGGTTGCAGGCAATAAAATTGCAGAACCGCACGCAATTCTTTAAAAGTAAACTCATATTATTATATAAATCGTGACTCACACGCGACGTAGCTTTTCGATTTGTTGTCCCGACGTTTCGATACACTCACCCACCGTGGTCACCAGTTCGTGACCACGGTGGGTCACGATCATCCTCAAAAGGTACGTCGCGTATGAGTCCCAACTAATATAGTAATATGTGTAAAGAACGATAGTTTAGTTTGAAACAAATAAAAGCAAACATAACTGTGAGGTCTCCGCCAAAGTAGAATAGCACCAACCTTACACCATGGGTGTTGTACAAGGCGACTGATGTTTTTGCGGCAAAAGAGTCTTGAGTCTCTATGACTGGAAAATGCGCAGCAGCGTTCTCCATCGTTACATTCATCATCGGCTGTGATAATGATGAAAAGCAAACTCAAAAGCGACTTATAACACTAAGGTGGCAAACAAGCTTACGGCCTGCCTGATTATAAGCAGTCACCGCAGCCTATGGACTCCATGTTGTACACTCCCAGGAAAACCTCTCTATGTAGTTCATTCCACAACCTTAGCGTGCGTGGGAGAAAGTTCCTTTGGAACCGCACAGCTCGCGACCAATTTGGCTCGCAAGGTGTGAGGATGAACTCCCTGTCGGTGGCGAGCGGTGCGAGGGTAGAATGTAGCTGGAGGCATCATGTAAACTCAAAAGCGATTTACATGAGCGTCGTACGCCTGTACACACAGGAGCACGCGGTGTGGACGAGCCAGCAGTTCTGGGAGGCGGCGTTCTACCAGGACGTCCAGCGTGACATCAAGGCGCTGTACACGCCCAGCCCAGCAAGGCACCAGCGCGTGCCCAGCCCACGGTGAGAACCGCCAATCAATTTTATTTTATAAATTTAGGAAGACCTTCAGCTACGAAATATTATAATTGTTATATAAATAACAGTGAACCAATTAAGGGTCTTCATCAATACATAATAAGGTAAAGATATTACAATACATAAAAAAATACAGACAGATGTCTATCTATAATGAAAAACTAAATACTTGATACATGTCACTTTCACTATCTAAAAACTAGAGAAAAAACTTTTGATTTAATAATCGCCTTGCTGACACAGCGCTAATGTTGAACAAATTCAAATCAAGTTCCAAATTTTTTACGTACAGGCTGATTTCAAATTGATGACACCAAGGGGTACTGTTTGCATTCGTGGATAATAAACAACTTTTACTATAGCACCAAGTCAGAAATCGCGAAAAAAAACAGATTTTACAAACAAAATTGAAAATGGATTCGGTCAAAATGTATGACATAGAAGATTTATTTGCGATTTCGGTGTTGGTGCCACAGTAAAAGTTGTTTGTTATCATTATCACCAGCACACGCACACGGTACCCCTTGGTATTATCAATTTGAAATCACCCCGTATGTATGTATAGACACGCCACGATAATTGGGTACAATAGCAAGGGAAAAAAACGAAAGAACTTAATAAATAACACGTAACAGAAAATAATGTAAAGTTCATTGTTTGCGTTTCGTGACGCGGGTTTTAATGTAACTTTATATTACTGTGCTTATCACAATTCCTTATTTGCACCCGTTCAAAGCTGATGCAGGTCGCCGATTTTTTTAATGTTATGTGGCAGACAAACAGGAAAGCGGATGGAAACTGGTCACCATCGCCCATGGACATTAGCAACACCAGGGGTATCGACATACCCACCTTCAAACACATTGCTCTGGCAGCAGAAAGGCCACTCGTTAGGTGTGCCTTCGAATACTGCTGGCGACGCGAAGTAGACCAAGAGACTAGATAGTAGAGACTCGTTTTTTTTTCGTGTCATACGGTAATCAAACATGCAAGCGGGCCGCCTGATGGAAAGTGGTCACCACTGCCTATAGACATTAGCAACACCAGGGGTATCGCCAATGCGTTGCCCACCTCTATAACACGTTGCTCTGGCAGCAAAAAGGCAAATGGCCCTCCACTGCCGAAGCCACGGTTCCCCAAATCCCCACCCCATGGAGCACTGAAACAGTTTCAGGAGCCTATTGGCTCTTGAGACTATCTTGACGATATATCACCTCTACATTTTATAAAACAAAGTCCGCGTCTGCCTGTCTGACTGTTCGCGATAAACTTAAAAACGACTGAACGGATTTTCATGCTGTTTTCGCCAAAAGTGATTAATGAAGGGTTAGATGTACCATTTGTTAAGGTTACTCGTTACCCGTGCGAAGCCGGGGCGGGTCATCTGCACCTCATGGAGCAATTCGGATTAATCCTTCTATACGTTTTGGTCCAGACGTTTTGGTGTATACTGTCAGTCTGGAAGCAATTGAATAATAAATAAACAACTAAATACGTATATTTCAGAGATGACGAAGAATACATGTCGTTGCTGAAGGCGCAAGAGCCTAGTGCGCTGGAAATCGCCGCGGAACAGATGAGACTGTGGCCCACTCTGCCGCCTGGTAAGTTCGCTTAACTTTTATAATATCATGGATTATCCTATCACTAAACTTCAATAAAAAAGTAGATATAAAAATGTATGGTATGGAATCACTTTTACGCCCTACACGCCAAAAGAACCCTTTTCAAGCTAGAGAAATGAAAAGTTTTATGTCTCACACGAGAGCAATTATTTTTGTTTTTTGTCTCGTGCCTCAGTACCTTAGAATCACTCGCTACGCTTGTGATTCAATTCTACACTACACACGAATTCTTAAAGTTATAAGACACGAGCCAAAAAAAAGCAGCAGTTGTATGAAATAACTTTTCCTCGCACTCATGCGTTTTCACTGCGAGTTTTTACTCGCCAAAAGCGGCCTTTTCCTGCTAGAACGTTATTACTCATTTATTTTCTTTTTTCCACAGAGAAGCAGGCGGAATTGATAGCGAGCGAGGAGTCCACACTATACAGCCAGGCGATCCACTACGCCAACCGGATGGTGTACTTACTACTGCCACTGGAAGGCGCCGGGAGACGCGCCGACGCCAGGCATGGACACGATGACGACCGAGCCAGCAACAGTATTACTAACAGGTTGGTGGTTAGGGATGGGTAGTGGTGGGTTGGCAGCCGGTAACGATGGGATCAGTCATCAGGTACATTAATAAGGAAACAACGAAAGAACTCAATAACAAACGCACGTAGAATAGTGTATGTGTGAACGGAAAAACGACTGAACAGATTTCCATACGGTTTTCACGGTGTGTGGGGTGCTTATCAGCCAGTAAAGGTTTGACATCCAAAGAAGTTCGCAAATGAAACTTTTTTTTCATAGCGAACTTAATTGCGCGGTATAGTATCTACTCTTCAAGACCATTCCAAAGAGCCCAAAGACGATGGGGTTGTCTTATTGCGTTCATTAGTTCCTATGACCACCTTCCGACTCCATTACACCGGCTCCATGGATTAATTATTGCATTGTAATCCAAGTTACATTTCAGCTCATCCGACAAATGGTCGAGAAATGGTTTGCAAATTTTGACGGACAACTTTATAAGCTTGTTAAAAGTATGTGTGATCATCAACATCAAAAGCCATTTATTAATAGGTATTACGAGATTTATTATTAGATTATACCTTGTTCATGTATAGCTCTTCGGTTAAACAACTCTCACCGTCACCATTGCAACTTCCATTCAAGCTATACAAAGTACTTTCTAGTTGGTATATGACAGAGAGGTGCACTCACGTGTGGATTGGGTTTTAAGATAAAAAAAAATTTGACTTTAATGTCCTGGTTGTGCTCTCGCGCACGAGGGCCCGGCGTCCGCCTTGACCATGATTCAGGATTTGGCAGGTCAGGTTATTATAGTGGAGCTACTGCCATCTGACCTCCATGACCCTGCTACCAGGGGAACCTGACCAGATTGGATCATGGTTACACTTCCAGTCGCCTGAATGTGCAGGTTTCATCACGATGTTTTCCCTCACCGTAAGAGCATCGGTTTGGGTATTAAGATAATTATCTATTTTTGCTGCCACTTGGGCCGGTTCGACCAGTAAGTGTCGCATACCGCATATATACTCCTATAAGTGGATACAAAACTAAAACGTGTTCTAAAACTTGCACAATGGAGTACTTGTTCGAGGCCTGTCCAAATGCTGTATGCGTCGCCGAATACTGGGCGAACAAAGTGTAAGGGGGAGTTAAGTCCATCGACTCGATAAGAAAAATAAGCACTTTATGCTCACTAGTGGGCGCCACTGTCGAGTAAGGTGTTGTTACTGTCAAAATAACGCCACCCTGTTGGCTGAAATCCAACTCTACTTAGATTGTTTGATTCTGGTTAATAGCGTGAGGTATTTTGACAACGGACCTTACTCGCCTGTGTCGCCCTCTGGTGGAATTTTGAACACGCGATAACCTTCATTGCCCCTAGCTTCGTTCACCTTTTAGCCGTATTGCTGACACCGGTCACACGGGATTGGGCCACATTCGTAAAATGACATCGTGACGCAAAATGCCGCATTCGTAAAATAACATCTTGACGGAAAATGCCTTATTTGTATAATGTTATTTTCTCAAATATCATATCACATTTACCGACTAGCTTCCTTTTGCCAATGTATACGACATTTCTAGAATGTGACATTTATAGCGATATGACTATTTGAGAATTGATCATTTAGCCAAATTCCAATGTGACTTTTTACGTATATGGCATTGTGCGTCTAATCGATTTGAAGGTGGATGCGATGCGTAATAAAGAAATAATAATAAATTTAGTTAGACAATTCACACAGTGCCATCTGGCCCCACAGTAAGCAAAGCTTGTGTAATGGGTGTTACATAACTTCTTCGTCGAGTCAATTTTCGAAGACCCTAGATCTGGCTTGCCCAGTAGTCGGCCACGGCAACGGCATTATCAGTGGCCAGGAACAGTTAGACAACTGATAAAGTACTTACAAACTTAAACTAAAAAATAATGCGTATAATCACCCTGTAACTGTTTGTCGTACAGCGTGGCGGAGTCGGACAGCGCGGACGCGGAGTCCGGCTTCGAGGAGGCGGACCCGGGCGAGGCGGGGAACAACGTCATCAAGATGGTGTCGCGGTTCGTCGACAAGGTACCGTACTGGACAGTAGCTTCTAATGTATTCGGTGTTTTAGTATTTGTTACATGACGATGTTATCGTGCACGTCCACGATACAGAGGAGAGGTGGCATGAAAAGGTTGACTTGACGCACCTAAAACGTCACACTCCTGTCATATTAAATAATGTCCCCTTTATGCCACTTCCCCCTATATCGTGGACGTCCACGATAATATCGTCAAGTTACAAATTATAACAGCGCCCATCTGTTTTAAATCTAATGCAGGAGGCACGCCAGCTTAACAAGCATCGAAAAACAAGCAAACTTGTTATCCAAGGCGGACGGAAAACATCCCCGCGCTCTCCTCCGGGGGGACCCGGTTTTATCATTGGTTTCTAGAATGCGCTATCCGCACGGGGTCTATAAAGAAAAAAAAGTCGTGTAGAAGATTGTTTGTTCGTGTATTCATATCTAATTCGTGTTATACATTGAGAACTGTTGTAACCTTGGATTGATGTTATTACGAATGGCGAAACAATTTCCTATGTATTGTATTGTGCCACGTGTGACACTATCCTATATAAAATATCGCCACATTACATACGACATTTGGCTGAATATACAAAATATTAAATCTTTCGAGTGCAAAAACATTTTTTTTTGTTATCCGCAGGTCTGCACGGAGGGCGGCGTGCGTGCAGAGCACGTGCGGCTCCTGCACCAAATGGTGCCGGGCGTCGTGCACATGCACCTCGAGACACTGGACAACGTCGCACGCGAGAGCAGACGACTGCCGCCCGTGCAGAAGGTAGACACCGCACTGACACAATGGTACTGACACGCCACACTCACACAGCATCTCACAACCATCGAGGTGCGAGCAGGCAACAGCCACCCGTGCAGAAGATAAACATCGCACTGACATAGTGATACTGACACACCTACACAGAACTTTTCGTATCTGCATATTCAGTGACCTAGTATAGTAGACCTAGAACGGCAACATGTGAATGCTACGCTAACAAACCTTTCCATTCGTCAATTGTGCATATCCAAATATGCATACCCATACCCTAGAACATTCAATAAATTTACCAATAATACATATCCAACACATAAATACCCAAATCAACACATATCCACACCTATACTCCTGAAAATACCATTCGGCTCCTTTGGTAACTAACTTTCGTAACTAGTTTCGGTACAGGTTGGAAACTAGTTTCGGTAGAAGATAAACACTCCGAATCATTGTTATCATTTACTTTCAATAAGTTTATGCAGTCATATTTTAGTTTTTTAATAATTACAACTTTTTTTTTATGTTTTTTATGGTCAGGTGTTATTTGACAATATTAAACGTTTTGTTAAATCGCTCGTTATCTTTACAAAAATAGTATTTTTCTTTCTGCCCAGACGATCCCGGAATATACAAATACGATTGAACAACAGGACTCGACCGAGATCTTTTAGTCTATTAGAGAAGATAGTTGTATGTCATTGTGATTGGGAAATAAATATTGACATTTTAGTTTTTTTATTATTTAGTTTTATTTTTTATGTTTGTGAAAGTCTACTTCCACTACTGGGTAAAATTGTCATTTAAGTTCATCCATAGAGAAAATCAGATTTGAAGGAAATGTGAAAGACATGAAAAGGCCTTCAGGCCTTTGAAAGGGGGGGGGGGATTTTCAACTACTGGACCCGGCGCGAGTTCGTTCGCGTACACCTATTTCTTGCTTAGAAACCTTCCTCCTGAATCATTCTATCTGCTGTTGAAAATAGTATTAGAATCCGTTGCGTAGTTTAAAAGATCTAAGCGCATTCTAGGGACAAACAGCGGGAAGCGTCTTTATTTTATACTATACTAGTGGACCCGGCGCGACTTCGTACGCGTACACCTATTTTACCCTTACCTACCCTTTTTTTCTTACTTAAAAACCTTCCTCTTGAATCACTCTATCTATTAAAAAAAACCGCATCAAAATCCGTTGCGTAGTTTCAAAGATTTAAGCATACAAAGGGACATAGGGACAGAGAAAGCGACTTTGTTTTATACTATGTAGTGATGATATGGATAATAAGACAATAAACAACTACTATATAACAAAATCCACATAATTATGGCATTTTCTAAGACTAAAGCATGTCATATATTGTCATGTACCGTATAAAGGTATATCATGTGATATATAAATATAAACTCCACAAAATCGATGAGTGTAAACTGATAATATTGATGGTTTGATATTTTTTTTTTGTTGGAAATGATTAGTCTCACCATTTAGTTGGACAATTTTATTTGTAACAAACTCTTAACATGTTCTGACATAAGAGATGGTCGTTTGGGGTGAAATGTACCAACGCGAGATACCGACCAATTACCAAGAGCAGCTTAAGAATGATAAGTTGGCAACCTACCCTCGTGAAACGCATTAGTAGCGCCCCTGGTGTTGCTGATGTCTATGGGCGGCGGTGACCACTTTCCACCAGGTGGCCCGTTTGCCTGTTAATCTGCCATATTACATAGAATAAAGGGAGCCAATGAATGCAGCAACACCAATCCGGACTGTGTGATATTTACGTTCAGTGGTGAGGGCAGGGAGATATTATCTTCAGCGGTGGACGATTGTCACTACAACCATGGCTCAACAGGATGCTGTGCCATGTCCTGTTCGGTAGAGTAGAATAGCGCCAACGCCTTCCTGTGAACCTTGAGAGGTTCAACAGAACCGCGCGTTGAGACGCGCCTGCCAAACGTAACTTCACTAATGTGAAGGAGGTTATGCCGTGTTGTTGATGTGAAGCAGGAGCTCTGATAAATTACTGGGTAAAAAAGTACGCAAAAAAGAAGGTACAGTTTGTATGACGTAGAAGGAACCTCCACGAAATGGACGGTTGATCTGGTAAACCAACAACTCTCACTAGTATATCCCTTAGGTCTTGTATCCCCGCTATAATATGAAGAAGTTAAATTATAATAAAAAGCCGCACCTGATATTCTACTTGATTGTAACATAGCTTTATAGCAGCTCAACGGAATAATTGTAGGAGTTTGGCCTCATACGTTCATCTCCTCCCTGCGATAGTGAGGCGTCACTCCGAGCCGGCCACAGAAAAAAGTCTTTCTCTCCACAGAAAAAAAGCAGTGTGCCCTACAGATGTCGATAGCTATAGCACCGCCTCTTGTCCGCATCTTGTCCCTACATCGCCGCTGAGATGGTGGCGCTCTTGATTTCTCTGCATCCACCTGTTTCCTACGATTTTCTCCATTTTACTCGGTGATAACTATACTCCCACCTTTTGCCTCTATATCCGCGCACCATGCGGCCCTCGCCAGCGAGATATTGGCGGCTTTCCTCAGCCTAAACTAGTCCACTGCTCGCCCGCAGAGAGTCAATGAACCCTGTCACACGCATTCAGCATCCATCTGCAGCCTTTGGCAAATCGTCACTCCACCGTTGCCGGAGGGCGTCCTACATTACGTTTCTCACTTGGTGATAACTATATTTGTTGCCGTTAGCCGCGCATCGTGCCGCCCCCGTCGGCGAGACATTGGCGGTTTTTTATCATCATCAGACTACTAGTCCGCTGCTGTACAGATCACCCGTAAAGCGCCAAATCGCCAATGCACCCTTTTCTCGGCTGTTGTATCTAGCATTCACCTGCAGGCTTTCGCATATCATCACTGCCTCTAGTCGGGGGACGTCCTACTACGCTTACCACCTGCACCTACACATCAATCACTACCCCAACATCCGCGCATAGTGTGCAATCACCTGTAGCCGCGCGCAAGCCGGCACACCACCTTTTTTTTTTAAGTGGGGAAATCTTCTGAAGATACCACTTCACCCGGGGGAGTAACGGCCGGAGGGCGTCCTACATTAAGCTTCTCACTTGGTGTTAACTAGACCTTCACCCGCAGCCGCGCATCGTCACTCATCCGCCGGCGAAGCAGTGGCGGGTTGGTCCTTCCTACGACCCAATAGTTACGATTAACTAAACCCCTGTACACACATACATAGACAAGTCACGCATTTTCCCCGTATAGGTAGACGAGACCATTATTCTAATTCTACCTCCTACGATCCTATCAAAGCTCTATCGCTTCTTCCACTTTTTCATACATGTTCTTCATGTACCCCTATACGTTGCCCTTAGCCTCGCATCGTGCCGCCGCCAACGGTGGCCGGCGAGACTAAGGGCACGTCTTTTTCCCTTATAGGTAGACGAGACCATTATTCAAATTCTACCTCCTACGATCCTACCAGATCTCTATCGCTTCTTCTCCATTCATCAACAGCTTTTCATGTACCCCTATCCGTTGCCCTTAGCCTCGCATCGTACCGCCGCCAATGGTGGCAGGTGAGACAGTGGCGGCGCCGGCGCTGCGGGCGCTTTTGGTGCCCGATGGAAGGCCCGCGCCGCTACTGCCGGCAGAGGGCGCCCTGTTCCTCACCAACTACCGCGTCGTGTTCAAGGGCGCGCCGTCCGACCCTTACGGTGAGTGGGATAGGGATGGGTTTTTATTGGCAAGTATGTGGTACTAAGGCGCCTTTGTCTACAATGGGCGGCCCACGCCTTTGTTGCCGGCCGAAGGTGCACGTTCCCTCAAAAACTACATCATCATTATCCGAGCGGTCAATCCCGGTTTCTGACAGAGCTCACGTACCTTCTCTTTCTTCTCCTTTTCGATTGGTCTTTGGCATCCTCGCGTCGTTATCTCCATTCTTGATTTCCCACGTATCCCATTACGCTTTATTGTAAGCCCTAAACGATGGTTTTCGCGATTCCAAAACTTACTACACAGCGCTAATGAGACATGCGGTCTAATCAAAGTAAGGCCCTATCATTGGCTGAATTGCGTATCCATTCCGGCCAAAGATAAGACTTATATATTTCTTCATGCTCCAGCAGTTGTTATCTGTCAGTATTTTGACAATTGACCTTACATCTCTTTAGCGCTTTTTAGTGGATTGTAGCGAAAACTCTTCGAATGTAAAAACCAAGGTGTGTTGTCTGTAGCGTGCGAGCAAGCGGTGTTCCGGTCGTTTCCGCTGAGTACGTTGACGCGTGAAAAGGCGGTGCGGGCGCACCACTTACCGCAGATGGACGCGCCGGCCACAGATGGGTTGCAGCTGCGCTCAGCCACCTTCCAGCTCATCAAGGTAACTATAGTCATCTTTTTAAGGGTATGTTCTGGGGTTCCTACTGCGTATCTTTGTTGACGAGTATATTTCTACACAGTTGCATGCATCATGGTCACGGGATGACTGGACGGGTGGGAAATCCGGAACATACCCTTTAATGTGTGATAATAACCGCGATAGTTTAAAACATTACGTTATAATCATCTTGGCGTAAATGTCCCGGTTGTGCTCTCGCGCACGAGTGCCAGGGGTTCGTCGCCACCATTATCCAAGATTTCGCAAATCAGATAATTACAGTATAGCGACTGCCATCTGGCCTCCGTGACCCTGCTACCAGGGACAGCCGACCACGTTGGATGATGGTTACACATTCAGTCGTCCGAATGTGCAGGTTTCATCACGATGTTTTCCCTTACCGTAAGAGCATCGGTTAGTGTACAACTAATGTAAGCTCTTCAAGGTAACCATTAGACGAAAAAAAAAAAGAACTGGGTTTGGGAAATCTGGGGCTTATGTAAAAATAAGCCCTGTAAGATCTGTTATTTACTCAACACAGCAGTTCACCAGCATCATCATCAGTCCATACTATTGCCACTGTTCTACTTAGGCCTCCCCCAATGAGTGCCAACGCACCATGTCCTTTCCCGCATCCAACATCCACCTGCAGCCTCGCAAATCGTCACGCTAACAGCACAACAGTATTTTGACAACGGACCTTACGCCTCACTAGCGCCATCTAAAGTCAAAGTCAAATATTGTTATTCAAGTTTGGTTTACACAAACACTTTTGAATGTCAATACAAAAAATGCTTTGCGCCATGGCATCGTCGACTCGGCAACGGTTTGTTTGGCCCGTTGCTGTTGCGGTCAATCAGTACGCTACGGAAGTAGATGACGCGTATTTCTGAAGGCCTGGTGGCCATCTCACATCGTGAAAGCCCTCATCATGGTCCCCGTGTCCCGGCCCAGGTGGCGCTGGACGAGGAGGTGAGCGCGGAGCAGGCGGAGGTGTTCCGGAAGACGCTGCAGCGGCTGCGGCACCCCGCCGCGCCCGCGCTGGCCTTCGCGCTGGCGCCGCGCCGCGCCCCCGCGCCCATGCCCGCCGCGCCCAAGCACCACACACTCAAGTTAGTAAAACAATCATCTTGGCGTTGATGTCCCGGTTGTGCTCTCGCGCACGAGGGCCCACGGGATCCCGATCCGCCACCATGATCCAGGAATTGGTACATCAGATAATTACAGTGGAGCGACTGCCATCTGATCTCCGTGACCCTGCAACCAGGGGAGCCTGACCAGATTGGATCATGGTTACACTTTCAGTTGCTCGAATGTGCAGGTTTCATCACGATGTTTTCCCTTACCGTAAGAGCATCGGTTAGTATTCAACTAATGTACATAACTCAGAAAACAGTCATTGGTACATGGCCGGAGCGAGATTTGAACCCGGGACCTCTGGCTTCCGAGTCGGATATTCTAACCACTCGGCCACATACGCTCAAGTGAGTACCTTATCTATATCATTAACCGACATCCTCACACCTTGGAGCCAAATTGGTCGCAAACTGTGCGTCTTTCTCCCACGCACACTAAAATGGTGGAATGAATTACCTGGACAGGTTTTATCTGGAGAGTTCAACAGTTCTTCAAGAAAGGGGTAAAAAGGTTTTTGCGGTGTCGGCAACGCGTGGGCGATGCCCCTGGTATTGCAAACGTCTATAGGCTGCGGTGCTTACCATCAGGCTGGCCGTAAACTTGTTTGCCACCTTAGTGGTATACAAAAAAAATTCAATATTTAAGTTCACATTTCAGTATTCGTACATTCTACGAGCATCAACCTTGTATAAAATGAAATCATTTGTTGTCTATGGAGGGACTAGCTAATCTACAATACATATATGAATCGCCTTCTACGATACCCGTTCATGCCTTCAGTTCATGGATACTCCTTGTCTCCGTGACGATGCGGCCGAGATGGAGCATGCCAGTCTTGGAATAGCCTTGTCACTCTAGCCTTGAAGGCATCCAGATTATATTGATCAGTGAAAACACACTCGCAGGCAACGCGTTCCATTCCTTAGCCGTACGCATTATAAAAGTCGAGCCAAAGCGGCTCGTGCGGATAGCTGGAAGATCCACGACAAGAAGATTGATCATGAAACTAGTGCAACATGGTTTTATTCACTGTGTTTCACGAATTTCTGATGGCGACTGATATGTTTGTTAATTTGTCCAACAGAGGTTTCGCCAAGAAGACTCTCTTGAAGACTGCCAGGCGAGCCGGTCTGAAACCGAAGCCATCGAAGAGACAGAAGTACGTTTTGCCATCAGCTGACGCGAGGTCGTTGACCTCGCCGCCGCTCATGTCATCAATGTCAGCTGATACTTTGTCGCGTGAGTTGAAATTGTGATTTTAATTTATTTTTGTCTCTAATAAGCAGATGTGCACCACAGACTGCGAGCTTGATCACACTGACACTGACGCCCTCCTCGCATTCATTATCGTTTTTAATCTTTATCGCACTCGACAAAGAGCGTTTTCGCTTTTCACTAGGTGGCGCTACTGAAACCTGAGGTCTGATGTCAAAATAAAGCCCTGTTATTGGCTGGCTTGGATACGCCATTTTACAATTTTAAGTTGTTTCTTTAGTTTTCAGCAGCGCCATATGGTTTATTTTAAAATTGCGAAAACCTACATGGTTTTGTGTTTTCATTACAAGCTTACTTTGGGGCTAGATGGCGTTATGCTAATTCTTATGCCTATTTATTATTTTATTATTATTTGTTTATTTTATTTTATCTCAGTCACTTAGTGTGATACCGGTGATATGAGTGATGCCCACGGGATTACTTCAAGTGAGTTTTTTTTAATACATAAACAAACAGTCTTATACAGAAATTATTAATTTAGGAAACTATAGGTCTTTATTTATTATAAATATTTGAATGTTGTTCTGTATAAGACTGTTTGTTTCTGATTATAAAAAAAAAGCTCACTTGGAGTAATCCCGTGGGCGTCCCTCATATCACCGGTATCACACTAAGTGACTGAGATAAAATAAATACAACCAATCGATCTACATTATACATACAAATATCATAAAAATAAAGTACAACAATTAGATGAGTAATATAATACATAATTCTTTAACGTTCCTTTTAAACTTTGATAAAGTATCCAGAAACATATCCATATATTATTATTATTTATTCCACACAGTGGACGAAGTGGAGTCCATGGGAGGCGAGGCCGGCTCGCTAGAAGCTGGGGCCGTCGCTAGCGGGCTTACGGGCGCGGGCGCGGCGCGGTCCCTAGACCGGGTCCGGGAACGCGCGTACGCCCGCGACTGGGTGCGACTCGGGTTGGCCTCGCCACCCTACCGGCTTTCCCACGCCAACGCCGTCTATACGCTGTGTCGGAGGTGAGTTTGCTCCTTGAACTATTGTATCCTAGATGCTCCATTACGACCTGAATTGGTCAGCATGCGTACTCAATTTTTCTATCGAAAACAAGATCAAAAACGAAGTAACAGATTACTAATTAGATTAACGGATCTCTGGTGAGATTTGATTGAACCTTTTGATTTTTTATTGTTATTTATTAATACTTTTTGATGTGCCTTAGGCCATACAATATAAAAAAATCTTCTCTGTCTCCCACAGTTACCCGGCAGTGATCCCGGTGCCGGAGGCGATATCGGACGAGTCGCTGCGGCGGGTGGCGCGCGGCTACCGGCAGGGGCGGCTGCCCGTCGTCACGTGGCGGCACCCCCGCACGCACGCGCTGCTCGCCAGGTGAGGGGGGCAGGGGGGCGCGGCTACCGGCAGGGGCGGCTGCCCGTCGTCACGTGGCGGCACCCCCGCACGCACGCGCTGCTCGCCAGGTGAGGGGGGCAGGGGGGCGCGGCTACCGGCAGGGGCGGCTGCCCGTCGTCACGTGGCGGCACCCCCGCACGCACGCGCTGCTCGCCAGGTGAGGGGGGCAGGGGGGCGCGGCTACCGGCAGGGGCGGCTGCCCGTCGTCACGTGGCGGCACCCCCGCACGCACGCGCTGCTCGCCAGGTGAGGGGGGCAGGGGGGCGCGGCTACCGGCAGGGGCGGCTGCCCGTCGTCACGTGGCGGCACCCCCGCACGCACGCGCTGCTCGCCAGGTGAGGGGGGCAGGGGGGCGCGGCTACCGGCAGGGGCGGCTGCCCGTCGTCACGTGGCGGCACCCCCGCACGCACGCGCTGCTCGCCAGGTGAGGGGGGCAGGGGGGCGCGGCTACCGGCAGGGGCGGCTGCCCGTCGTCACGTGGCGGCACCCCCGCACGCACGCGCTGCTCGCCAGGTGAGGGGGGCAGGGGGGCGCGGCTACCGGCAGGGGCGGCTGCCCGTCGTCACGTGGCGGCACCCCCGCACGCACGCGCTGCTCGCCAGGTGAGGGGGGCAGGGGGGCGCGGCTACCGGCAGGGGCGGCTGCCCGTCGTCACGTGGCGGCACCCCCGCACGCACGCGCTGCTCGCCAGGTGAGGGGGGCAGGGGGGCGCGGCTACCGGCAGGGGCGGCTGCCCGTCGTCACGTGGCGGCACCCCCGCACGCACGCGCTGCTCGCCAGGTGAGGGGGGCAGGGGGGCGCGGCTACCGGCAGGGGCGGCTGCCCGTCGTCACGTGGCGGCACCCCCGCACGCACGCGCTGCTCGCCAGGTGAGGGGGGCAGGGGGGCGCGGCTACCGGCAGGGGCGGCTGCCCGTCGTCACGTGGCGGCACCCCCGCACGCACGCGCTGCTCGCCAGGTGAGGGGGGCAGGGGGGCGCGGCTACCGGCAGGGGCGGCTGCCCGTCGTCACGTGGCGGCACCCCCGCACGCACGCGCTGCTCGCCAGGTGAGGGGGGCAGGGGGGCGCGGCTACCGGCAGGGGCGGCTGCCCGTCGTCACGTGGCGGCACCCCCGCACGCACGCGCTGCTCGCCAGGTGAGGGGGGCAGGGGGGCGCGGCTACCGGCAGGGGCGGCTGCCCGTCGTCACGTGGCGGCACCCCCGCACGCACGCGCTGCTCGCCAGGTGAGGGGGGCAGGGGGGCGCGGCTACCGGCAGGGGCGGCTGCCCGTCGTCACGTGGCGGCACCCCCGCACGCACGCGCTGCTCGCCAGGTGAGGGGGGCAGGGGGGCGCGGCTACCGGCAGGGGCGGCTGCCCGTCGTCACGTGGCGGCACCCCCGCACGCACGCGCTGCTCGCCAGGTGAGGGGGGCAGGGGGGCGCGGCTACCGGCAGGGGCGGCTGCCCGTCGTCACGTGGCGGCACCCCCGCACGCACGCGCTGCTCGCCAGGTGAGGGGGGCAGGGGGGCGCGGCTACCGGCAGGGGCGGCTGCCCGTCGTCACGTGGCGGCACCCCCGCACGCACGCGCTGCTCGCCAGGTGAGGGGGGCAGGGGGGCGCGGCTACCGGCAGGGGCGGCTGCCCGTCGTCACGTGGCGGCCCCCCCGCACGCACGCGCTGCTCGCCAGGTGAGGGGGGCAGGGGGGCGCGGCTACCGGCAGGGGCGGCTGCCCGTCGTCACGTGGCGGCACCCCCGCACGCACGCGCTGCTCGCCAGGTGAGGGGGGGCAGGGGGGCGCGGTCGTCACGTGGCACTTTCCATCAGGTGGCCCTCTTGCCCGTTGTCTGTTGTATAATCGTAAATTGGGGGTAGACTTGATTTTGTTATTGCTCCAATGTAAGGAATTTAAAAAAATAAGTAAGATATGAACATTTGAAACTCGTCCACAGGTCGGCGGGGTCGCACCACAAAGGCGTAATGGGAATGCTGAAGTCCACTCACCAGGCGCAGGCCACCGCGCAGAGTGGTACCGAGACTACTTCCAGTATTGAACAGGTAACGTTATCTTTAAAGTAAATTTATTTATTTATTTACTTAATACTTTATGGACAAAATAGTACAAAGGTAGACTTAAACCTTTGTAGCTTTATCTACCAGTCTACCCCGAAAACTGGTAATAAAAATTGCATGCGGTGCTTAAAATTTACAACAACATTCCACGTAGAAATACAATTCAAATTTTTTTTACAAATCATTAAAAATTCTACCCAATAGAATTTAGAAAGTGCATAGACTCTCTTATATTGATAATAATAACTAATACAGAAAGTAGTATTAATCAACGTCAATAACATTTCTGATCAGGGCATATCTAATGTTGCACTTTTAAAAAGCGAAGCTGAAGTCAAAATCAACCTCCCTCTCGTCAACTCTTGTCATTTCCCTCCAATCTGCTCCCTCTTATATCCAATGGGCATCCATGATTATGCCAATTCACCACACCCCAACAGGACCGCTACCTGTCGGCGCTAGCAGCCGTGAGCCCTGGCTGGCGTGGGTCGGCGGAGGACTGCTCGTTATCTCTGGACTCCCTTCCGCCGCCTGACGAGCCGCCGCCACCGCCGCCGCTGCTCGCTAGAGCTGCTGGCACCATAGGGTAAGGGCCTTTGTATTGTCTTTTAGTTTACTCATCGTCATACGGCAAGATCTAGGTGCGGATCTAGGCAAGATGGATTCTATTTTCACGATCGATGGTAGAATGAGAAAGAAAATGTATTGGATTTGACGTAAGTTATAGAGAGTGATAACGTACAAGCGATAGCTGCGACGCTGGCCGTACATAGCCGACATGTTCCGTTTTAGCATCTTGGCTCGATCTCCTTAAGCCGGTCCTCTGTTCGTTACGTGCTGTATCTGGGACCCTATTTTTAAACTGCTTCCCTCGAGTCTAGCGTTCGATTTCTACTACATTTCATTCGCCATCCCAAAATCAATATTTTTGAAGAAATTCGCCATATAACGAGCGGCCTCAAACGCTCGCCGCAAGGCGAACGGTCTAGGCGAATGACAAAATAAACGGCAAAGTCAAATTAGTTGCTGTCAACGACTACAGTTCCTTTTATTACGATAATATTTTTTTATTGTAACTAATAAATTTTGGTAGTGACTTGCTGTATTGTTGTGGTAATGACCGTTTTCATTTTTTCAACTTTTTTTTAGTTAACATAATAATTTATTTAAAAATTTACGGGCGATAAAATACAGTGTATGTAATAGGTATACAGACAGCGCAGAGAATATACGTAGCACTGAGGTCAAATACATTGAAACTTACATGACTTGGGATGTCAGGGGTTTCGTCGGGTTTTATAGGTGCAATAGCATGTCGTGTGGTGTCCGGCAGAGTAGAATAGCACCAACCCCTTACACTCGTGGGTGTCGTACGAGGCGACTAATCTTTTCTAAGCAAAATGTTTTAGTCTCTGTGGGCTGGAAAATGGACAGCAGCGTTTTCCATCGTTACATTTATAACATTGCGATCTCCAACCCGCCTGCCAAGCGTGGAGATTATGGCAATGACCTCCCCTTTCGTGGGAGAGGCCCTAAGTCCTGCAGTGGACTGTTGTGGGCTGTGATGATGATGTAATCATGTTTCCTTTTTTTTTTCAATATATTCGTTTCCCTCAGCGCACTGGGCCGCAACAGTGGCGGCAAGGGCGGCGCGAGCAGCGCGCGAGCATTCGGCCGCTGGGGCTCGCTCAAGGCGCGCCACCACTCGCACCTCGACCTCTACGTGCCGAGGCAGCGGCTGTCCACGGCGGACGTCGACTCCGGTATGTGTGGAGGAGGGTTTATTGTAACGGTTTTCGAGATTGGAGAATTCAGTAGATGGCGCTATTGGAATGTGGGGTTTGATGTCGAAATAAAGCCCTGTTATTGGATGGAATGGATTCAGTGGTTTCTGTCCAATAGCACTGTAGTATACATCTCATAGCGCCATCTGACATCGTGAAAACCCTCATTGATCAAGGTCCATTCTTATTTTTAATTTTGTCAGAAATAACCGCATTCGACTAAAATATCTCTACAAGCTGCGACGATAGCGACAGAGACAACAGGGTAGTGTTCCATAGGTGACGTTGCGGAAGTTCTGGCGCCGTATTCATTTCATAAATCCTCCCATATCGATATATATCTCAAGGGCTGACCTAGCCAATGCCTTAGTAAACTAGAAAATGGTCAGCAGCCCTTTCCTTTGCAATAGTTACTTCTATCATTTTCCTTAGGAGGCTAACAGAGATTTATGAATAAGTAATTTTAAAATAGGTTTTAAACGCCTAAAAACTGTTTTGGCTAATGAACGTTTTAAACCTAGGTATTTTTTAGACCGTATGTCTATATCAAACCGTCCCCCCTCCCCCCAGTGTCAGGCTCCTGCCTAGCCGGCGGCGGGTCCCGGCGGGCCCCGCTGTACGTGGTGACGGACAAGGCGGGCGGCGCGGTGCCGGCCGGCGCGGAGGCCGTGCCAGCAGAGGCACCGGAGCCGAGGGCGCTGAGACACGCCTTCAAGAAACTGCTGAGGGCGGCAGCGCCGTCGGCCACGCCCAGTGCGGAAGATCCTGGGTTTTACAAGTCAGTATAATGCTCTCATCAAATAGACATAAACATGATTTATTTTGACACCACAAAAATCCATAAGCTTTTACGTGTTAAGGTAATTTAGAACACTTCAATGCTAAACTAAAACAAAGTAAGTAAACTTGGGAACGGAACCATTAAAGATTGCGTGACGATTTGGAAGTAGGAGCGTTACTGAATGCGTGACGATCTGGGAAAAGAAGAATGCGTGGCTAGCTGGGAGCTGGTGACGGAGAAGGCGGGCGGCGCGGTGCCGGCCGGCGGAAGACCCTGGGTTTTACAAGTTAATATAACGTCTCTCGTCGTGTCTTAGAATGGGCCGTTAGAGATTGTATGACGATTTGGGAGTTAGAGTGTTAGAGAATGCGTGACGATTTGGAAGCAGGAGCGTTAGTGAATGCGTGACGGTCTGGGAGTGGGACCATTAGAGAAGGCGTGAAGATTTGGGAACGAGATCATTAGAAAATGCGTGACCGAGTACCGAGTTCGATCCCCAGTGTCTTGCCGTGCAGTGCCTTCTTTAGAGTTATGTACATTCATTGAACACTAACCGTAGCTTTTACGGTAACGGAAAGCATCGTAATGAAACCTGCACATTCACGCGACTGAAGTGATCATTATCCAATCTGGTCAAGTTCCCCTGTTAATAGGGTCACGGAGCTCAGACGGAAGTCGCTCTGCAATAACCCGCAGTGGTACCGCCCATCTCCGATAGTACGCCGCCATTCTGATGCAATTGAGCTCTGGCTCAGGCTTGCTGCGAGTGGTCCTTACTCAATTGCGTCAAGATGGCGGCGAACTATCGGAGATCGGCGGTACGGCTGCTGATCTGCGAATCCTGGATCATGGCTAAGGCGAACCCCAGACCCTCGCGCGCGAATTGACAACCGAGTTATTGCCGCCAACATGATTATTAATTTTGATTGTTTCCTCCCCCAGGCTGGTGGAGGAGTCCGGCTGGCTGTCGCTGCTGCGCGCGGCGTTCCAGCTGTCGGGCGCCGTCGTGGACCTGCTAGACCTGCAGGGCTCCTCCGTGCTGCTCTCGCTCGAGGACGGCTGGGACGTCACGGCGCAGGTCGGTTGTAGCTCCAGCTGTCGGGCGCCGTCGTGGACCTGCTAGACCTGCAGGGCTCCTCCGTGCTGCTCTCGCTCGAGGACGGCTGGGACGTCACGGCGCAGGTCGGTTGTAGCTCCAGCTGTCGGGCGCCGTCGTGGACCTGCTAGACCTGCAGGGCTCCTCCGTGCTGCTCTCGCTCGAGGACGGCTGGGATGTCACGGCGCAGGTCGGTTGTAGTTCCAGCTGTCGGGCGCCGGCGTGGACCTGCTGGACCTGGTTAGGTAGTTAGCGGTGAATGGTGTCACTTCAAGTCACTTGCCGTCCCATGGAATTTGACAGTGTTGTTCAGCACCGCAACGAACTCGCCACTCGTTTGGAGTAATGCCAAAGCTGTCACCCCGTGACGGTATCTGTATGTTTGTACATTATGTACATAGGAAATAGTATTACCAAGCAATAGATTAGATCAATCAATACAACAATCTAGATCATAAATCCATTAGAAATACACCGCCGTGTTACATGCGATGACGCCAAGATTCAATATTCAAATCTTCCTACTGTATATACTGTAATAGGACCACGATAAGTCCGTATTGATTGGCAGTAGTAAAAATTATAAAGTGTGGATATGGCAATAATCTGGGGATAATCAGATGACAAGGAAATGACAAGGACAGATTCTGTCCTTGTCAATCCTTCTTGTAAACATTCAGTTATTTGGTCACTATTAGCTTGAACTTTTACTTAATTATTAATCATGCAGAAAATTATCTACTAGAAATTTTTAATTGTGTTGCCCATTATTTAATAGTATTTTTCATAACTCACGAAAATAAACAATCCTACAGAAATCAAATTATTTGTATTGATTTTATGAATGACGTTTTATGACGTTTAAAAAACTTGGCATAAGTTGCCAACAGACAGACAGAGTTTTTTAATAAGTGATTCTGATTTAGCGTGGTCATATTATATATGATCAAACGAACTTCGCGAAGTTCGATCGATATTATATGAGTCGCTTCATTCGAAGATATAAGATAATTCACAACGTAGTCCCTTTAGCCTACAAGGTGGCTTCGCACGTTTATTTAAAGTAAAATCGATTTGTTTCAATCAATCATTTTTTTTCGATCCTACGTATCGATACAGCCAGCCGCCATTTTTACGTCATTCTTTTTAGAGATACTATGCGAAACTTCCCCACGCCTGGGAATATGGGCGGGCGGGTGTTATATCTTCGAATGAAGCGACTCATATAATATCGATCGAACTTCGCGAAGTTCGTTTGATCATATATTATATTTCGTCGCTTCATTCTTCAGATATAAGATAATTCACAACGTAGATGTTTGGTGAGGGAAGTTTTGCAAATTTTAAACAAAATATTAATTATTCATATATTTTAAACAATGTATTAATTATACGGTATCAACCGTAAATTAAACATATTACATAATGGACACTGTGGTTAATTCATTATTAAGAAAGCAAACGGGTTTAACAAATCGGCCGACATCAGCGAAAACGCCACCGGACGCCGGGCACACCGAGCCACAGCACATGGACCCATGACACACTGCTCTCTGTCATCACCCTGCCAATCCATTGGCTATTGGTTTGTCCGTGACTTGTTTATGGTGTGGATTGCACGACAGAAAGAGATACTTAGTATGTGCCAGTACTGAGTTGCTCGATTCTAATCAAATACTCCTCGAGTGTGATGGAAGGGGTTATGCGTAAATTAGGTACGAAAGAGCCCTGGATACTAGCGACCTGACCCTAATGTTGTAACTAATTATGATTTAAATTCTATTTGAGGTGGTATTAATATTATCATTCTTAAAAGTGATAGCGTTTGTACCCTGTGTGTGTGTGTGTGTGGTACACAGGGCCAGTAATATTCCTAATGTTCTGGTTAACTTTTTATTGTTTTATTTATTCGGACGGGACCGAATTTGAAATGTTATCCAATACACTCTCGTGGATTCCAAGTGGCAGTATACCTAGGCAAGCTTGGATTGAATTTGAAAGCTCCTTTTAGTGATCGTTTAATTCGAACATCCTAACTGGGACCAAAATGGGATACGGAGCTGAACGATGATTGTTCAAAGTGTCATACGAAGCATTTGTATTAAAACAATTACTTAAAATGTTATCACAAATTCGTTAGAATCTTCATATGGATCAGTATTATTCTGCAATCAAAATTGAAAATCGAGAGAAGTGCGGTAAGTGAGAATGCATGAGATTAATCGCATCTACTGCGATAGCCTCCGAGTCCTGTTTGCAGGATAAATAGCGCTCACAGTCGGCATTGACGCGAGACATGAAATCGGTAATCTACCGATACCTCAATCATAGTCTGTCTAACAGTGTGGACTATCTATCGGTAAGCCGAGTCAGAGAGTTTCCACTCTATGTCCTTTACTCTCTTGAGTCCTCGTCAACCTTAATATCACATAACGAAATATGCCGCGTTAGATTCTTTGCATGAAGGTATTCAATACTTCCTTGACAATTTACATAGCTGATAGCTGTGGTGTTATCTACTCGTACCAATATAGCACAATTATTATCGTATGATGCAACATTTTTAGGTTTAGTAAATCCAGTTAATGGGATACTTGAGTTCACATTGCTTCCAACACCCGTTGACCAAATCGTCGCCATAGACGGTTCCCCAGTCAGCACGAGAGGCATAAGTGAAGTTCTCGTTTACATAATGAAGTCCCGAGGGACAATAAAGGGCCAATGTTTTGCGCCCATCAATTAAGATCCTCAAAGAACGTAGAACGGGGGGATATTTATGCTAAAGTTTAAGTAGCTATTATATTTTTAAATACATTTTAACAATAGATAATAATTTTTGTGTGCAATCAGCTGTATTGTAGCGCTGGACAAGCTGCTACTGACAGCGCAATAAGTTGAGCGAACTTATATTGTGCAACGGGGAAGAGACGAAAATATATACACTGATTGTGCTATAATGTCGCTTTTCTCCAGTTAAAAAAAAATTAAGTGAAATTCTCAAAATTAAAACATATAAACACTAGAATTTTACACATATTTTTAGGTTGTAAGTTGCTTTTGTTAGCGTTGACTATGAATCCGAGACATTGAAGTAATCTGGGCCTCGTTAACATTGCTTAGACATTCCTCGAAGTCATTGCAAATGCAAATGATATCGTCTAAGTATAGCACGGATTTTGAGCCTAGAGACCTTAAGAAGGTGAAGACCTTAGTCGTCACTTTAGTAAACCCTCGCGGGGCAACCGAGATACTAATACGGTAAGGCTGAAAATTTGTAAATTCTGCCATCGAATTAAAGCTTTTATGGTTCACAATTTTAAATTTATCATATTTAAAAATGTGTTTCTTTGATTTTATTTTGAAATGGTTCTGTGGTCCGATATACGTGGTCGGTATAAATTTATTTGTGATTTTAGATTTATGGTGAATCTTTTTTCCCATTCGGTTTAGGTGCCGGGAATATTTTAGATAAAAATTGATTAGGTATGTTAGGCTGCCGCCTGCCCAATGCAAGGTGTTCGGCTGAACACTCTAAAATCGCACCCAAATCTACTAACATTTTAATGGACTACGGGACTCCTTCTTTTTGTCAGGAGCAAAAAGTTTGGTATTGGTCAGGAGACAGAATACTTGTCTATACCAAGGGCAACATAAATATTGTGCCACGGACTTATAGAATGGGACTTCTAAACCGTCCCGAATCAATGCCAACAATTAATTATAAAATAATTGTCCGCGACCAACGTGGCGCACCTGAGTCACTTAGGTAGGTTATGTAGGCGCGGCTGCGGGCCGGCGGCTTCCGCGGCGCGGGGAGGCTGCTTGGCTGACGCTCGCTGCGGATGCCGTGATGGCCGGCGCGGGGGGAGCCGGCCATTTCCCCGGGCTCGCGTGGGCGAGCAAGGGGTTTGTCGATGGAGCCAATTCGCACACAGTACTTCCGAATAGCGTTTCGTTTCGGTGAGTGTTACGGACGACATTCAAGAACGCGTTATCGTTAGGCGTTATTATTATCAGTTTTATTCTCGATTTCGAGTCCATAAAATAAAGATCGCAAGAGTATGCGGCGGGCGTCACTCAGATATTTGACGGCGATGAATATGGTATTCTCCTCGTTGGAGTACGTGTTGCGGCGCGGATGACCGCAACGAAGGCGCCGAGTCGCTGTCGCGCCGTCGCCGCTTTCTTGTCGCGGCCGCGGGCGCTCTCGGTTATCGAGCCTAAACTTTATTATTACGAAATTTTATTTTTGAGTCTGGTGTAACTTTATGTTTTCCGGCACTAAATAACTCTTAAGGATCTTTTTCTTGTAAGGGAGTCACAATAGACTCATATTGTTATGTATTTTGTTCCCGTGCTCGGGTTCGTTGTGGGTATTGGCTTCGAGGGCCCGCACCAGCTGTGGGTCTAACTGTGCGCGGGCGCATCGGACGGCTCCGACGAAGGCTCTTTCGCTACTCTAGCGGCGACGGCGACCTGGGGCAGGTCTGTTGACGCCTCAGTAACAAGTAATACCTCTCAGTAATTGCATTCGGAGGTGTGTCGATGTCTAAAACCGCAGACAAATTCATATTATGTCCGTTTTAGAACAAACGAGTTTACGAACGAGTGGTCGATTACACCCCCTACTTTACTAGTAGGTACTTAATGCTCCACTGTTTAAAGTATTATTCTCATCGTTCATCGAGTGTTCATAATATATTAGGGTGTTTGTATTGATCCCCGATCAACTAAAAACCATTCCGAAGATAAAACCACGGATATGTGAAGAATGTGGGTATATCCACAAAATAAATCCGCACTGCCAATTCTCGATCGACGGTGGCGGGTAGGTAGATGTCATAGACCTCTAAATGATTCCTGATCATCAGCAGGTTGAGACACTTGGGATTATTGCACATTGCCTTCGTGATGGTTCACGACCAACCTCCAGGCTCTGTGTCGATACCGTCGTGTTGGTTCTCGACCAACATCCAGGTGAATATGCACATTGCCTTCGTGATGGTTCACGACCAACCTCCAGGATCTGTGTCGATACCGTCGTGTTGGTTCTCGACCAACATCCAGGTGTACAATTTTACCGTCGCGTTGATTCTCGACCAACGTCCAGGTTTTTACCATCGTGTTGACTCACGGCCAACCCCCAGGTTTTACATTGAAACACTCGATGCATAAATTACACGTATCACAATAAGCGAAAATCGCGTAAAATAGAAACTTACTTAGTTTTAATCGGAATCTAAAGTATCTAAAAACCTCGATCATCACCAGGTTGAGAAACTAGATTATTGCATATTGCCTTTGTGATGATTCACGACCAACCCCCAGGCGGTGTATGCGTAGTTATTTGATATCGTCGTGTTGATTCTCGACCAACCTCCAGATGAAATTTTAATTATATTCTTCATTTTTATTGTATATACATTAAAGCTAAATCACCGTCGTGTTGACTCACGGCCAACCCCCCGGTTTTGTATTAATACACTCAATGCATAAATTATAAAAGTAACTACATTCGGCGAAAATATTGTAGGTACTTACATGAATTTTTATTGGAATCTGAAGTGGAATCCGAGAATATCGCCACTTTGTGACATCGTAGGTTTTTTGCTTTTTCTTTTAAAATACCGAATCTTGTTTTCGGCGCTGCGTTTCTACTTTTGAAATAAAATTTTAACAATTTGTTGTGCACCACGTGTGCACGATGTGCTCGCTACCTCGCACGAAAAAGGAATGACGTAAAAATGGCGGCTGGCTGTATCGATACGTAGGATCGAAAAAAAATGATCGATTGAAACAAATCGATTTTACTTTAAATAAACGTGCGAAGCTACCTTGTAGGCTAAAGGGACTACGTTGTGAATTATCTTATATCTGAAGAATGAAGCGATGAAATATAATATCTAATGGCTTGCTTAGCGAGTAGACCCTAGCAAGTCGCCTAAGATGTAGCGAAATAAAACGAACAGACTATGTTCGTAACTGGCCGCACTGCGCACTTGGCGGCTTCGATACTCACTATCCACTAGGCGCTTAATCTAGACTCTAAGCAAACCACCTGTCAGTGCGGCCGTGGCCTGGAATACTGCACTATTATTATTACAGTATTCAGGCTTATTACTTGACATTATAGGGCACTGACCGGCTCTGTCTGGTATTGTCTGACACGGTCCGCCCGTTGTCGGCGTGGGGTGGATGTGCTCCAGTCCTGGGGTGGCCAACATGTTCCTACTTTCCTACGACTATTGAAAGAGAAATGTAATATAATACTCAAAAATAAAATTGTTTTTTTTATTAACTCTCCATTCTTTCCCGCCAGATCTCATCCCTGGCCCAGATCTGCCTGGAGCCGTACTACCGCACCCTGGACGGGTTCCGGATCCTAGTGGAGAAGGAGTGGCTGGCCCTGGGGCACAAGTTCCAGCAGCGCTGCAACATCGCCGGCGCGCCCCAGCAGGGCTTCACGCCGTACTTCCTCATGTTCCTGGATGCTGTGCATCAGGTGAGGGTTTGGAGATGAAAATATTGCTGGCACGCGGTGCCGATTGGTTGCTGAGATTGATCAATTAGCCTGTCATAGGGGTGAGCTCTCAAAGAGAGTCAGAAAGAACGGTTCTCCCTATTAACTAGTGTCCGACTGAAGGTAAATTTCTGATGGAAGCTGAAGCTGATTAATTGTTTATCGCCACAACCTTTGGCCTCGGCCCAAGCCGAAGCCGAACCCGAAGCCGAAAGCTTAAAAGTTCTGAATATTTTGTTCAAAATAGGCTACAACCTACAATTAATAATGTAAATTATTTTGAAATTTTAATATTGAAAGCATATTTGACTTACTGTTTAGTTGATCTAGAGATGATAAAAAATATTCCTTAAATTTAATAGATTTGTCAAAAATAATAAAAAAGTCCTTCGGCGAAACACTTGGCTTCCCCTGGATTTCGGGCCCAAGGTGGTATTTTTGGTCGAAGGCGAAGCCGTAGCCAAAACTTAGGGCGGACTCTACTATGATCAAACTTTGTGAAACTAAACATATACATAATCTATTGAGCACACGATGATATGAATGAACGAAAAATTTGTTAGACAGAGACACCAAAACACGAAAAAGTACACAAAACTACATGGTTGTGGCAATAGATGCCTACTAAAAAGATGATAGCATGCCAGCCATCTGGGTGAAGAATGAAGAAACTCTCTCATCCCTGAACAAGGATTCTCCTAAGTGTAGTCTTGAATTTTGCTTGTATTATTGTACTTTTAATATGTTGTAATGGCTTTTCTTAGTGTATATTACCAGAATGTTAGAAGCATTCGAGGCAAATTGATTGATCTACATTTGGCAAGCCTAAATTGTCATTATGATATAATTGTTTTTACAGAAACTTGGCTTAATAACAGTGTTTTGGACTCAGAAATTTTAAACAATAACTATCGAATATACAGAAGAGATCGTAACAGTACTGGCAGTTCTAAGCAGGATGGTGGAGGGGTCCTAGTTGCAGTTTCTTCCAAATTAAGCTCTGCACGCCTTATTGACGTGGAAAGTAAATCCGATGAGGAGCTTTGGTTGTCTGTCTCTTTAAGAGACAAATGTGTGGGCATTGGCGTGTTTTACCTTCCTCCACCGGTGTCTCTGGGGCGTTTGGACAGTTATCTAACAAGTCTCAGTGACAAATTATGTACGATGAATGAGATTATTCTCTTTGGAGATTTCAATTTACCCAGTATAAACTGGATGTCTAATAACAGCAATAACACAAACAGTCCACTCAACACCGGACAACCGCTCTTCGATGGTTCTGGGGTTGGCATATCTCAGAGAATGTCCGACTTCTCGGCTCTTCATGGATTGCAGCAATGCAATTACGTGGTTAATAAGGGTGATCGTATTCTTGACCTCGTACTTAGTAACATCCCAAATATACGAACTGAGCGCGCTGATATGCCATTGTCTAAAGTTGACGAATTTCATCCGCCGCTAATTGTGTCGCTTGATCTGTTGAAGGACAAGTATTTATCTAAATCTAGGGCAAACACTTTAAATTTTCATAAAGGAAACTACGACAAAATTAATGAAGAAATTGCTCAATTCGATTGGGGTATTCTAGAGTCGTGTTCTACTGCTGATGAAATGGTTAATACATTTTACGAACTCATTAATTCTATTATATTACGACATGTTCCCGTTTCTCCTTGCTCTCGTAAATATCCTGTTTGGTATGATACAAATTTAATCAAACTTTTAAAAGAAAAAGAAAAGTATCGCCGTCGTTTTAAAAAATTCGGCAATAAAATGGATGAGTTTGAGTTTAAGGAGGCCAGACATAGATGCCATACACAGATAAGGGTATGTTACACTAAGTATATCTCATCGATTGAGTCTTCACTGGAGAAGGGTAATGTTAAGGCGTTTTGGTCCTTTATTCGTAATAAACGCAACAATAAAGGTTCATTTCCTGCGCAAATGTACCTTAATGATATCCAGTTAAAATCTAAAGAGTCGATTTGTAATGCTTTTGCGGAAAATTTTTCTTCTGTCTATGTTGATGACTCTTCTACAGTTGATGAGAATTTTTCATACAAGGCTTTGACGTCCAACTGCCTGTGGTCGTTTGATACTAGCCCAAAAGCAATAGTGAAAGCTATAAAAAACATTAATGATAGACAGGGTGCTGGTCCAGATGGAATCCCGGCAGTTTTTTTTAGAAATTGTGCTGATACTATTTCCTATCCACTCTCTATTATTTACGGGTTCTCACTTAGGTCAGGTGTTTTCCCATCCAAATGGAAAATTGCCAATATTATTCCGATACCTAAAGGTGGTAATGCGAATGACATAAAAAATTACAGACCAATTTCGCTTTTGTCGGTCGTTGCTAAGATCTTTGAGTCGCTGTTTTGTCCTGTTCTGGTGCATCACTTAAGACATTTAATTGTACCAGAGCAACATGGTTTTCGGCAAAATATGTCCACACAATCTAACCTGGCTTGTTTTAGCGCCGACTTGGCTGACGCTGTCGACGCTGGTGATCAAGTCGATGCCATCTACACCGACATCAGCAAGGCCTTCGATCGGGTTACTCACTCACGGTTGCTTCAGAAGCTTTGTAATTTTGGATGCAGTGGAACGTTAATGAAATGGCTAGCCTCCTACTTATCAGGCAGAGTACAGAAAGTAGTAGTTTGTGGTCATGAGTCTAGAACATTTGGGGCATGTTCAGGCGTTCCTCAAGGTTCCCATTTGGGGCCAGTTCTTTTCCTAATTTTTATTAATGATTTAGCCACTAAAATCTGTCATACTAAATTCTATTTTTTTGCGGATGACTTAAAGATATTTAAGATTATTCGATCGCCAGTAGATTCTATTCTTCTGCAGAGAGACCTAGGTGCTATTTCCGATTGGTCACTTGAGAACAGGCTACCTCTCAACATTGATAAATGTAAGCATATTAAGTTCACTAAAAAGAAGTCCCCGCTTAGAACTTTATATTCAATAAATGGCCATGTTCTGGAAGAGGTTAGTCAAATAAGGGATCTTGGTATTGTAATTGATTCTAAACTATCATTCAATCCACATATCGATGTTATTATTAATAGATCGTTTCGAATGTTGGGATTTGTTTGGAGGAACTGCAAGGGTTTTAAAAGTATTTCTGCGCTTATATATGTCTACAACACGTTGGTACGTAGCATCTTGGAATATTGTTCTTGTGTCTGGAATCCACAATACGAAAACCATATATCCAGAATTGAGAGAATACAGAAACGTTTCATGTTCTTCTTAACGGTCCACCAGGGGAAATTGTCACAGCTTACCTCGTACAAGAAGCGATTGTCCCACTATAAAATGTTCACACTCCGGGATCGTCGATGGATATCAGACCAAATATTTCTTTTTAAAATTGTAAGGGGGTTAATCGACTGCCCATACTTGTTGAACATGGTATCTTTCTCTGTGCCTAGACGCAATGCCAGATTGATTAATTTTATACCGTTCGCACTTAAAAGTATCGGAACGAATGTAGGTAGTAATGAAATAGTTTATAGACTGTGCAGGGAACATAACAAACTATGTAACTTCGAAAATTGTGCTGACATACTACACTGTTCTTTATTACAATATAAAAAATATTTGTATAATATACTAAATACGTCTTCTTGCCATTTACACTAACAATCATTATTTAGTTGTTGAATTTTAGTGGTGGTAGATATAGATTTATTTTTTAATTAAGACCGATCGATTCTACTGTGAACGTAAGTTTGCCTGTTATTGGATTTACATTTAAGTGTTTACTATTTTTCATGTAATATTTAATGTACCAAAAAGTGTAAATCTGTTGGCAAATAAATAAATAAATAAATAGTAGTAGGTTCCAAATGATAAATCCATGGCAACCATTGTCAATAATTGTTTCGAATTAATAAAAAATCCTGAACATTAATTTCACTCAAAATTACATATTTTGCATAAACTTCGAAGCTGTTTAGAATACCTATATAGAATTCGTGACGATCTGGGAACAGGGCCATTTGAGAATACATGACGATCTGGGAGTGAGACCATTAGAAAATGCGTGACGATCTGCGTATGGGACCATTAGAGAATGTGTGACGATCTGGGTACTGGACCATTAGAGAATGCGTGACAATCCGGGAACAGGGCCATTAGAGAATACATGACGATCTGGAAGTGAGACCATTAGAAAATGCGTCACGATCCGGGACGGGCCATTAGAGAATGCATGACGTTATGGAAATGCAACCATTTAAGAATGCGTGACGATCCGAGAGTGAGACCATTAGAGAATGCATGACTATCTGGGTATTAGATTCACATTAGAGAATGTGTGACGATCTGGGAACTGGACCATTAGAGAATGCGTGATGATCTGAGAATTACACTACAGTACAATCTAATGGTCTCCATTAGAGAATGTACGGAGGCCAGTCGTTGCCTAAGCCACGCTGTGTCGAGCCGCCCCGTTTTTATTACGTAGAAATGTGGTATCTATGTCTATTAGGTAATCAATTACCACATAGTTGAAGTGAATTAAATAAAAACGCATGTTATTTCTCGCTCAGAAGCGTCGGTGGCCTAATGGCTAGAATAGGACCTGACAGTAGTAAAAATTTAAAAGTGTGGATATGACAATAATCTGGGGATAATCTGTCCTTGTCAGTCCTTCTTGTAAACATTCAGTGATTTGGTAATTTTAGCTTGAACTTGTGCTTTTAGTTTGTCTAAACTATCTGAAAATTATCTCCCGCACTTTCGTTTTAATTTTTTGCCCATTATTTAATAATATTTTTTATAACTCACGAAACTAAACAATCCCACAGAAATCAAATTGTTTGTTATGCCTTTTATGAATGACGTTCTATGACGTTTAAAAATCTTTGGCATACGTTGCTATACATAATTTTTTTTAAATAATCGATTCGGACTTATGCTTTGTCTAAAATAGGATGATAATTTTGACAGCTTACTAATTGTTGGTCTTTGGCGCACGCCTATGAAGTTTTATGTTTTTTTCGGTAAAATGTATTACGGAAAATGTCGTACTTCATAGACAGGCCCCGCCCCTTGAGTGAAGTGCCACGAATAACGAACAACAACAGACAATTGAAAATCGATATTGATATAATATAATAGAATATTTAAAATTAACATTTAGGTAACCTTATTATTTTTTGTAACTAATAAGGTTAAACTCTTATTCCTTGTTTGGAATTCACCTTAAGAGACCTTTTACAACAACGATTTCGAGTCGCGCGTATTCTGCGTAATAGAATGACTGACTGAATAGAAATACGCACGTGTCATAATCGTCGTTGTAGAAGGGTTTTTAATGTCGTATTAATAAATCATTAATTCAGAAGAAAATAAATAGTTTATTTTGTATAATACGTGTAGCATAACCATGCAACTATCGATTTAAAGTTCTATGAGAATGATAATCGATAATCGAATATATTCATTAACGATTTTACACAACCACATCCCTACTGTGATCTGTCAAAATTATCATCCTATATTTGACAAGGTGTAGGTGGTCTTCTATCAGGTCCGACATTAGTAACCTTCGCCGTTCTCCCTTACCCAGTTGCAGAAGCAGTTCCCGCTAGCGTTCGAGTTCAACGACTTCTACCTGCGTCTGCTCGCGTACCACCACGCTTCGTCGCGCTTCCGGACCTTCCTCTGCGACAGCGAGGCGCAGCGCGCGGACCTCGGGCTCATCGAGGACCGCCTGGACCGGCGCGCGGACACGCTGAGACTGGTAAGGCAGCGGACCACCGCGGGGCGCGGGTCCGGACCTTCCTCTGCGACAAGGGGGGGGGGGGGGGCAGGGGAAGAGGTGAGGCATCGTGCCGACTGGGCGGAACGGATCGGAGAGGGTTTTTTGTACACTATATCTAAATGCCATTGAACGAGGAGGAGAAAGAGCAGGAAAGCGAGCCCTAGCATAGTGGTGATGGCTCTATATGCCACTGAAGAAACAAAAACACGTTCCGAGTGTAAAATATTTTCTTCAGGTAACAAACAAAAATGTGTTCTCTGTATCTCTCTCTCTCTCTCTCATAGTCATCATCATCATCATCATATCAACCAGAAGACGCCCACTGCTGGACATAGGCCTCCCCCAGAGATCTCGACAAAGGCTGGTCCTGTGCATTCTGCATCCAGCTGGTACCTGCGATCCTTACCAGGTCGTCGGTCCACCTTCTACCTACAGTGCACATAGTGCACAACGTTAAATTATCGACTTTCTCAATCTATCAAGAAACAATTATTTCATAAAGCTTGAAACAGCTACATGTGGTAGTTAGACGTAACATCTGGTAGTCACGCTCCCATAGCTTCACAAAAATAAAACTTAATATCCTCCATTGCAGGGCGTGGAAACCGGCATGGGCAGCGAGGAAGAGGTGTGCGGCGGCGCGGGCGCATCGCTCTTCGACTACATCGACAAGACGCACCAGAAACAACCTATCTTTTACAACTTCCTCTACACGCCGGACTTCGACAACCCCGTGAGTGCTATATATGAAATTCAGGCCTTTGCCTGACTTATAATCTTAGACTTAGACTTAAGACTTTGACTAGACTTTAGACTTAGACTAGATTTTTGTCTTTTCTTTAAAGTAGTTTGTCAGTTTGGATAAAACTTCCTGTTTTTTTTACTTAACTGTCATTGGCCGAAATGAATTCGTAATTTTACTTATAGAACGGCTGCATTTTGAAAACAAACCTTCTCGGTTTGATGTCGCGACAGGTCGCTGTAACTAATACTCAGTGAGGTCCTTTTGTTGCGTGGAAGTGCCACAACTCATCAAATCCGAATCCTCTGATTTACCCTTATTCACTAATTTTTGCTTTAGTTAATATTGCTTAAATGCAGAGTTGTATGAATTGACACCCTTATTCTTTAATTTTTGTTTTAGTTAATATTACTTAAATGCAGAGCTTATGGTATCCTAATAACAATTTTTTTTTTTCATTTATTTTATTAAAACCCCAATATTTTTAAGGGTATTTTTAGAAGTATACTTTTAACTTTATATTAAAATCGTCATCGTCATAATCATAAATTTAAGAGCATCGCTCTTTTTAGTGGAGCAATCGCAAACAAAATAAAAGAAGACAAATAATGTTTAATATCAACGAAACCAGCTTAATGCAAATAAAATTTTAATATGGCCGCAAATGTTGCCAAAAACGTGCGAAAAATGGACATCCAGATCGGGCCATCTACACTACAGCCACTGCGGCCACATGGCCGTAATCATATTCAAACATAAATGACATAAAATTATCTTTCCAAAAACAATAAAATACATAGAGAAACATCATATACATAAACGACACAACAAGCACTACTTATTTCTAAAATCAATTTCATCCAGCAGATAGATAGATGTGATTAGTAAAGCAGATCGATTATTCTTTGTTGTATTCCAACTTAAAGTCGTTCTAAACAAGTCCCGTTACATTGCCACCCACAGGTATTACGGCCAGTGTCGTGCGTGTCCTCGCTCGAAGTGTGGGGATACTACACGAGTGAAGAGCTGTCCCACGGCGCACCATACGATCTCGACCTCGCCATAGCAGCCGACGAGCCCAAGCCCCAGGCCAGGCGGGTCGTCACCGCGGGGTGAGAATTGGCTTTTTTTAATTACTTGGAAAATGTATAGCTCTTGCTACGAGTCTATAAAACTTAAATACAGAAAGATCTTATGTGGCGGACTGTCAAGATTTCAATGTTAATCCACCTGCCGTCATCCACTCGCTCATTCATTCATTGTTCACCACGGTTTTTAAAACCCAAAATGTCAAAGTTTTTAGACATGTGGCGGTCGCTTATTCATTGAAATCCCGAAGTTACTTTTGTAAAGATCACCCCTTGTTGTTGAGACCCAAAATGTTACAATATTCAAGACCGCTCCGCTTGCTCATTGATTTATTTATCACCCCAGCATTTAAGACCTCAAATGTCAAAAATGTCGAGCTCGCTCCGGTCGCTCATTCATTCATGATCTCCCCAACTTTTAAGACACAAATTTTCCGAGCTTGCTCCGCTCGCTCATTCATTTATTCATCACCCACTAAAAAGGCTAAATAATAATACATTAGAAACTGTTTTATTTGTTACTAGATTTTTGGAGAAAAAATTAATCATGCATGCTCGTCGTACTCATCTCTCAATAATCGCAGTAATCTTACCTTAAGTATATAAAACATTACTGTCCAAATAATAAAAACGTAAATATTTCTTCCTCATTCAACTTTGAGTTCTCCAACCTGTTTGCAATTAAAGTAGCTGTAGAATGCACCCCGTGACGGCATACTATATTATGATTATTATAGAAGAGCCACGAAACGATTGCCATATGTCTAGGCCCATTGAACAGTTTAAAACCATATCTACAAATAAAACAATACATTTTTTGTTCATCATCAGCTACGACAGTATATCGTCATGCATGCCGGACGCGTTCACCGGCCTGTTGGAGCGACTGCGAGCGCTGGAGCTGGGGCTGGGCCACCTGCCGCAGCAGTGGCGCGTGCGCTGGGAACAGCTGGAGCTGCCCAACACGCTGGAGCTGCAGGTGGGTGCCGGTTGGGGCTGCTGGGGCGGCTGCGAGCGCTGGAGCTGGGGCTGGGCCACCTGCCGCAGCAGTGGCGCGTGCGCTGGGAACAGCTGGAGCTGCCCAACACGCTGGAGCTGCAGGTGGGTGCCGGTTGGGGCTGCTGGGGCGGCTGCGAGCGCTGGAGCTGGGGCTGGGCCACCTGCCGCAGCAGTGGCGCGTGCGCTGGGAACAGCTGGAGCTGCCCAACACGCTGGAGCTGCAGGTGGGTGCCGGTTGGGGCTGCGAGCGCTGGAGCTGGGGCTGGGCCACCTGCCGCAGCAGTGGCGCGTGCGCTGGGAACAGCTGGAGCTGCCCAACACGCTGGAGCTGCAGGTGGGTGCCGGTTGGGGCTGCTGGGGCGGCTGCGAGCGCTGGAGCTGGGGCTGGGCCACCTGCCGCAGCAGTTGCGCGTGCGCTGGGAACAGCTGGAGCTGCCCAACACGCTGGAGCTGCAGGTGGGTGCCGGTTGGGGCTGCGAGCGCTGGAGCTGGGGCTGGGCCACCTGCCGCAGCAGTGGCGCGTGCGCTGGGAACAGCTGGAGCTGCCCAACACGCTGGAGCTGCAGGTGGGTGCCGGTTGGGGCTGCGAGCGCTGGAGCTGGGGCTGGGCCACCTGCCGCAGCAGTGGCGCGTGCGCTGGGAACAGCTGGTGCTGCCCAACACGCTGGAGCTGCAGGTGGGTGCCGGTTGGGGCTGCGAGCGCTGGAGCTGGGGCTGGGCCACCTGCCGCAGCAGTGGCGCGTGCGCTGGGAACAGCTGGTGCTGCCCAACACGCTGGAGCTGCAGATGGGTGCCGGTTGGGGCTGCTGGGGCGGCTGCGAGCGCTGGAGCTGGGGCTGGGCCACCTGCCGCAGCAGTGGCGCGTGCGCTGGGAACAGCTGGTGCTGCCCAACACGCTGGAGCTGCAGGTGGGTGCCGGTTGGGGCTGCTGGGGCGGCTGCGAGCGCTGGAGCTGGGGCTGGGCCACCTGCCGCAGCAGTGGCGCGTGCGCTGGGAACAGCTGGTGCTGCCCAACACGCTGGAGCTGCAGGTGGGTGCCGGTTGGGGCTGCGAGCGCTGGAGCTGGGGCTGGGCCACCTGCCGCAGCAGTGGCGCGTGCGCTGGGAACAGCTGGTGCTGCCCAACACGCTGGAGCTGCAGGTGGGTGCCGGTTGGGGCTGCTGGGGCGGCTGCGAGCGCTGGAGCTGGGGCTGGGCCACCTGCCGCAGCAGTGGCGCGTGCGCTGGGAACAGCTGGAGCTGCCCAACACGCTGGAGCTGCAGGTGGGTGCCGGTTGGGGCTGCGAGCGCTGGAGCGGGGGCTGGGCCACCTGCCGCAGCAGTGGCGCGTGCGCGGGGAACAGCTGGTGCTGCCCAACACGCTGGAGCTGCAGGTGGGTGCCGGTTGGGGCTGCGAGCGCTGGAGCTGGGGCTGGGCCACCTGCCGCAGCAGTGGCGCGTGCGCTGGGAACAGCTGGAGCTGCCCAACACGTTGGAGCTGCAGGTGGGTGCCGGTTGGGGCTGCTGGGGCGGCTGCGAGCGCTGGAGCTGGGGCTGGGCCACCTGCCGCAGCAGTGGCGCGTGCGCTGGGAACAGCTGGAGCTGCCCAACACGCTGGAGCTGCAGGTGGGTGCCGGTTGGGGCTGCTGGGGCGGCTGCGAGCGCTGGAGCTGGGGCTGGGCCACCTGCCGCAGCAGTGGCGCGTGCGCTGGGAACAGCTGGAGCTGCCCAACACGCTGGAGCTGCAGGTGGGTGCCGGTTGGGGCTGCTGGGGCGGCTGCGAGCGCTGGAGCTGGGGCTGGGCCACCTGCCGCAGCAGTGGCGCGTGCGCTGGGAACAGCTGGTGCTGCCCAACACGCTGGAGCTGCAGGTGGGTGCCGGTTTGTATAGGCAGACGATGGCGACGATGTGCTGTGTGCAGGTGTTTTATTTTAGTGTAATTTTTTAGCCGCTACACTGCTGATGGAATTGTAAAAGAAGACTGCGATATCAACTAGCTATTAGTTGATTGGTATTTATTTATAGTCGTGTAAACTCTCGCTACACAGTATACCTAAGTTCGTGTCAAATGTATTGTGAACCTTTCGGTCGGAACGAATTTGTACTTAGAGCGATTGTTGTAATACGTAAATGTCCTAACATCAAATTTTTATTTAATTCAACCAATTTAATTTCTTTTCGTTATTTCTATGACACCTCACACTTTAGATCCGACTGAGAGGTCAACGCACATTATTCTCAATCTATTTGGCACGAATCAATAGACGCATTTATCCAAAATAAGCAATATTTACATCTCAACTCCCAGCACATTTTCCAGGCACGATGCAATCGGCCGCTTTTTATTTACAGTGGCGATACACCAATGTTGTGTCTGAAGATAGTTTTAGTGCATCGCCCCGATTGTTTACAGTATTACTTTGTGTAGGTACCAATGACGATTATTTAGTTAGTTAAATCTAAGCAGTCAGCATACGTATTAGGTCCTGTTGTTTTCAATAAAATTCTAGAGAATTTGAACAATGCAACTGCTACCAATGGTTTTAAATTTAAATTAGAACATTGGCTATTAGACTAATGTTTCTGTAATTTTAATGAATGTATGTGTCTCTTTATTGCATCAATTTATAACATTACAGGAAATAAAAATACAGTTTATAATGCAAAGGCGAGCTTATCCCACAACGGGGAATTAAAAGCAAATTAATTTATGAATTTTATGACATTAAATTATTTTCCCTGTTTGTTTATAATTATATGAATCAATCCGAATCACGTGTTTGTGTATGTTATATTTCGCAATTTAATTACAATATGTAATACAATTTTAATTGTATGACGTGAGTAACAATAAAGAAATGGTATCAGTTGACGCCTAACCCTACCATCTCCGCATCCCCAGCGCAACTGGTCCGTGACCCTGCTGACGGTGCGGTCGGCCGCGCTGCGGCTGCACCGGCGCGGCACCGGCGCGGTACTGTCGGCCGCGCGCGCCGCCCCGCCGGCCCACGCGGCGCCCGCGCTGCCGCCGCCCGCGCTGGCGCCGCCCCCGCTGGCCGCGCCGGCGCCGCACCGCTGGGCCGCCGCCTCCGCCGCCGCGCCGGCGCGCTGCGACCACTGCCAGGATCTGCTGTGGGGGCCGCTCAAGGTGAGCCTTTCGTCCATGGTCGTATCATGGTTTTCGTAGCCAGTTACGAAGCAATATTTTTTATTAGGGTTTGGTGTACGATGCGATGTTTGAGGGTGTTTGCGATTGCAGAATGTTACGTCAAATGGCACTAGGCCCTGTTATTGACTTGAGTTTATTCGTCATTGTGTAGCGTTTGCTTCTGTCTGCTTAAGAATATTTTGACAATGGATGAATTTCACTGTCCAAGGTTTTTTTATATTCCACACTCCGGGATCGTCGATGGATGTCAGATTTTTTTTTATTAATTGTAAGTGGATTAATCGACTGCCCATACTTGTTAAACATGGTATCTTTCTTAGTGCCTAGACGCAATGCCAGATTACTTAATTTTAGACCGTAATACAATTTTTATACACTGTTTATTACAAAAAAATATTGTATAATATACTAAATACGCTTCTTGCCATTTACACTAACAATATAATTATTTAGTTGTTAAATTTGAGTGGTGGTAGATATAGATTTATTTTTTAATTAAGAGCAATCGATTCTACTGTGAACATAAGTTTGCCTGTTATTGGATTTACATTTAAGTGATTACGATTTTTCATGTGATATTTAATGTAACAAAAAGTGTAAATCTGTTGGCAAATAAATAAATGAATATTAGACAAAACAGGCATTTGACCGCCATCTCACCTGTTGGTAAGTGTCGATGCAGCCGAATATGAAACATGTCCGTCTTGGAATAACTTATTGATATAAATAACATTTTTTTTTTATTTTTTTTTTTATTTTTTGAGGAAAACAAACAGTCTTACACAAGTATTACACATAAACAAAACATATTAACAGACTTACAGTTCCATAATTCACAAACAATGTTTTACTTTTATCCCTGAGCTTACATTATACAGCGCAAGAAATATTGAATTTAATAAAATGAAAAACAATGAACATATTAATATGCGCAATAGTACCCAACAAGATCATGTTTAGGCGCCGGTTACTTGGGCTGATTGCTATTCAAGAAGTTACTTATAACGAGTGCCTAGATCAGTTACCCAAACGCGTTAGTTCCGCGTAGCATAATTTCCAGTCGCATTTTTCCCCACTTGCATTTGTTTTCGTTCATGTATGTCACCATTCGCGTGGGTTGACAGGCGTTACTTTCTCTAATCTATATTTATTCCGATCGTTTTTTTTCTAGTCGCCCTTTTTCTGCACGCATTTTTCGTCATTCAATTTATTTTACAAAACCCCCTCCTATGACAAATCCAAATAGAAGAATCATTATTCTGTCTTTCCACCGGTACCGGTATCCAGCTCTGGTCAAAATCCTGCCCCCCCGAGGACTCCTTATAAACTCAAACATCTTTTTCAAGTTGCACGCTGCTCTCGGAGGCGATTTTCCATCATTGAGTTCATTTTCTGTAGACAAAGTTATTTACTTCTCGCAAATCAAAAACACGCTTACTACTATGAATATTAGAATTAAATAGATAGAAAAATATTGACTCATGTCACTGTATAACAGAATATAAATCGTTTATAAGTAGGTACCTTACAAAAAATCAAAATTCAAAATTTAATAATTGATTAGGACATTAAATATATTTTTCAATCGTCAAAAAGGAGAGGGGTAGGAAAGTAGGAAGGAAGCGCACAGTGACACGCTGGCCGCCCCATGGCAGTAGCAAACCCACCCCACGCCAGTCACGACCGGACCGTGCCCGGCAATGCCAGGCGAAGCCGGGCCGCGCTAATATGTCTAGTAAAATTAAGAAAAACCACCTAAAACTACAGCAAGAGTAAGCCAGTCCACCAAGGCAGCACCCGTTCACGAGTATAACGCAGGGCCCAGCCATCGTCCAATTCAACCATATTTGAGGGAAAAGAGCGACAGGAGATTAAGACCTGTTTTGTAATCCTCAAAGAGTTCATTACCTACAGCTAGTACCTGCGATCTTTACCAGGTAATCGGTCCACCTTGTGGGAGGCCTACCCACGCTGTGTATTCCGGTACGTAGCCGCCACTCGAGAACTTTACTGCCCCATCGGCCATCTGTTGTGCTCTGCCCACTGCCACTTCAGTCTGGCAATCCTTAGGGCTATGTTGGTGACCTTGGTTCGCTAACGGATCTCCTCATTTCTGATTCTATCGCGCAACCAGACTTCGAGCATAGCCCTTTGAATTGCCCTTTGGGTGACAGTGTGCTTTCTTATAAGGCCCACCTAAGGTAAGTCATCACTGGCAACAAACATTGGTCAAAGACCTTCGTCTTGAGACACTGCGGTAATTGGGACGAAAGTATATGGGTAGCTTCCCGAACGCTGCCCAACCGAGTTGGATTCGTCGATTGACCTTCTCTCGAAATTGGACCTACCTAGCTGGACTATTTGTCCTAGTTACCTATGTATAGTCGTTTCAACAGCTTCAAGTGGTTTGTAATAAGTATACATACAAATGAAATAATCCTGTTGTTTATCTTAGTGGAAAGGAGAGACTGTGAATATTTTCGTGTGAAAAATAAATTGAATGACGAAAAATGCGTGCAGAAATAGGGCGACTAGAAAAAAAACGATCGGAATAAAAATCGATTAGAGAAAGTAACGCCTGTCAACCCACGCGAATGGTGACATACATGAACGAAAACAAATGCAAGTGGGGAAAAATGCGACTGGACATTATGCTACGCGGAACTAACGCGTTTGGGTAACTGATCTAGGCACTCCTTATAACAACAATTCGTATACTCTCTTTCTATAAAGAGATATACTCGCCGCGAAAATGTCGACACTGCTTAAACATTTATTATAAAAATCACAAGAACGTCTAAAAAAAGTATTTTTTGCATAATTTGTTCGAAAGGGTGGGATATGAAAAGTAGCAATATTACGTGAGGAAGGTCGAGGTATTCTTAATGTAATTTTATTCAATAACGATTCAGAATTAACTAAATTGTTTATAATTTTATACAGAAATATGGCATCTAAGTAAATACGTCTAGTTTCCAGGGACTTAAATCTATGTCTAATTGCACTTGTTCCATAATTTGTAAAATTGTGGCCCGTCCGATAATCTAATGACTTTTAAAATTTATTTTGTACTTTTTCTATTCTGGCTTTATGGACGGTGTATTGTGGACTCCAAATTGCGCTTCCAAATTCCAAATGACTTCGGATATAGGAAAAGTAGAGCGTCTTTAAAGTTTTTGTACGCTTAAATGGTTTTCCTAGGCGTAGAATTAATCCTAGCTTTTTATATGCTTAGTTAAAATGTGGTCAATATGAGCATTAAAGTGCATTTTAGAGTCAAAGACAATTCCCAAATCCCGGATTGTAGACACGCGGTTAATTTTCTTGTCATACAGCCTGTAGTCAAATGTAATAGTATTATGCCTACGTGTAAAGCTAATTGTGTGACACTTGTCCAAATCAATAAATAATTGATTCGTAAGTTCTCAAATCTTAACAAGTCTTTTTGTTAGTTGAGACAGTCTTCAACACCTTTAATTATTTTGAAAATTTTTGTGTCATCTGCGTATAGCAAATGATGTGAGTTTTCGAAACAAGTATGCATGTTATTAATATATAAAATAAACAAAAATGGTCCAAGGTGAGAGCCTTGAGGGATTCCGGAAGGGATTTTAAGGAATCTCGAACGAAATCCCTTCAGCGCAACAGCCCGACTACGGTTGCTTATATAAGACGATATCCATCTTAACAAGTTGCCATGTATACCTATTTCCAAAAGCCTTCTAATAAGTACGTTGTGATTTATTTTATCGAATGCTTTAGAAAAGTCGGTATAAATAGCATCTACCTGACAACCTGAATCTAGAGCATTCAATACGAAGTCCGTGTAAGAAATCATATTGGAATCAACACTTCTACCGCGGATAAACCCATGCTGCTGTGCCGATACATGGTGGTACATAGATGTGGACAGGGAATTAGTAATGATTTTTTCGAATACTTTTCCAAACACGCATAATTTAGATATAGGCCTGTAATTTTGTACTACGTGCTTATTTCCGCCTTTCGGAATTGGAGTAATTACAGCCTTTTTCCAAATAATAGGGAAGCAACCCTCATTTAGCGACTTGTTAAAAATTATTGTTAGAGGAAGGGCTAATTCCACTGACAATTTAGAAATTAAGACAGGGGGTATTTCATCAACTCCTACTCCTTTATTAATGTTCAAGTTTTTTAGGTATTTTAAAACTAAGCTTTGAGGGAGTTCGACCGCAGATAAGTTTACTTTTGCTAAATGATGGTCAATGATATTCGAATGGCTGCCACTATCTGCTCCATCATCAGATACAAATACGAAGTTGAAGTAATCATTGAACATGTTACTGACAATCTCGCCGTCAGTTGAGGACTTCCCTTCATAGGTGATATGAGCTGGTATACCATTATCTGAAACGGATGATTTAATAAACGACCAGAAATATCAAGGGGCTATGTTTATTTTCTCCTCTGCGAAATCTATGTATTTGTGATAACATTCCCTTTCTAATTTTGCTACCCTTGTCCGAAGCCACTTAAAATCCTGGTAATCTAGAGGATTATTATATTTTTTCCACCTTTTGTGCACTTTCAATTTCTGACGAATTAACGTAGTGAGAGAACGAGAGTACGAGTACCAGGGCGGATAATTTTTATTGGTGTGAACTACTTTTTTAGGTGTGTGCTTATTAATCAACTTATATAATTCGGTATTTAAGTTAGACAATTTAGATACCCAATCGACACTCGACAACTCATTTTTCATATCATCAAAATTACTGGCGTGATAAATTAATTTGGTTCGTCTATTTTCTTGTAAAAATACTGCTTGAGACAAAGATAAACAATTATATTTTATAATCCGATTTTATTATTTTTGCAATACGATTGGTGTATCTTCCATTTCGCACTAGAGAACCCAAGACACATAACTCTGTTATCAACAATGCTCTGGTTTCAATGATTGAAATTCTTATTTTTACGATTACGTATGATCGATTTAATAGTATTACTTTATTGCAATGAAACTTGCTTAGCAACTAAACCCATGAAATCGACGATACGTAATCGCAAAAGTAGCAATTTCAATCATTGAAATCAGGGAATTGTTGGCAACAGCGTTACGTAATTAGCCTAAAGGTTGATGAGTAAAATTGTTACCGCAGACGGGCGTCCGGTGCGTGGACTGCGGCGCGGCGCTGCACGCGCGCTGCCTGGAGGCGTTCGCCGCCGCCTGCACGCGGTACAAGGCCCCGCCGCCCGCCGCCGGCGCCGCGCCCGACCACCGCGCCCCCGCCGCCAACGGTACGCCCCCCGCCCCCCGCCCCCTCCCCACACCCCTGCACGCGGTACAAGGCCCCGCCGCCCGCCGCCGGCGCCGCGCCCGACCACCGCGCCCCCGCCGCCAACGGTACGCCCCCCGCCCCCCGCCCCCTCCCCACACCCCTGCACGCGGTACAAGGCCCCGCCGCCCGCCGCCGGCGCCGCGCCCGACCACCGCGCCCCCGCCGCCAACGGTACGCCCCCCGCCCCCCGCCCCCTCCCCACACCCCTGCACGCGGTACAAGGCCCCGCCGCCCGCCGCCGGCGCCGCGCCCGACCACCGCGCCCCCGCCGCCAACGGTACGCCCCCCGCCCCCCGCCCCCTCCCCACACCCCTGCACGCGGTACAAGGCCCCGCCGCCTTGTACCGCGTGCAGGGTTACTGTTACGGGTCTTTGTGAAGTAGGTATAATAACACCCATAACACTTTTTAGTTTTAGTTTACTTACTTAGTAGTTTTACTTACTTTGGAGCTAGATGGCGGTGTGTGAATTTGTCCAAGCATTTTGTTTTTACTCTTGGCCAGTATACATCGTAATAGCATAACATAGAAATCAAACCCGCAACAATCTTTCCAACCACCACTATATCCCCAGGCGCGGGCAGCCTCCAGTCCTCAAGCCAGCAGTACTACGAGCAGTTCTCCTCGAACGTGGCCGAGGATCGCACGCACGAGGGCCACCTCTACAAGCGCGGGGCTCTGCTTAAGGGCTGGAAACAGCGCTGGTTCGTGCTGGACTCCATTAAGCATCAGCTGCGGTACTATGATGCTATGGAGGACTCGCATTGCAAGGGGTTCATAGGTAAGCTATTTTAAGATAATAAGACCACGCTAAGTCCGAATCGCTTACTATAAAAAAAGTCTCTGTATGGCAACTATTTGAACGTCGTAGAACGTCATTCATAAAAGTCATAACAAACAATTTGATTTCTGTAGGATTGTTTATTTTTGTGAGTTATGAAAAACATTATTAAATGATGGGCAAAACAATTAAAAAGAAAGTGACATTTAGACAAAAGCTTTAGCTAATAGTGACAAAATAACTGCATGTTTACAAGAAGGACTGACAAGGACAGATTATTGCCATATCCACACTTTATAATATTTACTACTGTCAGTAATTACGGACTTATCGTGGTTCTATTATATCTTTTCTTTTCTTGTTAATAATATAAGTAGAAATAGAGCAACAATATTGTGAACATAGAAGAGTGGTGTCATCTAACACAGGCGTGGCCTAAAAGATAACACTAGTTTTATACAGAAATTGTTAAAATAAATTAAAATATTTATTTATTTATATTTAAGCGACGGGGTGCCGCAGGAATGCATGTTAGACGCGGTTTTTTTGTAGCTATAGGTTTACTACGTTTTTAGCTTGTTTATTTTTTGTTTGGAGAATGGAGACCCTAGTAAATGTTTAGAAGTATCAAATTATAAAAATTGAAAAGGTTAATCCTTTAGTTAAGGACAAGTCATTGTTTGTCGCGTAACAAATTAGTAGGTGCGCTATGAAACGGTGCTCAATTTTTCTTAGTTATTTTTCGTTTAAAAAAGTATAGGTGTTCAGAGTGACAACGCACATAAATATATGATTTAACTTTGATTTAATGAGGTTTGTTTACAGTATTTTCGATTTTTGTCATAATTTTACACTTGTTTTGGATTTAGATTATGACCATTGCTGTTTTTATGTAAATTGTTATTTATTTTATTTATTTTTATTTATTCATTTATTTCAGGCAACTAGGCCCATATTTATAAATACACAAACAACATAAATACAAAATAAACTGATACAAAATACAGACAAAGATAAAACCTATACCTACATACAAATTATTATAAATTGTAAACTAATATATAAAAATATAATTTATTAATATCTTAAAAAAATAACTGTCATCTAATGTCGTTCGGCGGCACCGGAAAGCTAGCTAGCGGTTAGCTGTAGTTATGTACAGTTACAAAAAAAGTTAATGCCAAGACTGTACAATCAGTCACAGGATCCCCAGTGGAAGACCTTTATAAACATCGCATCGCCAACTACGAGTATATTAGGAGGCACTACCTACCGAGTGTCCAGCTCGTGCTGAGGTTCGACTAATAGTAAAAAACTGTCACCCATCCAGTTCCCGAACTCGCGTTTGCTTAACTTTGGTTATCGGTCTCGCAACCCTGTCACTATACCAGGGCCGGTTCACTGAATGTTGAAACAATCCATTGCAGACCTTGCGGAGGTGATAGCGGTGTCGCAAGCGACGCCGGCGCCCGGCCCGCCCAAGAAGTGCGACGATCGATCCTTCTTTGACGTGAGTATAGGTTGTTGATAGTAGCTATCGTGCAGAGTAGGGCTGGTCTGGTGGTATTTGAAATCTGTGAATCTTGTAATGTGTTTAGTAAATGTGCAGAGGTGGTCACATTTAAAACTCTTACGCCCAGTTCCTGAAACGCTTGACAATGTTAATCATCGTTTAAATCTCGTTCCGTTTCTGTCTACAACTCACCATAGATGAGGATGACGAATTTAAATTGATGATTGTGAATAGATTAACGTACGGGAAACTGGACGTTAGATTTAGACACAGTTTCGTGTACAGCCAGATTCAGTGGTAACTGACTGGTGACTATGTTTTTTTTAGATGAGCCAGCCATTGCCCATATCTCCCACACTGTAATGCTACAATTAATTAAACATTCCTTCCTACAGTTGCGTACGAGTCGACGTACGTACAACTTCTGCGCAAGCGACGCCAATGCTGCCCAAGAGTGGATCGAGAAACTGCAAGCTTGTCTACAGTGAGCCAATAGGCGAAGGGCGAAAACGGACAGTACGCTTGTGCCTAAAGCACATAGCACGATATACGGGTTAGCATTTATTGAACATAACTTTATCAAAACGACCATAGAAGCTATCAACGCCATCTATATTCGAACTTTGGAAGTGTTTATTTACAACGCGATCGAATTGTTTCTAGTGATTTATTGTGGGGGCTATCGCGAATTAAACTTCCGCTAGATGGCGCTACTGGAGCGTGTGGTTCTGTTGTCAAATCTGTCAAGCTATTGGCTGAAATCCAATTGTCAACTTTGACCGTTTCATTTTGACCAATAGCACGACGGGTTTTGACAGTACTATCTCACGCTCCAGTAGCGCCACCTAGAGGAATTATGATTCGCGAAAGTACCACTTGAAAGTCATATTGAGTATAGCCATTGTTGCAGTGAACAAAGTATACACCGACTTTACTAGCGCCACCTGGCGGAGTCTGCTAGTCTAGATTTTAGTGTGATAACTGATAAGTTACTGTGGTTATGGTCGGTCTTGGTAGATACATGGCAATTGACAAACTCGAAACGAACTATTCAGAACTATGTGAACAAGTAAGATCCTAATGAATTTAGGCTTATTTTCCTTGACATAAAGTCCTTTTTCCAATGGACGCAGTTCAAAATTATCATTCTGACTAGACCAGAAAATGGTTTACGTGCTATAATATTTTTCGTTTGTTCAAATCATTCTGAATAGTTTCGTTTCGCGATGTAATGGAGGGGATGCCACACACCAATAGAATTAAAGTTAAGATTGGAACGGATTTGCTCACATTGCTTCCAAAGTATGTCATAAATGTAACGTGTGACCGACTTGTATGATAAAAGCGATTATTGAAATTTGACGCTCTCTAAAATGCCGTGAGAGTAAGATTTAGAGATAATGAATTTTGTCCGAGATTTCTTTGCAAATCTAGCGTTGACAGAGTGTAGGTACCTGTAGAAAACTAGTATCTTAATGATTGTGAGGCCAAATATCGTGGTTTGATCTCAGTGAGGCATGACATTGCAAAATTACACGAGTCGAACGACTGTCGCAAATTAATGAAATGAAATTTTTGAGTCATAATAATGTGTCATGGTTCAACTCTGACAAAACAATGATATAAAACAAAATATTGCTAAACATTTCAACGATGCTGCTTTGTTTACGTAGGCAGCGGCATCAGTCTTTGAACCCTGATGTTCTTCAGAAAATGAGATTCTATTGTCAAAGATTCCTTTGACCCATGCCATATTAGTATGCTTTCACTTCGTTACCAATTGGATTTGGTAAAAATTTAGGAATAATGTTGAGATTCCTCTTGTAGGTTCGATCTCCGTTCTTGAATGCGTTGAGTATTTTACAATTTCAATGCTAATATTTAAATGGCTAAGATAATTATTGTCTACAAATAGAATAAAATATTGAGCGTTGGTATTTGTAAATATTTTATCGTAATTATTGTTATGTAAAGTGTTCTGTTCCATTTATTCTTTCCGTTTTGTATTGATTACTCTATGTTATTATGTATATCGCATCATTAATTTTATACTCGTAATATCGAAAATAGGTAACATTAACATGTATACAATATTAATCCATAGTACCACGACCATTATACGAATGTTATGCTATATTTTGGATTGTAGACCAATTTAGGTAGAACTATTGAATAACATACACAAACACAAAATCAAATATATTTAAAGTATATTATTTGGGAATCTCGCATACAATGAGCTGTCCCTTATTGTTACATACTCATTGATAATTTTGTATGTTTTGTAAATAGTGATTTATTTGTGTTGACATATCACGGGCGGAGCCGGGCGGCGCCTTGTATAGCCCGCGCCGCCCAGGCCCGCCGCACTAACCTAAGTCGCGAGCGTTACTCTATCAATATTTCTTTAAATAATATGCCTTATTTTCTTCGATATACAGTTATATTCATTGTACATTCCGTTCTGTTCAGTTCCAAAATTTAATCCAGTTTCTTTATCAATCAAAAAATACAATTGGAATTATTGTGTTCAACGTGATACTAGGGTAAGTGAAACGAGGTCACGCCTGATCTTTTGCTGTATATTGATAGGGTAACGCCCTCAAGTGGCCGAGCAGGGCACTCTCAGAGATTACTTGGTGCCAAATCACCAAGGACGGACGAGGAACGCATTGCGACACCGCACATTAGACTATGTGTTTGATTTCACTGAGGGCTTCAATATATCCTTACGAAATATCTGGCCAGCTACGAACCAATGGAATGCAGTACTGGTAAATTTTGTCGCTTTTATTAACAAGCGACAATTTATTTATGGGGACTATAACGTTATCGCGAGGGTCAGACCGCCTTTCATGTGGGGTAATGCTGTGCACCGCTGTATGTGTAAAAAGTCGGTTTATTTGTTGAAACATTCACAACTATGTCTGACAGAAAACTGTTCAGTAGTTAATTTCTATTTTGTAAAATATAGTAATCTTAAAATCAACTTTTAACAATTGAACATTTATAAACAGGGAGATTTGTTTAGATTTACTTTACTTGAGATTTGCCTGACAATATCTAAATATTTCTACGAGTTGTAAATTAATCGGTTGTTTAAGTTTATTTGCGTTGGAGTGTTGAATCCCTCAGTGTTACATTATCTGCTCTCTATGCAATAATGCATATGATCTATAGCAGGAGACGTTGGATATTATTACCGCATTCAATCATCAAACGCGCTTGTATTTTTTCTACACGACATGAAGTTCGCCGTGAGTGAAGAAATTACAATATTGCAGCCACATACAGTGCCACAAACTTATCTGACCCGATGCCGGCGTAGCTGTTGTTGGCATCGGCATGTCACTTCAAAATGAAGTGCCGCCATTTCTACACAGTTCAATTGTGGCACTGTATATCCATTTAAAGTGCTACAAACTTATCTGACCCAGTGACCAAAACTGGAACTAAGTAAGTAAATATAATTTGGCGGCACAACAACAGCGACGTCGTCATTGGGTTAGTTTGTAGCATTATAGAAACTTTGTAATACGTGTCCGGCTTCGCATGCGTCCCCATTCGACGATTCGAATTGGATCAAGTCTTGGCCGCCGATGTACTAAACACTTGTAAATTTGAATTTTTGGCGCGAGGACTTGACTCAATCTAGGTGTTAGCTTCGCTTAGACATAACCTAAGTTGTGGAGTCCGCTGCCGTGCGGAGGATATTTCTTGTTCCGTCTACACGGCAGGGATACTTGACCTGTTAATGTGCACGGCGTAACATCAATAAATAAATTTATCAAATAATAATGCGTTTATTTTATGGTAAACCCTATTCCAGCCGTGTGGTGTCCGGCAGAGTAAAATAGCACCAACCCCTTACACTCGCGGGTGTCGTACAAGGTAACTAAAGTTGTCGAGCAAAAGATCTTGTCTCCGTAGGATAGAAAATGGGCAGCAGCGTTTTCCATTATTATATATATAACACTGCGATCTCCAACCCGCCTACCAAGCATGGAGATTATGGCAATAACCTCCCCTTTCGCGGGAGAGGCCCTTAGCCGTGCAGTGGACTGTTATAGGCTGTGATGATGAAACCCTATTCCTCAGTTAAATATATATGATTTTAATAGCTTCAGTACTGGGGAAAGAACATATACTGTTATATTAAATTTTGAATTGGGTATGTACTTCCACCTTACACAATACGGCAGTCTTAATTTTTTACCACTGACGAAAAAGAGGAGTGTTATAAGTTTAACGCGTGTATACGGCGTTGCATATCTGTATGTGGCATCATACATATGACGGATGTCGCATTGAATAACGTACTTGTACTTACGAAAGAGTAGTAGTATGACGAAAAGTGATCTTTGCACAACGGGTCCATTGCACATCATATCATTGATCAGAGTACCTATTCCAATTTTTGTACAAACAATTAAATTTTATTTTTTTAGTCTTCAGATCAATTCAATGCTTGAGAACCTGAAGAAGGGTCAAATGAAAGTGCATAGAAATCGGGTTATCCACCAATGTCTCATTCACCTTGTCACAAAAGCTTTAAATATCATAGTTAGCAGAAACATTATCATTCGTCCAGGTTATCAAAACGAGAAATAGTTTTCTAAAGACAGCGAAGTATCCTTCATCTCTATAGTTCCCGATGAGTGAGAACAAGATTCCTTCAATGTAACGATCCACTAACCACCATGAATTGGAACTCAAGAATTGTTGTATTTTTGTTTCAATGTTGCAGTCCTGTTGTAACATAGGGTTCTCCACTGTCATACATATCTCCTCTATATCTCCATTATCATGTTGATTGGTGAAAACGTGGCATTATACGAGAAAGTGTTATATGAGCAGTCTTCTTTCATAATTGAGTTTTGTCGCACGACATACATCACTCCCGAACGAATGAACCGATTTGAATGCGGTTTTCTCTATTTGACAGCTAGTTTAATGGAGATAGTTCCTAGCTTTGTTTCATTAAAATAGGTCCAGAAGTTTAAAAAGTATTTGAGTATAATATGTAAACTTGGTCGCGGGTTATCTGACTTTTTCTGTCGGTTAGTTTTAAATAGTACTGTGCTCCGGTACGGTAAAATAACGTGGCGTAATAATGAACTTACATGCAGCCGTCACAATAACTACTGAAAAGAAGACACTAACGGTCTTTAATTATTATCTTTGTCGCCACAAATATTAAGCTAAGTAAATGGTCCACAACCTATTAACAAAAAAACTTATTGATTTATTGAAACCTCAAAACCTACAGGTCTAAAATTCCATAAAAAAATTTTTAGTTGTTTGTCATCCATCTTTATAAACTGTTGCATTTATAATATTAGTAGGATAATGCTTGATGAAGTACCCTCGTTTGACCTCATGGTCTCACGTTCATAAGAGTTTTGTAAACCTAAATTGAATAAAAATAAGAATAAGCATTGCTATTCAGAGAGGTAATGCTGCCAGCATCCTGGGTACGCTTCCATTCGGCCCAAACTTTTTACATATTTTAAGTTTATTTCTTTTTCATATTATTGTAGATATTAATTATTATGTTACTTGATATGAATAGATAAATAAAATTAACTAATATTTTGAATGAAATCCAATAAAAATTATTTGACTTTGACACGTGGTGATCGCTGGATGATCACATCCTTGTAACCAACAAATAAAACGCAGAAAATCATATGTAACAATTTTATTTTACCAATATTATTAATATATTAACATATGTGGTCCAAAACCACCCTCTCTCTGACAATTATATAATACAAAGAATTTTCACAAGAGGTATAATAAACCCATAACAAAGAAACAAAATAGCTAGACTAAGTGAATCTACCTTCGCGAGTCAATTGATAAAACGGCAGCCTCCACTGGCCACGTCGCAACCATTAAAACGAGGTAAAAAAGAAAAAGGAAAGGTAAACATTGTTATAATATATTAATAATAATTATTATAGCTAAACAACGAGGGGGCGCCAGCGTCGCTCGCCTTCGCTGAACGCCGCCCCGTTATAAGTTACTTGCACTTCACAATACTCCGTCATTATACATTATATACAATGGGAAATAAATAAACCTATATTCACGACAAGAATACATAATCGTGTATGTACATAACCACGGCTACAGTGACGGCCCCTAGTATATCACAAAATATATATTACTCCCATTGCCTAACGGTTTGGTATGCCTATTTTTATTTATATTGGCGTACACTTTTTGGCTTAGCTAGGTTCCTCTAATGTTCATAGTGGATTTAATGTAACTCTACGCGTCTAACTAAAAGATGCCAATAACAGCGGATCGCCGGCGGCGCGTCGCACTAGCAACATCACTCAAAATGCCACTAACAGTTACAAAACAATATTTTTGGTTTCGACATTGTACAAACACTTTAAATCCAAAAATATCCCACCCGTGCCTACTCCCTAGCCTACCGCTGCTCACACTCAGACCAAACACAGTCCTACAATTTAGAAACGTACAAAATTTAGGTCCAAAAACTTACATAGCAAACATGCCGCTGCAAGGTTTACTTCTAACGTGTCAACAATGATCGGAATTCGATGTGAATGAAGTCTGGTTTCGTGAATCATGATCATAAGATTGTTTTAAAGCTTACGGCAGACACGAAATTGCATAGATCTTCTTTAGTTTAAATTTCGTTTCATTACATCTAAGTATTACATAATGTACTTAATACATCACCTGCTGTTGCTATATAATATAATGACTACATCGCGACTCGAACGTGTAAAAACAATTTACTTTATTGGATAATTATAATAACTTTTGCGTAAATCTATACGATAAACAAATTTTAATGTGGAACATATGCGAACTTATGAATGAATGAACATATTATATAGATCAAACTAACTGTTTCCACAAACCATGTGGCATGGTATCCGTCCACGATGTGCTGTCGTGACTTCCTTGGTGATGATCTAGACATAATCCATTAGGCTCAATTTACACGTATTTTTACAGCAAAGACTTAACGAGTCACTACCTATCTGTACACTTTAGGGAGGCATGTGATACATTGCTTGCGTCTACCATCCAATGATTTGGAGCTAGCTTGCAACTTAGCGACTTTCCCAAGCTCTCCCTCTCTCGAATCGGTTCTTCGAACGAAGAACGAATGACACGACGAATTCATCGTTCATTCACCAGTCATCTATACCAAAGTGTCACGCAGGATCGCATAGTCACAATCCGTACACCGTAACGCACCCCTAAACCCAGTAACGCATTGCACATCCAAGAAACAATGGAAAAAAGGCTACATCTGAGACTGCAATGTGCAAAACAAAGCAACCTCGTGCCAAGTTCATTACAGAGTACAACACCGCCTTAGAATCTGTTCATTAACCACAGTGAATAATTCCTTCCAGACTCCATTTGCGTACACGAATTGTTCGCGTCATAGTCTCACATAGATGGCGTTAGTTGCGCCATTCTATTGGATGATTAGATTCTACCGTCTATTCTACCAATAGCACGACACCTTTCAAATAAGCAAAGCTAACGCCATCCATTTGTTCACCATAACTCTATAGGCAGATATACAGTCTACGCGAATCGCCAATGAACCTGAACTGGCCATTGTATCTACCCTTGAAATTGTGTCAAAATGGTATGGCAACAAGCTCGGGTGCAAACCGTCCTACGGTCATTTCATGTTGACATAATTTCATTTGTAGAATCATCTGTATGGCCAGGGGCGGCGGCAGGGGCGGGGGCGGCTAGTGGCCCACTGGCTCCACGTAATTGGCGGGGTACAGCCCCACGCGGCCGTCCTTGCGGCCCTTGCACCAGCCCTGTTCGTCCTCGTCTTCCAGTTTCTCGAATAGGTCACCTGGAAACGACAAAAGCGGTGTTATTTCGAAAGAAAACATTATCAAATTAAATAGACATCAATAGAACGCTCCTATCATACATCCATATCAATGACGTAGTGTTGATGTAAAGGCCAATTCCTTTTTGACCAGCTGTACTTGAATTATTAAGGAAACAACGAGCGTCGGTGGTCGAGTGGTTTAGGTGTTTCATCGGGTTCGATTCCCACTGCGGTCATGTACCAATGACTCTTTTCTGAGTTATTTACATTAGTTGAATGCCAACCGATGCTCTTACGGTGAGGTAAATATCGTGATGAAATCTATACATTCAGGCGACTCAACCATGATCCAATCTGGTCAGGTTCCCCTGGTTGCAGGGTCACAGAGGTCAGATGGCATTCGCTCCACTGATCATGGTTAAGGCGTAGCCGGGGCCCTCGTGTGCGAGAGCATAATCGGGACATTAAAGCCAAGGTGATAATGACGAGTGTGTCAAAGAAACATAGACCTGACATATAATAGCTAGCCACCCACGCTGCCCCTTCACGAGTGCACAAGGAAAGCACCCATGAGGGAAGAACGGCAGCGACTGGTGAACCGCGCCACCAACAAATAACGACCACGACTCTACCAAGAGTGCTACGACTGAGAACAAGACTCACCCTGCCGGAAGCTGAGCTCATCGCTCTCTGCCCCCGTATAGTCATACAATGCCCTGACAGGCACCCCCGGCTCGCCGGTGTCGGTGAGCGCGCCGCCGGACTCCTCGTCCCACTCGTCCTCCTCAAACGGGTTCTCCTGCGGCTTCTGCGGCTCCTTCGCGGGGGACGCCTTCGCCGACTTGGGCGCGGGGGCTGAGGTCCCGTTCCTAAGGATATAGGACATATTATATACTCTTTTGCACACGAAACGAGTTGAAAACAATTATTAGAAGAGGTTGTTTAGAAATGGTCTTATCTCTGTAAGAGACCTCTTCCAGCCAACCGTACCGGGTGTGGGGGAAAGCAATGAACGGGGAAGCAGTAGAAAATGTGCACTATTTTTTACAAGTCATTTTATTTTGCACTAGAGGACCCGGTGCGACTATGTTCGCGTGCACCTACAGTTTGGCGATAACTATACCTACTGCTAATGCGATTTACTACACTGTCTATTGTAATTCGTACATCGGTAAACCCTGGTTATACAACTAGTCTACTACCCGACTTCTGCAATAAAATGGCAGGCGCCTGTTACCAGACAATTGGCAAAGTAAATAGGGGTTTGAGAGGATCGTAGACAAGATACCTGGCTCAAATGACTTAATTCAGATTTTCTTTTTCCATTATTTGCAGCTTGTTATAGCCCCTAGAAGGGTGTGTCCTTACATATAACTTCCATGGCGCAGATGCCTGCCACTTGACTGTCGGGATATTTGAATGTTAAGCCACCTGCCATCATATCTAGTTTGGCAGAGTTATAAATATGAAACTGTTTCTTCCATGGATTTAAAATAAATAATTGTGGACAAATTCACACACCGCCACTTAGCCCCAAACTAAGCAAAGCTTGTACTATGGGTGCTAGCTAACTGATATACTACTTATACATCTGTGGAGCATAACTCTTTGGGTAAAACACCACTAAATTTCATTGCTGCAGGTGGTTTGAGGGTTTTTGCGATTTCAGATAACACTACTGAGTCGAAAGGTCACTTATCAAAATATTGTTGTGCTATTGGACAGAAACAACAGCTCTAAAATTACGAATCTATTCCAGCCAATGACAGGGCTTTATTTTGACAGGCCACACGTTGCAGTAGCGCCATCTCGCGGAACCCTTATCCCAACTGAATGACCCCTACACTAACGCGATCATGGTGGCGATGCTATGATCCGTCATGTCTGTAATGGTGTATCGAGAGCGATGGTCGACGTCGGGCCGCAGCGCTAGTCGTAACAGCCGCGTGGAGCCTTGCGCGTCCAATTCGCTCGCCATGGCGCCCACGCCCACGCCGCCCACGCCGCCCATACCGCCCATGCCGACAGTGGGCGGCGCGCAAGCGTATATCTCCAGACGTTCGATGCTAGGACGGGACAGGGAAAGGAAAGCTTAGGAAACGGGTAGGGTTTTGGATTTTTAGTGGGTAATCGGATGGGCAGAGTGGCGGTGAAGCATAATCTAAAATATTGTCACAATTTCAGGAGTACGGAAAAACAAATAAAGTTGCATGTCAATTGTTAATACATCAGTCGCTTCGCCGCCACTCCGGCGATGCTGATGTAGGGTGACATAGGAAATTCGACTTTATTAGTAAGTATAAAATAAGTAAACCATCACTAACAACCGAAGTTTTCCTAGTTAGTTCCTTTTACGATTAATTTAGACAATCACTCTAGGTCCTGCGCTGGTTTGGTCACGTGTTGCGTAAGCCTCAGGGATACACGATAATAGGTGCCTGAACCTGCCGGTATCAGGAAAGAGGCTCCGTGGGCGACCGAAGAAGCGATGGAATGACATCGCTGAGTCGGAGAGCCAACGGCCTACGACTCGAGGATGCCGAAGACCGGGCGAATTTGATAAGAATAGGTAGGAAAGCGGACCCTGGCAGAGGCCGGAATAAGCGCTAGGACGATGATGATGAATCACTCCAGGTCCTAGCGCGTCGCGCTAGAGCACAATCGGGTCACGTCAGAATGATGGTGGTTATATGGTAGGGAAACATAACAGAACAAGATACAAAACCGAGCGTCTGCACATCAGTCGCTCCTGACCGAATGAGTGAATGGTAAAGTGTACTCACGTGACCGCGATCGGTGCGCTGATGGTCTTCTTGTCTATGGTGTTGTTGGAGGGCGGCGGCGGCGCGCCGTCCGTGTGGTTCGTGTTGTTGGCAGCCTTGCTGGGGGCCTTGTTGTTCGTGATTGGCGGCAGCTCCTGGGTACATGGTCAGGTTAGACGGGGTGGGAGGGCGGGCAGGGTGCTTCAGCGTTCAAGATACGGGATGTGTTAGGGGTCTGTGTGATATGTAATGCGGAAACTATAGTGGTTGTTGTTACGATTAAAATGTTGAACGCCAGGTGTTTCTAAAAAGAGACACAATTTTGAAGTTTCCGGGTTTCCTAACGCGTAAGGTATGCGTACGCGTGTTTACAAGTAGCCTGATATTTTGACGCAGTTGCAAGCAAAAAATTTTATGCTGTTTTAATTTTCTTGGCCATCAACCGATAACTTGTAATGACCCCATTTCGTCGTGTTCGCAACTTTGGAATTGCATTCATATATTAAGATCAATAATAATTTAATTGGCATGTCAACACAGCCCAACTCTGTTACGAGTATTGATAAAGAAATTTCTTCGCAAGGTTACACAATTAAAATATATTAAGAAAGTTACGTACAACAAACGACATTATTCGAAACAACTATACATTTAATAATTTATTTAATTGGAATTTTTCAACAGACCCTGATAACAAATCACCTGTATGTTCAGCATTTCCTAGGACATTATTGCCATACCAGGCCGAAACTTAGCCACGTGATACATATCGATATAATTTGTTAACGCTAACTTGCGGTGTTTATGTGGCAGCTGTCCTAGGAAAACTGTATATATACGACATGAACGCCAAAACAACCGCCTTCGAACCAAGGACTCAATATTATTCAGTTATTACTCGAAATCACTGTCAGAGTATATAATTATCTGGAATACGATTCAATACTTAAATATTTGTCTTGGAATATACATACGTAAATTTCAATACACTTTATATAATAGATACTATATTTTATAAATACTGTATTAACTAATCTATAGTGTTAAACATTAAGTCATGCGTTTATGCATTGATCAGCGACATCCATCATGCAACATCGATAAATAATAAATAAAATAATAATAAAAAATATTTATAAGTAAATAAAATCATATAAAACTTAGGAAGCAGTAATTCAGATCGAAATGAGAATGACCTTACCTCCCATACCGGCACTACTTAGTAAATTCTACGTTTGAAAGAGTCGTTCCCAAAGTACCATGCTTGCGCCAAATAGCCATCATTCTCATTTGAATCACAGCAGGGCCTAAGCACAGTTTGTACCGATTCCTTAATCCAATATCAAAGAAAAACTCAATCAACAAATAAACAATGAATAAAAATACGAAAATATCAACTCTTTACCACATAAAGAACCTAGATTCGGGTAGGTTATCCGCAAAATTTTGCTAGAAATAAACAGAACAGCTGTTTCATTTTAGATTTTTACTTCTGATGAGTTATTCTTTGATAAAGCGTAATTGAAGCAACTTTACTTACTACCTCCAATTTTGATGATCTCGAGAGTCGGCCAATTCTGTTCTAAACATTGTGAAATCCGTGTACAAATGTGTTTAGCTCCGTATTTGCTCGCGACATTGTTTGGTGACAGTGATCGTGTCATAATAATTACCTGATTAATGGAAGGCCGTATATTAAATCTATCTTTTGTTAATCGATTCATGTAGTTTTAGGGCATTTTAACGGCAACACATATCGATGCCTCCCCGATGTTTGCCCAACTCTAGAACAACCATCTGCAAATCTATTCCCAATACACATTCAGTACATCACTCCCACTGCCAATAGAGTAAACCATAAATTCCCTTACACACATGACTGGACGTGTACAACATACATCCATATTATGCCCCGTATAATCCACTATACATCCACACTATAACCCGTATAATCCACCTTACATCCTCAGTATACTCCGTATAATCTGTCATTCATTCACATTACATCCCGTATAATCCGCAATATATTTATCCGCAATTAATACTACAGGTAGCTATGTTTACTCATCGAAACATACACACGTTCCAACGTAAAACCGCCTCAACTCGTGCTTTGCGAAGCAACAAGGACGAAGGTCAACTTCTCCTCGTACGGCACAAGTGTTGACAAAGTCCGAACGATCTGTCTACGTATTAGGGCCAACTGTATACAACAAACTACCGGTAAACGTCAAAGTAGCAACCTCCTCTATCACTTTTAAGACACGAGTAAAAAAATGGCTTTTAGAAGAATTTTTAAATCAATAAGTAGCATTATATTTGACATTTATGTGAATCTATAGATTATTATGATAAATATACATTTATTATTTTAATTACCTACTATTTAATTGGGTAACACTTGACATTTTAAATTGTTATAATTTTTAAGATATTTTATTGTAATGACATTTATTATTTAAATAATCTAATTGACATTTTTATTGGCCTACAATATGCAGTAGGTACGACATGAATCTTAAATTACTTCTGTAATTTTTATTTATTCCAAATTGTACTGACTTTACTGTATACCTACGACATGATGATAATGTAACTAAATGACCTGTAACTATTGTTATCAATAAAGTATCTGAATCTGAATCTATATCAACACTATATTCCTTATAATCCGCCATAATAATCCATCCACACCACACCCCATATAATACACCATACATCCACATCATACCCCATATAATCCACCATACATCCACACTGTATACACCATATAACCCACCATAACATTCCATCCACGCTGTACCCGATACCCCGTAAAATCTACATGTAACAGTGAACGTACATCCTCGCTGACTGGCCGCTGGTTGAGCAGCGTGATGGGTCCCGTGGGGAGGCTCTCCTTGGACTTTCCCTTGGCGATGTCCCGGAACTCCTCGGTGTACTCCTGTGGCGACACACGCGTCACAAGCGATCTCCACACGCGGTCATATGTTGGGACTTTGCCGGTGGGTTTTGGTGACGCTTGGTGGCGCGCCGTGGATCTTTCTTTGGTTTGTTTCGCTTGATTTTTTAGGTGATCAAGGACACATCCAAGTCTACTTTTTTATTAGTGGGAAGGACTATGCATTTTTTATATCAATGTGTGACGTTGAGAGCAAATGAAGATGAAATGAATCAAATAAAAAAACAGTCTCATTGAGAATATATATACCACACACAAATTTTAATTGATATTTTTATGTTTATGATAATCGCGTTGTCAGTCAGATAACAACGAATTCATTGTAATTTTTGAAATGAAAGTATCAACCCTAGCGATAACTACGCACCGCATTAGGGTCACTACTTTTCCAAGTGATTATAATAGCATAGCTTATTGTGGTACAGCTTCTCAATACTAATTATCTCAATTAAAAACAACGAAAGAAAGATCACAATAAAAAGTCCCAACATACGGCCGCATGCGGTGTGGCGAACTCAAAAACAGAAAATTAAGGTAAAAAAAAAATTAAGTTAAACAATGACAATACTCCAAAGCATGTTGTGACAGTTAGGGGTAGTCTCAAATAATCAGGCATTTTGCGTCACGACGACACTGCTTTGTGATTCTTTTGGATGCAAAAGGAGAGATAGTACAAAACCATGCTATTAGAGGACTAGAGAGAAAGTCGGTTGCAACATAATTGCATTCGCTACTAAGGAAAAGGAAAAATAGATTATCAAGTAGCTAAATTTAATTTCAATACTACTAGTCAGCAATAACCCGTATATATGGATATACTATAGAAGATAACTTTCACTAGGCATAATATAAGTCGAAATATTTCGACCATGCAACAACTTATACAACAACAAGTAAATTTTAAACTAAATAGGTAAGTTAGCAAAGTTCAAAAATCAATAAGTACCTATTCTGCCTTAAATAAATAAAAAATCACAGTAGGCAATAACCGCCCGAAATATAGTAACTTTTATTTAGAGTGCCCTTGTCCTGATCCTGAATATATACCTATTATAAAATGTTCTATCACCAATCAGACAGTGCTATCTAAAAGTCTTTCTGTCACTTGACTGCGAGGTTTATTCTAACTTGTTTTAGATTTGCCGTCTGTCAGACGCTTCAATAGTGACCGTAATTATATGGATTGCGATGAAGTGAGACAGTAAACGATGAACCTCAGTGCTGACAACAAGTGTAACCTTTTCAAAACCCATTGTGCTACAACTCTTTTGACTTGCTCCAGTGCTGTTCTGACAAACCCTACACCACCAGTTTGTTTCGGCGAGTGCAAAATACTGTTTGATGAGACAATATTGACAATGCGAATATTTTCCACCAACCAAGTATTTCACACTTAGTCCAGTGCGTTCTCAGTGCTATGCGGTTTCGTAATCTCTAAGAGGTATACATTTTTGCGACAGCTAATTATTTTGAATGACTTCTGTTCTGTTGAATGAATGCTGTTCGATGTGCGTGCTTTTGCAAAATGATGGCATGATAGTAAGTGCCTCTATTGCTTGGGCAGATAGTAAATTATCGCCTTTTATTTGGTGTATGACATTTATGACCATTTACATAAATATATGGGTAGAGTTGCCCTGAAGCCTTTTATTTATATACATTTCAGGGTCCATTATCCCAAACCCAAATGAAAATAAGGCGTTTCTGTGGTTCCGAATCTGGTGCTGGATGTGTCTCCGACCGTTGTCGGGGAATGACGAAATTTTTTCACCAGGTAGCGCCACTAGTGCTAAGATCTATGAAGGAATAGATAAGTATGGAGAATACACTTCCAATACATACTTGAAGCAATAAATTTGTCTCATCGTCGTCACGCCCCCCATTTCCAACATGGGGTATTTATATAAAAGGTCACCCCACAAAAAATGAGATCGATCAAGATGTAATAGTTTATTTGACAAAAGCTTTTGTTCGAAGTTTGTCCCCTATCATTATCTCAACCTTCATGGCAAGGTCTTGCCAATGTCAAAATAACGCCGTCTCATTGGCTAAAATCCAACGGTCAACTTTGGCCGTTTGATTCTGACCAACAGCACGACATATTTTTACAAGAGACAATACGGTTCAGTAGCGCCACCTAGTGGAATGACTTAGCCCCAATTGCAATAACGTCATTTCAACCGACCCCGTACATACGCAGTGGTGCGAAGTGAGACCTACCGAACGTACACCGCATAACACTAAGTCCGGACCGGACCGCGTACCATGAAAGCGTTCCCGTAGAATCGGCTGTCATAGTCCGTTACGGTGAGCGAGGGGGCGGGGCCTACGCGGCTGGTGGTCTCTTCGGCCGCGAAGCACGCCGGGGGACACGCCCAGGGCACAGGCCACGCCCCTAACCGGGCGACAAGCCCCGCCCACAGCCGGGGAACGCCCCCACTCGCCCGGCGAGCAGTGGCCGCCACGCTGGCCAGGGCGGAAGAAGCAGCCGCCGGCAGATACCTCAATGTGACCGCCTCCGGTGTGGCACACTCCGGTTCGTCCTTTTTTCACATAAGCTACACCTTAACAGCTTGTTATTACCAGGAGTATTCTCCCTGGTCCCACCAGTTCGAAGTTATGGTCAAGTTTCTGGGGCAGATTTTTTCCAGGTGCGATTGTAGAGTAGCCGTGGTTGAGTTTTGTGTAGAAATGGTGTTTTGAAAAAGTTACAGTCAAACGTTGTGTGCAATACGTTGATAAACGTGTAATCAAAATTTAAAAATAATAACGCTATTTCATCACTCATTGCATGTTTCATAGCAAGCCTAAATTGGTTTACGACAATATGTACATCCTATCCTGACTTGATCTTATATGATGATGATGTATTCATCATTGCACATCTTTGCTCAGCAAACAGATAACTCAAACGTGTTTGTGAGATCAAACAGCGCCGAGTGACTTGAATTGACGAATTGGTGTCTTTAAATTTTTGAATCAATGTGCACATTTCTAAATTTAATACTCTATTCTATATATTATATACTGGAGTCTGATTATGTAATCTACAATACTGCCATCATAAGAAAGAGTACAGTAAGGCGTGATTTTGGCAAAATTGTGTTATATACACAGAAATGATCGCTGAAAAATAACGCGTCTTCTGTGTATATAACTCAATTTTGCCAAAATCACGACTTACTGTACTCTTCCTTATGACGGCAGAATAGAAAACCAAGGACATAGACTATTCTAACACATGCGTTATTGGACTACAATGCAACTGTAGAAAAAACATTTTAAAAGAAGTTTGCTGATTATGTATACTGTATAGGTAGGAATATAAATGCATAGTTTTGTTTGATGGAAGAAAATCTCGGGGCTAAATTCTAATTTTAGATTCATCAGACATCTACATACATTTTTCCTTTAAGTATATGATTCAACGAGATTCTAGATTACTGCTTATTTTACGCAACAGCAAAGACAATAACAAACTAAATTTAGTTGCGCAAAACAACAATCCTTTAATCAACAGGTTTATCAGTTAACCACGAAGAAATATACAACAGAGCGCCTTAAATGCTCATAGTATAAGGCACTTTGTAGCATATATAGTGAGTAAATAAACAACCTTTGTCGTGTGAAACAAAATTTCATTCAAGCTTAGAGTAGCAGTCACCATCAAAAGTAGCTAAGCGAAACAACAGTCAAATTATTAAACCTTATTTCCACGACATAAAGTCCGTTTCGGTAAGGACACAGCGGTGTACTTATATTATTATAGAAAATATTTGTATGTTTGTTACTCTTTGTAACTCAAAAACTATTGGACCGATTTTACAAATTCTTTTACAAATGGGTTGCTACACTATCACTGCATAGACTACTTTCATCCCGGGAAAATAATAGGATCCCTCGGGAAAGTCGAGTGATCCGAACAGCGCGCGGGTGAATACCGCTGAGAACGGCGAATTCTAAAACAACTGCTTACTATTTATCAGATCATCCTGAACAGCCTGTTCGCTTAGCTAATTCCGATGCTGACTGTACGTGAAAAGAGAACTGTCGTGACTGATAAACATTATGTTGTATAATTTATGATAAAGAACAATCTAGAACACGAATATTCTCATAGCTACATTCGTTTCTCTATCAGGATAGATGACAAGAGGGCAAAATGACAGGGCAACAACATCAAGCCACTAGACAGGGTCAGGTCGGCAGAGCGACAGGGGGCCACATACCTCGAACTGGGGCCACGCCATGGCCATGTTGACCCCGTGGTTGTTGGCCCACCATTTGAGGTCCTTTTGGTGGTCCGCGTTGTTTATCGTATGGTGGAACTCTTCGTATAGCTGTGGTAAACTGAAAATTGAAATATAAGGTCGATTAATAAGAGGCTATTAGTATGTATACAGGGTGTTACATAATATATGTATGAAGCCGTGAACCGGATGGAGTGCTAAATGTATGAAAACTATAGGTACAAAAATTGAATGTACGACAGAAATAATTGTACCTATCGTTTTAATATGTTTAGTACTCCATCCAATTCACGGCTTTATACATATATTATGTAACTCCATAACATGTATATGTATGTATATGTGTATGTAATAAGAGGACTAAAGCCTGAAACTACTTCAAAGAATAAAATTTATTTTGGTCCAAAAAGTTCAAACGGTAGCCAATAGCGGTGACTATTGATGAGCGAAGCAAAACCTAACAATACCTCTGTATTGCTTTAATGACTAACATACTCAGAACAGAACAGAAAACACTGTTCTAATAAGTCTAATAAGCTTACTAATAAACGTAAGACCAATGCCAATACCGAATCATGATCAATGCTACAAAATATAACTTAAACTTGATTTCACTATTGAAATATTTATATTCGGAACACAACAAATAAATTGTGATGATAATTAATGCATTTGTGAGCATTAAAACGGCACTGACCTAAATAAACAACAACGTTAATTAATTAAAGCTTTTTGAAAACAAAATCAATTACGTAACTAAGCGAATAAAGTACAAATTACACACTCTTGATTGGGATTTAATTAATTGCTTAAAAAGGCTTAGTCTTTTATTGAATGTGTTTTACTGAATGGTAACGGTACTTTATTTTAATTTATGAGCCACAACCGAAATCAGCAGAGTAGAAATTAAGTTATTTTTATTCAAGAAAACGATTTATTAATTGACATAATTTGGCAGTTTGCCTTGTGGCCAATGTAACATATATGGCCATTGACTTAATTTGCAAAACTTATAACTTTGTTATTCTGGTTCATGCAGAATGCATTTTTGTTGATTAATAAGCTTTATTAGCAGGCTTTAGAATGCCTAATTTCGCATTAATTTTTTAACATTACTGCACATATTATTAACATGTAATCAGTGGACAACTGTTATTGGCCCAGTTCTTAATTGTACGTGAGATATGTATTTATTATTAAGTTGGCTATTGTTATTCCAATAAATAAATAAATAAAGAAGCATGCGAAAAGAGTAAAACATATTTCCATCCTCACAAACTTTCGCATGAAATATGCATAACCCAATACTCGTATCACGCCTCTGTCTTATATCTAAAGATTGCAAACAACAAATAACTAACAACTTTGTACGATTGATAGTCAAACATAGGAGCATCGACATTTAATAGGACTAAAATTAGTCTGTTATTAAAAATCAATCATTCCGCAACACAAAATAACTGTAATTAGTGGCATTATTTTTACCGAGTGCCATAGAGGGCATTGTCTCCTGCAGCAGCTGTTTGTGTAAGCCTGCACGGCTTGTACAAGTGTGTCCGCGACATAGGTCGCGCCACGAGAGAGTGTTTGGTTCCTTCTCTCAATAATAAGATGAAAGAGATAGCAGTATATATGCCGCGCCGTTTCTCGAATATCGCGCGCGAAGCAGACTTATTCCCGTTGAAGAAAGACATTGGCACCATAGACGAAAGAACCTCCTCACTCCTTACGGACGGACCGGCCCCTTGTTTATGGTTTTTATGGCGATGACAGGCCATGAGAGTGCCGATTCGCCATATTATGTACTATGATGTTAGGGACTTCTAGTTCTTATGCTAGTTAATTTTAGGCATATTCGTCGCCATTTTTATGTATGAAAAGGTGTCATTGCTCACAGTCAAATAATGCGTGCCCTCTCGTTCTTAAAAGGAGGTTCTTTCCTTATTGATTGATACGGTACATTTTTAAACTTGTATATTTCTTCTCTTTGGCCGGCCTAAAAAAGGACAGCTCATTCATGGAAATTGGCAATCAGTACTCACGAGGGCTCTTGACTGATGTTGAGGCACTTGTGGAAGCTGAATAACACGTCTTTGAAGAAAGTCAGGCGCTGCGCCTCCATCTGCTGACACCGCTCGAATACCTGGAATTGGAAACAGCATTATTAGGATGGGCTTTCATTCATTTCTCCTGTTTAATTGGTATATAAAATCCTAGACCACGAAAAAGTGCTCCAGCGAAGTTACGACCCTCAGCATTGAGGAGATACCACGTCAGCATTCAGGAACCTGACACTAAACTTAATCAAACTATTTTGTTTTTGTATTGTGGTCGATGAATTGTAGTCAGTGATGACGTTGATGGTGATATCAAAGAGGCCCGCGTGCGGTGGTTTGGTCGTGTGCTGCGTAAGCCCGAGGGATACTTATAGGTGTCCTAACTTGCCGGTATCAGGAAAGAGATCCCGCGGGAGCTCAAGAAGCGAGGATGCCAAAGACTGGGCGAAATGGAAAAAAAGAGAGTAGCAAAACGAATCCTGGTAGAAGCCAGGACTACGATCATTATGACGATGATGGTGATGATTACCTGCGTCATGTCCTCGATATAGCGAGGGTTGTAGGCCGAGATCTCTGCGAGCGCCGCCTGGTACTTTTCCCTGTTCTTGGCCACTTCTTCGCGGCATTTCGACACGCGTTCCGCCATTTTCTTAACCTGTAAAAGAAATGCGATAATGTTAGTTTTCTCGCCGCAGAAGTCCCCGAAACACTTAAGAATTTTGTGCCGTGTGTCTGAGTGGAATAAAAGTGTTTTACTTCACTTTACTTTACATTACTTTAAATAACAAGGGTTTGAATGTTTGCACAGAATTCAATTCATGTCATAGTCAAGCAGCTCCCTCTACATAAGAAACATACTGAGTATAGCACATACTAATACGAGAGCAAGGTCAAGAATAACATACTGGGGTCAAGAAGTCAAGGATTAAGGATACAACTTTTACACTTAATGCATAACGATAATCGTATGTCTCAAAGTATTAGTAGGTATTTAATACACGATAGAGGTATTCTAGAGTTAGTCAAAAACAGCGATAACAGTTAAAAAGTGTTTTTTAATGTTATAGTACAATGCAATGTGTGAGTCGTTAAAATATCAATCATAGAATATTATTTGTAGTAATTAAAACTGTTTTATGGCATTAATTTTAACTACCTGCCACGGTTCCGTATAAGAGTTTTATAACTCATAGTATTAAAACCTACAATTATAAAATCATTACAAAACAAGTTCTAATATCGCTATTAGTTTAGTATAATGGGTTAAACTGGAATCAGGCTTGGAAGGACAACAGTTAATATCTAATCTAATAACCATGTTAAAACGTTAAAGTTTCGCTGTATCAAAATAAGAAAAATACTTTTACAATAATTATAGTTTTAGTAACTAATACTCAGTGGAATATAAGTCAGGTACTTAGGCTAAATAAACTCTGAGCACTAAGTATCTGAGTAGTATCAATGTGGAAAGTTTTTCAATCGCGCCCCGTCGAAGTCCCAGCTGGGCTCAGTTCTTACGGGGGGCATTAATTGAGTTTGTAAACATCGATACGATAGCTGGAGCCGTCGGTAAACTGTTAAACTATAAATTACAAGTAAGTTTCACGAGTAAGAAGAGTAATGTTATGGATTCCTTTTAACTAAAGAACTGTTCAGGTGAGAGAGGTAATTCTGTAGCTGGATTTTGGATTTTCATGTTTATTTTCGTCGTAGAGAATAACTGCGGGAAAACATATACACATATACATGGCAAACAACATGGCGAAAATAAATGTAATGTAGTTCGGCATGACTACAATATTTAACCTAATTTAAGATAGTGAGAAATATTTTGTAGGTTTGTTTATATTGTAGAAATTACCAAATAAACATTATGTCTGTGTCAAAAGGTACCTTATAAAACAACGCAAAAAACATCGAATATAGAGAAATAAATTTCTTAATATCATCAAATCATAAAGAATTTGAGTTGAGTAGCAGTAGGAACTTAAAAGCCATACGATAAATAAATAAAGATTTTTCTACTAAACCCTGCTATCTTTATCAGAGTAATTTTACTAGTAACTGTAGGTACTGTGTTGGAACTATCCTTGTACCGGTGGTTTTATTAACCCTGTTTACTTTAAAGCCGCATGCATCCGGCGGCGCCGCACCCCACCCTTCGATCCTACAACCCCTCCCCCCACTTAATTAGATCTGACGCCCCCGCCGCCGCCGCCGCCGCCTCCGCAGTTCTAATCAAGTGGGAAACGAGCTCATTACGACGCATTTCACAACACGATTTTAGTGAATTTCCAGGAAAATAGTAGCTAAGGTAAGGGATTTTTATGAATTTCCCCAAATTTAAAAGCAAAGGTAAGGATGAATTAAAAAACAACTCAAAATACTAGCACTACTAGCTTACGATACAGGACAATATGACAGACGATTATGCTCACCAACATCGCTCTCTGATGCAATAAAATGATGGAAACACAAAAAAAATATTAATACTAATATCATATAACTTAGAAACTAGATTTATGCCTGTTGTGATAAACAATTGTGATAGCAGTCAAACTCTGTTTTTGTGAAAATAATTGTTATTGTATCATAAAATATTTGCTGAGAGGAGGGATTTGAAGGCGCACATTCCTGTAGCTTGCACGTGAAGACGTAAGTCTACATTATACCGTCATAGGCGACACTTTACACTTGTGTTGTAACAAAGTTCGTTGCGAAAAAACTGCATAAGAACTATGAAGCCTGTCTCACACAATCGCAGACTAATGCGCTTATTACGCCTGACTAAGTTCAGTCGACTAAATTCAGAAGCAAAAAGCATGAAAGTCAAAGTGGAAATGTATTGCTCATAGAATAAGGGTCCATTTTAGTGTCACGGCTTGTGGAAAGCGGATCAACGCGTAACAAATAAATAAGTGGTACAATAATGGACCTTATTTTATGAGCAATACATTCCACTTTAATATGGCGATATCAATCCTCGTGCTGACTCAGCTGTTTACCTTGCAGGGTTGAGCCTCGGCAACGATTCAAAAATTTTCAGGAACAGCACACTTTTCAAAAGGCACATATAAAAGTGGACCTAATTCTATGAGCAACACATTATACTTTGATTCGCTCTGACGTTTTTTGCTTCACAATTTAGGCGACTAAATTCGGCCAAATGTATGCGCATAAGCGCACCCTCAGACCGGAACAAACCACGCAAGAGTTTCATGATGCCACATCTACCCTATTGTACAGATAGAGGTCACCAGGGCATCGGCCCCCTCCCGGCATATTTGCAAAATCAGCGATCACGCGCGCCGGTTGTTGTCTTTAGCGGACGCGGCGATATCAATCATCGTGCTGACTCAGCTGTTTACCTTGCAGGGTTGAGCCGCGGCAACGACTCGACAATTTTTACGAATAGCACACTTTTTTTAGAAATTTCGGTGTGAATTTTTTGTTTTATTGCCGCTGCGAGTGGCCGTTTTGTCGACGCAGTTGCTGGTTTAATTGTTGCTGTGGGTAGTGCTGAACTGTTGGGCCAATTATGCTTTTGTGTTGTAAATTAATAGGTATACATTCCTGTTTAATATGTTTAGTAAGTATGATGAACTCGCTGAACGTGTTTTATTTGTGACATGGTAACCACACTTCGAATGAACTCTAAATCCCATTACCGGCACGTTTCCACAATAAATATTTCGCTTTTGATCACATGATTTCCTTGGTTGGCGCGATTTATCTTTTTAATATTCATTGATTCCTATTTCGACACAAGTATTTATACCATTGAAAAAAGGCCTAGATAAGTATACTACTTCAATTCCAAGTGGCAAATAATTTTGTCTTTCTTTTCCTATACAAATTTTCGCGATCGTAATCCCATTCCGCGTCTGTCAGCCCTGTGTCACCTACGGGTGCTTTATAGCGGACACTCTACGAGCGAGGACGTGCCCTATTCAATCACTCCGCCGAGTCCGCGGACACTTCACAGGATATGCGAGGTAACGATGACGGAAGATAGGTCCTGAGTTCGTACGTAGATAGAAATAAAAGGTTATTTTTGATCTGGTATATAGGTAACTTGCAAATACCACGCTTAAAAATTGAGAGGAGTTACAATAATACAATAAAAAAAAATTTTGAGCAATTATAATTATACGAAATAACAATAATCTGACAATCTGGTCAAGTTCAATGCAGTTGTGTTTGGTCAAGTATGAGCGATTTTTGGATATGTTATACAGGTAGCCTTCATGAAAGTTTTTGACTTCGAGGTGCTGCCACGGGCTCAGCCATGTCCATAAAACCTTGAAAATTGCGATGTTTTTTTTAGTTACTCACTAATATCTCCAAAACGGTGCGTCGTAGAGAAGTGTTCTTCTACTGAATGAAAGCTTATAAAACCTAAAAATAAGTAATTATCTGTCGGCTTTGAGGGCACCGAAGAAATTAAACGAATAAGAAAGCAAAACCATATAAAAGTACCCACGTTCCCTCATTTCATCACCCACAACACGTCAGTGTTGGTGACGTCACTCGGTCCCGTGCAACCGACGTTTAATTTCCGAATAACGTCCCCTCACCCTCCATTCTATTCCCTGTAGGTCAACGGGATGACATTGAAATGTGTTTGACTTATGAGATTTTCATAAACAGGCCGTTAGTCGACTGTGAATTTAAAGTATTTTATTGACTCGAAAAAAGTGTTCCTCATCAACAAGTATAAGAATTCCGTTCCTATCGCACTACTGTCTGTTTAGTTAGACGTAGGTAGGCAAGGATTTTATTAAGTCCATATAAGTCCTTCTGCTCTTTTCCCAACAGGTGTGATCGGCGATACGATACGAGTATTCAAGTCCCGTCCATATTCTTAAGAAAACCATATCACAAACGACGAAAGAGAGAAGTTGCTACATTTTAATGTGCCATATGTGACATGTACCGTACGTAAATAAACGAGAACCAACAAAATTATGGAGCTGGAACACCTATCAGCGAGAAGTTATCCCGGTTGGTTAATCAATCCAGGTTAATAGAGTTAGGGGCAATCTGCGTCGCGTCGAAGCCTCGCGGCGACGTTCGTATCGATTTGCGAACGATCAGATTTTAAGCTGCGCTACAGAATTAATATTCTGTGACGCTGTTCTTAATTTGAATTTTTGAATTGACAAAGTCAGCAGCGCGTAGGTACAGTTTAAGAGCATAAGAATACCTTAAGAATCATATTCTTGAAACTTTTACGGCAAATGGAATTTCATGAAATAATTTTATATTTTCGCAATAAAATGTGTCCTGGGGAACCAGGTTGAGTTTTTGGGGGCCTAAGGGATTCTTCTTTCAGCCAATTATATTCGGCTATGATACACCAAATAACCTGCATGTTGCTGTAGCTGCGAAGGATTTTGCTTTTAATTATTTTTTCTTAAAGTTGTCACTTCAGTACAGATACTGTAAATTGCATCGTCTCGTACAGAGAGAACGGAGTGTCTGTATCTGTATTTATAATTACTTTGCTGGCTGGGCTACAGAGAGTATGGGAGGGGATCGGCAATGAAGGGAGCATACTTGGGACGTCCCAGTGGACAGCGATCGGTCCGATGTCCCAAGTATAGCTCAAGGGTCAGCATTACTTCATCATCATAAAAAATTTAAGAGTTGGACTCTTGTCGATGGAGCAATGGTCTACTCTCCTATTTACTAACCCTGATCACTTCAGTATTATTTAGGTACTCGTATTTACGTTTCATATTTATGAAACGAAATTACTGTTGCAGCCTTGACAACAAAATAATGTTGAAAGTTGTAATTCATGATAAATTATAAATAAAACGACTAATTGAAGTTTCGTAATTTGTTGATATAAGCTTTCTATAGTACCTATGTATAAGGTGACTCAATAACAAACACGGAAAACGCAACAAAAAATCCATATTAGTGTTATCTACTCAAATGACTCGTTCAAACCGCAACCGAATGAGATGGCGATGTATCAAGCCTTCATTAATTGCTACTCGAATTATTTAAGCGGTTGTGTCCGATGGACATGAATTCGCGCGCGCACAGGACTAAGTCGCTCCATTGTAATTACCTGAGTCAAGGCGGACAAGGAGTGCATAACCGGGAAAAAGACGCTAGGATCCAGAAAATGTCGGACACACGGTCAGTCAAATTGCATGTTATAAGTAAGGCATACCTTTGTGTATAAGACGTACGGAACCCAATTACAGTACAACAACACGCTACACTCACAGGAAAGAAAGCCAGTAAACGCAAGAGAAAATCTGTGCTATCGACACCGTGTCATGAGAACGTTCAAGAAAACGTTACAAAATGTACTTTATTTTCTAGCGGTTAAGGTCTATCCAAGGTTACCATAGCGTCGCTGGGCGAACGCAGTCGCAGAAATAAGTATAAATGCGATTGGGTATCAATCAATCGCGAACATTGTTTATTGTACGCGAGGTCCTCATTCCCAGCGACTGGTATCAGTGGTCGAGGAATGTCGAATAAAGTATTGTATCAAAGGCTGGCATCCGAGACCTCTTTAGCGTAGACTTAGATCAAAAGTGCCGCATTACAGATTATTATAGACTGTGTGCGAAATTTCGTACAAATCTTTTCAGGTAAATTTTCAAGATTGACTGATTTTTTTAATGAGGAGTTTTCCAGTAGGTGTTGATAGTTTGTTTCAAAAAGCATCAATAGATGGCGCTCCTACAATTTTGGTAATCTTCTTTAAATCTGTATGATGGTGGCAGTGATTTCATGCAGCCAAGTAATACTAAACTTAAAAATAAAGTGTTTATTAATATAAACATAACTGTTAAAGGTTGAACGAAGTGTAAAAAGAGATATTTATAGAAGTTGGCACTATGCTCCATTATTATTACAACCTCTAAAATGGTTGAAAACTATTGACAAATACAATATTATCTAATACAACGTACCCAGTGTTTATATCCTGTTTGCTAAGAACCTATTTCAAGCGATTATCAATTACCAAAATTGTCGGGGCGCCATCTAGTGAGTGGTTAGGAATGCCTTAGATACCTATTGGAAAACTGCTCATTCAATCAATTTACGAACGAATGCTGAACGATTTTACGAATATCACACTTAGGTAATATATGAGAATATAAGTGGGGTATTAAAGTACATGTGTTACGTTGCTGACATATAACGTATGAGTAACACGTTTAAACACTTTTGTTGCTAAATAGCAGTTATTGAATATTTCATACCTAACTTCTATACCTACAACTAACATGCAGTTGACTAATAACAACAACATTAATGAAAACAAGTACCTAGGAGTGAGTAACTAATAACTACATACATACTTATTTACTTTACTTGACGAAAATTTATCCAACTCAATGAACCGAACTCAATCCTAGCTCAATTAAGTAATTTACTACTATGTAAATCACTTTAAAGGCCTCATAACACTGTCCTACTAATGGCAGTTCACTCCGTAATTTAGTAAAATATTGAACAAAATTGCAGTAGCAGTAGTAAAGGAAATTGTTGCGTTCGACGCGGGACCAAAATTACGACTTTCATAATCTGCAGGAAGTCATAGAAAATTTGCATATACGGCTTACGGCATGTAGATATATGTATGTATTCGATATAAATATGTGCATATTTTGCACTTCGCTTAGATTTTTTTAAAGAACGCAACGGATTTTAATGCGGTACCGGACCCGTGGCCCTCGTGTGCTGCGCGGGGACGCGACCGGGACATAACGCCAAGATGATGAACGGATTTTAATGCGGTTTTCAACAATAGATAAGAGTGATTCAAGAGGAAGGTTTATAGGAGTAAAATAGTTGTACGCGAACGAAGTCGTGCCGGTCCACTAGTTTAACATTAATCGTTTATCCGTCCCGTTTAGCCAGGGTCCGAAAAAAACTTACAAAAAACAACTCCTACAAACACGTATGAATGTTCCAAAGACACGACGACAATAAAAAGTATTGGCGCCGCCACGTTACGTGTATACCTAGTACACCTGTGATATCGGTCTCGTTACCGCTGCGACGACACTGTCCCATATAAACGCGTTGTGCAATCACCGCCAGTGATGCGACATAGTTACGGCTGTTATATATTTATCTGTATAAGTGTGCGATATTTTGCATATCGCTTGGTTGATTATGTCGTACAATCATCGATTATGGTTGTGTTACGGCTTTAGTAATACTTAAGCGTCACCTCTTATTAAGTTAAGAAATACCCTTTGATAATGTTTGTATGTTTTTAGGTAGAATCCCTGACACTACAGATCCAATTACGATAATTCTGACAGAAAACTTCACCTGCTACACCTACCCAAACAACATATTTTGACCAGAAAAGTATAAATCAAAGATATAAATGAAACTACTTCTTCGCCAGCAGCCCCGCCACCGCTACACGTTATATTACGCAAATGAATACGCCTATGTGTTACTTCAGACCTTAATCCAGTTACTTATCAAATTTCATCAAAATCCGTTCATCCGTTTAGGCGTGAAGAGATAACAAACACACACACGCAGTACGTGTCACGTACACACACACAAAATTTAGCACCCATAATATTACTGTGATTGCACGCAGTTAGGTACTACTAATCCATTTTTCTTATTAAATACGTCAAAATGGAATAAAAATAAAACTGTCGATTTATATTGATCCATTAAACTTCTTAACCAACTTGGTCAATTTCAATATTTAGTCATACCTTAGTCGATAATAGATACGCATCACCGACTAACACACTTTCATTGTCCTCACCTACTAAGATAACAGCGATATCTAATTACTGGGTCAAGTTTTCGATTAAGCATATCGACAGACAGATCATTAAATAATTCATAGAAAACGTAAGAAAGTTATTGACCATTTGCGGTGGGAACGAGTTATGATGGAATTGTGATGAGCATTATTCCGGTTATGTGCGGTATTGGGGACAGATGAGTGTAAACCTACTTGGTATATTAACATATTTGAAGTATTCGTGTTGGCCGTGTGGTGTCCGGCAGAGTAGAATAGCACCAACACCTTACACTCGTAGGTGTCATACAAGGCGACTAATGTTTTCGATGCATAATGTCTAGAGACTCTAAGAGTCTCTGTAGGCTTGAAAATGGGCAGCAGCGTTTTCCATTGTTATATATACAACACTGCGATCTCCAATACGCCTACCGAGCGTGGAGATTATGGTAATAACTTCCCCTTTGCGTGGCAGAGGCTCTAAGTCCAGTGGACTATTATGGCCTATGATGATGAACTATTCGTGAGGTGTCAGACAGAGTTGAATATAGCACCTACCCCTTTGAGTTAGAGGCGCTGTACAAGGCAATTACGACTAATGTGTCTAGTCTTAGAGGGAGAACAGTTTAATACCTGCATAGACCAGATATTGGATTGTCTATGCAGGGTTTTATAATGGACTCGACGAAATCTAACGTCTGCTATGCTTGGAGATTTTGTGAATACTACCCACTAATGTGGGGGAGGGAAAGTGGGTTGATAAATATTCTAGAATGCATTTTGCAATCACCACTTTGGGCTATTATAAGCGGCATTGAAGACGTTTTCTTTTTACCGAAAAGTGACTTTTCTACTATAATAGGCACTGTAGTTTAGATATAGGTACGATTGCCCTGGTAATATTCAACATACAGACTTACGAACATACAGTCTTTTCCTCCTTATTATATTATTATAGATGCACGGGTAGCTGCATAGGACTGCCGCTCTGATTGTAAGACGCGGTTGGATGCATCCGGCCTATACATAGGCTATACAATAACGTTTACAGTGCTACACTGCAGTTTATAGTCTACTAGTGACACGCCCCGACTTCGCACAAGTTTCTCGGCTTATGCATCTGTGTATATGTTCACCTTCAGTTAGAGAATTTCTGTTTGTTTGTATGTATTATCGTCAACTCCTCTGAAACCACGCAACGGATTTTGATGCCGTTTTCACCAACTCTAACTGTTTTCTCTAACTGATTGTGTAAACCGCATTAAAATCCGTTGCGTGGTTTACACTGCTTTGGTGGCGACAAAACAGACGCGGAGAGCGACTTTAATTTATGTATAGATGAGTAAATAAATGAGAGTACAGGGTTCGTTTTATCGTAAACAGATCAGTGGCTTGATAACCCAATATAGGCCTCTATGGTATAGTCACATGGCGCGCGGGTAATCTTGACAATCTGGTAATTGTTGGCAAAATGGAGCGAAAACGATCACGTGGTAAATGATCTCCGTGGCGGTAGGTGGAACAAGTGAAAAAACTACTTAGATCGCATGTACATATGCCCAAAGAAAAATAAATAAAGAACAAAGTGTATAAACAAAAAAACAACTAAAAGAAGGTACGTAGGCATTAACATCGAAAGCGATGAAAAAGTTCTAATGTGGAAACGATCTGCAGCAATGAAGAAGACGATGTAGATATCATTATGTAACAGTTTTGTGTCGTTATGGTTTCCTTTTAATTCGAAAGCATGATATATACAACGTATTTGTTTTATGTACCACACATAATTTTAACTATCTACGCAATTCCGAACACCCATTTAACCCCAGTAGAATTTTAGAAGCTTTTATTCGGTAGAACAACACTTTTCTCTACGACGCACCATTTTGGAGATTTTAGTGAGGAACCCAAAAAAACGTCGTACTTTTCAGCGTTTTATGGACATTGCTGAGCCCGCAGCAGCACCCCGACGTCAAACACTTGGATTTTTTATGAAGACCTTTACCTGTAGGTATAACATATGCAAAAATCGCCCTAACCTCACCCGACGCAGTTACCCTTTTCAAACCAATTAATTGGGCTTACGTAGTACATAAGCGAACGCCGTACAGCGCTGCGACGTAGTTAGCAGGATACTAACGCTATTAAATTATTCCGTGGCAGTACCGATAAATTGAATTCGTCGATGGCGGTAATGACACAATCCTGTAGTTTAATAACTGACACGACATCAATTATTAGCGGTAAGTACGCAGCCCTGACACGCCCGATTGGCCGCGATACTGGCACTGCGGTCATGCTATGGTACCTTGGTATCTTCGGCCTGAGGGGACTGAATCTCCAGAGGTCAAACTGAACTAATTCTTCAGTTAGACGAAACGTCAACGACTCCTCTTGACATCCTACTAAAACAATAACTTTTAACCAAGCGAGTTAATTTCTACTTTAACAGCGTCATGAACTGAAATCGTTACAACCACATTAAATGCAGATCACCTTTCCCGGCCTTTATTTGGCTGTGACTCTTGCGACACATACAGGTGACTTTTAATTCATGATACCAAAGGGTATCGTACGCATGTGCTCGTGATAAAAAACAACTATTACTATGACACCAACTCTGAAATCGCAAAAATCAGCTGTTTAATACATTTTGGCAGAAATTGTTTTCAATTTTGTATCAAACAGATACCCTTTTTCGCGATATCAGTGTTGGTGCCACAGTAAAAGTTATTTCTTATCGCTAGCACATTTACGGTACGCGTTGGTAACATGAATTTGAAGCCACTCTTTATACGGCTTACACGCACATACAAGCACACGAGATCCCGAGATCCCCACACATCCCATTCACAACCCGCTTCCATCAATTAGGTCGCTACTCGCTCGGGAACACACAGGATAAACTGTATTCTTAGATGCAGACGTTACTATTTGGCAAGCTGTTCTTATCATGACAATAGAGTAATAAACAAATAACCGCCACGCCACATTAATGATTTATCTTCTTGATCGCAGATGATAATCTGCACGCAAACAAAATCACCCATAAAATCAAGTAAATCACAATGTCAAATAAATCACAAAATAAACACAATCAAAACCAATCACGTACATTTTTCTCTAGAAAATAGCAATCGTCTTGTCTATTAAATACGAATACCTTCTATTTATAGAGTGAGCAGATTGTACAGTTCACTATTGTGTATGAAGCAAAAATTGTAAAAGAATTTTATATAGATTACCTTAGTGTAAGAGCATTTTTGCTAAAGGTCGCCGTTTTCGAGTTCGCCGTTCAAAAAGTCAAAAAATTTCGAGGTTTTTGACCCTCTCAATGTTTTTTCAACTTCGAGAAGCACAGGCTCCTCGAGGTCGAAAACTTAAACCACCCCCCCGACTACTCCCGAAGAAACTCTCAAAATTTCATTAAAATCAGAATTGTGTCTAGGGCGAAAGTACCTGGCGACCGGGCTATAAATGTGTTTGCAATTTACGGCAACTACCGGACTGATTTTGTACGGAGATAGGTAGTCTTAGGCAAGAATACAAACTACATAAATTATTCAGTAGACAAAAAGGTAGAGGAAAGTACGGAGGTCGGAAGGAATGCGCCCCAAGGTTCAGCTATCTAGTTCCCTTAGGCCCTTAGAGACTGGCTTTACCGCATCTCTATTGAAAATTTTAAACTAAATTGAAATGCGTGTCTGGAACTCGGGCTGGGTTTATATTGATATAACGATATTTCCTAATACTAAAAGAAAAATAATATTAATAGTTTGGGTTGTTCGCAAGTCTTAAAGTCCAAATTTCAAAGTATCTGCATTATGCAATATGTTATAAGACGTTCTGCTGCCGACACCTATGGCAGGGAGATACTGTGCCTTCATATATCATCAATTTCCATTCAAACCTAATCTTCTTAGCGTGTCAATGACAAACACTATAACTTAGTGGCCCAAAACTTAGCCACATTGATAGCACATTCAAACCTAATAATTGGACTTATATTTATTTATATTTACAGAAATTGTAACATTCTTAGACTTGGACTTGTATAGTCAACGAACACTTCATTGTCACAAACTTAACTAGTGCTCCGATTAAAATGATGAATTAGGTAAATGGAGGACATCACTACAACATATTGTGCTCGACTGATTTTTATCTATAGTCGACCGGCTTGTCTTTTTCCAAATATAGATTGTCAGATGTATTATGAAAATATAATACGTAAGTATTTACAGGTTGACCATAAAATCATTCTTGACACCAAGTGCTCGTGATAACATACATTTTGGCCGAATTCGTTTGCAATTTTCTACGACACAGCTATGATATCTTTACGCGATTTTAGAATTGGTGCGATACAAACCTGTTAATTTTTAGACAAATAAATATTTCTATTTCTATAGTGAAAGTTGGGGTATACAAGGGGTATGTATATTCTCCTGGTATCAAGAACTAATTTAAAGCCATTTTCCTTACTACGACACACTGATCGACAATGTTTTCCAACAATTTGCACCCTCACGAATCCCAAAGTATCGGCATCTGGGACTACAGGAGGCTACAGTGATCCACTGAGCCGGCTTCCCCTCTTTAGCAACAACAAAAGCCCGCTAACTAGTTAGGCGAGTTCAAAGCTACACTTAGGAGCGCACAGTTCTGGAATTTGCATGGACCACAGGGCAGGACTGAGCGGTGTCCGATTCATTGGAGCATATTTTTTATTGTGGTGATGAGATGACGGCTTTGAAACAATAAGAACATACGTTACATTCATTATCATAATGTCATGCAGATATATATTCGTATTTTATTTTATTATTCATAAGTCATAACCCGCAACCACAGACCGCGACTGCATTCACATAACATTCAATAAAAGATTGACATGTCAGCCATGAAATCATCTTTGGTTTTATCAGTATGATGGCAACGTATGGATTTGACGTAGCTAGCCTACTAGGGCATGTATTTCAGAAAATAAGCGAGATTCCGGAATAACGAAAGGGTCGCAACAATCTGTACGTTAGTCGAAATAAGTACTCGAAACAAACTCTGGTAGAATTACATCGCAAGAGAAAAGCTATCCACTTAAAAAGTGTCCTCCCTGATTCCGCGCATGGCCCAAGTGATTGGTGCTCGGCAGTCTTTTGTCTGGCGACCGGCTTTGGACACCGCATTGTACCGCACCCCGCCCTGACTTGACTAACTGGTCGAATCGATAAAACTCAACTACACCTCTAGACTGGGAGGGCGCCGTAGCTTATCCCACGTCATCGAGTACAAGAAACCACAAATTTATTTAAAAATTAACGTATCGAGTCAATGAACTAACGTCAAAGGAAAGTTTCAAAGTCGACTCGTTTAAAACTTATATTAAGTAGGGCTGTTGATGCTTCTTCTACCTCGTAAAGTAAACTGTGTAAAAATTCTTTTAATTTTGGAAGGGGTTTAAGCGAACTTATTATTAAGGCTACATTATTAGATAAAACAAAAATTTTGATTTAAGGTTACTTTTTAATTAACGGAAGAGGAAGACTGTATCACCGACGTTCATGTGTGGAAAGGATAAAGAATGTGGAAAAAGCGAGAGAGATCATTAGAGAGTAGCAAGTGGAACAATGTGGTCTCTGCATACCCCTTCGGTGAAAAGGTGTGCCATTATGTATGTACGATAATTAACGTAGGTATAAATTATTTCATTACCTACCTACACCTACAATTGCCCAATTAACTTAAACATTAAACGTGATAAGAGCAACAAACTACAAAATTTGCGCGACCTCAAGAGAGTATAAAAACCAACTGCTATCTCGGTGCAAATAAAAATGCTACGTCGAGCGTTATAAAAGTTTATCTCTCGCCCTGTAGGTTCTAGGTATGTCTATACTGTGAACGTATAAACACACATGTAGACAGAGCCTATCTCTTATTCGTGTCTGGGCCATCGCCGTATCTTTTGAAGGTCACGCGAACGAAATGCGCATCACCCTCGGCCTTTCACACGAGAATCGGAGAGGACCCATAAAAGTGTCTATGTTTGTTTATACGACTATCTAATGCGCGGACATGAACGTGGCTATTATATTCTAAACCGCTACACAATGTCGAATAGCACAGGCCATTGATTGTCAGTTCTTTGTTAGCTCAGTTCACGGGTATATTTAATGTAGATTTAGAGAAACGATGACAAAGACGCGGGACGTCGTTGTTGTTTCGGTTCGATGGATAATAAAATCAATGAACCAAAATCTATGACGTACTCGTAGATGTTAAGGTGGGTTTCGACGGAGCGTGATTGTGCGGACGGACGCGGACCAGCCCGCACCTGTTCTTTGAGCTTTATGCCGTGCCCACTGCCACTTTGGCCTTCATAGTTTGTACCAATAAATAAATTGAAAAAAAGTAAAAAAAGAAATATAATTGGAGAATTAAGTAAACAGCGCTGATACCTGAGTACGATAGAAGGGATAGACAAAATAAATTTTAAAAATAGAAACAGCCAGACTAAACAGCACAAAGACCTTAGGCATTCGTATTAACCTAACGACCTCAGGAAAGCGGGTAAGGTCACTACCAAGTACCAACAGAATTTTGCCATATCGGCCGGCCCGACGTCATAAACGTAAGTGAACTCTTCAAAGAGGGCTAATGTGAATATGTCAAGCGAATAATAGTATTTTCCAATTTGTAGGTACGTAGTACGTGGTGAGGGATCACGGCTGGCACGATGTCGTCCAAATATTTAATTTTACTCTCGCCGCCGCCAGCATTCAGGAAAAGTTGACCATAATGGTTTCTGCGAGGAACTAGGCTCCGAGACAACAGACTTTAAATAAATTCTTGATACCGTGGGGTATGCATGTGCTCGTGGTAACAAACAACTTTTACTTTGGGACCTACTCTGAAGTCGCAAAAAAAAAAAAACTGTTTCATATAAAATTGAAAACGAATTCTGCCAAAATATATCATACATTTTTTGGCGATTTCAGAGTTCGTGCCATAGTAAAAGTTGTTTGTTATCACGTGCACAAGCATTCCACTCGGTATCAAGAATTAATTTAAAGTCCACAAGTCAGTCAGTCAAGATAGTCTTTATGTCTAGGTAGAACAGTTAGGAACTTCGTAAACTAGAAAATACGTGTTATTTTGAGCACCGCGAGCATGGAAATTATGACGAACCCCAAGTCCAACGACGGGTTATTAAAAACTGTTGATTTGATGATAACGTTACGATGGGTATACGAAGAATTAAAAAAGTAGTCCTATTTGTATTTGTAGATATGACAGCTTGCGCAGAGTCCAAGTAGTTAGTCCTACTTTCGTCGGATATATCGTCGAATATATGAAACGGTAGCGGTAAAGGTTTTAGCCAGAAAAGGCAGGGACTTCCAAGCGTGGATATTTCTTTATACCGTTAATGTGGCAAACAAGCTACAGCCTGCATGATAGAGTATGGACTTTTGGGGTCGACTCTGTAAAAACCAGCTTTGTAGAAGAACACTTGTTCCATTAATATATAATATGCACATTGACATATTACGTAGGGAACAAATTGTCTGGCCATGTCATCCCCGTCAGAAACGGGAAGGAGATGCCGGCCATGGGCTAGACAAGAATGAAATTAATCGTTAAGAGTGAAATGCGTGCCAACAAACTCACTACCATGGATGCCGAAAACCGAGCGAAGTGCGAATGCACCTTGTCGCGATCTTAAGAGGAGTAGAAAGGCGGACCCCGGGCCCTTACGAGCCGCGCGGGACCGCAACCGGGATACAACGCCAAGATAACGATGATGATATTGGCCATTCAAGCCCAACAGTGGAATCTTACAGGCTGTTAACGTTACTGTGGTTATACTAAGAGATGAAAAAACATTTTCCAACTCGCAGTCTCTTTGTATTTGTTTCCACTTCACGGCCGGCGGCGAGCGAAGTCGTCCAAATATTTACTCTCTCGCGGCCGCCGCTGTTATATCGTTTTATTCATGTACCGATGGTTTTCGCAAGAGGCTAGGCCAAGAGAAAACGGGGCAACGCGTTGTTTGTCATAGATAACTTACAGTGTTTCATTGCTCCAGTTCTTTTTTTGCTGTAAAGGCAAAGAGTAGAATACTACCAGTGTATGAAATTGTGGCAGGATATCTCTACGACATGAATACTAATACTATGTATACTATGTTATTAAAGTAGGTACTACGCTCTTTTCTACGCTTACATTACTATAAATGTGATATATGTATTTGTTTAGTTGATTGTAATTTAGGTAGTAGATTTAATAGAAATGTATATCGTCCCGTTGCACCCGAACCGCAAAAAAGTTACTTACATGAGTTATTTTAGATTAGAATGTAATTACGTAATACATCGCCAGTTCAACACCGCATGCGTGAACGCATTCACCGAGACACGCAAGCGATACTCACGCACTATGCGGCTGATACGCATATCGCATCGCACACACATTATACACACACGTTTTAGCGAAATGTTCCGTAATACGTTCATGAAACCCGAATCATCATAGCACTAGTTAACTCATTTTGCGGATTTAAAGCGTTCTACTACGAATATGTCTCGTAAATGTGAACTGTTTTCCCACCGATCAGCAATCCAAGGGATATTGTTGACGTTTGGTTTACCCCGAATATATCTTAATGGTAATTTTCACTTTTATTCTCGCTTTTTGTATATTCGTTAAGTTTGGTAAAAATGATTTGGCCGTACTAATAAACAGTCCAGTTCAATGTGATGTGGGAACGAGTCCGGAATTTTGCAGATAAGTAGCGGGAAAGTTGTTTACAGATAAAAATCTCTTTACCTGGTTCAGGTAATGAATTATTTTATTTATTTAAGGGGTTTTATACATTTGCACGAGAAGAATTTGTAACAAAAACAAGCTGCGGTTAGATCAGTGAGCGGAGCAGTAAAGGGTTAATTCTACCTAGACTCCGAGAAATCAATCTTGATACTCGTCTTAATTTTGTTACTCTGTCGGTGCGGCTTACCCCACAGAGCGCGGGGCGAGTGCGGGGCGAGCTCGGCCCGCGGGCGTCGACTCGAGTGATTGATCTATTGGCGACGTTGCGTGAGCATTTCGTAATAGGAATTCGGTTTCAATTAACCGTCAATCATACGTTAAATGGTTATTCGTTGCCACAGAGCGCGTGTAAGGGCGTAGACGCCGCTGCGCTTTGTCAGCGACAATTATGCTACATTTTAATTTTCAAATTCAAAAGTAAAGGTATCCGACTCGTAAGCAAGAGGTACCGGGTTCGAATCCCACTACGGCCCGGTTCTAATGACTCTTTTCTGGGATATGTATATTTGTTGAATGTGTAGCCATGATCCAAACTGGTCAGGTTCGCCTGATAGCAGGCTTACGGAGGTCAGATGGCCTCCACTGTAAATTATCTGATATGCCAACTACTGGATCATGGTCAAGGCGGATCCCGGGCCTCGTGCGCGAGAGCACAACGGAGACATGAACGCCAAGATGATGATGATGATTTTAAATTCCAAACATATAGGTTGAAATATTATTACTTTGCAAACGTGTTGCAATGCAGCGGTACTTGTTTTAGTTATTATTCTAATATACAAAAACAAATCCACAACGTCAGTGTTTAGTTTGTTTTAGTTATTATTCAACAGCTAGCTGGAATTAGTTCCAGTACTTGTTTGGATTATAAGAAATCCAACATATTCTCACATTCAACTGGCCTTCTGTCGCAGAATATCTATACTAGGTTCTGTGGCACGATAATCATCTGTGGTCGAGCGTGGCTCGTATTTATAGAGTTAATAGCCGATAGATTACTATGGGGTAGCCACCAGCCATTGCCACAGGTTATGGCGATCCTGACGGAGCCGTCTCGTTACAATGTCGCCGCACGGCCGGTCGTTGCCCGCGGCGCCGGCGCAGCCACCGCCACAAGGTCACGAGAAATGCGAAAGCATTCGCTTTTCAAATCCGCACTCGGTTCTCGGTTTACCGTTAAATAGGTGTGACAAGAGAGCCGCAGGTTCACGAGACGCAAGTTGCTGGCTTTAACATAGGTTTTGAACGTATCGTCTTCGCAATATTCGGTAAAGGTGTCCAATAAAGAATTTAAGTACCCAATTGTGTACCATTTTTTTTTCTAAATTTATAGACGGGTGTTTAATTGCTATCAGAACAGATGTAGGTGTTAATGCAATCCACAATGGAACATACCTGTCTATTAATTAGGAGACGAGGTATGATAATTGAAAGGAGCTGAAACCTTCGCCCGATAGACAAGGACGTAAATCATCTTGGCGTTAATGTCCCGGTGTCTCCGCCTTGAACAAGATCCAGGATTTGACAGATCAGGTAATGACAGTGGAGCGACTGCCATCTGACCTTCGTAACCCTGTTAACAGGGGAACCTGACCAGATTGGATCATGTAGACGACGCCGATAGACAAGCATAACTACCGACCTAAGCTGACCAGCGCTGCATTTCACAAAAACTTTTTCCACCAACTCTTTCCCTCGCACACCATATGCAGCCGCCAACAAGACATGAACGAAGAAGGCTATGGCGCTCGTTACATTTGGCTTAATTCAGTCGTTTAAATTAATAAAAAAAAGCGTGACAAAAAATCAAAATGGAACGTATTGCGCATAAAATAAGATCTATTTTTGTATCACGCCTTTTGAAAAGAGGAGTGACGCGTTACATAATTTAAGTGATACAAGACCTTATACTATGAGCAATACATTCCACTTTGATTTGCTCTCACGTTTTTTGCTTCTGAATTCAGACGACTAAATTTAGCCAAATCTAATAAGCGCAATGTAAAAGTCACGTATGCTCATCGCTGTGTGAGCACGACTGTGCGCGGTAGCCTACGCGACACCACCGACAACTATCCCGCATTCTTGAGGAGACAGATACCAAACATCGTTGGACAATCATGTCTACGAATAGGCTTATCAATCACGATATTGATTTAGATAGAAGCTCACGCTTTCAAGATATCACGTTTCCATATTAGGTAAGACTGCGCGCGATTGCGCTCGCGCAGATGCAATGATGTAATTAATATAGACGTGCCTACTTCATCGTGTTGACAATAAAAATATATTTTTCCATTTCTGTTCAGTAACGTATGTACTTATTATATTAAAGTTAGCTCGGCGAGTTATAATAAAAACAACTAATAATAGATATTGTTCTCGGGCGCTCATTATATAATAGACATTTGTCGATGGCTACAGTGGCACACCAGTGTGGTTTGTAAACTGGACTAGAAGAAAGGATAAAACTTCCATTCAAATTGCACTAAGTTAGTATACAATCTTCATGTTTTATCATAACAGAATGTGAACGTAGCATAAGCAAAGAGGGCTACAGTCCAAAAACAGCTTTATGGTCACGTCGTATTGCATTTTACATGAATGTAGGTACTAGGAAAGCAGGTTCGAGAAGAGTGGCGACGGATAGTGAGGTATGCTGCCAATCCTCAACCAACAACCACGACCATTCTCAAGAGTAGCGACTTAGAAGAAGATTGCATTTTAATAACTATCGTTTTATCCTACAAACTACATATCTATCTACACCTACGTATAGAAATGTAATACACGACTGCCCTATAACGACTGTTCTATCTATATTCTACTCCAGGGATGCAAACTACATCAAAGAAAAATGGCTTTCGAGTGACAACCTTTTTTAGGCAATAAGCAGTAACAACATTTCCATACTTACGTCACATCACATTCATGTGTTTCAGAAAATACTTATAATTACCTATATTTTTATTTCAATAACGAAATAGGTCGCCAAATATTAAAAACCCGCCTATGATTTCGTTGGAAAAAATTGCCACGCAAAGGTAAACTTTGCCCATCCCTGCTCTACTCTAATTATGTAAGTTAACGTAAAAATACCACACATTCTTCTCAGTACCGCGGCCGTGTATTAGGCCGATTAACTATGGTGGTCTGCGCACTGTTCAGCTATCGTCGTCGGTGCGTTGAGTTTGTAAATAATGACGCTTTCTCGCCGTCTGGCGTATTCCCGAAATAAAAACTCCTTCAGTGCTCGTGACGTCACCCCACCCACTTCAGTTGGTTCAACATTTTATTCGTGTAGTGTTATTAATGTAGCGGAATCTAATCATCGCTCAGTTGGGCAGTAGTAGAAATAGATGTTTGGGCAAATGGTTTAGGTTAGACTGTGAGACAAGGCCAGTGCTCCCTGAATGAAAAATACTTAATGTTCACGGAACTGACGCGTAAGTTTTTCATTAAAATATAGTAATAATATATCGTTACGGGCTGCCAATCTGTCTCGGGGCTTGGTCAACCTCAACATGTCGTCTGCCAGGTCTATTACTGTATTTAGCTGAAAATTTATGCACTTACTTTCCAGTGTAATGTGGACGTAGTACAAGAAAGTAAACAGTCCATCGACACGCCGCTACATGTTATTACGATAAATTATTTCGATACATCGATCCAGGGAAGTAGGACGGATGGTCAAGAACCTTTGAGTACGTGCAAGTCGATATATAGAAACTCGTAAAATATCAGAGTAATGTTGCCAGCAATTTCACGGTTGTATATCTGTTTAATCAGCTATAAAACTGTCTGTGTCTATCTTCTCCATAAACCTTAGAAATGTAAAAGGGAAAGATACTAGTAACCATAACTAGCTGTTTCACGTGAATTTGGAACTTCAGTAGATGAAACACGTTGCATTTTAAGTTGATTTATATGTTCAAAATATTTTTCAAAATTATCTAAGTACATAAATCTTAGTTTGTGGAATAACTTTCCTCAAGAGGATTTTCACCTGCAGTCTATACTTTAATTCATCAACAAGAAAGTGAAATCTTTTTGTGTGGGTCGGCCACGCAAGTGTTGTCTTCTTCTGTTTTGTCTGGCCTATAGCAAACAGGCCGCGGTGACTGCTTGTCATGAGACGGACAGGGAATAAAAAGTTGGTTACTTTGATTCAAACTCATTACTAATGAAGCATGCATTCATACAGCATGGCAATGCCGCTAGTGTTAGTTAGGGCTTCTTTGTTCCGGAATTGGCAAAGAGTGGACAGATATGTAATACCGACATTTTCAATTTTGTATTCAAATAAAAATTTGTTATTTTCAGTGATAATAATCATGAAATACAAGCTACATAATACATAATCACTATGGAAATTCTCGTTCCGGCTTTACGTTATACAAACGAAATTAAACAAAACGATGAAAGTATAAGTCGGACGGGGTAGGATTTTAATTAAATTTGACACAGCCGGGTCTGTCTGAAACAATTAAGCGTTGTATCCTAGGAATTTTCAACGGGTAAATGAGCATTGTTTCAGAGTTTCCACCTAAATATATGTGCGCAAGTAAAGTGAAACATGTCTGGCTGGAGAGAATTAATGAGATTCTATTTTCTTATTGCCCGAATTACATTGTTCAAGTGTTTCCCAAAGAGTCAAGTAAAGTACACCAGGTTTTACACCAGTGTAGTAAGGAACTACACTGATGTAAACAGATCGGACAGTAGCGAGTACGTACAGCGTACTGTCACGGTCACTCGCAACTGTCCTTCATCTTGGCGTTAATGTCCCGGTTGTGCTCTCGCGCAAGAGGGCCCGGGGTCCGCTTTGACCATGATCCAGGACTTGGCAGATCAGATAATTGCAGTGGAGAGACTGCCGTCTGACCTTCGTCACCCTGCTACCAGGGGAAACTGACTAGATTGGATCATGGTTACACACTCAGTCGCCTGAATGTGAAGGTTTCATCACGATGTTTTCCCTCACCGTAAGAGCATCGGTTAGCATTAAACTAATGTACATAACTCAGAAAAGACTCATTGGTACAAACCGCAAGTCGGATACCTTAATCACTCGGCCACCGATTCTCCTCACTCGCCACTGTCCTTGACTAATGCAAATTGGGCATTAGGTGGAGAGGACCCTTCAATCCAGAGAGTGGGCGAGAATGTGTATGTTTGTACGTATGTAATTTCCTTAAAAAGAAAATATCTTAACAATGTATAACATAAATGCCTTAATGACTATATTAAACAGGTGCTTTTAACTAAGGAATAGTTTACGGCGAAGAAAGAGCGGGATCATACCCGTAATAACCCTTCGTCGCATAATGTCCCTATCTCAAAATGTCCCTCGGTAGCAAAAGGTCCCTTTCTCATAATATTGAATTGAACAACTTTATTCGTGGATCATTGCAAACGCATAGTTAAGGCCCACTGGAATGCAGCACTACCATATTTTGACCTATACATCATGATTTAAAATTTTTGGTATTATGCCTGTGGTCGTGACAACAAACCACTTTTAAGTACTATAGCACTCTGAAATCGCAAAATTCAGCTGTTTCACACAAAATTAAAACGAATTCTGCCAAAATGTGAGAAACAACAAATTTTTGCGATTGCAGAGTTGGTACCATAACAAAAGTAGCTCGTCATCACGAGCACATGGACATGGTACCCCATTGCATGATCAATCTAAGATCACAGTAGACTGTCACACGACACGCACAATCTGCATGCCATTAACACCTCCCTCGGTAACATGACGCAAGCAGTCACACACGATTGCCGGTGACAAACGAGCGCCGATGGGACTGCGGGGACACCTTGCCATTCCCACGATCATCTGGGACGGAAAACTACGAGACAACCGAGGCTATAAAAGTAATCTAGGCGTTAATGTCCCGGTTTTAATGTCGCGTGCGAGGGCCCGGGGTCCGCCTTGACCATGAACCAGGGTTTGGCAGATCAGGTAACAGTGGAGCGACTGCCATCTAATCTTTGTGACCCTGCTGCTAGGGGGACCTGACAAGATTGGATCATGGTTACACACTCAGTCGCCTAAATGTTCAGGTTTCGTTACGATGTTTTCCCTCACCGTAAGAGGCATTTGTTAGCATTCTAGAGACAACCGATGCTATAATAATATACCGTCACGGGGTGCCAATCGGCTCCCGAAACTGTTTAACCAGTCTCAGAGTCCCCGGAAGATCTTGGTCAACCTCGCTTCGCCAACTCTATTAGGAGCCACACCTAACGAGATTCAAAATTGTTATTTAATCTAGGTACATAATTAGCAATGAGTTTATTCTGACTTGTCCTATTTGGTTCAGCAAATTATGTATTTAAATGGATAATGTGCAGCAGTATTCGTTGAAATTCACATTCTATGCATTTCTTGTATAATTCATGACATTTATACACAATATACGTAGCGTGATTGATACGGCAATTCGTGATTTTGGGCATTGTTTGTTCACCAAATAAGACAAGTCAGAATAAACAGATCATAGGTATGCGCCGCGCACGGCATCATCGAGCCGGCAAGTGTTATGTTTGGTCCAGCGAAGACCGCTACGCAAAGACTGTGCATGATCAATCACGGCCCATATGTACTTAAATCCAGAGCCTCAAAACATTATTAATAAAAATAAAAAACTATACTGATCAAATAATTACCGACCTCCAACAATACCTACGTATAATTAGAGGTCATTGGATCAAACCGATCGATGCGTGCTTGTTATTTGTCTGTGGTCATACCGCCTGTCACCTCACCTCCAGTGTCAATCTGTGATGTCAACTTATGCCGCTCACGAAAATATTACATACAATACAATAAAGAATATACATACAATAAAATTACATCATAATCATAATAATATTGGTGGACCAACAATTTAACATGCCGTGACGTATTTCCTAGTAAGTACATGGTACTTGCTTGCATTAATATTTGTGCTAGAGCCTGGTGCAACAGTGCTAACATTACAGAGTAGTAATCAGTGTTGTATGTTTACTCTTTACCTTTATTTTCTTTACCTTTAGGTAATTATTTTTCCGAGACAAAAATTACAAAAGAGAATTCGTTCGTTTTGATGGACACCATATGTACATGGTAGGTATGAAAAAATGAAAAAATGAAAAATATTTATTTATTTTTAACAATATCCTTAAAACTACTGTGATTGGAGTCTTCCTGTAAGCTGAGTAGCCTGTGTTAGAAGACTCTAAAGGTATAGGTCTACTGTGCTTGTGCGAGTTCATGCTCATCGGGCACGACCGCTTACATAATTCGAGTAGCAATTATTGAAGGCTCGATATATCGCCATCTTACTCGGTTGCGGTTTCTCTCAATCGGTGAGATGCCGATGTATAATCCGTTCGAGTAAGAGAGATGGTGCAACCGTGCCAGCCTTTGAGGTACCAGTGGACATGCCTTTTGAAGAAATCCATGTTATAATGCAAAGGAATGACTTCGGGTTTAGATTTTGTTTGTTTTGTTTTTAACCTCGACGATAAAAGTAAGTTTGACGTGTGTATCTGTGGCTTTGTATACTGTCTGAGCCATCGTAGCTCCCGCATGGATAGACCGATTTGGATGCGGTTTTCTCTATTTGAAAGCCAGTTTAATCAAGATGGTTCTTAGCTGTGTTTTAATAAAATCGGTCCTGTAGTTTAGAAAATATCTGAGTTTAAATAAACCGGGGGTTATCCGACTTTTTCTGTCGGTTAGGTTATTGTAGAACGTTTTGCCAATTCACCGTTACTCGTTCTGAAGGAACGTTTCCGTTGGTGATTCACGAATGCCGTGACCATTTTCCGTGTCGGATCCGGTACACGTGGGCTGCGGCGGATCGCCCCACATTCACGCATTTCGTACATTCCTATGGAAACACATCATCTCACTGTTGCATTATTCACACTGTAGTAGGTGTAAATGGCTAAGAAAGAATACATTTATAGAAACATACATAAAGCTCACGCCTCTGTCCCACAGGTGGGATAGGCAGATACTGTGGACCGCCACTTTGCTCTGTCCTGACACAACGCCCTAGCCTCGCATATATCACAATTATTTTTATTCATCTCCTTTTATTCTTGCTATGTTTTTCTAGGACTTCGTCTTAAAGGCTGGTTTTCCAAATTCGGGCTAAGAAAGAATAATACTGGATAAAAATATATTTGTATTTAAGTAACATAGTACGAAGCCTTAAAAAGTACGCCTTCGCTGTCAATACCAAACTAAAGCAATTAACTTTAAAGGGGATCCGGAAAGTTTGGATTTACGTATAAATATAGACGGCAATTCTTGGTCACACCGAGAAAAGGCGCAATAAGATAATCAGAGGGTCTACTTTCAGCAATGAACTGGTGCAAATGCTATCCAATTGTCAATTTTAATAAAAATGGATATTTGACTTCGTTTAAACTACTGAAAGAATTTTCATGTGGTTGTCAACAAAAGAGTGATTCAAGAAGGTTTTTGCGCTAAAAATCCGCGGACGAAGTCGCGAGCAAAAGCTAGTACCTATATAAAAACGAATGAAGCTAATTGTAAACAAATACAAACTATCTACGTGTCGCTCGCTCAATACGAAAGAATAAATCATAATTAATTCAAGTGTCTAAACTATTATCGGTGGAGCAATCGCCACGAAAGAATAAGTAATCTTATTTCCGAGAATGTGAATGTATCATTCATCCATTCCCATCTTCTTGTCTTTGCTTTCCATTCTCGTGCAATTATTCACCTTGAGTTTAATATTAGATATTGTATCCGATTTTATCGCTCCTCAGAAAACACTGTTTGATAAGCACCAATCTCATCCTATCTTGTGATATGTACGTGACTTGACATGACATGCATGTGGTAAGAATTGCCGCGAAGAGAGTGAGTTAGTCTTGTAATCAAACATGTATGGTTACCAATATTACTGTGAGTCTCAATTAGTCAATATTATAACAAATACACATTTACCTACGGTTTTAATGGTTGCGAAATGAACAATTAATCAAATGAATGCAATATAAGCTGAATACTTCAATCTCTCTAAGCCACTTAGATGCGAAACACTGTAATGTGCTGAAGTAATAAAAGTGGATAACTCACTGGTATACCTAGTACTTTTAAATAGGTATCGTAATGCAGGACAAACCTTTAACTGTGCCTGTAAAGATAGAGGCATCGGTATAATACTAATAAATAATAAAACATCACCTACATCACACACGGTGCATGCAAAATATATTTCAAAAGCAATAAATTAACACTGAAGCCTTCACAAATCGCCGCCTGACCAACAGGCTTATACCAAAAGCGAATCCATTCTCTATGTAACCTACGTAGTGTGTGACTTGGAAATAACTGAACACTCAATCTACATGCGTATTACATCCACTATAGTTAAACAAACAAACCGATTATCTTCACCAATTCAAAACTTAAAGTACCTAGTAATAACCAGCAACATAGTAGCCAGTTTTCTGTATTAAAAACATAAGTGATTGAAGTAAATAGAATTTCGTTTAACTAAATTCACGGACAAGTTACAATACTATTACAAAAACAAAAATAACACGGACAATTTTCATAAAAATCTTACGTGTTAGCGGTTATTTTTATTATTGATTAGTGAAAGGGGGAAGTTCTGAATATTCGTACTATTAGGCACCAAAAAATATAAATACTTCACGAATCCAATGACGGTAGTGCATGCTAGAGACAATCAGCAAATTGTTCTGGCACAAGAAAAACAGGTCGCTACAAAGCGGGTTGCAGTCTTAAGCCCGGCCGAGATATGATATTAAAATATTTACTTATAATATGAACCAGTATACGACGCCACGACACATCATAAGCAAGTAGAATGCAAGCCGAGCTCATATCATGCGGTTCATTTTCTTGCATTAAAACTGCGGACCCGACCTGCTCTAGCCCTGCTTTTGTTGTGCGGAGAGGCATTCAGTCTAATCGACTTAGATCCTCACATCCGTACTTTAGTGCCGTTGCAACGGAAGCCGAACCAATAACGAGTCGCATTCACATTCAATACGAACAGACGTTTCGTTTTAAAATACTAAGCGAAACAACATGCTGTACTGCTTGTCTCCGAGGTAACCCAATGTCAGAAAAACACAACAACAGGCACACATAAACAACAACACAATAGAGAAGCAGTCAAACTGACCTGGTCTGGGCTGAGGGAGCTGTCGCCGGTGGCGTTTCGTTCCTGATTCTGTGCCGTGCGTTCTTGCTTGCACGCCGTGTGGTACTCGAGCCTCGTGCGTTCAACCTTCTGGAGTAGTTTCGCCCATGGTTTCTGCGCCTTCTTGAACGCCTCGTCCATCTCCTTTCGCTCTTTCAGCTGGATCATTGACTGTGAAAGAAATTAGTAGATATAAGAAAGGTTAAAGCATATAAATGTTTGGGGAGAGATGATCTGCTACGTGGTCTACTACGATTTGTTTACTGCATCCTATCTTTTTTTCCAGGAGTGTAGTAGTATCGGAATAAGGCTAGAAGTATTATAATTCTATTATAAAGATGGTTCAAACTAATTAAGTTCAATCCACTCGTATTGCAACAGGTACGGCGTTAGAACTGCAAAAGACCTGACTGGAAGCAGCAGACAAAGACAAAAATACATAATCTATTAAAAATATTCAATAATTCAAACAAAAATTTCGTCGTTCGTACTGCATAAACGACATAGTCTAAGTATCTAATTACATGCAAAAGATAGGTTTATCAAGTAAGGCCTATACCAACGATTCCCATCTCGAACGACCTAAACCACTTTGGACTAGGTAACCCCAAAAGTGTAGTGTTTAGCTACTCATAAATTTGCAAACTAAGAGCCGACCGCGGAGGCTGCATAGCATAACCATACACCTAGGGAAAATAGAGACAGGTGACAAACACGATATACGTGTGAAAGAGAAGCTGCATGCAGGGACACGTGTGGGCGCTGAATTAGCATAATTTGATGGCACAGTTGTACTTGTAACACCTCGTAAATCCGTTACAAGATTATGTGAAAGATAAAAGGTCCTTTATACTAGTAGGTGCGTCATAAACACGGCCGAATGGCCAGAGCGGGAACGATTTCGGTTTTATGATAAAATGTTTTGGTGAATGGGATTTCCAGAAGTTTGGGTTAAAGGACTGTTTGTTAAAATTTTGTCACACATAAGGACAAACAAAATAACAATAATGCTTTAAGTACTGGTATAGTTCATCAGGCTATAAGTAAAATAACCTTTTCGAACTACTTACTAGCCAGGCATTTGACCGTCAATCTTGGTAGTAACTGTCGATGCAGGCCTGACTAGAAACAGCTTATTTACTCCAGCTTTGAAGGTTCTGGTCCAGATTATACTGTACGGGAGAACACACTTGCAGCCAAAGTAGGTATTCGTCCATTCCTTAGTTAACACGAAATATTGCATAAATATTTTCTGTGTGTTTATTTAGTTAGTAAAACTGCTGCATCTGGCATTGTCGCCTTGGCACCAAACAGTATACAAATTGCTGTTGTTAGTGTTATAGCCGATGCTAGTGTTATTAGCGATTGTTTTTGATAAATTGTTGTTTGGTATAAGCTTGAAGCTTGGTATGTGCATCTTTTGTATTAGTTTGTACACAATTCTCGCTTTAACAAGTAATATCGACTCAAAAACTTCGATGGCCTATTTACAACATGGAGCGCCAAAATATATAGACCACAACGTGGTAATACTCACTTGTAAATTCGATTTACAATATGAGGGAGTAAAAATCTTTAGTGTCATTTATTTCTAAACAAAATTACCCATAATTTGTGTTTTCTCAAATAATGATCGTCTCCTGATGTAGGCAAATTAAATGCTAGTTATCGTTGATACAGTTTACACTGTTTTAAACTAAGTAATGATCTCTTTCGACCGATTCTTAATAACATCCTGATGCGCACGAAGATGGCTTGCATAGCCGATCTTAGCGGGAAACTCCCGCGCATAATGTGGGCACGTCACTTTGCAGTTTACAAACTTTTATGTAATGGCTGCGAGGTGTATGTACGGGCTTTCATCTGGTCACGTTTGGTTATTTTAGTGCTTCTAATCGAAGTCATGTAAACAAAATACTGTTGTACACATAATAAACTTAGTTTTTATTACAGATCTCTTGTTTCTTTTGTAACAAGGATATATAAATTATGCAAAGATTGGGACGACCCAATGGTCGAACGACCCTGGTGTCACAGGAGTGTCGAAGTGAAAGAGACCTATTGGAACTACGGGCTGTTGGCAACAGATGGCACAGGACAGAGTGGAATAGAACATCTTAGTGTCAGAGGCCAAGACCAATTTTGGGTCGTTGCGTCAACATAGTAAGTAAGTAAATAAAGATTTTATGCAATTTATAGTTGTTAAATATGATACAACGTTACGTTTGATACTTGAAAATCCTTGGAGATTGTTAAAAATAACTTAAAAACAAACTGATTAATAGATAAACAACGCCGAGCATGACCTAATGCAGATTCTAAGTAAACGGACAAAGTATGCATCAACAATAGGATTACATCATCGGCTACTGTGAGTGATTTCGTAATTAATATTTTGTAGCGCCCTTTGAAAATGCTGAGAAAATGTTTAAGATAATATTAAAATAAAGTAGTGTCAAACGAGTCGAATCGTTTTGATGGAAAACAATAACTCTCAACCATCTATCATCATCATCGTCATCTATGCATCACTATTTTATCATTGACATGATAAGAAGATCGTCATTTGTCATCATTTTAGAAATTATTTGCTGATATGGGGTGAGCAATGTAAATAGGTCAGTGAGAAGGAATCCGAATCAATGAGATAGCGTAATTTCATGTGTTTTTAATTTTATAACAATGTTGGCATTTCTGTCCAACATTAAACGAAGTTTCTTAGCAAAATGTGGTCCTTAAGATTATCTCTGATCAGCTACTGCAAGAAATAGCTACGACTTTTTTAGAAAATTCCCTAACAAATTTATAAAATAAACTTAAATGCAGTTATCATTTATTCTACAATCGGCCTCGTGGGCCTTAAGAACAAATTACGCTCTCTCAAATACGAATTTTTCCTCACTGACCATTTAATATTTGATACTTAGTAAAAAAAAACGCTATAGTGAATAGACAGATGTTTCTAGACAGGCATGCTCCATCTTGGGCCGCATCGGCAATTACCACCATTCATGGACTCTATTAAATAATTTTTGACAAGTTGCCAGGGGTATAATACAATGCAAAGCAAGAGCAAGTGGTTCATCAATTGATCAGAACTACGCATCATTTTAAGAAGTAAGACGACGTCCAATGTTGGACAAAAGCCTAAAGCAAAGACGACTAGTAGCAAGAAAACGCGAGATTTTGCACCGGAACTTGTAAGCCGGTCGTACGAGCAAAGGTTTCTTCACTGGCCGTGCATTAAAATGTGTTTACACAAATCTCCAAAGCTGTTAACATGTTGTACGTAAATAGAAAGGTTTCCAGCAAACAAATACTTTAACGTGTGCTGTGTACACGAGCTCTTAGCTTAAAGACCGCGCATGAATAACAATAAGATAAGCTACAAAATGTATAGTTTGCTTTAGTTAAGAGAATTGTGTTTTCATATGTTTGAATACTATTTAGGACCACACTGACCGGCGTCACACTTTTGTGGTGCGGAATTTGGCCGTGTGGTGTCAAGCAGAATAGCACTTACCCTTTACATTCGTGGGTGTCGTACAAGGCGACTAATGTTTCCGAGGCAAATGATCTAAAGCCTCCGTAGGCTAAAAAATAGGCAGTAACGTTTTCCATTGTTTTATTAATAACACTACGATCTCCGGCCCGCCCGCCAAGCGTAAAGATTATACGGCAATAATCTCCTCTTTCGTGGGAGAGGCCCTACGTCCTGCAGTGGACTGTTATGGGCTGTTACGAGTTGGATAGTCGACCGCCCGGCTACCGACCCTCTTGGGCTGAGATGATGATTATGCTAAATTTGGCCGCTTTACTGTTCATGGCACAATTTTTGGTGTATATTATGGTCATTTTTAGTAAAGAACACGTACACGTTTGTTTATTATACGTATTTGTTTTAAACTAAACTCGCGTTCTTTCTCTTGTCCTGTAGCGGTTGTTTTCCGATTGTTGTTCAGATTGCTGAACATCCAGCCGCTTTCGGATAACCCATTTAGCTACTATCGTATAAATCAGTATGAAAACAATGCGGACGACCTTCAATAACCTATTCCCAGTCAAAGATGGATGTCCCACAGACGTGTACACGATTAATATACATAATGCGTTATACAGCCAATAATTTATGCGACAGCATGAGCATTCCTATGCATCCTATTGAGTGTGGTATCACGTAGACGAGACTCTGCATAAATGCAAATCGTTCTAAGGAAGTAGGTAAGTATCTAATAAGAACTCGTCAGGTCAGAAGTGTGTGAAAAAGTTGATGGAAGACCGTACCGATATCAATTTTAACAATTCTTTTACGACGACCCGTGTGGTGACTGACCCCTTGCTTGCACATACATTGATTGTATTTCTTTCGGATTCCAAGACAACATTAAGGAGGGTACAAAATTCACTATCACTGGGTCGCCACGACGTGAACATAAAAGAAGTTGTTGTTGTTACACATAAGTATGGTGACTCCACATCTTTCAAAGTTCTATAGTTAAAAATACAACTGGACTATAGAGACATTTGAAACGCCTTTATTCTTCTTGATTTCTTGTTTGTAGTCCCAACATAATCCATTCAAACGGTAACACGCCAAACGAGCATCATACACACAATCGGACAATGTGTTATCTGCATATCCCCACAGATCCCATATTTGCATACACTTGAAACATCTGTCTATCTCTGTGTGACAATAAAACTATACATGTTGTGATATCGATGTCAGTTTAATGTTTTCGACCTTGTGCCTGATGAAATGCGACGCTGGCTCGTGTGGGACTAGGTTTCAAAGTTTATTACATAACTATTAACTATAAATAAATGATAATAAATATGCTTGAACAATTCACACAGTGCCATCTAACCCCAAAGTAAGCAAAGCTTGTGTTATGGTTGCTAGACAACTGATAAACTACCTATATGTATATACTTTTAAAAACATACTTATTATACATATAACACCCAGACTCGTTACAGTCATCATTTAAATTTCTACTCGGTCGGGAGTCGAAGCCGCGACCTCTGTGTGCCGATTTACACACCTTTAAGCCATGGATAACCTGCCGATATCAGGAAACAGGTCCCGACTCCCGAAAGACGCCTACTAATCAATGAATTAGTCCTTGAGTCGGGTGCAAGAGTCTATGGCTTACGACGCGAAAGTGGGCCCTGGCAAAAGCCGGGATTAATTGCTAGGATGATCATGATAATGAATAGCAATAGCCGACTCGTATTTGAGTGGAGACCGCAGCTCGGTAAGCGTAGAGTGGGATGCACTGTGGTACGATGGACCGACGGCTTTAAAATGTGGCGGGCAGTGGATGGATGCAAACCGCTCTTGGTTGGCTTTTGGGGGAAGCCCACGTTTATCATTGGACGGGGAATTAGGACATATCTATCTCCGAGGCTTTCCTCAAAATCGAAGCATCAGTTTAACAGTTAAATTGTAGTAGATTCACACTGTTGACAGTTACTTTCAAATTATTAAGATCAAACTCGTCTTATTGTTTTACTGTGACGGACGTGATCAGTAACCTAAGCCGAGAGTAATAAATTTCAGTGCTAACTCCCTTCATTACACGAGAACAAGCTTAACACGTCCAGAACTAATAACACTGATAATTAGTTGCAAATCTACTCCTGTAGATATACTCGTACCTACAGCAATCAGGACCCACGTGCAAAACACGCACGTGACAATTATGCAATCTAAATAATGAGACATGAAAATCGATATGCTTATTAGCTCGAATTCTGGTACTAAATGCGTAGCGTACTCTGTAATCATCTACCTAGATAATATTATGTTTTGGGCATTTGATAGTGGTCCGTCCTCGCTTGGTGTGTGGATAATTACTTAGGTTTTATTACATGCATTGCGTGACGAAAACCGATACAGAGAAGTTCGTAAATCTACGAGAAACTAGACCAAACCTTGTTTACAAAAAGGGACTCAGTAGATAATTTTGAAAGCTGCTGACGCTGTGTTGTGTAGAGCATTAATTACCAACTATAATGACACAGACATAATTTTATTGGTAAAAAATGTTTACAAGTCATTATTATGGTGCGCTTAAGCAATGTAGCGACTGTAATAATACCAAAAAGAGTCGAATTCACTATTTATTTCCTCATTTTGCACGTTATGAATTTGACGAAATGGATCAAAACAGTTTCAGAGATTAACGCCCAGTTTCTGAAACGCTTCTTGTTAATGTTAATCATAGATTAAAACCATAGCCTCCTTGTAAGATGAAAGAGGCTATAATTAAAACTGTTTCCGTCTCTGTCTACAACTCACCATAGATAAAGATGGCGAATTTTAATTGATGATTAACAATTGATTAAAGTACGAGAAACTGGCCGTCAGTGACTGAAAGCGAAAGAAAACCTTTTATTTTAAAACACAATCATCGTAAACAATTTAAAACAAGACAAGACAAAACTAGATAATCTTGCGAATTGTCCAACTTAGCAGTTAAAATGATGTCTTATCTCATTTGGGTGCGAGTTAATCCTTGAGCCGCGTCGTGCGTTGCTGTTTAATTTGTTATTAGCGCTGTTTACACGTTTCTCGTTTGCGCAGATTCTTAGTATACATTAGGCTGGCCAGCTGCCCTGTAGATTACAGGATCCCCGTTTTGTCAGCTAACATTTGGCCGTGTCCTGTATTGTAACAGCAAAAATACAGGACAATAGCTGTATATTTGAATTGAACGCCCGCTCGCGCTCGCGGCGCGCGACTCATACCTACTCATAGTAGGTTCGGCAATTTATAATGTTGTTTTTTTAAAACAATAAAGAAGACAGTTTTAGAAGACAATAAACAAACATGACAAACGCGTTGCCCCGTATTCTTATCCTTAAAAATTCTATAATTTTATACGTGTACTGTAAAATGTGCACACACGGTTGGTCATCCTAGTGTACATCTTCCGCGTTTTCTCGAGTGTGAATGTACATTCATATACGGCGTGATATTGTAATGCAAGTGTATATAGTAGTACTATGGACTTTAGGCATTACTATCGTACAAAATATCTTCTATTTCCAAGAAATTGCTAGTATTGGTATCGTATATGCACAATGAGTAATGTTTTAACTTAATTTATCTAAGGTCTACACTGGCGACCCTAAGATACCCGGTAGTGACAGTCAGGCTACTTGTGGACAAACTAATTCTACCTTAAGACTCGCAACAACAAAGTAGGAAACAACTAAGTTTCAAAGTCACCTCAAATCATAATGCCAGGTAATATCAGGTAAACAAGCTTTACTAAATATCAATAGAATACTAAGGACACCTTTAAAATAAGTAAGTGGACGTAGCGTATGCTGTGTGATGATTAGAAGATTTTTTATAGGTTACGAAGAATTAATAGGTACGCAAGATTGGTAAGAAAATATTCTGTTCTGGTTTGGGAGTAACGATAGCTGGTGTCATTCAAAGAAAGAAAGGAGGGCGTCGGTGGCCTAGTGATTAAGGGGTCCGAGTTGTAAGGAGACGTCCCGGGTTTGAATCCCACTGCTGCCGTGTACCAATGACTCTTTTCTGAGTCATGTACCTATATTAGTTGAACTCTAACCGATGCTCTTACGGTGAGGGAAAACATCGTGTTGAAACCTATAGGTAAATACAGGCAACTGAATGGATAACTATGATCCAATCTGGTCAGGTTCCCCTACAAACAGGGTCACGGAGGTCAGATGGCCGACCCGGGCACGAGAGCACAACCGAAACATTAACGACAAAATGATTTTATATTTGTATTAGTAAGAAAAGATGCACACAAATCCCGAAAACCGACCGGATATTAGCCCCAAAATGAGGATAAATGATTCCATATTGCGTCCGGCTGGGCATCGTGATGGACAGTAATTGTTATAACGAACGATAGGATGAATGAACCTTTGAATGAACCTTTTGGCTACGGTAATACGGTACAATATATATTTTTTTGTTTTTCTGTTTTATCCAATAAAACTTTTCCACTTTTTTCTGCTTTTGCTGACTCGATAGTCTCTGTACGATACGGGCGTGAGTGTGTATATGTGTATGTATGTATGTATGTATGTATGTTATGCTCTGATTTGATTAGTTTTATAATTTACTAATTTCCACCAGCCGCCAAAGCGGTTATAGCTATGATGATCCTATGGAAACTACTTTAGATACCTTCGGTAGGCCTTAGAGCACAAAGGATGGAGTGTAGTGTTTCCAAAGATTTTGACATATACCTTGACTGTTTCCAATGTAGTGGAAACGTATTTGCCCATAGCGACATTGAGCTTAATAGACAACAAAGAAAAATCATCTTATGTAACCTATGAGAAAAATAAACCTCTTTGAATATTCCGTATTGTCAGTTGATTCTTTATTTGTAAAGATTACGACTCAAGGCCGTTTAACAAATCGGCGTATAACTCGCGTCTTTGTGTGGTAACAATATGTACCTATTCAAATTCAAATATGTTCAAATAAGTCAATGGAAATTGTAGTTATTTTACTTCCGTCGTTTTGTTCCATTTTCATCAAACGAATGAATTAAAAGAACTAGGAAGAACAAGTTTATGTAACTTTTTTTTATAGGTAACATCTAATATCTTCGGTAAAAAAATAACTATGATAAAAATTAGAATCCATACATACATAAAGCTCACGCCTCTGTACGCGGTGGGGTAGGCAGAGACTAAGGACTATGAAAAAAAGTTACCATTTCGCTAATAGGGTTTTTCGCAATATAGCTCATAATACCAGACAGTTTGACATGTAAAAGCATTTCAGTCAGGCATTGCCTCCCAGGAAGCAGAACTAGAATTTTACTTCAATACCTATCTCATATTATGTGCCAACTATTTACAGAACATTTAACGATTGGGGTTATTTCCCGATAGATAGGCCCGGCGTCTGAATGGGCGGCACACACCTCTATACTCCGCAGTCCATTCGAGTCAGTCACAATTGAAATACCCGTTGCTCTACCACTACCATTGTATGTTTATTCGCAAGAACGGGAATGAATAAATAGGAAACGTCAATATTGCAAACGTCCATAGGCTGCGGTGACTGCTTACCGTAAGCTTGTTTGCCACGTTAGTGGTATAAAAAAAGAAAATGGAACTTGTAGATATCAATATCAATGTATCCTACAAGACTTAGGGCGGCTTGCACAGAATTCTTAAACGCAATTAAGCTGATAGGTACTTATACAGAAATCTTCATACAAAAAACGTTAAACGTCACGTTCTTAACTGTGTTTAAGAATTTGGTACAAGCCGGGCTTAGTATCTATTCAAAAGCAAGGCTATATCGAAGTCTGGCAACGATCACTTTCCATTAGGTGACATGTTACCTCGTTTGTCGCCCTCTTATTAAAAAAAAAAAACAATTCGCATGTAGGTACACCTGTCAGTTCATACGAACCTGTAATTTATTATTTACATAAATCCAACTTTAAAGCATTACAGGTGACCAATACACTGTAAAATTTACAAATCATGTTGACGTCATGTGTTGTCGTCATGTTGACGTCATCCGTCACAGTCTTGTGACATGACAGGTACGTATGAAATGACATGACATGTACAGTCGCTAATAGTAAAAGTACCCTATGAAGAGTGGCGCTGTTGTCGCTAGGCTAGCTATTTACTTAGCGAATGTTTGTAGTTCCGCTTACAACCCCGAGATTTTAAAAATAAAACACTGTCAGTTTTGTTTACATTTTCGTCGGCTTTCTCTTAAGCGGTCTAAGTGATAAAATTAATAGAAAAAATTTCATACAACTTAGGTGAAGGTCACAACCGTTGGCCACAACGGGGCAACGTGCCAGCCATTAATTTCTCCGGAAACGTAAATTATTATGAACATCACTCGGTCAACGACAGACCTAATTAAACATATCTCCAAATCTATCTGCGTTCTGCTGTCAACAAGAATATGACTAAAAAAAATTTGTTTTTGAATATAATATTTATATAAAGATTTGGAGTCCAAATCTTAACGACTGTGTCCTACAGCATTGTTTAACCCTACAATCCTATTAATATTATAAATGTGAAATTTTGTAAGGATGGATGGATGTATGGATATTTGTTACTCCTTCACACAAAAACAATTAATCGGATTTTGATAAATATTTGTAGTAATGTAGCTTATAGCTCAGAATAGCACATATGCCGTTATTTTTCCCAAATTCAACGCGTTTCCCGCGGGAACGGGCTCGGAACGTCATAACCGAATATTAAGCAGACAAAGTGGCCTAAAGTTAGTTAGTTAGTATAAAGATAAATAAATAATTATAACCTAGCCCCAAACTAAAAAAGGCTTGTACAATGGGTGATAGATAACTGATATATTACTTAAACACTTTTAAATAACATACACATAGAACACCCAGACCCTTAATAGAAAGAAAAATTCCCGGCCGGGAATCGAACCCGGGACCTTTTGCGTGGCACACTGTCCACTGAACTACTTAGGTCGTCAGTCATAAAGGAAAACTTTCACATTACCATATTACGGGAAATTGACTAAAGCAGTATGTATAAATAGACTTTTCCACTCTTCCTTCGCATTCAAGTGGTAGAGGCTAACAACTGGTGTTATTTCCACGTTCCCGGCAACCGCGCTGGCTCGAAGCCAACTCTTGAGGAGCGCCGAAGCCGCGGTAAATAATTCAAAAAACTACGCGACACTTGAGCTTGGAGTGAAACTGGTCGGTCAGGCTTGAGCACTTTTTTACACAACCTTATCGACAAAAGTTGGAAAAACAACGAAGTTCAGATAAACTCAAACATTTCCTAAAAAAGTAAAAAAAACCAAGCTAGGAACCATCCCCATGTTTCATCACAAAGTTTTCGCTCACTACTGTGAGAGCATCGGTTAATGTTCAACTAATGTACATAACTCAGATAACAGTCCTTGGTACATGGCCGCACTGGGGTTTGAATCCGGTACCTCTCGCTTACAAGTCCCCCCATTAGGCCACCAAAGCTCCTTGAATGACACCGACTATCGCAACTCCCAAACCAAAATAGAAACACGTAAGCATTGTTGCTAATTCATTGATAAGCAGACTTCAAACGGATGCGTCAGGCTGACAGAGACCTAACTCCGGAACACACCGTAGCTGTAATGCTGATAATGAATGAACAAATAAATATCCTTTAAAGTACGAATAATAGGTTACAAACACCTATAAAATACGACTTATGTAATGACTCAGGAATATTCGATACACGATAATACTTTTAAATGTCATTGTGGCAGAAGAGTGACTGGTACAAATGTTTGACCTGAATTTGCCATCTGACACATAATTATTTTATTACAACATAGACCAATATAATACAGTGTATTATTTTTGTCCATAATTACAGTACGATATATTTACCAAGGTGTCGATTAAAACTTTAAATAAAAATGACACTGAAAAGGGATACTAAACTAACGATTGCATATAAACTAAAGATAATATCAGTATAAATTTAGTCCCAGGGATAGAAATAGGTGCATAAACCAGCCTGTTACAGTAAAGAGGGTATCAGCAATCAGGACATCCAAATAAGCCAACGGCTTACGATGTGAGGATGCCAAAGACCAGGTGCAGAGGAGAAGCAAGAGTAGGAAAGCGGACCCTGGCAGATACCGGGATTGACCGCTCGGATGATGATGAATAAACTACGTATTAATTTCAAGTTCCAAGATTAAACTAGAGACAGCACGGTGAAAAGAAATCGTATGCAAATTACGACGTAGATTGCAAATTATCAACTTAAAGCGAGATAACTACTAATTTGCTGAGCCATAATTGAGCAACAAACAGCTAGAGACAAAATAATCACTAGTACTTAATGAGAGCTTTAACGCGGTGTAGACGCTGAGACGTCGAGTGTGAAATTTCACTCCGTTTGAACTGGGCCGTTAAGATAAATCTAGATTTTCAACACCTGTTACTAGATAAGACCTTGAATACACGTATTAAGATAGATAAAGCGATATCAGACTTATAAATGGTACACAGTAAGGCAGTATCAATCAAATCAATTAATTCTGATATTGGATGGGTAGTTCATAATTTTATAAAGACGCAATTAAAAGCATGGGTAAGGCTCAACTCCAACAGCTGATTGTTACGGGATATTGATGATGTTGAAATAGTACGACCCAAAAGATAAATGAGTAAAGATCTCAAAAGCAAACGGTATCCTGTACCGCTATATCTAATCTGTCCAGTTTCATCCAACGAATTTATACCAATTTATTCATAGAGGGACAGTCCCCAAACCAAATAAAATACGTTTTGAGATAATATCGCGGGCCCAAAACAACCGCCTCCGTTCGTTATTATAATGCTAGACGCATATGCCTATGGCTTTTTAAGATAGACTATAAAGTCGTTGACAAATATGAGGCGAGCTACAAATTTATAGAACCTTAATCGTTTCCATTCCATAAGTTATAGGTTTTTAATACGTTGATCGCTAGATGCTGTCGGAAACTTTTACATGGTTAATTCGTGTAGGTCACAGAAATTAACGGCCAGAGTCCCGTACATCAATTAAAATGCGCCATCCTTATCTATGGTGAGTTGTAGACAGGGACGGAAAGAGTTTTTATCGATGATTAACATTGACACGCGTTTCAGAAACTGGGCGTAAATCTCAAAGTTCGTCATTATATTCTGAAAGTTTATGCCTGTCGTGGAGCTCTCTCACGTCGCCTGATGTATTCCCACTAAAAGGATAGGGTAAGTAAATACAATACATGAGGCAAACGGTCCTCATAATGACATCACACTTGTTGATCGGTTTTTTATAACAGACGTTAACACTGCATTAATTCTGTCATCGCGTGGAGGTATCAACGACACCAGAAGTATGGATTAAATATTTCCAACAGGTGCTCTGTATGTTGGTCACTTATAAGCAGTGAAACCATCTTGTACTCGCACAACATAAGACGAATTGCCTGCGCCTACTCATCTGTACAATTGTGACGTTACATCAACGCCGTGTAAGCTGCAATCCGCAATCAAATCTCGATAACGTCCGCAAACTACCAGATAAGGGGCGGCATTATTACGTCACGTAATGACGCCTACAATGAGCACAAAGATGGCTATTTCGGTCGACGCGACGCTGCGACGAGATCCGTTCTGTCAACACAGTTTATTACCGAAGCTGACTTTGTACGCGTGAAATACGGTTATGCCGTGTTCGCATTGGAACAACATAAGACTTTAGGGATAAATTACAGCCACTATTCATCGGCTTCACCGGCTTTTAGATCAAAGTCTTTCCCGGGGCGTGAAGACACTCGGGAAGAATACAGCTTTCTTAGCATAGGGGATTTACTCCACTACCATCTCAACGGCCCTAGCCAAGCTCACCTTCTCGTGGTTCCCTTGCTAACAGACGGATAAAACTCTGGCGAATCACATTTTCCGCGTTGTGCGCGTCAGATGGCAGTTGTCGCACGTAAAAAGCTAAAACACCACAGATTGCATGCGTTTCTGATAGGAAACCGTTTTCAGTAAATCTGAAAGCGCTATTTTAGTACAAGAGCGGACCTAGGCTGGCAGTTGAGCCAGGATTTACCGCAAGCTAGGATGAGGAGGAGGAGAATGTAGCCGCCTATTAAAGAAACTCCAAACACACTTGAAAACATTTTGTGACAGGCATTCACAGGGGCCACCGCCGAAGTGACGCGTTTGTTAAGCTTCACGGTATTAGCGTTTATACTCGTATTTAAAAAGAGACAAAGCTTGTGTATGTATGTAGGCAACAGTTTGGGAACTCTAGAAAACACCAGAAGTACGTCCAGTACTTCGACAATCAAAAGCCTACCCGATAGAAACAAACACCTGTTACTTGTTCACTATGCAGATGTCGTATATTCCGAAAGCGGAGGTAGTAAATAACGGAAATGAATGGGTCGGGCGTGTATCGTAGTATTTTTATGCAACCTGTGGGTGGTTTGGCACCCACAGCCACTCCTAGTGGTGAAATTAGTGGTGTGACCGCTCGTATGCAGGACGAGTACGACGTAACTACGCAATAATGACTTTTATTGGGCCCTTATGCTTGTTAAGGTTATGAATGGCCCTTTATATTCGTGTGGTAATCGTTAATAGCGCCAACAGATTTAGTTGCTGCGATGTGGATTAAGTGAATGAGAGAGCATATAACAAAAAAGAATTACGTGGCAGAGACAAATACGTTTTATGTTGTGATAAAGGAGAATGTTCACGTTGTGTCACTAAGCTAGGAAATATAGTTGTACTTACCTAAATGTTTTTAAGGACAGGTGATGGGACATTGACGAGTCAGTAAGAGTGTCAAATTGTCAAAAACATGCGCATTCTTCACAGATATTCGTGACCATAATAAACAAATTTACATCATATACGGATATAGGTCCGCAGTAGTCCGCACTATAACGCCATAAACTCAAACGAAGTTAACTCACGCACAACATTATCTACCAAAAGCCAGCAGGTGAAGTACATCCGGTGGTGACTATTTTTCATGTAATATGGCAGACAAAGAGACACCTGATGGAAAGTGGCCACCGCCGCCTATTTACATCAGCAACACCGCAGGCGCTACCAATGCGTTGCCCACCACTAAGGAGCCTACCTCTTGAACGATCCCATGTCATAGTCCAAAGGAAACACTGTGGCTGGAAGCTCATTCCATATCCGAATCCTACGAGCGAGAAACGTTCAACTACTACGCACGACTACAAAGACTTAAGAAGACTGCTCATCGAAACGATTACAACCTCGCCACTATTGTCCACAGATAGCGGGATAATGCTATTCATTATCGTAGTACGCACGCGCGTACGGGCCAACGATTGTCGCACAACAATCGTACGTCCGTGAATCATATATAACCGAGGGCTTACTATTCATATATTATTATGAGTAAAACTCTTGTTGAGCAGAGGTTGTTGTTGTAAGAATTATACGAGTAGTGCATTGAATTGGATTGATTGGATTAAAATAACAATCATCGAAACGGAGAAGAATCGAATATAATAGAAACTGAACACGAGGTAAATCAGATGCTGTATTTCAATATTTATGTAAAGTAAAATTCATATATCATCTAATTAATATATTTTTATACCATCATCATAATACCATAAAACAAATCATGCGCATAAACGATGTATATATGTCGCAGCCAACTGGTTAAATCAGCCATTTAATTAGAAAGCTAGTCCGTAAATCAAAAGCCGGCATTTAATTAAATGTCTAAAGGATAACTAGCTAAGTTGTTGAATGTAACGTTTAACTACTTGGCTGAATGTTATTAAGCCGTTTTGTTAAAGGGTATACAAATGGTTGGTTAGAGTGACCATAAGTTCGCAACTTAAATGATAAACATTATTTAAGATAAAAAAGAAATGAATTAATAAACATCATTTTTATTTAATAAAACATTATTAGTGGCAAGATATTCAATAAGTAGGTATACAATTAATTGTATTGCGAGTAGGTACCTATAACAGTATTTACCTAAGTAAAAATATTTAATAAAAACTTTAAATTTATAACTTATTTACTACTTGTAACTATTTAGTAGGAACAATAGCAACAGTGCACTTTCTTATTTTATAATATTGTATATAAAATGACACGAAAGTTTGGCCTTTTTTTCTAATTAAAGGTAAGTATAAAAAGAAAATGAACAATGAATATGTTCATTTTCTTTTAAGTAAGAATACTTAAAATTATCTCAATTCTTACTTAAAAGCATGTAGGTACCTCATTTTAAATTTAGTTAAATCGAAAAAAATACATTGCTTGCTGTGCGAGCTGTCTGACGCCAGATTTGTTTTGGTGACTACCAGCGCAGCAGTAGATAAAATTTGAACTAATGTTAAATCATCTGCCTGATTTTACTTCAGCCGTCTCCAAAGGGCTGGCTTTAATAAGCCAACTAGTTAAACAATGAGTAAAGCTAGTTATATCAACGATCGGCCTAGCCATTCAATTGAATGCCGGCGTCCAATTAACGGACTAGCCTTTTCATTAAATGGCTGATTAAACCAGATGGCTGCGACATATATATGATATTGACGACCTGAGTCTGCCACTCAGAGGTCCCGGGTTCGATTCCCGATTGAGTAGAAATTGAAATGATGAAATTTAATTTCTGTTACAGGTTTATAATTTAAAAAAATAAGCTTAATGTACTCGTATACATAGTATAAAACAAAGTCGCTTCCCGCCGTTTTTCCCTCAGTATGTACGCTTAAATCTTTTAAACCAAGCAAGTTACTTTAATGAGGTTTTCACTATAATTAGGAAAATTTCTACCGGTAGGTTTATATGTATAATGCATGCATTTTACAATAGAGTAACCCCGAGTAAACCCGTGCGAAGCCGGGTCAGTCGCTAGTTTAGAATAAGCTTTAAAAATTGCTGTAGTCTTTTTTTAACTGTGATATTACTACGAATCTCACACTATTCAAATTATTGAGACATTCTCTGTATAGCGATTAAAAAGCTCATTATACACGTCCAAACAAATTACTGGTTATTATACTTATTATTTTTAACTATACAGCTAATACCGATATTCTTCAAGAGAAAGTAACTTTAGGTACCTACATTAAAATTTTGTTATTTCAGTTTATGCATGTTTTTAATTTTTAAATTTAAAAATAATATGTCGTGTGAATGATTTGAATATGCAGAGAAACAACATATTCAAATACCATATTTACAGATAAATAATTTAAAACACAGAGTGTTGTCCTTGGTTAAGCTATTGATTACTCGTCATTTTAAATTCATACATTTTATTTTTATGCTATCGAACAAGAATATTTAAATATAATGAAATGTTTATAATGTTGCGAACGTTTCTTGAAGTTATTTCTGTTTAATAGTTATTTTAAGTTTGTTGTGTGTAAATATAAATATGAGAATCTGTCCTACAAATGGCATTATCATAAAGACGCTATCTTCATTTGTCGGTGTATATTGGTTTTACGATAATGTACCTAGCTTGAGCGTCGCGTCGGTGGCCTACTAGTTAAGGGGTTTGACTCGTAACGGAGAGGTACCGGGTTTGAACCTCAGTGCCGCCATGTAACACTCTTTTATCTACACTCATATCGTAATGTTCCAATTACATATTCGAAAACAGTCGTTTAAGTATACACTTTTTTCACGCCAGTCTATAAAATTTTAAAAAATTACTTTATGATACAGCATTTCCCATACTATTTTCATGACAGCTGTAACGTAAAATAACTTTTTAATCATTATGCAACACTTATATTTTTTAATTCTTGTCGGGCGCCCGGACACGGCTGAATACCTAAAATGTATACGGCCAAATGTAGGCTGAATACCTTAGATGTCCTTAACAAATTCAAAATTCAAATTCTAAATTTAAATTTTCCTGTTTATATTCTGTGTAATTATTTTCCCGCTAAACAAAATATTTTTTGTAATTGTTGTAATTTGTGTTTGTGAATGCTTTTTCTTATTTTAAGCAAATAAATAGATAAATGTGAAAGTAGTAAAGTGATTTGCTTGATATCCTCGACGCGTAGATACAACAGAACTGACTCGCAGCTTACTTCCAGCAAAGTTGAGAAAATTATAGGTACGATATTTTAACTCGTGTCAAACTATTATCATACTCGGCTACGCCTCGTATGATAAACAGACACTCATGTTTTAATACCCCCTTTTATATGACAGTTGCATAAACTACTATTTTGCGTTTTGTACATTAGTTGAATACTAACCTTTGTTCTTACGGTGAGGGAAAACATCCTGATGCAATCTGCACATGGTAGGTAACTGAATGTGTAACCACTATCCAATCTATTCAAGTTCCCCTGTCAACAGGGTCACTGAGGTCAGATGTCCCGAGTTGAATTCTCGGCCGAGCAGAAATGGAAATTTCTGCTGGGTATTTAACAAGTATATCAGTAGTATTTCAGTAATGAAAATGAAAAAAGTATTTATTGACTTACGTTATTACGTTAATTAATCTCTTTCCAAAAGTCAAAAATCTAACGGAAACCAAAGGGTAAGTTAAGCGAGCTCATCCAGGTAGGGGGGCGACCGCATGCTGACCGATCAGCGCGTACGAGGGTTTACTTCGGCGAGACACCGGGCACCGATACACGCCACGCACATAACATGATAACTAAGAATAAAAAAATAGTATTAACATGGTATCTACAAGCTTTGCTTAGTATGTGGCTATAAGAAAAATGTCCTTGTACGCAGCAAAGAGGCCCATTCGGCTCTAGAATTCGTCCCGCGTCGTCGGTTGACACTTATTGAATCCCGCTTCCCTTAGGTGCGTAAAGGACAGCCCGTCAGGTTTCAGAGGATGTCACATTTAGCGAAGTACTGTTGGAGACGGGCTTGAGCCCAACAGGGGCACGCAGAGTCAGATATATGAGTAAAACTTTTTATTTATTTTTGTAATTCATAATAAATGTGGGTAGTCAATGAGGGCAGTAAATAAATTAACGTCAAAGAAAAGGAAAAAGAAAAACCAGCAACATAACTATAATAATCTGCATAAGTCACAAGACATCGTCTTGATTAAAATAGTGAGTGGTAAACACTCCCTATATGGACTGATACTATAATTACGACGACCACCATAACATTGCCGTGTGCGGTGTGGTCCATCCAAGTCAATGGAATTGGTGCTTGTAGCTAGAATCTCCATTCATCATTGCATTCCCATTAGGCGAGATGAGATAAAATGCAAGCATCTCCCATAAAAAATACATAGAGACAAAACTGCAACAACTGCGATTCCCCGCACGTCCACCAAGCTTGGCGATTGTGGCAAAAGCTATAGCTAAAGAAACACAGGAACACTAACTTTTGTAACCGCATAACCCTTAGTAAAACCGCTTAGGTCTAACCGCAATATAAATTCAGTGAAAATACCATTTTCAAATGCACCTCCGCACAATATACGTAAACATAAACCGATTTGCTATTTCGTATCGGTCACTTTCGAGTACATATTAAATTTAAATCGAACTCATTGACCAAACCACTCAGTCTTAGAAAGGTGTTTTCTATTACCATGTTTAAAGGGGAAAAGTGGAGTTTGCTAAACACACGACCGCGTGCTTTGAATAGCCTATCTATGCCTACGTGGTATTGTGTGAGTACGGCTATTGAAAGTAATAGATCTGTAATATATCATCACATTGTATGTAGTTTTAGTAAAATTGGTGGCCAAATGGTTTAGGTATACGTAAACGTATTACCGTATCCGATTCGAATCCCACTGCCGCCTTGTACCAATGGCTCTTTTCTATTATATGGCTTTTATTGAATAGGTTTTAAATATATATACTTATGTTAAATTTAGATATACAAATGTAACTTGCTCCATGAGTTTTGTATTATGAGTATTGTGATGTCAAAATAAATAATGTCTAATGTCTAATATGCACATTAGTTGAATACTAATCCATGCTCTTACGGTGTGGGAACACATCACGATGAAACCTGCACATTTAGGCGACTGAATATGTAACCATGATCCAATTTGGTCAGGTTCCCCGGGTAGCAGGGCCACGGAGGTCAGATAGCAGTCGCTCCACTGTAATTACCTGATCTGCTAAATCCTGGATTATGGTCATGAATGACTAAGGTGGCAAACATGCGTACGGCCTAAGCTAGCCTATGTACGTACCCGGTATACCCCAAGCTTACGAGTTGGATACCGTAACCATTCGGCCACCGACGCTCTGTTTGCCACCTTAATGAGTACAAAAACACGCGCGTAGCTAGCAGATATACCCTACGTATGATTTTGGAATACCCTCCGAAACTCGCATACAACTCTCACGTATAGCTACCATCAATAGATCCTGTGTTAGTACAGTCGCGGTAACGGCTGTCACGACCAGATCTGGCGACATGCCACGGTTGGAGTCGAACTACGTGACTCGTGTTGTGAGTAATACGCGAACGATTACCGATGTCTAGTGCGATGCAACTGACGCTTTCGACGGTGATGCATACACGATGGATTGGTCGTTATTAGCGGAGAGAGTTGGGGTTGTGTACGGTTTATAGAACATATTTTGTGCACGAAGTATAAATAAATATTTAGTTGACTTTAAGCGCATGGATTCGAAAATCGTTTGCTTGTATCAGGATAGTTACCACAAAGGTTTTTACGGGGTCGGCAATGCCCTGGTATTGCAAACGTCCATAGGCTGCGGTGACTGCTTACCATCAGGCAGGCCATAAGCCACCTTAGTGGTATTAAAAAAATATATTTGAATATTAAAAATCATAATTTCATCACATGTAAGTTCGAATTAATATAAATAAATACCAAACTACCTAGTGTCAAACAATTTATACTAAATATAGCCTAGAAGATCTCCAAGGCAGCAAATATGCCCGTGAAAACACTCATTGCTAAAACTCCTGCTTCTACATGGACCCAAAAAGACTAGAGTTACTACCATCGCAGTCCACTCACCTTGTGATAGGTATCTTTCTGCCAGTTCTTGATCTGCGCAATGACGTCGTTGACGAGCCGATCCCGCACCCCTAGGTGCATGTCGGAGAGCCGCTCGGCCTCCACCATACCGCCCTTCCACGCAGCCTCCATCGTGCCGTACTCAGGCCCTGGTGGAGAAACATATTGTCAGTAAGGGCCGACTCAAACATCGAATTGGTTAATGTATTTAGGATAACCAATGAGGACGTCTCCTGTAGTACAATCTTATAGGTTTGTCAATAAAATGTGAATGCATTTCCATAGCATTGAGAATCCCAGTGAAATAATTTTTGTAATCCATTTTGAAATGCTGAAGTTGTAATTTTAAAGGTTAAAAGGAAATGTCAAGCGCAATGAAATATTTGCAGTATCGCATTCGCGATTCATGTATTTTGTTTGACATGAATTGTCAGAAATTACGAGCCGTCCAAAACCACGATACAAGTCTGAACATGCTCTAAACTTCGAAATGAGAAAGAAACAGAACCGTATACGTAGAGATGCTATTTCTATAGTATTTTCTTGTAGCGATCCTTCCTACTTACATAGGGCATCACCAATATCGTTAACAACGTAAACACGCGTAATCACTCTCCGCACAATAACTTCCGAGGCGTTAGGAACTCGCAAAGAAATATTTCAGTCGCATATAAAATTTTACGATCAGGATCTTTTATACGAGTCATAAACATTTTATGGTCATTTTTAATAGCAAGTACCATCGCACTGCGAGGCCTATGTTACCTCAAAGAGGCGCATTTCGTCTCGTTGATTGAACATTAAACAATATAGGTACTTATAAAATTATGTCTGTCTAATATACAATAACACGGTACAAGTACTTAAGTCCAACTCTCATTATCTCAGACGCGTACTTCTCTTATTCTCTGGTCAAGCGAAATCGCAAATAAATACGTGAAAATTTCCGTGGAGTTTCTCTTATTAAATCATCACAGTTTATTTCCCAATCGCGTCACAGTCGACAGATAGCTACACAACACTGTCCGTAGTACATAATAGATGTTCATTTCAAGCTCGGATAGCCGTAAATGCCGTGTTTGTATCACCGCTTGTATAATAACCGCGAGGGCGTAACAATCGTCGATATTTGTGCCTTATAGATATACTAGTCGAGTATTGTCTAGTTTGCGTCAATACGTCTTGATCGGACCATCGCATACATTACAATTCAATGCAAGGCAATGGGCTCAGAAATAACACATCTCCGTCGTTTGCTCCACCAATGCTTGATTCTTATTCTACGTTAGTTTTAAAACAGCAGATCTGTCGGAAGTCTCATAACATTTTGGGCAAGATCCAATCCATTTATAATTAAATTACTTGACCAAGTGATACCGACTTTATTGAATAAAAGCTAGGAACTATTTCGGTTAAACTGGTTTTCTTATGAGAAAACTGCATCGGAATCGAACCACCCCTACATGAGCTACGTTGCCACAGACAGGTATACCGACACACGTCAAATTTATAGTCTGGCTACGCATTTACTGATGTATAAGTCTGCTTTCATCTTATGTAGGGTATCAACACCGATTCTGAACTAGCTGTATTATTTAGGGCCGATTGTTCAATCCTCAGATAAAACATATCAGTCTGATAAGTTATTATGTAACTAAAATAAAATTGTATAATTACTTCATAATTGTAAAGGATTATAGTTTGTTTTAATTTGGCAGTGTATTACTTTATCGGGCAGATAAACTTTAACTGAGGATTGAACAATCGGCCCTTAGACATATAAAATTTCAGTACGCGTGTCTTGGAACCCGTATCTTATTCGTATAACCAAAAACACCATTATTAGAATTTTGTTTGATATTTGAAATTTACTGATATATGTTTACGCTTTTCTCCCAAACCGCTTAATGTCAATGATCAAAATAAATACTATTAATAAGACCTTACAGTAAGCTAAAATTCGTAACATGATATTTATCTAAGGGCCGATTTTTCTATCCTCAAATAAAACTTATCACTCTGATAAGTTATTAAGCGACTCAAATAAAGTGGTATCATTACTTCATATATAAGTAAAGGATTGCAGATTGTTTTAATTTGGCAGTGTATTACTTTATCGGGCAGATAAATTTTAACTGAGGATTGAAAAATCAGCCCTTAATTGTTTAAATATCGTGAAATTCACGAAAAAAGGTAAGATACACATTAGGATAGTTAGTCGCGTTTTCAAGTACAGATGATAATCAACTTTACGGTAGCACTCGTAAACGCAAATCTGGCATGGTGCGTCATACAAAAACAAATGACAGGCGACAGCGTCCTCAAGCCAATTTCAACTGACTCGTACACAGCCTCAATAAAACTATAACAAAACAATAAGATTGCATCTATTTTACAAAACACACAGCCCAGAGTTTATCTCGGTGTCAGATATGATCTCTCTATGAGCCACGGAATGTTCACCGTTACAAGCTTCCTTCCGGCAGAATGTGGGGCAAGGCCGCGACGGCGGCCATTATTACACTACCCGCCTTCGCCGCTGTCCCTCTTTCATTCGGTCTTTTCCTTTGCTTTGTGGTCTCTTTTACTTTACAGATGACGGTTTCCCCGCAACCGAGAGAGTAAATTACAGCTTTTGTATAGCGGAAAGTAGGAGCTCGCGTTCTATGAGACGTTCAGATGGCGGGGTTTTATAGGAATCGTGCTGTAAAACTCTTTTAAAAACCTAACCGATAGGAAAAGACGGAGAACCCCCGACCAAGTTTACATAAACACAATTTAATAAAAAAAAACGAACCGATTTTAATGAAACAAAGCTAAGAACCATCTCAGTTAAACTGGTATTAAAATATACAAAAACGCATTTATTAAAATCAGTTACGATGCCACAGGGCAGATACACACGTAAAGCTTATAACACCCATTTTTTCGGGGATTAAAATGAGAGAGGTCAGGTCAATAGACTAGCTAGACACTCCATGGTTACCTATACCACGTTTTTCATACTTGTCCTTGTTGCGCGAACCAATGCTTCATAGAGCATTACTTTTTTAGTCAATTGCATAGTTTATATGGCGTGATGGCATGTACGTATGTATGTATTTATAATTTTATAACAACATAGGTAAACTTTGCTGAGAAATTCTTGGTTTTACTCATAGCGGAACCAATATCTTTGGTTTTACATACCTTACTGATAAACATCATTATATCATGCCATACATGCATTCACGTAACAAATATTAATCAAGCAAGAAATAGGTCTGAGTGGAAAAATGGGACAAAGGCCTTTGCCCTGCAGCGAGATACCGATAGCTCCGAAAAAATCATGGTTGCGTGTTAATGCAGTTACAAAATAGTAGATAACTCTTGGTTGTAGGTACTTTTGCGAAAATGTTTTCGCAACCACAAAAGTCCGGTATGTGCGTCATTCATTTGTATCGACGTCATAAACGAGCAGTCTTGATTTTTTAATTCATAGGAAACTTGGTTACTCATAATTGAAAGCAAACGGAATGTGCTTTCTTTTTACACAATCACCGTTTTTCGTTGTATCTTTTATGATTATTTTTCTTTTTTGGCCCGTTATTCGATTAATAATCCTAGAGCGTCGGTAACCGGGCGGTTGAGTATCCAACTCGTAAGCGAGAGGTACCGGGTTCGAACCCCGCTGCGGCCATGTACCAATGACTCTTTTCTGAGTTATGTACATTAGTTGAATACTAACCGATGCTCTTACGGTTAGGGGAAAACATCGTGATGAAACCTGCAAATTCAGGCAACTGAACCATGATCCAATCTGGTCAGGTTCCCCTGGTGGCAGGGTCACGGAGGTCAGATGGTAGTCGCTCCACTGTAATTACCTGATCGCCAAATTCTGGATCATGATCAAGGCGGACCCCGGGCCCTCGTTCTCGAGAGCACAACCGGGACATTAACGCCACGATATTTTTTTATTTATTTTCGATTAAAAATTCTATTATGAAGGAAAAAAAGATGTACACCTAGTCTCATTATCATCATCGCTTTCCTGCTCTTTCTCCTTCATCGCCCGATCTTCCGAATCCTCATGTCTATCTATACTTAGCGATGTCAATCGCTTCTTGGGCCTACCGCGGGGCCTGTTTCCCGACACCGGTTGATTTAGGCATCTATTTTACACGTATATCTGTAGCTTACGCACATGCGAGAGCCTGTGATGCCATCGTTACGGACTCTGTCGAGTCGCTGGTCCGTACCACGTGAGCCGCGAGTATGCCTCTCATACTGTATGCACTGCACTCTCACCCTGACATCGGGTAAGTAAGCATTACTCATTGGAGGCAGCGTTGAACGCTGGTTAAATAATAAATAATATTTTCTACAGAACACTGGCTAAGCTTTTTATATCCGATAACCTATGCGTTGCTATTGTTAATTAATGTATTGTATAACCGTGCAATTTTATAATATTAGCTATTTTATGTGAAATGTGGAAAACCATCGCAGGTAATCCGTTTCAAACGTATTAATTATTCAAACATTTATAACTCATACAATGAAATAAAAATTGTAAGAATACAATATTATATACTTCTATATGGAACCAATCAATCCCAAGGTGGCAAATAAGTGTTGCATAACTTTGTTAAATAACCTCATTAACATAATAATCACTTTTTATACGTACACTACAATCTCACTCAAAGATGCACAAAACCATTAAACATTTACAACTCAAAGATAATGTTTTAAGTTAAATTACCGTTACAACCTAGGATACACAATACAGATTGCTATCACTAATCAGTTGAACGACATTATCAATGTCAGACGAACAGCGGAGGTCTAAAAAGGTTATACAAATTAAGTTTACAAGTTGCTCAATTGAATAACAGTGTATAAATTAAATATAACCACAGATATCGTCGTATTTTACTCTGTCTTTTTCTATACGGAGATCTTTCGAGTGGATTCTTTTTGTATATTTTGATCGGCGCAATAGCTAACTATACTGGTAGTGACATTGCTTGCTGATTTAAACGTCGTAGGATTAGATTCCCACAAAATCAAATCTTATAAGTCAAGTTGTAAACATTTATGTTGAGTCATATGCGTGTTTGATAAGTAATTGTGTAGTATAACAGTTATGTAGGATTTGTAGAATAACAAGATTCCAGACTGTAATGGCGCTGTAGGTTATTCTACGTCATCGAGTACAAGAAAAATTCCACTTTGTACTGATAGTAGGCGTTTAGTCACTATTCTCTTTTGTGACTATAATGTGTCTCAAAAGCGAAACAGTCAAGGGTACTCCGATTTTTTACTTTTAGAACATACACAAGTAGAAATTGTTTGGGCACGGGCAGACCGACATTTAGTGGCTCTCCTAAACGTCTACTATTACTACTTAATGATTTTTTTTTGTACTCGATTACGTAAGACAACCTACGGCGCCCCTAACAGTGTATTTGCTTCATTTCGTGCTGTCGACCGCTTCGCGTGGAATGTCCAGGCATATTTGCGAACGTCCGGAAAAAATTCCACGAAACAAAAACAACGCTACCAAGAGGCCTAAACGGTCGCCGTGAGCTAAAGAACAAACAGCACGTTAATGCCTCACTGATAAGTAGAATACATAATAATAAGAGTTGGTGATAAAAAAACGCCCTCGCCGACATTGCACGGTCTGGTTGCTCCCACAGCGGGCTCTTTCCCCTCCGCGACCGGTTCCAAGGTGACTGAAGGCAGTGCAAGTCGTTTCGTAATCAGAACCATTTATCCTTGAGATTGCACAAGGAATGCCGGTCCTCAAGGCTCTTATATGGGGGCACGGTGGCGTGCCCAAACTGTGTATGTGAAATGTAACCTGCAATAGGTCACGTTAACGTAACTGACTGTTATTAAAGTTTCGATATCGATTTAACGTGACAAAATGTAATGTAGTTTTAATGGTTGTATGTGCGAGCGCCTACTTGGTCACACACACACACACACAAGGCGCCAGAATTAAATACTATATAGTATACTGAATTGACATTTTAACCGTATTCGATTTATGCTTGCGAAGGTGTCGGTCAATACGTTGCGGTATATCTGAGTACATCTAATTGTCAAGTTTTGTAATGAAACTCGATACAAGCGTGTTGGCAACTGCACTTACAAACCTGTATTGTGTTTCCAATACGATCCCTCGCTAATTCATCGCCTTGTTTGCTATGCGGAGTCCTGGAGCCATCTGAAGGCGTCGTTTTCGTAATAGGTTTCATAACGCAGCCACCGGCCGGTGTGACGTAAACGCTGCGTCTGCGCATACCGATCTACTGTGCAACCAATTTATTGGTTCAGTTGACGGCGTCGCTAGTGGTGAAGAAGTAGGAGTTTCAATCTGACATTTTAGTACAATAATGCCTTAGTTTACATTTTGGCTACTGTACAGATAAGTTGGTGGCACAGTAAATGCAATCCGAATGGCGATCGGGATTACGCGCAACACTGGGCTTTTGAGGTTATGAGTTTGGACATTATTTTTTCGCATTAATAGAGTTGTCGGCGATAAGTTGTTGTGTCTGTGGCCAGTGGGCCGTATATAAGTGCATATGGACGGCGTAATTGGCACGGTATTAATATTGTTACACCATGTATATAGATGTACATAAATTAACCGACAACAACTTCGTAATTATTACATAAGTAACGAGTAGAGGTGACTTAACTATGACTTTGATTATGACTACAAAGTCGACTAAATGATGATAAATAACTTTATGCTGGAAGTTATGGCACGGCTGATAGTTACCGCTTTCGATCAGGTCGGCTATCTGTTTGTCACTAAGGTTGTACCTAAGTATCAATAATGGATTACTCAATTTGTAAACATATTAATTTCGCTACTATTTTATATCTAATAAAAAATAGAGTCAATAGAGGACCCGTAGGAGACACCGTGACGAGTACATCATCATTTGCCGAGTGGTCACTATTCAAATTGGTACTATATTCATACTGTTCAAAAAGTGCCCTCCATAAACCATCCTATTGCCTTCCATTCTAGGTAACGGAGTTTAGTTGAAATTGTAAGTCATCTTCACCAGCGCCCGCCTAACAAAACCATAATTATCACCTCGAAGCCACGCAATGCGGAAAGCACCGCGCCCAACGCAACGCGACCGACGCTTTAAATCTTTAGTCGACTGTGTCTCTGCCACCATTGTGTAACTGAGATCGCAAACAGAATAAAACATGTGTTGCGAGACGAAAAGGAAAGCCCGAAAGGCCATTGACAAACCAGTGGGCCCGACACGCACCAGTGGATGCCACTGCGCATTCAATGCTCGATTGGGAGCGACGGAACAGTAGTAGAAATGCAACCTCGGTTGAAAGTGAATCGATGTATTGCTCGGAATTCTGATTGGGCGACTTCAGAGTTATACGCGACTAGCTTAACTCTAAAGTTAGATATGAAGTCGAATGGAAGAAGGAAAAACCAATAGATCGCATAATAGGTAATGAAATTTTTACGTGGCATTTAAAACTTCGGGATTCTGCCCGCGGATGAAAGAGTAATGAAAAGTCGATTATGATATCATTTTCTAACTACTTTATTATCCAATACGAGTGTACAGGCGTTTCGGCTTGGCTTGGTTTTGGCCTGCGGGCCGAAATGATTGATGCAAATTATTTTTTTCAGGCGCTTGGGTTCGCAGTTAATATTGGTTTTAGGACTGTCGGGGAAGAACCAGAACTCCTTTCGCGCGAACACTCCCATTTATAACGTGCAACTACATCTGTTTACAAAACCGGCCCAATGGGATAGGAACATATACACAGGCACATTATTAAATAGTTTTTATAGTTAAAGATAAATGGAATTTGTTGTAATATACAAGGCTTCTACATATAGTAGTTCGGTAACCGAAGTCCAAAATTTGGCCTAAATTTGCAATGACTGGACTTTCCAATTTGGGAATTCGGAAAGTCCAGTCAATGCAAAATATCGTGTAGTCCGGGTTAATATTGGGTAGGGTCAAGAAGGGTAGCGCCTGCCATGACCCCTAGTAGCATAATAGTTTTAAACGTGCCTATTACATACGTACCGAAACCAACAACTGTCAGTAGATACCAGTCGTTGTCATTAGCAATGCCTTTGGTTTCTTTTATCGTTTTCTAGATAAAAGGTACGTGTGAAAGTGATTGATCGATCATGATTGACCCCCGGTTCAACGTGGTCGCAGATACAGCCGCGGCATTCATATCGGTTTAAGTAATCCGAGAATTTATTAAGATAAGTAACTACCATCGGTAATCTGTCACGCAGATCTAGCGTGGATTGATTGGTATAAAATTTATTAGTAGCGGAATTACTTCATGTATCTTTGAAAATTACAGTCGGATTATTTCTGAAATTCGGTATGGATATATTAGTCTAAGATCCGGGATTATAAAAATATACCCTAATCTGTTAAATAAATGAAATAATTATTTTAGGCTTATTTCAATGTGATAAATTTATAAAATCAACGTCTGCCACCGTAGGTCTGCTACAATTAATAATAGTTAATTAATTAACAATTAATTAATTTATAATTTTTACCTTTCACACTGTAATTACCTGAGCGAAGCAAAAAGTTTTAATATTTTATATTAGCTTTCCATCAGATGGACCTCATGGACCATAAGACCCTGTGTCTCACTAAGTCGTCACTAATCATCATCATCGTCATCATCTTAGCGTCTATCCCGGCATGTGTCCCGACTGACCTTTCTTCCTTCAATTCGCCCGGTCTGCAGCATCCCTACATCGTAACCTAATAACCCTCGCATCAGACTCAGCGATGTCAATCCTTCGCTTCACAGCCCTCCCGAGGTCCTCTTTTCTGAAGCCGGCAGGTTAAGGCATATATTTCCCACGTATCCTTGCAACACCAGCGCGTGTGTGACCAAACTAATTTAGGCGTACCGCATATTAACGACCGCACCTGCACAAAAATATGACCGTACACCGAATGCCATCACAATCCGATTGCACATTACTAAAACAATATGTTAAGCGGCAGTTTTCAAAGTGTCGATTTAACGTTTCGCCATCGCGGATTGTAAAACGCGCGCGTAATCGCAACCGATGCAACGCTGTGAGGCTACAAACGATCAGATCTGATGTCATCGGCAGCGTCTAAGCAGCAATCGAATCGTATGCTGGATGTTCATCGACTGAGCAAGGGGCCCAGGTAAATTGTCGATGGGTTCCGTTGGCGCGTATATAACTAAACTGGTGTTGCGGTGGTCTATGGGAGGCAATGATCTTCCATCTTACCTGGAAGATCATTGCCTCTTGCCTGACCTGCTAGCTCATTTGACATTTAATATAAAATACACTTAAGTACACCTATTACCGCCTGCCGAGAACGACGTTGCGATTACAATTTTGAGTTTGCTGGGTGTTGGTGCCACTTTATTGGGGAGTCTAAAGCAAAATCAGGCGACATGCTAGCTAGTATACCGCTCTTTATAAAAAAAAAGTTTTATTTTAGTTCTCTAACGATTTATTAGTTTCGACGCGCTTTTCCATTTGCGAACTAGTTTAATCTAGATAGTTGTCAGTTTCATCAAAATCGGATAAGATATTTGAAAGCAAAATTGCAAAGACGTTGCACATCTTTGTGAAGACAAATTTGACACACTACGAGCAGACGACTAAGCGATGGTTGCGGTGCCGTAACCCGAGCATGGGGGAACACGCATGAACCCGCGCCCGCTTTCCACAGACCGCAATTTGTGACAAAGTTAACCTCACAGACTTTAAGCCGAGCGCTGCATCTTGCCAAGAATTGCAGTCCATTGCTAGACTTTCAGGAACTTCATCGCGCGCGCCACGCATTAAATCCGCGATGGATTAAAATCCGCGCGCGGCTCCACGCACCTGCAGCTCAGGGTTTTAGTACCGTTTGTGAACGGAACCTGATCGTTTATCATCATCTCCCCGTCCTTATCACACCACACACACATCACAAGAGTGTCCACGACACAGTTCGCGCCGCGTTTGTTTCCTTCTGTCAATACTAAGTCTTCTGGTCTCTTTTAATATATTTAAAATAAGTCTGGTTATTTTTAAAGGCAAGGTACTCTTATTAGCTCTGCCGCTCGCTAAAGCTCCTTTCGGCTTGTCTAAGGTTAGCTGAAAGAGATCCCGTTGTGGGATAAGCTCGCCTTTGCTTTGTAAGTGTTTTCTTTTGAAATGTACCTTCTTTTGAAGTTTACATACATACATATTAAGATGAAAGAGATAGCATGTATATGTCGCGCCATTTCTCGTTTATCGCGCGCGAGAGCAACTTGTGCTTGCCGTACAGATGGGGTCGCCACAACACGTCTCTCTATTCCATTTAACCCCATACGTTACACTTTCGAATCAAATAACATTCCGATCGAGTACTGCGAGACGTGCGTGCGTTACTTTTAGTCGCGTACGGCGCTACCCAGCATTTTGATGGTGGCGTTACGATCGTAATCGATATTAGGTATGGTTACGTCGAATCATGTATTGCAACGTTACGTGTTAAAACGCACATTTGCGATTCGGAGTAATACTCGACTCGATTATAATAACAATTATTATTATTTTAGACATTTATTTCCCACTGCAGGGCAAAGGCCTCTCTATCCATCTTCCACTCGATTCGATAACAAAAAAAATAATAGGTAAATGAATTTACAATAATCAAGACGTAGGTTTAGTTTCTGATAGCTGTCTTTTTATTTGTGCAAATAAAAAAGATGATGGTCGTAAAAATTATGAGCAATAGATATTAGATACCTACCTACAGTGTTTTCATAAGTAGACTCATACAGACCTGCGAATACAGGGTGAGAAAAGTAGGGTGCATGTTTTTCAGCGCCCGCTTTTCACCGTAAACCATGTGAACGGTATAGACACTCCGCTTTTTGCCCGTCCGCAATCTAATGTAATTACTGGGTGTTGAAACATCGCTCGGCGGCGCCGGCGATAGCCGCGATCGACTTAAGATAACTCTATTAGCTTGTTACGCTAACGTATTGTCTTATTGAGGGTGAATATTGCGGTGTTACCTCCATTCTTTTTGAATGCGATTGAATATGCAATGCGGGCGAAATTATTTTATTACGAAATTTGCCAAATGTTTAAATACTTTATGAATCAGAAAATATTAGGTGCCATTGGTAATTTACCAGCATATGATAGGTAATTTTATTTTTGATGTAACTAAGTAAATGGATAAATAAAATACTCGAAATAAAAAAATAATAATAATATAGTAACTACTCGTAGCGTAGAGCTTAATAAAAGCGATATAAATCAGCCGTTTAATTTAATTGAAAACAACGAGTATGCTATTATCCAGACATACGTCAAGTATTCATATTTTATGCATAACTCATACACCTACTCAATGACGAGGAAAGGACTCATTTAGGCCGATAAAAAATGTTAGTTAAGTTTACTAATTTCTATTTCCAAACTAGATAGTGGGCAGTTATATTTTCATTGCGACCTTCGATCCACATGTCATGTGTCAAACCCTAATAAAAAGACGTTTACAGATTGTCGATACAGACATCTGAACTAAAAAATATTTTTTTTTACAGCACATAACAGTCCACTGCAGGACTTAGGGCCTCTGCTACGAAATGGGAGGTTATTGCCATAATCTCCACGCTTGGCAGGCGGGTTGGAGATCGCCGTTTTATAAATATAACAATGGAAAATACTGCTGCCTATTTACCAGCCTACGGAGCTCTAGATATTTTGTCTCGAAAACATTAATCGCCTTATACGACACCCACGAGTGTAAGGGGTTGGTGCTATTCTACTCTGTCGGACACCACACGGCCAACCAAAATAATGAAAATAAGGTATTAGGAGCCCAATTTAGAGCAAAGACACTTACGTCTTCTAAAAACTTTTCCCTAACAGAAGCGGCCACCCGTTTCGCAAGTTTTCCTACCGTCACACGCAACCACCGCTACCGTACCACCGCTTACACTAGCGCCAGGTAACAGTCCCTTCCACAATGCGTTAATGGATCGTAATAACACGGCTGGTGGCGTACCCTGTTATCGGAGTTGACGCCTCAGACATTTCCACGCGTGAACAACACATTCCGGCCAAATGGGTAAGAGCTGTGCGTGGAAATATTGGTTCGCGGAATGAGATTAAGGTAATCATGCCGTGAGTGGAGCGTCGGTGGACGAGTGGTCCGACTCGTAAGCGAGAGGTACCGGGTTCGAATCTCACTGCGACTCTATTCTGAGTTGTGTACATTAGTTGAATGCTAACCGTTGCTCTTACGGTGAGGGAAAACAGCGTGATGAAACCTGAACTTTCAGGCAACTAAATTATGTAACAATTACATAATGTTTTAAAATGTGTGTAACAATTATCTAATCTGGTCAGGTCCGATGTTAACAGGGTAACGGAGGTCAGATGACAGTCGTTATACTGTAATTATCTGATCTGCCAAATCCTGGATCATGGCCAAGGCGGCCTTTGCGCGAGAGCACAATCGGGATATTGACGCCAAGATGATTATTCTGTATTATAATAATGCCATGAGTAAATAAATTGCAGCCACATATTGCAGTATCGATATTGCCCGTTAAAAACCCCCTTTAGTGTCAAACTATGTTTTGTGGAAATCAGTGCTGTTTACATAACCATTATATTAAGTAAGACATGTTTATTTTACATTATTTCATTTAATCGTTCATTTCGCTAACTAAAAGAGAGAAAAAACTACGTGCACTGGTACTAATGTCACCCGTTGTATCCGTATCACTAGAACTAGGGCGATAACAAATCCCGAGGATTATATTGTCCGACCTGCGACAGGCGGCCATGGATCTCACACACCACATTATCACCTTTTTTTATTTATTTATTTATTTCCAAATAGTTTTACAGCAATAAAATTTAGTTATAATTGTAGAATTCAAAGTTGCAATGCCAATAACAAAACTGCAATCATTCTATATTAATGTATTGTGATACATACATACAAAAATGTATTGTTTTATAGCTGATGCGAAGTACTACTAACCAGCCTAACGTTAGTTACTATCCTAATATAAATGCGAAAGTTTGTAACTATGTTTTTTACAGCATTACAAAAAAAATAAAAAATCTTAACGGTTTATAATCCAGAATAGCAGATAAGCTATAATTTAACCCAAACCCAACGTGGTTGCCACAAGAACAGGTCATCATCATCATAATTTGCGTGCCCTTATCCCACAAGAACAGGTCCGGTGATAATAACCAAATTTACCGCGAGCGTGACGGGCAAAAGCCAGTTTGGTATGAATACCCAAATAAAATGCTTGTAACCAAAAAACAAATACACAACCAATAACGAAATACCTAAACAGTCCGCCTCGGGCTCACTCCGCAACCGGGTACATCCAACATTCCTGTTTTATCATCGTAAAAACAATGTCTAGTTCATAATCAGCCGGTGTCGTTACGCAAAACGGTGGAACGCAATGCTTTCATAACGGCAGCGTGAAGATAAGAAGTACCTACTTACTGAGTAATACATACACATACACACATACTAATATGTACACTAGTGATGGGCGATGGAAGTATTAAAAAATAACAATCGTATTATTCGAATGATCTAGATTCGGTATTCGGATAGTTTTATTCACGAATTCGTTGATTGAAAAAGGCGAATTAATGATTCCATTTATTTTTATACTAGTTTTTCTTGCAAATTTCGGCGACTTCAAGTGTACCAGTTATCCCTTTACCAGTTTCATCTAGAATATCCAGGACTAAGTGCAGTGCAGCTTATTTAATAGTACAGTCAGCTGCAGAGTGAATGGATGGATGGATGGATGAATCCAGAGTGAATTGCCATAGCATGTATTAAATGTATTAACGAGGGCTCATTCTCTCTGCAGCTGACTGTACGTATATTATTTCAACTAAACTCTTTTATAATCGAATATTTGTGGCACTCGTTAGTCTCTGTTCCCTGTGGGATATAGGCATGAGTATAAATTAAAGTCGCCTTCGGCATCTGTCTGTATGTATTTCCGCTAACTCCTAGTAATCCACGCAACGGATTTTGATGCAGTTTTCACCATCAGCGATAATTTCTTTCTGAACGTTTATATGTATAATACATGCATATTACATATTTTACAAAATATTTGTGTCAGTTACCTTGCACCGCCCTGTAATTTTTCATACTATCAACTCTCCGGTTGAGTGGTAGAGAAAGCTAAGAAGCTTTAAGTCCGCCATTGTACGTGACTATTAGATAATAAATTAAATATTATAGTAAAAAAAAGCCGAGAAATACCCGTGCGAAGCCGAGGCGGGTCGGAAGCATTTTAATAAAGGTAGGGCATAGCGTGGTATCCCATTCGAATTGGAGCCGCCCCACTGGGGAAGTACCTCCACCTTACAGAATACCGCAGCTAAACAATATTATTTTAAATAGCATTGTGTTTCTGCCGGTGAGTAAGTTTTCCAGTTCTCCATAGGGTGGGGATTTGGGGAGCCGTGGCTTTGGCAGTGGAGGGACATTTGCCTTTTTGCTGCCAGAGTAACGTGTTATAGAGGTGGGCAACGCATTGGCGATACTCTAGGTGTTGCTAATGTCTATAGGCAGTGGTGACCACTTTCAATCAGGTGGCCCGCTTGCCTGTTTGCCTACCGTATGACATAAAAAAAAGTATATGTTACATACATATTCGTATATATATATTTCGAAAAAGTCTCCCTTCGAAACATTATTCGAGCGAGCCAGTCATACGCGCCCATCACTACTATTCGCCACACATAAGCCGATAAAACAAGCCCTGGGATTATACTAGAGCTAAGACGGCGCATTCCACAGTGCGCAGTGGTCGTCGCGCACAGATATACTTAGGAAACGAGTTTCACATAGCAGATTCTCACTTATCGTCGGAATGGGAATGCCAATAGTAACCTAACCGACAGAAAAAAGGCCGGAAAACCCTCGACTAAGTTTATATGTAGGTACTCAATTTTTTTCTAATGTAGGTAGAGATCGTCTAGTCTAAAATGACGCGCCCCACTATCGCATTAACGCACACAAGCAAATTTAAAATATGGACGCAATACATATACAAATGCCGTTGTAATTGGTCATTCAGTTGCCGGTGAGATTCAAACGTAGGAGCACGCGTCGTTTATTGGCTCCCACACAGATGAAGTGTCGTTATCAATATTTGCACTCACACATCGAAATCAACTAACTAAGTAGTGGGGCGCATCATTTTAGACTAGACGAGCTCTACTAAGCCGAGTATCATGACACAAAGCTAAGGACAATCTTGATTAAATTGCGTTTCAAATAGAAAAACAGCATCGAAATCGATCCATTCCCATGGGAGTTACGATGCCATAGCGGGCATCAGGTGGCCCGCTGGCCTGTTTCTCTGCCTTAAACATTAAAGTCTTTTGCATTAAGATTTTAGATGGTGATCAAGTGATCCATGCGAAGCAACTAACACATATCAAATTTACCAGGAAAATTAGGAGGATATGCGTAAAATATAGCATGATATATTTGACAGCTGTCATCGATATAGAAAATACTATACTCTGTTTGTGCGAGGGCGACATGGGCCCGAAAGACCGTACATGATTAGGCGATACAGATAATTTAAGAAGACTAAATAAGCCTAAACCACATAGCGGGAAGTCCGTCGTAGTTTACTGTGACAACACGGAACTTTTCATTTAGGTGGACCGCATACGTACGTTAGGCGAATATAATATTTGAAGTGGAATTTGTCGAGCTCGTGAAAGATCCTGATAAGATAGTGATACTTAAGATAAGTATAAGGAGAGGCACTTTCCACGGGTTTATTTGCCACGAAATTATATCTTTATACTTTACAACAGTTTTGTGTAAAATATCCTACACTAAATGAGGTGAAATTACATTACGCTTTCCGCTAAGTCTTTGAAACTACGCATCGGATTTTAATGGGATTTACAACAATAGACAAGTGATTCAAGAGGGAGGTCTATAAGCAAGAAAATGGTAGGTAGGGAATAAGTAGGTGTATGCGAAGGAAGTCGCGCCGGGTTCACTACGAGTAAATTATATTAATACCTATCTATAAGTACGCTGAGAATATTCAAGTTAATGGCTGTGATAATTGAATCGTTAGTCCGACAGCCATTTAATAGTGAACAACATCTTCAACAGCAAAAGCAAAAGATGTGATATGAAAGACTACAAGCTCCGTTGATGCGTCTTGCGATGCGATGCACAATGCGTCTTTCCACCTCGTAACCGAGTGGCGGTCGTCTATTGCTCGGATCAATGAGACTTTATGAATACATATCCGTTCGCTTTAAAGAAATTGCGTTTATAATGAACACAAGACGAGACCCCTTTTCTTAGGTATTTCATTCTGCACGAATAGGTATTTCTATGCATGAATGTCAGATGGCTTTAAAGGTATTTTAGTTGAGATCTGTGCGAATATTCTTACTTGTCTTAGCGATTGAATATACATGAAAGAATAGGTGGTGGATTCCATTCCATAACTAAACGGCAGTGGGCCACCGAGATCGGAAAACGGCACGCAATGGCCGTACCTATAAACCATAAACCATTCCAAGCTGTTTCGACCCCTCTCCAACTCAACAAAATATATTCAATGTACACACTAAATTTTCAGTATCTACCGTTATAACCTAAATAGAAGACTAAATTCTACATATAAATCTCTTAAACTCGCGACGCTCAAAACGTTATATTTTAACACTGGCTCACTGATTCTTTCGGGGGTGTTGGTTATGATAACCACCACTGATGATGGAAATCAATCATGTTGCTTGTCTTTTATTTCCTTTTTTTTTGGGCAAACTCCCGCCACTCGCTCCCACCGTTACAAATTCCGGTTTGTCATCTTGGCATTACTGTCATGATTGTGTTCTCGCCCGCGAGGCCCGGGGTCCGCTTTGACCGTGATCCAGGATTTGACAGATCAGGCAATTACAGTTGCGCGACTGCCATCTAACCTCACACATTACACATTTAGTCGCCTGAATGTGCCGGTTTGATCATTGATCGTTTGATCTTTTCCCTCACCCTAAGAGCATAGGTTAGTGTTCAACTATAAAACCTACAGATACAAAAATCTCGTACAACCTCGCAACAAATCTGCATACAAAACTGACCTTTCTCAATAAGATCGTTCCACTTCTTCGCCCAGCCCCTCAGGCTTTTCGCATACGTCTTCTCTATGTCTGCTCTCTCCTGCACCAGGGCCTGCAGCTCGCTGCAGAGCCGGTGGCCATCGTCCACACGGCGGGTGGTCCGTTTGTAGTTCCCCGGCTCCCAGAACGAATCCGAGGTCACCGAGAGCAGCGCCTGCTCGTCGCTGTGGTGCGACATGGCGGTGCGGCACTCACACACCGCCCCTCTGTGGAGGAGAGAACAGGGGTTAGAATGAATGAATTAATAGTTTATTGTATAAATACAGGGTATAGACGGTCCTTGTTGGTAGCAACAGGGAAAATAACAAGCAGGCTCATCGCTTAAAGCGATTACTTGCAGGCAACTTTTGGGTAGCGAACATGCATGAGTTTGATTTTATTTATTTGTTGGTAGAAGCCGGGATTGACGGCTCGGATGATGATGGTGATTTTATTTAAAAACTAGCATTTTATATTTTAGCGCATTTTTTAGCAATCAACTCGCCTGCCTAGCAGCTCAAAACTGGCAAAACTCCTCCAACAATGTGAAGGAGCCCCGAGCCACTAACGTGAATATAAAATGCAAAATTAACCAGAATCCTTCTTAAACGAACAGTTTACGAATTACCGAAGAAATTCAATTAATTTGCTGTCGAATAAATAAAGGTCTTTCTTTCAATTAACTTAGGCACCGTTATACAGCGAGGGTCAAAGGTTTTAATTAATTGCACGATCCTCGTCACAACGAAATCCCTTAATGTCCGAAGACTGGGGCTTTAGCACTGAATTAAGGGGTTCCTATCGAACTTAATGTCAGGATTCAACATGGGTATCTAAATATCTACAAGGTAGGGGATAAATATGTATCTACAAGATTTCACGCCAAACTAGTTTATCCAATCGTATCAGGCATCAGGATAGCTTGTTTCGCCTAGGCCACCACCTAGATATGTATGATCACCGCCCATAACAGTCCACTGCAGGACTTATGGTCTCTCCCACGAAAGAGGACGTTATTGCCATAATCTCCACGCTTCGTAGGCGGGAGATCGCAGTGTTGTAAAAATAGCAATGGAAAACGCTGCTGCCCATTTTCCAGCCTACGGAGACTCTAGATCTTTTGCCTCGAAAACATTAGTGTCCTTGTACGACGCCCACGAGAATAAGGGGTTGGTGCTATTCTACTCTGCCGGACACCACACGGCTAAGGTAGGTATGTATATGTACACAAAATAATAAAATTTTTACAAACAACTTTTAAAATTCTACATATTTACAGGCACATATTCTTACATGCAATACCTATGCGTAAACTTCAGGTTTACGTTGACTTCATTTCTAGATAAGATAACGGAATAAATGTCACCGCAAGATAGTAAAAATTGTTAGTTTATAATCTAACGTGTTCAGTCACTACAACTAAATTATAAACAGCCGGAAAATTGTGTACTGTTACATTTGGCACTAGGCCTTGCCACTTTGCCACAATCGACAAAATACTGTGTTAAATTGTAAATGGTTTGGTGAATTTTGTTGCAGTACCTACACAATATTTGGATGGTTTAAACTACTTGACTGCCTATGTTATATTATGAAACTAAGGTTTTTATAATTTTACGGTGACTTAGTAGTAGTAAGTAGGTATCTACTCACTCTATAAAAATATTAGTTAGGATTTAGATTCTATAAGCGATTTGTGTTAATAGTACAAAAATTCCATAAATCATCACTGTTTTATCTTACACGCGTATAATATGGACATTAAGTTTGCGAAATACTTTTATCATTTCCTTTTTTTTTTCATTATTCGCTTGGTCAGTTACGACAAATTTAACAGATAATGTGTTCGCCAACATGAAAAATACTTTATAATAATATACCAACACGGGATGCCAATCGGAGACTGTTAAACCAGTGTCATGGTCCCCAGCGTCCACCTTGGCCAGCCTCGGTTCGCCTACATTATTAGGAGACACACCTAACGAGGTGACCCATTAGTGAGAAGCCGATTCGCCTGAGCCTCATCCACTTATTTATTTATTAGTTTATAGCACACAAAAATGGTAACAAAGACATGGCAAATATATACATGATACAAAAGGCACTACTTTTTTCTAAAAAGAAATCTCTTCCAGCAGGCCTACAGCAAAGCGAACGTGATGACTGGAAGCAGTCCATCTGTCTTGGTCATCGGTGAGGTTGGCTTGGGACAAGAGGATATTTTTGAATCACATCGAATCGAAATATACGAGTAGAATGTTTCACTCGTATATTTTACAGGGTTTAAAAAATAGAACCCCAGTTCTCGTCTGCTTCTTTCCCTCTCTGTTATAAAGATAACCCTCTAACAATACCTGCAAAACACGCATAGCGTATAAAGGTTTTGTTTTACGGAATGTCGATATTTCGCTGTTTACAGAGAAACATAATGAGTGACATCACTGCGGCGTGTCTGCTTACCCAAGTAAAGAATCTCGGTTATTCATTCACGGATATAGACGCATGACTTCACGCGATAAGAATCTCCATTGATCCTTATGCAGGTACCTATATAATAGATAGCTTAAGGTGGGATCTTCGTATATTATTCACATGGAGGCAATAAATAACTACGTGAAGAAAATCTGTAAGTCACATCGTAGGTAGTTGTTAGATCATCTGTGTGTAATATTCTGGCATCGCCCTATAGCAGAGCAGGCAGAAGATAAGATTTTTATCTTATGATTTTAAGGTTTTTGGATAGTGGACCAAATAATTCGTCTATTACTATTGGTAAACAGAATACACAGGTCTTAAATTCAGTTGTTTAATAAAACCGCAAACCATTAACAGATTTTTCCTTTATAGACATAAACGTAGGTCCATCACGTGTTTATCCCAAGAACCATTAAAGTTAATGTCTGTAGAATTTATATCCATTACAAGGTGTAGGTATGTCTAATGAAATTGCCTGTTTGGATTTAATGAAGTACCTATCGATGTATAGGAAATAATAAACATTTTATTTTCCATTTAGTATAGGCGTCGCATTTTTATAACACACTACAAAACAACATTTTTGTTAAATTATTACCGTTTAGTTATTATGAAGTATTTTTTATACCAGTAAGGTGGCAAACAAACTTACGGCCTGCCTGCTGGAAAGCAGTCACTGCCAGTTTATGGATGTTTGGAATACCAGTAAAAACCTTTTCACCCATTTCTTGAAGAACTCCTGTTACACAGACCATTCCAGAAATCTACCTTTGATCCCGGGTAAAATTAAGAATCCTGCATCTCTCAGAGATTTAAAATTAAGAATCCTGCATCTACCAGACGCTCTAGAAGTTGCGGCTGATAAATAACTACCATGAACTTATGAAGTATACAAATATACCTAACATCTATAGAGCATCCTTCGAAACCTGTTCTTGGCGGATATGTCCTTATTTATCTCAGCATGTGGTTAAGATTGCATCACCGCATTCTACCGCTGCCTCAATCTGGAGTTTAGTACCCTATTGCAGGGTGAATGTCAAGCACAAACACTGACCTTAAACTTGTACGGCCTTTTGTTCCTTAGAAGACATAGCCTGAATACGTTAATGGAAATTTAAAATGACTCACTGGCAGACAAACCTCAAATTATGAAGTATTACTTTTAACATACATTTGACTAAGGACGAACAATAACATTCATACATACGACAAATTGTAGGCAAGCAAATAATGAAATGAACAACGAATTGTTATTTTCATTCATTATTAGTATGTTCAATTCAATTCAATTCAAATAATCTTATGAATTACAGAGATTACAATGTACTTCGAATTATGTGTAAGTGGAGACTGGAGCCTATGCTAGGTAATAAACCTAGACTACAGAGACTCCTGGCCTCCACATCCACCGGACATTATTCGCAAATTACGATAGTTTTACATATATGATAGATTAGAAATCCACAAAACTAATGTAATAAAATTTATGTAACTGGTTTAAAGTTAACTATGATTATGTTGCTTAGGTTAGTTAATTGTATGTAGATGATATGACCTATGACGATACTCAAACCGACTTCTGTAACGTTTCACATACCTAAGATACTGCAGCATATGATGCAGCTTCCCCTTACAACGTCCCCGCCTCCTGTTTCGCAGCTTCGCCATGATTTACTAGGTAATTTTTAAAGTGCCTCAACTACTCAGAGTCTCGCGGAGTTCCCGACAGCGTAGGCGCTCTGATTGGTCAGATTCCGCGCCAGTAAACAAACACCGCGATTTAATTTCACACACTATAGTAACAACTGGGCAGAATTGTTGTGAGACTTTTTGTTGCAAAATCAGTTTTTGCTAGAATTTAGATACTATATATATATATAATCAGATAAACTGGGAATTCCGAGTTTAAATATGTAGTTATAGGTATGTAGCGTATTCATTCAAAGCTAATATTTATTATTGTTAAATACAATCTTAATAGATTCTGTAGCTGCGCAGTAAGCTTGTCATTCACAGAATAATACGAGACATTCTCATTATACAAAGATATCGTTATTATGCCCAAGGCCAATAGATTAATTATGATAATTACCAGAAGGTGTTTTCGAGTGATCCTCTGGCAGAATGTCTGTTTATGTGGTTATTTGAGTCGATGAATCATTCATCAATTGTTGGAGAATAGAATTATTTTATCTACTCTTAAAAGTAAAAAAATTCAAATATTGCAAACACCACAACATATTAGTAAACATAAATATGTGTTTAAAAATTATCACTGCCAAACTATAGGTATATGTGTTTAAAAATCACACTATCCGACCTACAACAAACTCAATAGGACAATTTAATTCTAGAACGTCTTCCAACATTTCCAAATGGAACGCAACCACGGCGAAATGTCTCACACCACAACAAATGCCACAGAGGCGACCAAACGGCGCGGGTTGAACGATCCGCAAACAACTGTTTCGTTTTTTATTTATATTTACGAACTGTAAAGCGGCACGGTCACGTTCCCGAATTATCGTCAAACGGAGCACTTTTAATTTCAAGTAGCCCGAACTAACCGAAAAGCGGGCGGCGAATGGCCGACTGATATGTCAGACTGAGCCGTCCGTAGATGACGACAATGTTTGCGAGCCGTCTCACGTAACTGTTCAAGTTTGCGTGGAATTTTGAACTCTATACAGTGGTTGGTAACGAAAATGTGCGGGTGTTTTTTGGCTGAAAAAAAGATTGCTGAGATCTAGTGACCTTGGTTCTGCGACTCGTGCGAGTTGGCATAGCGTCGGAGGCTTCGCACGGTGGCCATTGTGGGCCTAATTGGCTGCACCGCGGACGGTCGCCCACAATCGGCCGTATTATGTCTGCGCTGTTACAATGCGCTTTGTATTAACAAGAAATTGTTTCTATTGTAACGATTGTGTTAGTTAAAATGGCAACTTCAAAACTGAGCGCCGTGCCTCGCATAATAATAGACGGTCAATGTTTAAAAATGGTTGTTAAAACCAGACATTGAGAGGGATCAATCAATCACTTGCAAGTATAATGTGCTTGCAATGATATTGTTGCAGTTATTGCTTTATAGTATGACCTTCTTATACACCTCCATCGTTCAATATTCAACTACGAATGAGTCCTAACCTTGATAGAATCCATATTAGTCAACATAATGGCCAGGGAGGATGTGACTTGAAATCTTTTAAGTCTCTCGACATTAGTCGACATTGGTCCACATTACATCATTCAAGACTTACCATTAAAAATATAGATAACACTATAGTAAACAGTGTTCAGTGTAACTCATCATAGCGTAGGTACCTATCTCATCATCACCCTGGCGTCAATCCCGGTTGTGCTTCCCGGTGTACATAAGCACATTAATTAATGTGACTACACACAATTATTAATTGCCTTGCCACAAATATCTTGCCTCATAATAAAGGAATTAATTAACAAACGGTTAATTAAATATTGACTCTTTATTTGGTTAAATTATTCTTCATTCAGTATCAAATTATTTTTACAAATCCACGATTTGGTACAAATTTTGCACAAACCAACATCTTGCACGCGATGTTTGAACTTCTGTCTCTACTAAACAAAGAAATCTATAACTACTATGTTACAGAAATAAAAAGCATTTTATTAAAGAAATGCTGGCGTAAACGCCAAACGCGGTCTAAAGACCGGTGACATTTCCGAGGCGATGATTATTAGGTATAGAATATTACTGCGACAGGAGAAAGGTCAACACGTGCCGAATGGCGTCTACGACAGCTGGAGAGTTCCCAGGCGTACGCTTTCTTGGAAATTTCTTTTCGGCGGAAAACGAAATGATGAAGCCTATGATTTGTAATGTCCTCTGCGTGACAGAGCTATGTCTCATCGACATTAATTTTTGAACAATCACAAGTCACCAAATGTGGAAGGCTCAAGTTCGGGAGTGGAATATTACTGGCGGTTGATTCATTCATGATCATGATTACAAGTAACGTCTTGATGATAAAACATTTAACGAGACTCTTTTGTGAAGTCGGGATCTCGGGATAGAGTAGCGGGATGTTATTCTTTACACGATTTTACATAAGTTATGTAGGTAGGTATCTATAAATAGTATAAAACAAAGTCGCTTCCCGACATCTGTCCCTATGTATGTACGCTTAGATATTTTAAGCTACGCAATAGATTTTAATGCGGTTTTCAACAATAGATAAGAGTGATTCAAGAGGAAGATTCATAAGCAAAAGAAAAAAGGTAAGTAGGGATAAAGTATGTGTAAGCGAACGTAGTCGCACCGGGTCCACTAGAACTATATATACACATAATTATCTAAAACAACCATAATTTTCTGTACCATACAAGGGTAGAACAGCACTTCAAGTTTGCCAACAATACGGAGCTTTTCACGGCAATTTCACCTTGTCAAAATACGGTATTCCCATGAGAATGGATGGAGCGAAAGGGTTGCGAGGCTTATGTAATAAAATTATGCAAATTTTATAGTCCAGTCCGAGTTTAGCGATTGCGGTGGGGATTTTATTAGCGCAAATGTTTTTGCTATTACTCGCGGCCGTCTGCGTTATTTAGAAGACATTTTTACTGTTAAAATATACGAATTGATACATTAATTATTGTTTTTTTTTTGTGTTACGGCAGCCAAACATGCATACGGGTCATCTGATGGAAAGTCACCGTCGCCTATTGACATCAGCAACACCAGGGGCGCTACCAATGCGATGCCAGCCACTAAGGAGGCCTCTAATATACCTCTTGAACGATCCCACGTCATAGTCCAAAGGAAACACTGGCTGGGAGCTCATTCCACATCCGAATCGTACGAGCGAGAAACGTTCTTTCGAAGCTTCGCGATGCGATTCAGGCTGTAATTCAAGCACAGTCGCTACCGTCGTGATTACATCATTACTTGAACCTAATATTTACGGCACTTAACCGATAAAATATACACGAGTGGGAACTATGGCCACACATGTTCTTACAGCAAGTTAGTGGATATCGCATCATCGATATTATGAATCAACCCGTTCAAGGTTATCGCGTACAGTGTTTGTTCAGCTGCAGCGATTTATTATAGCAAGGATGTCTTTAAGCAATAGGCATTTATGTCATAGATATCCATGTTTCATCAAATAACTTAGTAAGGAGGTAGATATTATTATTGTTTTTATTATTGCTGTTGTAGATTTGTTCAGACAGAAAGTTTGTGCATATAAATGATGAAAAAAAAACGGTCTATCTATACAATTTTTATGCAACATCTACGAAACACAAGAAGAAAACTCATTACTAACAATGAAAAGTAACATACTAGTCCCACAGCCTACCGACGAGCACGTGTTAAAACCATAAAAACTCTCTCCCATGAGAATATTTTGTAATGGTCTTAGCGGTGCGTATCGTTTATGTTTCGGTTGTTAATAAAGAGGGTTAAACTCTCGGGTTCTCGGGAGGGTTCGATTTGTATTCGAGTCTGTTTATCTATTTTTAGGGTGTCCCAATTTTAAAAATGAAAGGTAACGTAACACTTAATTTTTTTTTTCCTTGATAAGTCAGAGCAGGAATGGAGTCCTAATGCAAGTTTACGAATGTGGAGTAAAAACCAGGCACCAACGAAATTTAAATGCTGCGTTTTTTTTTTATGTCATACGATAGGCAAACAGGCGGCTTAGTAACGAGTACATCCATGGTGAGAGGCATCGTGGATAAGAGGAGGTTCTTCTGCACTAGTATCCTACGTGCTACGTAGGCCAGAAGGACACGTGCAAAATGGGTGCCTAAACTTGCCGGTATTAGGAAGGAGGTCGCGCGAGAGGTCCAAGAAGCGATGGATTAACATCGCTGAGTCGGATGCGAGAACCAACAGCATACGAGCGACGTGAGGATGCTGGACCGGGCGAAAAGGAGAAAAAGAGCAGGCAAGCGGACCCTGGCAGAAGTCGGGATTGACTGCTCGGATAATGATAATGCCAGGATGTCCCTAAAATTTAATAAAAACTATTTTCTTATACTTTTATAAATGTGTGAAAATACCCCATTTCATTTCTTTAACGAGATGTTATTTTAAAAAGAGTCTGACTATCAAAATGAAATGATATTCACAAGTTAGATTAAAGTTGTCTGATTATAACTATAAAGTTTTATCGTAGATTGGTCATTTCCAAGAAATTGAAAAATTTGCTTGTATGTTATTCCAATTTCTGTCATTTTCGACATACAATACGCATAGATAAGGACCTAATGTAAATAACGTCACCTTTTTGTAAGATTTGCATAGATAAATATAGACAAATAAGTCAAAGTACTAAAGTAATTCCCGCCACGACCGGCGTATGCGCAACCGCAAACGCTTTGAGGTCGACTTTCTTTTGTAATATTAGTTTCAAGTTCGCCAACCTTGACTTTGTCGTGTTCAGCCGCTGCTAGACTAGAGCGCGGAACGTGGAGTAGATTTGAAACTTTTTAGCTAATTCCTATCTTTTCTACTAAATACCATAATAAATAAAGGCGAAACAACTGCGTCTGGTGGTTGATCGTTCTGTCGCACGGAAAGGGATCGACGTGAATTTTTTTTTATACCACCAAGGGGGCAAACAAGCATAGGGCTACGAATATTGTTTAAAGTAATTCACCGCACCTTTTTGAGGAAACGACAGTGTGACATGGAACATGAAAGCATGTATCGAAATCGATCATAGTTAACACCCAAAATGTGCCTGACACGGACGTGTCGCTCGCAAAAGAAAAGGTCAATGACTGACAAAAAATAAACGGTCTACTTAACCCCTCTGTTGCGTAAATACCGTAACATTCGAACTTATTGCATTGGATAGTAGTAAGTAATTCATCATTAGCTAGAAGACCAACAAAAACACTACAAATTAATTGTGATTACCTAAACATAGATAAAGGATTTTCAATTCCACATACTAATGGAAAGTGGACGCAACCTCTAGTGAAAGCACAGGATATGAAACATGTAATTATACATTATACGTAAGTAAGGAGTCGCGACCTCGAGGGTTATCTGGAAGTAAATCTATGATAGCCTAGCTAGGTCTTGCTATATCTGGTACTTAAATACTATTACTACCGGATACCGTATTAACGATATTACACCTAGATAAGATTACGCGCCAAAATGATGACATAATTTGCACATGACTGGATTGCTATATTAGGCGAATACTTTAGTATTGATTTCAATTTAATGTATCGATTACAAATAGCTCATGCATTTAACTTTTACAATGTCTGATTAGTTGATAAGTCAGGTTGATATCACATTCTTGAATACAATATGTGCAATTATAAGTAATAGAATAATAGTAGTTTATGCAACTGTCATATAAAAGGGGGTATTAAAACATGAGTGTCTGTTTATCATACGAGGCGTAGCCGAGTATGATAATAGTTTGACACGAGTGTTTTAATACCTAATTATATGCAGTTGCATACACTACTTTATCTACACTCATATTTTTATGTTAAAATATCGTAAGTAAGCTGCGAGTCAGTTCTGTTGTAGGTATCTACGCGTCAAGGATATCAAGCGGCGGGCAATTCACTGAACTATTTTCACATTTATCTATTAATTTGCTTAAAATAAGGAAAAACCTTCACAAACACAAATTACAACAATTACAAAATATATTTTGTTTAGCGGGAAAATAATTACACAGAATATAAACAGGAAAATTTAAATATTGAATTTGAATTTGTTAAAGACATCTATGTATTCAGCCTACATCATGCCGTGTCCCGGCGCCCGACAAAAAATAAAAAAAATAAAAGTGTAGCATGATTATTAAAAAGTTATTTTACGATACAGCTGTAATGAAAATAGTATGGGAAATGCTGTATCGAAAAGTAATTTTTTAAAATTTTATAGTCTGGCGTGAAAAATGTGTACCCTTAAACGACTGCTTTCGAATATTTAATTGGAACATTTTGCTATGAGTGCAGATAAAATAAGTATATTGTTGAACTGTGTAGGTACATTTAGGTATTACAGATTATATTTGTGAGTCTCAACAGTTTGCCAATTTCGGACATACAATATTTAAAGTAGCAACAATTAAAAAGTAAAATTTATTTGAATTTCATCCATTTAATTCATTTGAAACAATAAAAAAAAACTTGGAAATAAATGAAAATAGGTAATAAATAAAAAATGTAAAATTCAAATTGATATGTGCGTCAGTCCTAGATAATACATCTATCATCACAGCCCGTAACAGTCCACTGCAGGTCTTAGGGCCTCTCCCACGAAAGGGGAGGTTATTGCCATAATCTCCACGCTTGGCAGGCGGGTTGGAGATCGCAGTGTTTAAATATAACAATGGAAAATGCTGCTGCCCATTTTCCAGACTACGGAGACTCTTGATCTTTTGCCTCGAGAACATTAGTCGCCTTGTACGACACCCATGAGTGTAAGGGGTTGGTGCTATTCTACTCTGCCGGACACCACACGGCCAATACATCTATACAAGATTTTTATTATTCATACTTATTGCTAAATTTTCGGGGACACATTTTATTTTATTACCACCGCGTCTATTAGTCGCCTTGTAGGATACTCTAACTACCCTACCTTAGTATATTGAGTACAATATACCTATATAATATATGCAAAGAGCCTGGCGCTTTATTCTCTACTACCCTACTCTGCCGCAGGGTAAAGTTTATTAAACCTCAACACAGCTGGACTGAATAACAGATGAAATTACAATTTCACGTAGACACGAAAGTGAATGCAGGACCATCACCATATTTTGGTTTACATATTTATCTCACATTCTAATGTAGGTTTGTGTTCTCAAAGAATGTTAAGGTACAATGATATAACAGTTCGCACGATAAAATAAATACTTGTAAAGGTAGAAAAAATTGCAGGGATAACCCTATAGGTATATCGACAACCTAAGCAGGTTTTCTGTTATTTTGAAGGCACCATTTATTTTATTATATGAAATAGCCATATATTTCCCACGACAAATTCCTGTTGAAAAACCAGTTAACAAATAAAACGACGCTCGTAATCAGATATCTATAAATTGACATAATTTATGACTTCAATCAGCCAAAATTAAGTTGCCAAAGACTCCACAATTTTTCGGAGCGGAGATTAAAGCCGATAAAAGAGGAAACGTCCATCACCATAAGTGGTTAATGAATGAGAGCATTGTACGTACCCGTATTCCCTATCAAAACTTTGGAAGATTAAATTTTGCTAACCTCACGGCATAAAATTTTTGGTATGGTAGATTTGCTTGATGAGAAATAGTTTTGCTTGAGAAAAATACGCTATATTTCCATGTTATAAGGACAAGTTTCAATTGCTGTAGGATTCCATAGTTGGTATAGGTACCGTGTCTGCTATAAATACATAGAGAACGTATGTTGTATAACCAGATGTTTATGTTATACGGCGGACAAACAGGCAAGTCGGCCTTCTTCACAGTGGTCTCAGAACCAACTGAAAATCATCACATTAATTGTTGTCCGGCCGGAAATCCAACCCATGATCTTCAAGGTCCGGCAGACGGGCATCCTCGTGATGCGGTTATCTACGAGCGGCGGCGGTGATCACTTCCCATCAGGTGATCCGCCTGCTCATTTGCCGACCCCTATTATAAAAGAACATAATCCACCACGTCGCTACTCAGATTGTCAATCTAAATGTCTTGTACAAGTGGGTATCCGGCGCGACTTCGTTCAAGGCGTCCTACCTCTAACTACCCTACCCCAACCCTACATTACCCTACCCCCGCTCCTACCTTACCTTACATCTACTTACCATTACCTACCCTTTTTTTTGCTTATAAACCTACCTATTGAATCACTCATTCTATTTATTTATTTATTTAACTATTTATTGTGCACAATAATGATTTTAATCTATGAAATGTATGTGATATTTGTATGCAATCTATTACTGAAAACTGCATTAAAATCCATTGCGTAGTTTAAAAGACCTAAGCGTACAGCGTTTGTTATATACATGGGGACAGACAGCGAAAAGCGACTTTGTTTTATACTATCTATAGACGATAACCCAACCATAAACCACCGTACACTTAAATCCTCTTCTTTTGTGAATAAATTAAATATCTCTGACTGTCTAAGCTTGGGAGAATAAACCTCTGAGATTAGCATCAAAACTGGACGTTGTAAACATTAAGCCAGTGCCATCGGGACCGAACCAGCTCCATTCCATGAACGGTCACGGCGGGATGCCGACGGCATAAACTGAGCAATACTCGTACATAGAGGCGTTATGCCTGCAAGACTAGGGTTGCTAAATCTATACAGTTTTTTGGGTCAATATACTACATCATATATTTAGGAATATAACTCTTGTCGGTGGGGCAATCGCCACTCTTCTCTCCTGTCTGCCAACCTCTTCATCTCTTTATAATCCCTGGCGCAATACTACTACTGTTGGAAAATATATAGTAGCCAACTGTAATATATTTTAACATTTCAGCGGCAACCCTTTCTTCAGGTATAATAAGAGCCATTTGGTAAAAAAATTCTTTTTTCCATAAACAAAAAAAAGTACTTTCCTACGTTTAAGTAAATAATCTGCTCAAAAATAAAAACAAAGAATACTGCATTTTTTACATGGAATCCTACTATTTTTAACCCCTAAATGGAAATCTGCCATATTATTCTTGAAAATTATTGGCAGCCCTACCCAAGACACACACACCACGGTCGATAATGGGTCGGTACTCTTAAATTCTGTTTTTCTGATAGATCTAAATAATGTTTCGACTGTTGCTTTGAGTCCATTGGATCGAAATCGGTCTCCTTATCATTGAATTTAAAGCCTGGCCAAGAATATATGTGCCGCCGTATTCTGGCATTTTTTACAGTTAAGTTGGTCGTGTGGTGTTCGGCAGAGTAGATTAGCAGCACCAACCTTTTACTCGTGAGTGTCGTACAAGGCGACTAATGTTTTCGAGGCAAAAGATCTTGTCTCCGTAGGCTGGAAAATGGGCAGCAGCGTTTTCCATAGTTATATTTATAACACCATGATTTCTAACCCGCCTTCCAAGAGAGATCCAAGCGCAAACCTCCCCTTTCGTGAGAAAGGCCCTAAGTCCTGAAGTGAACTGTTATGGGCTGTGATGATGAAGTTGTTATCTTGATGCAATGTGGCGAAGATCGCTTTATAAAGTCAACAAGATCTTGCGTTTTCTCCAACACGTTTCACACGGTTACCGTGGAATACTTGCTGTTGAATGCTTCGACAGCCACTGATAACGTCGTCCTGACCTGCCGGAGGCTCGCTTCCCGGACGACGTCACTCTCTCTTGCTTAAATCGAAATTTCTGGAAAATCTCGCAAGAAAGCGATCACGAAAGCGGTAACATCACACGCAAACTTTCTCATAAATTTCGCATTTAACATAGTAAATGCACTGTGATCACACAGTGCATATACGGTTCACCAATTACTAAATAACTAAGTGTAAGGTGAATTTTGCCATAATTATTAGTTTGAAACAGTAAGTAATACTCAGTTTAACATTAGCAACACATTATTGTGTATGACAAATATATTCTTCAAAAGCAAATGGTTTCAAAGTTTCATTAACTTTATCTTCACGTCTTACTTAAGTCCTTGCTCTATGGTTCTCTGATGGTCATCTTGGAGTTAATGTCCCGAGTGTGCTCTCGCGCGCGCGGGCCCGGGGTCCCCCTTGATCATGATCAAGAATTTTGCAGATCAGGTAATTACAGTGGAGCGACTGCCACCTGACCTCCGTGACCCCGTTCATAGGGGAACCTTACCAGATTTGATCATGGTCACACATTCTGCCGCCTGAATGTGAAGGTTTCATCACGATGTTTTCCCTCACCGTAAGATCAACGGTTAGTGTTTTATAACTAATGTACATAACTCAGAACAAAGTCATTGGTACATGGCGGCATTGGGGTTCTATGGTCTATGTCTAATATTACTACACTACTAAGCCGATTTTACTGAAACAAACTGACAAAACTGGTTTTCAAACAAAGAAAACTGCATCGAAAACGGGTCCATCTGTATTCGATAGCTACCATGCTACAGACCGACACACAGATCACGTCAAACTTCACGTTCGCATCGGTTATTGAAAAATTATTATCATTATCATTATTTTTATGGCCTACCCCTACAGAAAAATAATGTTCTGTACGTATGTATTTTTAATTCTCGAGTACCTATTTTCCCCTTTCTCCTACATACAGTTTTATCCCAGCCGTCGCCGCCGCGGGCGCGTCTGCGCCGCGTCTACTCTCTCCGGCGGCGGGCGGAATGCGGTCGCGGCGCATCGCGACCTGCCCCAAGGAGCCGCGGGGCTGCGCTTGCGCAGCTGACCAGTGCAGAATAAACGTGGTGTCCCGGTCACAATTCCTAAGAAACTAACTAACTATGTACACGTTGTACGAGTGATTACTTACTATCGGATGAACTGTTTGTTCCCTCAATTCTAATATAAAAAAAAGCAAGAGTGAAATTGGTAAGCGTGCTCATCGTTCACATGGTTATGACACAGTAGACGTAAGGGTTAACATTAGGTGGGACGCCGGACAAAGCTGAAAAAAAAAGTTAGATTCCTACAAAATAGGCAACAAAAATAAACCCAGGGTGTCAAAATTTTGACTTTATCCCAACACTGAAAAACTCTGCGAAGCCGGGGCGGATCGCTAGTTTTAGAAATAAATTAACGATGAATGGCGATAAAGGGATATCTATTTATTCTACTTTTTCTATCTGTCTTTGGCAAGTAGATATTGTGATATTGTCCATTGAACAGATAAGTTAGTAGCACTGTAGTGTGTTGTTCTGTACGCAGGAATGCGCCCGCGCACCGGCCGCCTCCCGGGACAAGTGCGCCGGCGATTTATGGTAAGGATCCAGTTCGAACCGGTCCAGTTCACATTCACACACCACGCTATGACACCGGATTTGTAGCTGTAATGGGGCATCAGATCGGTCTCTTTTATTTTATATTTGGATACCGATATAGAGTTTAATGTGTGTGAAGGTTGGGAGACTGGGAGGTTCGGTATTTTGAATGGATTTTGAAGGTCAGAGATAAACTTCTTTGTAAGTAGTCGGCCTCTACAAGCATCATCATCTTGGTTTCAAACTAAACTCGCGTTCTTTATACATACGTCGGGAAAACAAATCGAAAAGGTACGTCGCATCTGAGTCCCGTAATCCAATAATATAGAATCATCGTCATCAACACTTTTTAGGTCTGAGTCTATGTAGGCATACTTTTGTTAGAATTTAAACGATTTAAAATATGATTTGAAATATGAGAATAAGAATTTTTTTTTTTTATGTCATACGGTAGGCAAACAGGCAAGCGGGCCACCTGATGGAAAGTGGTCACCATACATAATACCACCACCATAATTAAAGTGTCTCAGAATACACAAACGCTTATACCAACTTATTGGAAACTGTATCAATTTGTCTCTAGTCGGTTTACGTATAAAACCGACTGGCCATAATTTATGGACGAGTTTATATGATGAGAAATTGAGCTCATGCCTCGCAATCAAGTCGAACACCGACGCTCAGGAAGTTGCGTGAAGCTAAAATTACTACTATTCCGCTCGCCATGCATATTAAAAGTGGTTACAAAACGTAACTATCTTTAATTATACGATTCGCGTATTGCTTTCGTCCGACCGCCGGACGGGAAGCGAGCCATCAGAATGTTTAACACCTGTTACAGTAACATCCCACGAGAATAATAGACCGAAAATATACAGAGTATATTTATTACATTTACAAACTTACGCCTTCGTAATTCGAAATAGTAAAACATTTGGTTAGTTTCACCGGTTGGGTCGGGAACAATAGATTACTATCAAAGTGGCTGCAATCAGTCAAAGTATAGTACCATAATATGCGATCAGTCAAAAGTCATAACTCATAATAATCTATCGTAACATTGTTGCGTGGAACTATCGTCAATACTTACATAATACTCTCATCACAGGTCATAAAAGTCCACTGCAGGACTTAGGGCCTCCCCCAAGAAAGGAGAGGTCATTGCCATAATCTCTACGCTTGGCAGGCAGGTTGAAAATAGCAATGGAAAACGCTGCTGCCCATTTTCCAGCCTACGAAGACTCTAGATCTTTTGCTTTGAAACCATTAGTCGGCTTGTACGACACCCACGAGTATAAGGGGTTGGTGCTATTCTACTCTGCCGGACACTACACGGCTGATGTGTCTCAGCAAACTCAGAAAACTCATATGGCTGTCTCAAAGACATTAGCCGCCCTGAACGACTAAAACTCCAAAATATTCAAACCGTCAGACGGTCACTTCTATTTAAGGATACTACAGACAGACACAGGCAGATCCAGCAGGTAAAAGACTGTCTCCGGAGCTATTTTGAGTAATCGCCCGGTTAACTAAATCCCGACGAATGGATCCATTAAAGCGGGTCGACCGGGGCGAGACGGTCACTATAAATTACACGGGCGAACGCAGCCGGGTGTTAACGACCCGGTTTTGCTGTTAAGAGAGACATCTCCGCATGAGCTAGGTTAGTTTCGTTAGTTAGTAGATAGAAATATGCGGTCTAAAGAGTGGTAAGCGGATAGTTATATGACTGTGGCCATATTAGCCACTTTAATGTCCCGGTTGTGCCCTCGCGTGCGAAGGCCCGGGGTCCGCCTTGACCATGATCCAGGGTTTGGCAGATCATGAAAAGCATCGAAAAGCAGCCATCATGAGCTAGTTCGACACAAGTGTATATACAACTAGGAAGATCAATACTTACGAAAACGGCAGAACCGCAGCTGCGTTATTACTGATTAATAAGCTGACATGGCACGGGTCTGTTATAGGGATGCATAGATAATTCGATACCTAGAATTAGTATCCTAGATTTCGTTAGCATGGTGTCCTGCCTGACCCTACCCTACCCCTAAACATTCTCGGGCGTATGTGCATCACACCAAAGTTTCATCAAATCAAACATGATGTCCTACCAAATAGGTTACTGTAACACATTAAATAACAACAGTGAGCAAACGAAAAATACGATTATTCCAGTGAACAGGCATAGGTACCTAGAGCACATTTATTTTTCTCTATATTAAACTTATTGATAACAGCGAATGAGTTCGAATTAGTGCCGGCATATTATGTGCGCGCCGCGTCGTGTGTTACGGAGCGTGCGCGTGCGCAAGCCGATCCGAGGGCGTGTGGCGCAGGCGACAGCGGTGAAGGCTCAGTCTTTAAAGACCTCTCATCCTTTTACTACAGATCTGGTCAGGAACACAAAATGCCAGTTAGATTGAAAGCTAGAAACGCAAGAAATGCACAAAGCTAGAAACGCCAACACCAATGGATTGATGGGGTGTTCCATGATTTCGCCAAATTTCTAAAACGCTTGTCGATGTTAATCATCGATTAAAACACTTTCCGTATCTGACAATACGTAATTCCGTATAGACAAATATGGCGAATTTTAATTGATAATTAACGTACGGGAAACTGGGGGTGATTAATTTAATTACTAATATGTTTTAGACTAGATTTAATAATAATGGTATCAAGAAAGAAAAAAATGTTATTTGGTATCTATTTTGTGGTAAGGGCGTTTGGCGCTTGCGTTGGAGAGTTGAAAACAGGCAACAGAAAAAGCTACTTATTTAGTCTACTGAACGGAAGTCCTAGCTAGACTTGAGCCACAGTAGAGGACGTTAGTGGAGGGTATTGCCATAATCTGCGCTTAGCAGGCGGGTTGGAGAACACTACCGGACAACGTTGCTGCCCATTTACTGCTTGTTCGACACCCTTGCAAATGCAAATCGAAACGAGTTTGGATTTTCATTTCCAGCTCCAACGATAAATAAGCAGCTCTGCAACAGTAACTGACACAAAACGCTAAGCTACGCATTCTATCCGTCACCCATAACATTTACAACTGTTAAAACTCATTCAACGAAAAGCAGACCACTTTTAGTACTTTTACTGCTAAAAACCAATCCTCTAAAAGCAAAAAGAGGACATTCAGCGTTCTAACCTTTCCCCACCCGCCGCCTCCCATCACGGGGCCCACCCGTCGAACATAACAAGGGGCACGCCGCGTCGCTAAAAGAATTACTGACTACCCGCTAACGAGATTATACCTGCCCAAGGCTTTGGGAGAAAATCGTTATTTATCTACTTAGCGCCCGCTCCGCACTTTCCTGCGTGGCCGTGGCAGATTGCAACGCGCTAAGTTGACCGGAGAATATTATCCTATTATAATGCATTATATGGAAGTATTTTTTTAATTTTTTTACAACATAAATACCTTCTAGTATTGGACCGACTCGAGTCCTCTAATTTATTAATGGCGCGATGGAATTGTTATTAGATTGCAACCAATAGCAGTTTGACACGTTTTTGATATTTTGCTACAATTACAAATACTTCGATTGAATTGTAATCGGATCGCTCAATGGCAATTTGCGCGTTTTTGGTATTCTGCTACAAATAACCCAAAGGAACTCCTTAATTTCACATGCATATATACATACTAATGCGGAAAGTTAAAAAGCTTAAGAGTGGAACGTCGTCTATTGCTTCTATTTCCACTAGTTCGGATGTACAGTTATGTTATCAGAACTCATCATTATCATTATTTTGACGTTAGTATCTCGCTGTGCTCTCGCGCAACGAGGGCCCGGGGTCCGCGTTGACCATGGTCCAGGATATGGTAGATCAGATAAGTACAATGGAGCGACTGCCATCTGACCTGCGTGACCCTGCTACCAGGGGAACATGACCAGATTGGATCATGATTACACATTCAGTCGCCTGAATGTAATCAGAACTAATGGGATTTTCTTCCGAACTGTTTCTGTTAAATAGTAGTCCTGTTGAAAAGTTCTGACAACAGTTTTGTCGATGCTAGTCACACAATAACCCCTTGATAATTATCTGGTAGGTAGCAAGCAAAATACCGATAAACGCGCCACCCTACGCCGATGCTAAAGGCTTTATCTGCTTAGCCTCTATCAGCTCTGGAATTAGGAAGAAAATTCGCGGAAACAGCCGCCAGCCTCTTTACGAAATAATAAAAATAAATATTTTGTTACCACACAGTTTGTGCTAAACACACGCGAGACGTTGATGTTATACAGTGGGACGTAATTAACACGTCTATAAAATATACCATAACATTTTGTTCGAAGGTTTAACATGTAAGGGGCATTCAATTAACCATTTCGTAGGTTTTTGTATAAACACAAGTTAGCCTAGCCTACGATTGCCCACGCTATTTGATAATCTAAAACAACACTGTCGATTTAAATCTTGATACAGTATTTGTACGTTTATGGAAGAGACCTTTGCCATGCAGTGGATCGCTTATGGCCTCTTATAATGTTTGTGTTGGTATTGTTGGTAATAGGTACTATTAACGAGTGAGCAAAACGAGTCATAACAGTAATTCCAAGTATCAACTAGGGTTATGTGTCAACAGCATTATTGTTGGACGTGATGTCCTCGATTTCCTATCCAACAGTGCAAATTTTGGCCGTGTGGTGTCCGGCAGAGTAGAATAGCACCAATCCCTTACACGCGTGGGTGTCGTATAAGGCGACTAATGTTTTCGAGGCAAAAGATCTGCCCATTTTCCATTGTTATATTTAAACACTGCGATCTCCAACCCGCCTGGCAAGCGTGGAGATTATGGCAATAACCTCCCCTTTCGTGGGAGAGGCCCTAAGTCCTGCAGTGGACTGTTACGGGCTGTGATGATGAGTGCAAATAGGTAATGTGTGTTTATACTCCGCAGGCGTCTTTTCACGACGGTTTAAATTTAAGTTATTCGCATTCATGCGAATTCGTATCCGATATTATCAATCTATAAGCATCTATACCCATACTATTGGACATACAGTTATTGATCCGTCGCCGGATAGCCCGCACGATGCCAAAACCTGCGCGCGCGCCTCTCATACCGTTACTCGGATGTCCATTCACAACCAGCCATTCACACTAGGAGGCTAGTACCTAATATTAAACAGATATAAACTTGAGCTTATATTGTTCTTTCGATCGATCGATAGCAAACGAATTTAGACTTCAATTGGCTGATATAACGTTGTATGTTTGTTTCCAAACTTTTTAATTTTTTGACCACTCGCATGATGATGGTGATATTGGCGACAACTGGGGGACATTATCGCCAAGATACTACGATCACAAAGTTCCCAAATCAAGTTACGTAATTACCTATATTGGTAACAGTAATAGGGAAATAGATCAGCTACAAATTAACTTAAATTATTCTTGATTGACCTAATGAGGTTGGATTATTTGGTGACAAAATGTTTAATATTAAGAATAATATTTCACTTTCAGTCAGTAGTAATTCGGAACAGTGGTTGCTCGATTCATGCTTTATGTAAATGGCATGATCCTTAGATGGGAATATATATAACTCGAGAAACATAGGTGTCAAGCAGCCTAGTCGTAGGCTGAGACAATGGCCTGAGGAATTTGTCAATGTTTACTTGACAAGTTAGCAACCGGGGACACGCCTGGTAACGGGCAACGAAGCGATTTAGTCACGACACAGAGCCTCTTCAAAAAAAGTGGGCGATGACTGCCAGGGCGTCCAATTTACTTTGTTAGCATCTAGTCGGTAAGTAATGACATATTATATCGCACGGAAAATTAAAAATTTTACACATAAATCCAGTCAGGTATAGTTTAACATATACCTACGCATAGTTGATGAAACGTATGTACAGCAACCGAAAATTCAGGTGGCACTTCCTAAGATTGCTTCTAGTAAACAATCTCTTCGATAACCAAACAAGCTCATTCATCAGTGGGACGGGGCCTCGGGAAGTCGGTCAAAAATCCAATAAAACGCCGCAGGTGCCACTCAATTCGTCGGTAATCACACGATAGAGCTGAATGACAGATTCACGTTTAATTTAACGAGCATACAAATGATGGTTTTGTGTATCCGAAGCGGAACTTGCAACGTTGAATGCAGGAAAATTTTACCCAGTGAAAGTTATGCCCGGCCTATAGATTGGGCCCCAGACGAGCGGCCCCGGCTACAATGGACACGTGGGCCTTAATGGTGTAAGGTTGTAATTCAAAATTGTAGCTTATTGATCAACTTTCGATGCTTCGAATACAAATTTCTGTGTTACGAGGCGCCGACCAATGGAAAGTTTAATCGTTTTTATTGGTTTTTAACCTATAAAAATCCATAAAAAATTCCACGATTGTCATCTCTCTGAAATCTGAACGCGGTATTGCTAAAACTACAAAAAAAACTAAAAGAAAATTTCCCGAGGTTTGCCTATGATTTTTACTACACTTAAAATTTTGCGGCATTGATCATTGCCGCCCTTGACTGGCCTACTCCATTGTTACGTTAACAATTGATATCCTCATTTTTTGATAGTGTCGCGTGATCTAGTATCGTTCTAGATTTAGTTAGAATGATTTTTATATACTTGTACAGCTAGTGTCAAATAAGAAGAGACTTGGCGGGTCACGTGGTTCGACTTGCGCAGTAGACGATTACCTGCGCGAAATCCCCTCCACTGCCATTTGACAAGTCTCTTCTTTCATGACGCGGGTTATACCATGCCTTAAATCAATGAGATAATACATAGAGTATACAAATGTTTTTAATGAACGTGTACACGTATACAAATTTATGAAATGGAGAAAATTTGACTTTCGATAATGGCGTGGCGGGAATGTTGCTGATCGTCAGAATCGAGATTACTAATCGGGTACTGTCATTTACTATTTACATTATTTACTGTTACTCAAACGGACCCAACACAAACTTCAACTTCATTCGTCGATTAGTTTTTCCGTGGCAGCTCGCGCTTGTATTGTATCGATTGCGTTTTCTGTTTTTGGTACGATTTTTATTCTGAACGCACGTGATTGAATTATCTGGGTGGCAAATAATTGACGAACCAATAAGTTGTCGCTTGAAAAGTGACGGCACCCGAGTACCCGACGGCAGAGTCGATTCTCGTCAGCAACGTGACTTCTCATCAAACACTGCTACTCCACATTTTGATCCACCCTCGTTTGAGGCGAATACACTCCCCATCATCTTTTATGCTTTAACGAGGCGCCAGGTTTCCCCGCTTTCTTTCTTCCCCTTGTTCACTTCACGCAGTGACCAATCTCCGCTTAAGTACTACTAAAAGCGAAACAGTTTACGGAAGTGGGTCATAATAACTTCCTAAGCTAACAAGTGGGCAGCCCTTGGCCCCGCGATGGGCCGTGACGGCGGGACAAAGGTAAATTGGACAATGGCTACCTCAGCGTACGCCGCGACCAATCACTGAACGCATCATATTGATTGAAGCGTAACATGGGCACCCTATTCATATTAGACGAAAATCACGAATTCCATGCTAATGTTATAGGGTTTGTTGGAGTAAACATTTTAAAATTAAGGTACGTGACTTTAACAATATAATAAGTATATCAGGAAACGTGATCGGGGCGAGTGGTTCATCCTTATGTCGTGGATCTTCCAGCTATCTGCACGAGCCGCTTTGGTTACACCTTTATAATGCGTACGGCTAAGAATGGAACACGTTGGTTTTCACGAGGTCGGCAACGCGTGGGTGATGCCCCTGGTATTGCAAACGTCCATAGGCTACGGTGACTGCTTATCATCAGGCAGGCCGTAAGCTTGTTTGCCACCTTGGTGGTATAAAAAAAACGTTTCCTGCGAGTGTGTTCCCTGATCACTATAATCTAGACGCCTTCAAGGCTAGAGTGAATAGGCTGTACCTAGACAGGCATGCTCCATCTTCGGCCGCATCATCACTTGCCACCAGGTGAGATGGCGGTCAAATGCCTGGCTAGCCTAAGAATAAAAAAAAATCTTTATAAGTACGGTGGCAGTCGCGCCGTAATGAGGCAGGTGGATCTCCATTAGCTTTTGTCTTCCATTGTCAGAGACAGATTGCGACACACTTGCCTCCTTACTTTTTCTGACAAAGTGATAGATTTAGGGAATTCGTCAAACTGCAAGATTTTATGAGAAAAGTTGACAAAAGAAATGTTGTAGACTAGGAAATTAGGCAATAGTCATACCATAAATTAACAAACACTAACAATTTTCATCGCACATGTTATCGGGTTTATTACCACGGTTAGTATTGTACGATACGGTTGTATTGGGTAACATGTGCGATGAAAGTGTAGTGAATAACCACGAAAGTCTTAAAACATATAATATTTTTTAAATATATATTTGCTGCAGCAATCTTTGACAATCAACCGTATCGCAGGATAGCGGTTATCTACGTGCTTATTCTGACTAACGTCTTGATTTCGAGCAAAATATGTGGATTACACATATAATTGAATTGATTGAATGATAAATGATTACCTATATATTGATAGTAAACAAAATATAAAAGCATCGCCTGATGCAGTTTAATAATATTTGTATAATAAAGTGGAACTAGCGTACAAAAAGTGATTTCATTCAGAAAATAAAGGAGTTCCATCACGAAGGCACAACACAAAGTGTTAAAAATAGCATCTTATAATTTATTTAATGATACTGAAAATATTATTGTTTAATTTTTAGTTTTAAATTGAATATTGCTATACTTTCCCTGTTGAATGTAAATTTATAAATTTGTTTCTCTCTGTGTACTATGTATTATGTACTGCTTCTTGGTGTAAACATATTCTATTAATGTCTCAATATCAAAGTTGATAACAGTTCTACCACATTGCACTCGCTTAGAACAACCACAGTATAGTATAGAACTATAGAGGCATATAACTTTGAGGACTTGTTCGAGGCCAGTTCAAACGCTGTATGCGTCGCCGAATACTGGGCGAATAAAGTATAAGTCAGAGTTTAGTCCATCGACTCGATAAGAAGAAGAACAGGCATACAGTTTTACAAACACAGCTGTTTCAGCCGAGACCGACTGAACGCGCAAATTTCAATAATAAAAGGAGGCAAATTACTCAAGTCGGCATTTCGGAGACGCGTTAGTCACTGCTGTTTGTATTGGAATTCTCTTTTGTTAAAGATTACGTGTACAGTGCCGCAAACTAATCTTCTTCAGTTGACAAAATCAGAACTAAGGCATTTTTGTACTAAAATGACAGATTGAAACGTCTACTTCTTCACCGCTGGCGACGCCAACAACTGAACGGGTAAGTTGGTCGCACGGTATATGTAACGAGTGTTCCGCGCATGCGCCCTGAGTCACCGCGCCGCGTTAACGATAATAAAAGTCAAATAACCGTGGCGTTTATGGCGATTGAAATCTGAATCGATACTATATGCGCCACATTGTAATTTATAGTGGATATTATCAGTTTATTATAGGAAAATCTTGCTTTAATTATTATAGTAAGGCTTCGTTGTAAGCGTCTAAATTGCTTCTACTTACGCCTTAAGTATATTTTAATTAAATGACTAATGTGGTTTTCATTATACGTATGGTTTGAAATGAGCAGTATTGGTTACAATTGGCACTACCTGGAATTACGAGTACTTTCATCCTAATATTTATAAATTATTTGCTAAAGTTTGATTACGATGCAGCGTTCGATGAAAAAGCATCTTGACAACATTCTTTTGACGTCTGAACCCGACCCGACCAAAACGAGTAAGGGATGTTATAGGTATGTCTATTTTCCATAGGTACATGTCGGTCAACAATAATGGCTTCTAGGGCTTCCTTTAAAATCATCTTACCTTTAAGCAGGGATAAGCTGTCATTATTTTAGAGTGGGTATTACAGTAATTAGCTATCGCCTTTTCAGGTATATCAGGTGGCCCGCTTGCTCTGTTGCCTCCGTCTAATATATAAGTAGATAGAATTAGAAAAATAGTAAGTTTAAATGATGTACGAAGTCCGAAAAGACCTGCGCGAACTTCACACAATCTGTTGCGATAAAATAGCGCAGGATAGAGGCAAATTAATTTTTTATTCATGCTGCCATTTCTGGGATGGATCGTCTAATCTGCCCAATGGTTGCGTGGCTGTCGGTCTTCTACAGGTTGCATTTCGGACCTCATTCCGCCGGCCCCTTCTCACCATCGCGAAAGGCGGATGTCTCATCCTTGTGTTGTGGATATTCCATCTTTTTATTTAACAAACTCACCATTCTATTAAATAATCCAAAGTATCTAACAAAACATTGTTACCGAAGTGACAGAGTTAATGGGAACACCCAATAATAATTAAAAGCATAGACAAAAAATCGTTTAACGGGCGACGCGGCTCAGACCGTAATCTGACCTATCAATAACTTTCGCGTAACGCAATGTGTGTAATCAATCATTTAGCGGCCATTGGAAAGTAGAATGCTGTACCAGGAGCCACGTAAGACTACAGTGTCTGTATGTACTTGCGGCGGGCACCTTATGGAGTTGGACGTCATACGATACCTGATCTTTTATGCAATATTTCCGTTAAGAAAACTCTTAGTGATTTACACTGTGTATCCGATGCAACCTTTCAATTGCACGATTTTGAATAGGACAACTCTTCAAAGTACCCCAAACGCCTCTATCATTACCTTTATCATTTACTCGTATCAATCAATCAATCTTTCCAGGCCTTATTTCCTATTTTCCTCGTCTACTTCGCCCAGTCTCGAGCATCCTCGAGCCGTAAGCCGCTGGCTCTCGAATCCGACTCAGCGTTGTCAATCCATCGCTGCCGTCTCCCGCGGGACCCTCCGGTATCAGGTACAGGCAGGTTAAGGCTCCACGTCATCATCATCATAATATCAGCTGGAAATCGCCCACTGCTGGGCATAGGCCTCCCCCAGAGATCTCCACAAAGGCCGGTCTTGTGCCTTCCGCATCCAGCTCGTATCCAGCTGGCTCCCGCGTACGGTCAAACAAATAAAAGGCCACACGGGCGCTGTACGCAAACTCGTCATTTTTATTTGAGCCCCTGTGTGACGATAGCACCTGTTTGTTCGACTGTTCGTATCCAAACTAATAGGGTACTTTGTACCCCAAACGACTGATTAATAAACGGAACACGTGCAACATCGCCTCGCACCGACACCACGACTGCGATATAATCCCTCATTACCTAAAGCGGTGTAACGTGCATGCGTTGTATAACCATGGGGGTAATCAAGTGTGACTCCACAACAGTCGCGCATAGGAGCCGCTACGCGATGACGTAACTGCGCACGCGCATTACCCATTACGCAGTTCGATTTTAACCCTTAAACCGATAAGCGTAAAGTCCAAACTGGGTGACGTGCTGTGATACCCTATGTACAGGGTACAGCCGTACAGGTGCGGAGACGGAACTAAGTTTGTGGTCGGTGTCAAAGCAATAAAGAATATAAGATTGCAAATCTAGAGAACCAGCCATTCAGGTGGTTCGCGTGTTCATGAAGCTGAGTGATTTTATTTAGTTGTTAGCAATTTTATTGCCCATATGAACAAACACTATGCAGGTAAAAGTATTTTATTCTGTTTCTTATAGGCAGGTAAGAGGTAGTCTTTTTGTAGATTGTAGAATATGCATTTTTCGAGAGGCAATCTAACCTTGCAGGTGTCCCTTTCGGCAAAGTTCTCGTTTCCAGTCATCAGTCACTCAGGCCATGCCAGAATGACCATAATAATAATAAAATGTACTGACTGGCACGGGGTGCCAAATCGTTCACCGAGAGTGTCACCCATCGGAAGACCTTGGTCCTCGCTTTGTCGACGGTATAACATAAGGAGACACACCTAACGAGTGGCGAGCTCGTTGCGGTGCTGAAGTTCGACTAGCCTCAAAATACGAAACGGTCACCCATTCAGTTCCCGAATATTTTACCTTGGTTATCGTTCCCGCAAGAACGCTGCTAGACCAGTGCCGTCAAGATTTCCAGCCACACATCAAATACCGCTTATTAAAACTGAAGTCGTATCATACAGACCGTGGGCGTCCGATACGCGCCAGCCAGTTCACTTCACGCGCCATAATGACAGTGCGCGAAGACAATAAAATTAACTGAGGTCGCGGTGAATAGGCAATCAATGCGCGATCCGTGCAATTGCTACGGCGCTGGACAATTTGTATGGCATTCAATCGGATCCGATTGGAATTATGGGCGTCCGATGACGTCTTGTTTGCTCATATTTGCATCGCAGTTCGTGAAGGTCGGATGGAGGCGATTGTTTTAGGGAATGCTGTATAATTTGCAGATATGATAATTACACAGTGTCTTCGTGATGTCACCGCATGCAAAGAGTTACGAAATCAGAAGGAAAGGGAAATTATAGCAGGGAGACCTAGCTATGTGCAGATTGGCACCTCGTGACGGTATATATTCGCGGCGCGACTTCGTTCGCGTGGTGTCCTACCATTATCTACCGTTTTTTCCCGTACCCTAAAACCTTGTGTAAGTGCAAGTAAGTTGACACAAAGTTTTATCGAAATCGGATGAACGGTATTGCAACGCATTTAAATACCAATTGTTTTATATATTAGATTTAACAGGTTACATTTAAAAATTTAATTTGTTTATAGTGGACCCGGCACGACTTAGTTCGCATGGCGTCTTACCCCTATTCCTACCTACCATTTTTTTCTTGCTTATTAATCCTTTTCTTTGAATTAATCTATCTATTGTTGAAAACCGCAATAAAATCCCTTGCGTACTTTAAAAGATCTAAGTACATACATACATACACATAGGGTCAGATGGCGGGAAACGACTTTGTTTTACACGATGTAAAGATTTATAAACAGTTCTCGACATTGTATTATCTTCAATATATAGACAGCACAATCAACTATTCCGCAAGGTTATTTTAATTAGTAATTACCTTAGGTCAAGAAACTTCGCCAACCTTAACATCATTTAAGTGATAATGGGCAATTCATTTCACGACGCTGACGGCATTTACGCTAATACAGCACCCAGTGGGTACAGTAGGCAGATCAACCTACCCAAAACCAGTGTAAAAAGAGCTAAGATTCTAATGCGTGTACATATAAATGCTAGGTCATCATACAGGCGCCTTCTGTGCCTAGTTGGGATCTCACTCACGACACTGTTCCCAGTCCGTGTCGCGCCACCACAACGTCTGCATACTGATAAGCCGTACACTATTAATAGCGCCATTGTCCCCGACACGGGGACATTACTAGTTTTATGCTAATTTAATGTCAATACCACGACTCTAGAGGGCTTGAGGGCATCCGCAGTCGCTGGAAGATCCGCAGTTGCAGGAAAGTCCGCCAGAGGCGGAGCTGCGGAAAGTTGACGGCGCCCAATTTTGTTGGGACTTATTTCGCGTATAGAAATGTACAGATTGAATGTCATCGTATGCTATTTTACTAATACCTATTATAAATGCAAAACTTGGTAAGGATTAATAGATATCTGGATGGATGTTTATATTACTCCTTCACGCAAAAGAATGCACTTTGATGAAAGGCAGTAATGTAGCTTATAGCCCAGAATAGCACATGGGCTATATCATTTCGAAATTAAATGTGGTTTTCGTAGCAACTGGTCCGGAAAGAAGTAATCGAAATTTACGCAAACGAAGTCCCGGGTAAAATCAAGTATAATATTCAGCAGTGTAAATTGGGATTACACATTGTTAAATCATGCTATTATACCATCGCAGGGTGCTATTCAGCTTCCGAGACTGTTTAACCAGTCTCTATGTCCCCAACGCAAGACCTACTATTCAATCATTCGTTTATTTATTCTACCCCTACTTAAGTGAATGCCTTCGAAACTGGCCATTGGCAATCTGTTTTAGCAGAAAGAACATATTGATGATTGCCATAACCACATTGAACTCCGACCTTCGACCCATAAGGTAATCCACGATAAGAAAAGAGACACCACATAAGGAACCATGATTCTCCCAAGTGAAAGCAATCGTACATATTTGACAAGATGTTAAACAAGTTTTGCTTGCTAATTAACTTTTATAGAAGTTACTTGATTAATTAAAAGTAAAAGTTCTGCTATCTTAGTATCGTTAGTCGAGTACGTTTCAAATGTTAGGACGCGTTGGATTTCATCTCAGGCGCAGGACGCCCAGTGAAAACCGTAGGCCTACCTAACCCATACGTTTGTCTGTTAACAGTCTCTGTTTATTAAGTAATTAACCCGGCGCGACTTCGTTCGCGTACACTTACTTTACCCTTTTTTTCTGGCTTGTAAACCTTCCTCTTGAATCGAAGTCCGTTGCGTAGTTTAAAAGGTCTAAGCGTTCATATATACATAGGGACAGACGGTGGGAAGCGACTTTGTTTTATACTATGTATATATAATATTGCTAAGGAAAGGATTTTAGAGAATAAATAGATAATCATCATTATAACTGCTTGCTATGCTGCAGCTCTGACGCATCCAACTGCCAACTGTATGACTGCGACTACTAATTTTGTAGCTGAAGCGCTCGGAAATCCACACCGGATTGGCCGGGAGTTTCATAGATATTTCTAAAGTTTATATCAACGCCTGTACGCAAACGTGACTGGACCATACTGGGGGCGCAGTACCTGCGCCTGCATCCGCTGCGACCGCGGCCGATCATCCGCGAAGCGAACAATACGGGGCGGAGCTCCAGCCACCGCACACAAGACTGGTTTCAAATATGATCCAATTCATCATCAGCCACAGTCCGATAGGAGTCCCCCAAGGCACGCCACTTAGACCTGTGTGCCCTAATATCGTTTGACAAATCGAGGCCTCCGCTCGAGAACGCGTCTACCCCAAGAGCCACCTATTCTACAGCAAATATTTCAAAACGACGTTCTTCGGGTCTTCTTTCTTTAAAAAACTGCATTTTAATACATCTGCTCTTGCAAAAGCATAAAAATGAAGTGTCAGAAAGCCATTGAATTCAAATGAAATCCATTTCACGGAATCAAATAGGTACCTAAGCATGAAATGTTCCCCTCCCATCATCGCGTATCGTTGGAAATAGCAGTGTAGGGGATTGCCCCTTCAATTAATAGAGGTCATACGATACCAACAATATTGAAGGTCACCGGTCGTGTTAAAGGCGAATAGAATAATAAATAGATAGTGTAATTAGTTTTCATCGGGTGTGCCTCGCTGCGATGCTACCCGAGTGCCGAACTTTGATTAGACTTGCTCCATATAACGGTTACGTTCACATTTGAAGCATATTCATTTGTTCATTTTATATAAACGTAAAGTCTATGTCAATCTCTGAAATAATACAGAGACGATATCACCAATGCTGCTGAGCTAGTTAATCGCTTGATATCTACGATAAGTTATTTATCAATAGCATTAACAGATAAATATAACTTGATCTCAGTGACAGCTGTCATCGCGAGCACGATGATAAAGTACCTATAGTATTTGGTTCTTACCTATAAAATTAGCATTTTGTAAGGCGAAAATGACGGAAACTGGAGTTTCGAGAAATGGCAATCCCATTACGATGAAACTTTGTAGGTATAATCAGACGACATTATACTAACTGGTGCATATAATTTCATTTTGATAACTACCATATTTTATGAAATTAAATCTGTTTGATAAGGCAAAACTGACGACAAATGAAAATAAGGATTTTCAAAACCTTATAAAAACTTCAGAAAATGTATTTTATTGTTTTGGGATTTACTGGCACCTAAACATACTCTATTTTGGAAATCAAGTATTCATTTTGATTAGTTATGTACAATTAAAAATATTTGAGTAAATATGTAATTGCAAAAACAAGCCAATTTCATAGGTAACCAATCTATTTAACATTATACGTTTACATTATGCAAGTACTTATTATACATAAAACACAAGGGCACGCTCCTTGAATAACTCAATGGCGAACTCTACGTAGGTTAGATATACATATCTACCTATAATATTATGCTAGTTTCTATTAAATAAGTTTACTTACAAATGAGTAGCGTGGCGTGGCCCGCGGGAGCTACCAGCGGCGTCTCATCGATACACTGCACTGCGGACAAAAGACAATTTCCTATAAGATATCAATGTAATCATAATAAGTACCACGAATAAATCAACTGAGGTAAGACTAAATTATTAATCTATTAACATCTCGATATCTATCAGGCGTTCTTGACGCAACTATCTTGAGGGTTTTGGTCATAAAAATTTGCCAGTGACACAAATTACGGACGGGCAACCTTGTAAAGGCTTGGGGCAAAACCAAGATGCACACATATGAGTCGGTGTAGGATGCTTGGATCCGTCCAGCCTCTAGGCTGACGTCCAGCAGTGGACGCCCTGCGCCTGACATGATGACCACAAAGTATAAGCTAATCATTGTAAATAATCACCATTCAGGCGAAATATGTGTCACCATAATACAATCTGGTTAGAGCCCCTGTTAATCTCTGTCAACAGGGTCACGGATGACTGATGGCAGTCGCTCCACCGCAATTACAAGATCTGCCAAATCCTGGATCATAGTCAAGCCGGACCCCGGGCTCTCGCGCGCTATAGCAGATTTTAATCTGGTCCTTAAGGTCTCGACCTTAAAGCCCAGATTATCTTCGTAAATCACTACCCATCTGCCCCCCGACTAGATGGGATCGGCGCTACATAATCGGCTTACTATTGCAAAAATGAATAAAAAAACAGAACTAGTCCAGGTTCCAGTCCAAAATTTATAAAACTACTGTCGTTGTATCTATTATGTCCTATACGCAAACAAAAATGGAGCAGCCAGTATCCACATACAAGTATATGCATTTCCCACTAGCCGGGTCTCATCTGAACACCGGATTTGCACAATGGACGTCCTTGGCCGAACCCCTCGCTGCATTACGACACACAAAACCCAACCCTATCACCACCACAGAGGGCCCGAATTTAAATTAACAATTCGTGAAGATATAATGTTCTAAGTGGGAGCAGCCACTACTAATGATTACGGAAAAAAATGCGCTGCATTTTTAGAGAATTCTTCTCAGCCACGGCCAGTGTTATTAGGTGGGTTTTGCGGACGAGGAAAATGGTGGATGCACGCTATACCTTTAGCATCATTACCTACATACTGCCGTTGTTTTAATTAACTTTTCCTTCTAGACTTCTTACTTGGTTCGTTTAAAATCGTACTTGTAATACCTAACTGTAACAAGTTTTCAAGTAAAATACATGTTTTCGTGTCAAGAAATTGAAAAATATTGACAACTAGCTGCCCGGCGCGACTTCGTTCTCGTAGTTTAATTTAATGTTTTAACCTTCCTCAGACTTCAACGAATATTCGAAAAAAAACAACACCCGAACTGCATTCTTGAGTTTTGCGCTTAGCCACACATTTAGCGATTCATTTATATTCAGACAAATCCAGGATCATGCGTCAAGGCTGTCCATCATATTGTTCTCGCCATATTGACGCCGAGATGATTATTTTTATTTAGATTACATTAACAAGTGTTTCCCATTTGCTAGATATCGAAAAATTCTTCGTGCATACGGGCATCGACTAAAAAACACAATTTGTTTTTAAAATACTTCAATATATTTATCCTACAGAGATGGATCTCCACGATTACTTGGACATCTGTATTGTAAGTTTTATAAACACGTATACAAACATGACAAACCGAACACAATCGAAACGACAATGACACAGCGCTAAGACCGCGGCGTCGACGCGCCCCCGGCCGCAATCCGATAATTGATTTAGGCTTTGCGCCTTTGAGTGATACGCTTACGGCACTGTATGTATTATGCTGTAACACATTGCACGAGTAGATTAAAAGAATCAGCCACAGTGTTTCCTTTGGACTATGACATGGGATCGTTCAAGAGGTATATTAGAGGTCTCTTTAGAGGCGGGCAACGCATTGGTGATGCCGCCGCCTATGGACATCAGCAACACCAGGGGGGTGTTGCTGATGTCCATAGGCGGCGGTGACCACTTTCCATCAGGTGGCCCGCTTGCCTGTTTGTCTGCTGAGTAACATAAAAAAAAAACACGGGTTGTCCAATATGTCAAATCCAAGTTCCAGAACTAAGCTTGAAAGTAAATATGGGAACTACAGCCCAAAATCATACATTTTAAAGGTATATTCCGGGTACGAAAAGTAACATTCCTTTAAAATGTGTGATAATAACCGCGATAGTTTAAAACATTAAGCTCAAAATCAGTACGATAATTGATTTAAAGGGAACTCGCTTATAAATACATGGGAGTACTGTACTGTACCGTACAACATTCCACGTTACTAGCAGATGATACTGATAAAATTCGCTTACATAACTGGCATTTAAAAGTTAATAGCTTAATTAGTTCTGAAAAGACACTTGTGGTTTTGCATTTTTGTTAAACCTAAGTGCATGAATCGTAGGTGTTATGGCGAGCTTGCTAGTATGGCAAACACGTCTTACGTCCTCGCTCTCATCTTTCTTACGGGCCTATTTTCAATGACAGGCGAGTCTTATATAATCTTCTCGTAAATGGATCTTTCATACGTAAAAAATTGTGTTACGGGCGACAGTTACCATCTTACATCTCTCTTCGATTGACACCAAGTTTATCAACATATCCTCATTATTTCAATTCGCTACTGGACATATAGGCCTCCCGATCTACGTTTTCTGTATCAATCGGCTCCCTAAAATTCTAACAAGATCATTCCTAATATGTTGACCTGACAGAAAAGCTTGAAATTAAATTAAATTAATAAAAATTACCTTTACTAACGATCAAGCGTTAGGGTAATTAAGATATGACAGCGCGCTGCCTCATTTCTGAGCTAGCCGTCGGAAAGATGTCACGTATTTAATGAACTATCTGAAGCTTGACCACAAGTGCATAATGAATGTGTGTGTCGATACTTGAAGGCGCCAAAGTATTCGCGATCATAACCAAATGAAGTTATAAAATAGAAATATAATTTAGAACTTGAATTGCGGTCTCGCTCAGGAAGCGATGGATTGACATAACTGAGTCGGATACGAGAGCCAACGGCTTATGACGCGAGGGGGCCCAAGACCGGGCGATAGAAACAGCAGGAAAGAAGATCGTGGCAGAGGCCGGGATTGCCAATGATGAATTCAGAATTTGAAATTGATTCTCCAGCAGTGTTTAGTCGCCGTATATTTGTCGATAATCAATAACATTAGCTATTTCACAATAACGAGCAATTACTTGATTTTACTAGTCAAGAGATTTATAACCACAGCTGCCAAACACCGAAAGACAAATGGAAGTCGTTAATTCGTAGCAATTTCGTTGCACACAGAGATAAATGAAGAGGGATAATGACGATAAACAAGTGACCGGGATCGCGTGCGCATACGCAATGACCATTAGCAGCCGGGTCACATCCATTATCTCAAAAAATGTAACTACCCACTTCTTTAACTAGTACCCACTTCTGGTAGGAAGCCACGTAACAGCGGACACGGTTTCGAACGAATCGGAATACCGTTTTAGTAGGTGACTGTGGGTGGAATTTTTTATTTTTACTGGGTGAGTCCGGTGCTCTAGATCCTTTTTTGTGAAGCCTATTTTAGTATTCCACTTGCCACCTTTACCTGTTTGTTTAGTTTTTTTCCAATTAGACTAGCCAGGCGTTTGACCGCTATCTCTAGTGGTTAGTGACGATGCGGCCGATGATGGAGCATGCCTGTCTAGGAACAGCTTACTCACTCTAGCCTTGATGGCATCTAGATTATAATGATCAGGGAACACACTCGCAGGCAACGCGTTCCATTCATTATTTTTATTATTTATAGGCCGGCAACCCATTGGCGACACCCCTACATATATAGGTATCGCCTTTTCCCCTGGTGTCGCGAAGTCCATAGTCCACTTACCATCAGGTGACCTGCTTGCTTGTTCAATTCCCTCTTATATAAAAAAGAGAGAGCCGACTTAGTGAGTTTGTATTGCAGAGTAATAATCTCTGGAACTACTGAACCTATTTCGAAACATCTCTTAAGAACAGGCTATATTAGTCCCGGGTGTCTTAGAGTACTTTCAGTACTGTACAAATATAACAAGATCCCGCAAGATGGTCGAAAAAAAATTACCGCGGGGAGCTCCAGTATAATACATTATAAACACGTCAACGTGTTACCATATTTTCGCCATATCATCCACGCGAGGTCCGATATAAATTGTCCTATGAGCGTGTGTATCAAACCATCAAATAATTACAGAGAAACTTCGTAGGTACCCACTGCCGAGCGCACGCAACCGAGAAAGCGTTCACAAAAGTTCGGCCAAACTTGTAAGACATGCTACGAGTCGGTATTACAGTTAGTAACTAGTTTCATTAGTATTCAGTATCTTCACAAAGTCACTGAAGGTGAGCTAGGTGCTGATATTTGTCTTCACTTTTTCAAATAAGGGACGTCATTGTATCTGTCTGAAGGGGCCATTTACGACAAACCGGGGTTTGAAATTATCAAGATAATTAGCTTGATAAATATCAGATAACTATCACAGACAACTCATATGATTCATTCGGGCATCTCGTTCGTAGACTGCTGTTTTTGTTGCAATACACTTAACTCAATTAGGGTCTTAGGCATGTTCGTATACTCGTACCTAGATAAAACTTTGGGACAATTTTTTAAGTTGACACTTATTCGCGACGCATCGCGTTCCGCATACGCGTATAGCGACATTTTATTATTATCAAGATAATTATCAATGACAATTATCACTTCGACGCCTGGGATAGCTTATCCCAGGCGTCGAAGTGATAATTACATACATTCAGGACGTTTCCTATAGAGCAGCAAGAAAGCTTTTATTAAAAAGCCAGCTTAAAACTACAACCTCGTGGTATTTATGGGCTACATGTTGTCCTCTATTATAGATTTTAATTATAGCTATATCCAGCCACCTTGGTTTTTGTATGCAACAATCATTTCCAATCTCGTCCTAAGCAATTGTTACGACTGTATTACGAGTCGGTTACCTTAACCACTCGGCCACTGACTATCCTCGGTAGTTACCGACTAATACTTTAAAACTATTTCTGCACTACACTAAGCCAATGATTGACCTCAAGAGTGGAAAGGGAGTCCGGAGTCGAGCTGATGTGTATCTCGCTGCACAGCGGAATGCGGGAAAAGAGACTTGTCGATTGTAAACAGCTGATATAAATAGTACATTTATTTCAGGAGTCGACCACTCATCTCTGCTGGGAAGTTGGTTTACAATGTTCTAGTTAACTGTACGGGTAAACCACTTTACTGATTGCAACACAGGATGACTAACCTATAAGTTATTATTTACTTAGCTATTCAGTAGGCATTCAAGTCAACACTTCAGTCTCGAGTAATATAAAACTTAACTATAATATAAACTCGGAAAAACTTAAGTGACACTCAATTTGTTACAACGACGACGTTAATTTTGTGTCTTATAAGGAAGGAGGTCAAACAAGACCCTGGCTGGAGGACAAGAGCCAAAAGTACACTTTATACTTCAATATGCAATAAGTTACAAAAATTATATACACTTTGGCATTGATTCAAAAGTTTAGAACGTGTGATAAAACAAAACATTTCACGTGAAATAAAAACAAATCGTTATCGTGTCCACGAAGTCTGTACGTAGTCAGTAAAGTGAGACTTAGAGCTAAAGTCAATCAACTGAGAGCAATATCAAATAACTAAATATTGACTGGCGTTCCGGACACGCGTGGTCTACTCGTTAGACAACCGACCATCCAGTTAGCTTCCAAGAATCGACGGCGACCGCTAAGTTTCTTGGGACTAAAAAACATTTCCAGCAATGAATATACTTGTGTGAGAGTTTTACGTGGTGTTTCGAAGCATAAGACAGTCACGTCTAGCGTTTAATGTGTGGTTTTATAGCCATTTTAAAGAAACTAGTCTCGACTTAGCATCGTGAATATTCAATTAAAAATTAAAACTTGTAACAAATACCATACATTATGAAGTACTAACATTTTTGCACGCGACTTCGTTCGCGCGAAGTTTGGTTATCACCTGGGTTACGTTCCCGTGGTTTATAAACATTGAATTTCAAGAATAAATAAGCCTATCTAATCGTTTACCTTTATAATATTAGTATAGATAACGACAAATATTATAATTGTTGAGGTTGACCAACCCAACAAACCCACAGAGGGTTGTAGCGCTGCAGAAAGTAAGCAAGATAAAGACTAGAGAATATCTTACTAGATTATTCAACAGAACAAGTGTAGTACGTTCAATAATTGCTAAAAACGAAAAGTTTACTCCATAATTGTCAGCATTGGTATTAGAACACCTGAGCATTAGTTTAATCCAACTGAGCGAAAGGCCGGAGACCCGATTCGATCAGTTGCCACATGATAAGGTCAGGGCGGGCCGGTACCTTGACTTATGTTAATTTAGATTACGGTGTATTAGCCAGATTTCGGATTGCATAGAGAAAAACCGGTAATAAAATACTATCATATGAAAAAGCAAGTTTACGAGAGCATCAGCATATATACAGCACATAATCAAAGGATAGCCTGCTAAATAGAATTGTTGTTAAAAATTACCTAAGCAGCCGAGTTCAACACACATTACATAAATAAATATGCTTGGACAAGTCACACAGCGCCATCAGTAAGCAAAGCTTGTGTTATGGGTGCTAGAAAACTGATAAACCACTTATTTTATTCGGAAAACTTACAGCAGCAGTAAACATATGGTATACTGCATAATAAGGATATTCATGAGCCATGAACAAGTTTTCGCCTATAGCAATAACAGTATTAATTATGAATAACTAGTTCAAAGAAAGAAAAGAACGGTGAAACGGTTTTAAATATTAATTGGATTATATATTATTATATTACATCATAAATTACCTTAGAAACTAATAGTAAGTATATTAAGTAAGGCATAGATACTAGGTAGTATTGGCGTCAGCAGAAACATTGTAAACTGTGCTAGGTTAATTTTAACAAAATTTAGCGAATGTTGGCGAATTTATATACGTACATATTCCGCCTACCGCTGCTATATGTCAAGTCGCCCCTTTCACGGCACGTGTCACAAAGAAACGGCACTATCGAGCTGCGAGATATGTTTATTATTTATATGCACTAGAAACCCACCTGATTCCACGGAAGTTCACTGCATTGAATATTTGATATCACTTTGTATGTATTTCTGGCAACCTCACTATCCAGTGAAACTACTGGCGCTAAATGGTTCCACATGGAAAACTGTTATTTTCGATAAAACGCTTCAGAGGGCCTAGTGTGAGTTCCGCTTCGATTTTACTTTACTATCGCGTTTGCGTTTACGTGAAAATTAGTATGAAAAAATATATAGCGCCGCCTAGTGGTACGTAAATGAAGTTTTCTTCTTCATACTAATTTCGACGTAAACGCAAACGCGATAGTTAAGTAAAATCGAAGCGGAACTCACACTAGGCCCTCAGGTCGATAGTTTCCAAAACTTTAGCACTAAAATAATTACCTACAGTGTTGTTGACACTACTAAGACACTGATATAGGTATGTTATCAAACACTACTAAGGCTTAACTACAAGACACTGAACAGCTAAATTAAGTAAGCAAGGACTACGGAGGCCAAAGAACATTACTCAAACGAGCATCAAAACCACATTAATTGGATTAAAACGTCGAATAACGTCGGATGTAATCAAACTGGTGAGCGACGTAAGTTCAGTCAAATCCGTCCGCCCACTGTTGTGAAATGTATGTGTAAACACTATGTATAATGCGGCAATTAACAAATTAAATTACAAAATCACTGAAGGAACAAAGAGGCGCTTGCAAGCCACAGAACCTTCATTGAACATTGTAGGTAATTTGTTTGCTGCAAAGTTTATCACCATGATCCAATCTGGTTAAGTTCCCCTCTTAACAGGCCAACACAGATGTAGTCGCTCCAATGCAATTACCTGATCTGCCAAAACTAGGATCATAGCGAAGGCGGACCCCGGGCCCTCGTATGCAAGAACACAACCGTAACGCCAAGATAATAATGAATGTTTGTCACCGTCATCAGCCTAAATTAACGTTCACCTGGATATGAGCTTCCTTCAAGGCAGTAAGAATATATTTTTACAAGTTACTGTGCCATATCACGTGATGTTAAGTGACAATGCGACTGAAGATGGAGCATATCTGTCCAGAAACAGCCTTCTGGCCTTAAAGGAGTCCAGGTTGTATTGTGACTTGCTATAATATAAAATCACAATCAACGGAAGTTCTAATATACCTCATTTAGATATTACGAACATTTTTCTAATAAGATTTTAATAAGATGTTAGTCGCCTTGTACCTACTACATCCGTCAGTGTATGGTGTTGGGTGTTAAGAATACCAAACACAGACAAACATTTAAATTGAAACTATGCCGGATACTACACACGGCTAATCCATGTTTGAACAAAAATATATCATTCTACATGAAAAAAGTAGGAAGGCGGATGGAACCTGGTATATGCCGGGAATCCCGGGATAGAAGCTAAGACGCTGATAAGGGAACGTACCCATACTACGTGACCCGTTTAGGGGGGGGGGGGAGATCTTCAAAATACTACGCTCAGTCACAGGAGGGGGGGCGGGGGGTTGGCTTAAATTTTTGTTACGTAGTCGATTTCGCCGCAAAAAAATTGCGCTTTTTTGACCTATATTCGAATATGGCGCGCAGTGTTTAGTGTTTCTTAAACTCACAGCTGGTGGCAAACAAATATCAGTCAAATTATTTTCTTTTGTTACACTTTCTGCCTGCGATATAATTAAAAATAATACTTGTCAATACTACGTAAAAACTTTAAGGGGGGGGGGCGGGTCTTGGTATATACTACGAGTGGTCACCGAGGGGAGGGAGGGGTCAAAAAAACTTAAAAAACAGGTCACGTAGTATGGGTACGTTCCCTAATGACATTATTCATCACAGAGTTCAATATGTAACAGCGCTGACTTTTTTGTCATCCTGATATATAACCGCTGTGTGGTCTACACCAGCGGATATTAACTGCCGGAGAAAAGGAAATTGGAAAATTGTGATCTTGAAAAATAAATTATTTCTCATGCCAACGATATTGTCTTGAGAAATAAACTGTGTCTTTGGCCTAATTGAGTATCCAGGTAGTGCAGCACGTTGAATGTAAAACATTTAATTACTTTTACAACCTATTTGGCACCTACTATAGTCATGGCAAACGTGCATGGGTCTAATGCGATTATATAAATCATGTTAGCAATTTCTGTGAATATTTACGAATAAGTTCCAACCGAGAGGTCAACGTCCGCCATTGCCAATCTATTTGGCACTTACTAGCCATTGAATTTTGAATTTTGAAACGTCCATGGGTAACAGTTTACCACCCGTCAGGTTGTACGCTTATTTGCCGCCACAGTAAAAACCTACGCATCCGTTTTATTAAAATATTCCTATACAAATTCCGACGATAAGCAATGAATCATCCGTATCAATGGAATTTCTGATGAGTACTAACTCATCGATTTTCAATTTGAAAACCATTTCCTAGCCAATCGGCTCTGAATAGCAAATTACGAAGCAACAGGTTTTCATAACTGATCTCTCGTTTGCTCTCAGCCTTTTCACCTTGGTTATGGTTATTATTATTAGCAACGTTGCTGAAGAGGGCTCTATAGTGGCCTGCTGTAGAAAGATAAAATCAAATTCAGATTCCTTATGGTGTAGTTTAGATGTATAGAGGAATCAAAGCCTGCTGTAGATCAATCAATAGCGGTATTTTATATAGTGGCCTGCTATAGAAAAATAAAAATCAAATTCAGATTCTTTATCAGAAATCTTTATGGTGTGGTTTAGGTGTATGGAGAAATCAAAGGAAAAGGTAATGAATATTACCAATATTGAAAAGGGCCCTATATTGGCCTCCTGTAGATCAATCAATATCAGTATTTTGTTGTTGTGGTAAAACAGAAAAATAAAATTCAGATTCTATATAGTGTAGTTTAGGTTTATAGAGGAATCAAAAGGGAAGTTTTTAATTAATAGTTCCCCGCGTCGAAGATCTAAATCTCTTCTTAGAAAATATTAATATGATAAACGAATATCTATCTAATAGGCAGAGGTGACCACTTGCCTATTACCCTACAGTAGAACATAACAAAAATATTGATGAGGGTTTAGTGCGAAGTCATACATACCACTTCGCGTATGAATTCATCATACATATAAACACACGTCCGTATCCCAAAGAAACAGGCAGAGACTATTGAGTGCCACAAGCTACGTATATGAATTTACGGAACAAATAAATTTAGTTCCGGTGACTTTAGTTGCATAAAAGATCCGGATTAATTTAAACTGGAATTAAATATTGGACAGAGCCAACTGAAACAATAGCGGAGTTTCAATTACCCAATTAATTTGTTTGTCTGCCATTATGCACGGAAGAGAGGCAACTTTTAATTGAACTGCGGCTATTTTTCACATTCGGCGAGCCGTGAAGAAACGCCTGGTCGCCACTCGGTGACGAATCGCGGACGAAGGTCACAGTTACACTACACTACAGTCACTGATTTACTGATACGGTAAAGAAATACGTAAGTGCACTATTTGCGAGTAAGTAGGTATTAGCATTCATTAAATTACTTTATTAAGCTAGGTAGTTGTATATCGGTGGAGTCACAATATCCGTGGCGTGTGGTGATGGCGTCCAGGAAAGACGAAGTGGACCACGCCTTTTGGACTACTGGGTCGTAAAACGTGACCAACATCTTAGCAGTAGGACCTCCAGAGACCGACGACGCCGCCGCATCCGTAAAGCGATTTTATTTTATACAACGTAAGGATTAGTATCAACTGAAAAGCTGCCTCCTAGATCAGCCCTCGGTAAGTAGGAGCTCAAGGTTGCAGTGGACTGTTATGGACTATTGTATAATACAGATAATACAATATCTGATCCGAATTTTTAGTTTTGATCAAGGTGTCACGTCACACCCATCAGATCCGGTTACATAGAAATTAAAATTACACACTACGGTACTGAATCATAATAGCATAACTCATACTTAGAATCTAGGTCGAAACGATAAAACCTGAATTGCAGAAAATTTTAAACTGTTTCGAAGTGTTTTTTTTTATATTCTGTTCGAGTCAATACCAGGACTGCCGTACACCATAAAAAAAGGCAGCAGCTGTTTCGTTGTCTGTATCCAACAACGTCTCCAATTGGAGACGATTTATGCATGACCAATAGAGGACGGTCGGTCACTAAGGGCTGGTTCTTTTACAGGCTAGTTTGTCCCAATGCATGTTCGTAATAAAATCTTGTTAAATTTGACCCCTTTCCCGATAGAGCTGAAATTTTGCACACTCATGTAAGTTCGGTGACAATGCAATGTAATGATATCATCGAGCTGATCTGGAGACGGAAGATGGACATAGGATCTCCTAAACTATGCATGGTAACCTCATCGAGATTGGGCTCGTTTGATAAGCCTTCACAAATACTCTGACTGATCATAGAGCACGCTAGATAAAAGCTTGTAATGAAATTTTTTGTTTATTTTAACTTGTTTATAATGGACGGAGGCGCACGAGCAAGCGATTTTGAACAACACATGTTCAAAATCAATGATCGCTTTGCATACTATTACTGTCTATCCCATACACAATCATTACAAACTCGTGCCTCCGGCGTATCCACTAGTCGTTATTAGCCACGGCACCGTTTAGGCGCGCAACAATGGCCCCGCGTAATTTGCGTACCAATCTCGTTTTGTCAGTACCGTTGCTCGCATGACCGTCGACTACACTTTATTTATGCATAGAGAACATCCTGAACAGGTTTCGTACAATGGAAAATAAAAGCCATTCATAAATTACAAACAGATTTGTTTTCTATCCGTTTCGAATCGAACCAAAACGAATGCCGTGCATTTGTTCAGTTTAATTGTCGTAATGGATCCTCCATTATGAAGGCGCAATAGCCGATACGTTGCCAAATCTTTGCATACTAATGATAGTAATATCAGCAAAGTTATCCTGGATATGTGCTCATATTACAGCAACATGAATTTAATCTATTTAAAAACAGGAAGGATGCGATCAAATTGCGCGCAAAGCAAGCTTCGAATCCGAGGTCGAAATATCGCTAGGACCTTGGGCCGGAGTTTCGCAAGGAATATCAAATTATAAACTGACCGGTGTGGCGCTAGAAATGATAACGCGGCATTGTTACTTTCGCAACAGGCATTTTACAGAATATGGTCATAATACGATAGCACGATGATTAATGAGCAATAAATTATCACCACTGTGCACTTTCAGATAAAGCATGACAAATGCGCAAGCCACTTGATGATGGAAAGCGGTCCCATAACATTTTTGTCTTTGTTATTGTGAAATCTTTTGAGCCATATAATTGTTATTGTCCGTAGTATATTTCTCTTACGCAGTGACAAACGAGTATGCATCCCATCTGATGGTAAGCGGTAACTGTCGCCCAAATATATAGTAAATTATTTAAATATGCCAAAATATCCAGCCATGCAGCCTTGGCAGGCGGGTTAGAGAGCGCAGAGTTGATAATCATCATCACAGCACATAACAGTCCACTGCAGGACTTAGGGCTTCTCCCACATTATTGACATAATCTCCACTAAGTTGGAGATCGCAGGGGTATATCTGATGTTGATGAGTGGGATTTTATTTAATATGTAAATTTCGCCAACTGTCCTGTATTGTACAGGACATTCCGTATTTCATTATATAGGCCGTATCCTGGAAAAATACAGGACCATAAAATGGTAACGCCGATTTTAATTGACCATTCGGCGTACTAATACTCTACTACTGATTGCAGATACGGTATAATTAACAACATTTGTTATTGTTCTTGTTGATTATCAACTTTTTAAAATATGAATCAATTTCTTGATAAACCCACACTCCCCGTATTTTTTTCTTAAATCCTGTAATTTTAGATCACATGTCCTGTATAATGAGTATACAATGTTGGTCACCCTATATACGATTGACTATCGTATATGGCTGGATGCTGTCGTCCCTTTTAGAATTCCAAATATTATTTACCTCCCCAAGCAACAGCCTAAACAGCCTTAGCCAAACACTTTCGCAACAGTCCGTATGATGAGGTCAAAAGAACTGGCGAAACCAAGCCTAATGATCGTGGAAGCACGGTCCACCGCGTGCATTGCATCACCAGCGCCAAGCTACCGGAAGCCGGTGGAAACCGAAGCGCGCGCACCCATCCGCGCACGAAATCTCGCGGCAGTTGGGTCGAGCTGAGCCTCTCGATAAACACCGGCTTCCGGTCTTCCTGCCTTTCTTATAACGGTAATTACTTGCTGTAATTATTCGAGTATGTGTTTTCTATGTTGTTGTACGAGTACTAGCTTGTGTTCGTGACGGCCATGACAGTAGTTTTGCCTTGCTGGGTTGGATTTTGTATTATATCTGTTAATACTATTATAAGAAGTGTCCCCCGAGCGCACTCGTTAGCATTGGTATCGATATATTTTCACGAAAATCTAACAAACTAGTTTTGCATGGATCGTGCTGGAGAGCGCTCGGCAAACACTAGCCTATAAGTATGTCCTTCGATATTCCACTAATATATTATTATTTAGATATATTATGTAAGGTATAATTTATAAATTTCGCACATAACTTGGTGGTGTTGGCTTTCCAAATAAATAAATATAAATAAAATAAAACAAACGACCCTGTAAACTTTTTGGTCGCAAAATATGATTATCGGCAAAAGGTGGTCATCTCGGCGTGAATATTCCGGTTGTGATATCGCGCGCGAGGGCCCGGGATTCGCCTTGACCATGATCCAGGATTTGGCAGATCACGTAATTACAGTAGATCGACTGCCATATGACCTTCGTGTCCATGTTAACAGGGGAACCTGAATGGATTATATCATGGTTACACATTCATTCGCCAGAACGTGGTTTCATCACAATATTTTCCCTCACCGTAAGAGCATCGGCGGAATGTATCTAATACACGTAAAACGCACCCCGTAGCATATATAACAGATCAACCACGCGACCAGTAACTGCTTTCTCTTGCGAGTAATTTGTATTAATACTGTGGCATGGGCGCAACGAAGCAGTCGGTTTCCCACGGACCGTTCCCTTATCTCCCTAATCCGCTGGTGGAGGGTCCTAGAGACCCTTCCACTCAATTCCGAGCGGTTAATGGCTAACGATTGACGGGTCAAACAGGTCAATTGGGAATTGAGACGCAATCACAAACAAACCTCAGTTAGTTCTGAGAATTTGCGATTTTTGCGAAGAAACGCAGACGACTTTGTAAAGATAACGTATTAATATTCGTTTCTGAGAGGAACCACAATTAGTAATATGTAGATATTTAAAATTAATATATCTAATGATACTAATAATCAAATATAGATATTCATTAAATATAGCAAGCTCACTAAAACATTTCAATCAAATATTTATAGAACGCTAGCTGGAGTCATGTGACTCCAGCTAGCTAGAGACACCGGTTATAAAAAACAAAGCGACTACAATTTTTCAATTATTCTTGTCCGAACAACATTCTCCATTCCTCAATTGTAGTTTTAAAAGACTGCCTCTATTACGCCCGAGGCAAAGTCATTGACACATACAGCCAATTATGATCAACGAGTGGTGTTATTAATATTCTGTGGCAGTATGTGGATTAGCCAGCGCTGTAACGGGTCGTTTAAAAAAACTGTTTACGAACGTGTCGTCTCTGATAGTAACGCTTTTGAAATAAAACTGGAATTCGGGGTACCGTTCTCAAACCGGTGCAAAACATCGATTTGCAGTGTTACTAATGGAGGGGAATGCGAAATACAAACTAGTTTTGTAAGGCGAATAACTTGGGGTTTCTCAAATTGTGTTGAAAGCAGAAGCTGCTTTAACTTGTAAACATCTTGTAAAATACGGACCGGATTATTTTGCCAATATTTTCACGTGCATTGTACAAACGGCAAGATTGCAGATTTGCATCCTACGTCGTAGCCGTATTCCATAATGTTCCCCTTCTTCGACTTCGCCAATGTCATTTCACAAAATTACCCCTATACCTATCTAGGTTTCTATATGTGACTGTACGTGCAAGTAATAGAATGTATGGAAACTTCTTGTTAAATACACTGGTATAAGTTTCTATGAAAATGTATTAAGATTATCTTACAATGCTGCCAATTAAAAATAACAATTCCGAGTTTACCGAGTGGTCGCTTCCTATCCTGATAAAGACATCGCTATGTAATTACAGTCGTACACATACTTCAATCTTAATTCATTAGAACTTTACGTGCGATAGTCGCGTTTCCCGCCGTATTTCACTTCAGCTGTCTAAAGGTCTTGTAACTATTGTAGAATACGATACGGCAACAGTCGCCATCGCCACTCATTGCTCAGCAATTTGCAACCGAGCGAGAGTCCGATCCGAGGCATGCCGAGCATTCCTCAGGAACCGGATTAGTGGTAACTGCAGAGAGCAGATCTACGAATGTAACAAGTAACAACCTGATTTTGATACCCACTGTGTATACGAGTAATCGGGTGTAGGTACATAAAATATATATTTACATAATTACGTCAGTGAGCTAAACGTGAAATTTTACAGTACAGAGGAGAGTTCTTAAATATTTTTATATATTACATATTCAGTAACTAACAAGTAGTCAGCCTGCGGCACCTACAACTGTCGCCCATAAAATCTACGATTCGCGCATTCAGGTTTCATTCATGTAATGAAAATACAGAACCGCAGATGCGTTGTCTGTCACTGAAAGTACTAGGAATGTATGCCTGCCACTTGCTTGTAATTAATGCTTGCTTGCTTCAAATCGAAACATAACAATGCGATCATTGTTGCTTGGCTGGAGACCAAAGGCCGAAGAACCTATCCAGGCGGAGTCCTTAAGCTGAGTCCTTCCTACAGGAAAATATCGCAAGCAAGCACTAAGAAAAGATTTTTAGAAAGGGATGATTATAAAAATGAACACAAAAACAAGTTGCGCCAGAGCATGGACAATACCGCGGCCAAAAGCTTGTTTAGATAGTTTCTTAAATGTAACTTTTGTTTCATAATGTTGAATTAGTTAAACCTCGATTGGTTATGTGGTAACATGGCCTAGATAAGAACCTAATTATACAGAAACACACAAAATAATGCTAAACGTTCTCTAACCAAGTTGACCTACAGTTACAGTGTTGTATAACTATAGCATTTGTTAGCCTGGATGTGGAACAAGTACTAGATATTTCATAGCAACACAGGTGCAGAAATCTATTCTATAATCGGACTGGCGAAGGGTGACCTTGCCTTAACTATGTTGCTCCCAAATTCCAAGCACTACATTCCAAATTCCACTAAATACAACCGTACGTTACCTAGGTTTTAGATTAGGCTACAACTACATTTATTGTGGGTGTATTTTACGATCCGTTATGTACATTATTGAATACAGAAATGATAAGCTGTCGTGTGTTTGTTATTTATTTGGTGAACAAACATCGCCCAAAATCACGACTTGTTGTATCAATCACGCTACGTATATTGTGTATAAATATCTAGAATTATACAAGAAATACATAGAATGTGAATTTCAACTAATACTGCTGCACATTTTTCATTTAAATACATAATTTCCTGGAGCAAGTAAGACAAGTCAGTTTGGACAGATTATATATCTCCACACTTACGTATATCTTAGACCAGAAACTGATAACACAGTTTTCAGTGTAACACTGCAAGATATAAGCCTTCATCCATGTGTGGAGATTATGGCAAAATCATCCACTGCTATTGCTCATTAAAAAACTAGATTTTGCCTCCAACTTCTTGCATACAATCCTCATAGTCCAAGGGCCATGCTATCACACAATATCTTCAAGGGGAAATGTAGCAAAAAAGTTTTGCATTTATTGTATAAGTAAGGAGGTATCTTCTGGTTTTGTTAAGAATACAATTTTTAAAGTTAAGTCTGGTTGGTATGATTGCCACCATACCCGATATGTAGATGTAATCTACGATGGACCAACACACCTGTCTATTGGGAAAGGTGTTTGTGAGTCGGAAGAGGCATTGAAACACAATTTTGATTGACATTGGCATATTTAATGTAAATGGCTCCCAAAGCTTTTAGAATTAACTAGCTGCGAAACCCGGCGTTGCACGGGTCAAAATATACACCGAACTTTCTGGAACGTTCCAGAATGATAATAACCGATATTATTAATTTCAGTACTTTCTAGATCATTCTAGAAATTTTCAGAGCTTTCCCGAAGTTCTAATGAGTTAGAAAAGGACAGATTATTAATTTCAGTACTTTCTAAATCATTCTAGAAATTTTCAGAACTTTCCCGAAGTTCTAATGAGTTAGAAAAGGACAGATAAACATATATCTTATATTACATTTTTGCCTCCCACAACCACCCACTTCCACCCACCACGCCCAAACTCCCTTACTTCCTTCTAGGACCCAAGGGGTGTCTACCACCCCAATGGGGTGTTGATTGGAATTGGTGGTGATAAAGAAAACCGGTCACACACGTACCCACAGAGGCATTTTATATATATATTAAGATATAATATTCAAAGTTTATAGAATTAAAGTAAAATCTTAAATAAATTCACTGATTTCAAGAAGAGACTTCACAAGTGTACCTACTTGATTATGTACGCAAAGTTTGACAAATTAACATAAAATTTATCCTTATCTATAAATATTTGGTAAGAAAGATGCATGGCAAGGTAATATTGACTGAACCAAGAAACTATAAATAAAGTATAAATATTATTTAAATAATTATGATTCTATTATTTAACCTATAAAAGAGAAAAATAAACTGTAAAAGTGTATTTTTATATTTAATTTTTTCAACATTATATAATTGCATTTACATTTTATGATTCTATTTGTATGTAATGTATCTGTACTGTGAAGTCCAAATAAATCCACTTAGAATTACAAAAATTATGACACCAAAAACACTTATATGATCTTTAGGGCCATGCCTCTCACTTCAAATCTCCAAATGCATAGGACAAGCGTAAAGTGGCACATAATAGATGTATTTTAAAGTAAGGCTGGTATTTATTTATAATATTATTGGTCATTGTGACCAGCATAGCAGATAAGTTTATAAATGATATATCTAGTCAATGTCTGTTTTGCTTTACACAAACATCTCTTCAAATCTATAAAAAAGTGAGTGCTGTAAAATTTTAAAAGTAAACATGGACTTATGCCAAATAGGTTATCATAGATAGTTTACTACTTCTTAAATATAGGTTGTTGTTGTCAATATATACTTTACAACCTATATAAACAGAAGTCTAGGTGAAAAATTAATAAATTGGAATATTTATTAAAAAAACATATTTTTATAGGCCTGGAAAACTAATATATCTAAAAAATGATTCCTATTGCTTGGTATTCCATAAAAACACATACCATAGAATTTGTGAACACACAAATTGAAACTTGAATTTTGTTTATATGTAACAGCTGATGTCAGAATATTATGTCTCACCACAGGACAAGGCTGAAAATATGTTTCCTTTACAAATAGTAGCATAAATGAGAAATTGAAGAATTATAAGCAAATATTAAAAAGGCAATTGTGCTGAATTAACATTTATTATCAGGTGATGAATAGGTACATACTTTCTTCTTCATTCTAATCTAATCCACTGGACTACTGTATTTCTTTTATGTAATTACAGCCCTGTACTACAATATAAATGAGCTAAAATACACTATCTTATTCACTTAGCTAGGCTGTAAAGTAATAAGCAGGTAGTGCATAAAAAAGTAGGCAGGGCAGTATAGAGGATACCCACTAAAAATGTGCAGGTATGCTTTTAGCAGACTATTTCTATCACAATCGACTAAAAAGAAACAACCAAATAACCACAAGCTAAAATTCTTTAGGTAAAATTATTACGCTTGTGAAAGAAATAGAGCGTAAAATGGCTAAATCTCGACTTCGTGGTCGTTATGTGATACAGTATTAAAGGGAATTGATATTTTGATGGTATATGCATTTGAAAATGAGACTTCAAGAGTTTGGTATGCCCAAGAATCTTATCAGAATCTGCGCAATCTTCTAATCTGCCGTTATCTTTCGGGGCCGGTCGCGCGGCGACACATCACGCGTGCCTCGGGTCGCTCCTAAAACCAGTCTCAACGCAAAACATCAAGCAAAAAACACTACATAAACCCTTACAACTCACCTTTAGTCCACAAGTATTGTAGTAAACACTGCAAAAACCGTAATCCAACAGATTATTGACCACTGATCCTATTACTGTATATGGACACAACAAACATTCCTTTTTTATAAACAACACAAATAATTTAGCAATCACGAAATACACTGTCACACTAGAATGTTTTTCGAATTACACTTTTAAACACCGAATTAGGAGAAACTTGATTATTTCAACACAAAAATTCGGCAACATTCGTTCGCATCCCGTCCAAATGAAACATCGGCCATCACTAAAAAATGTTGCCAGTTGCCACTTCCATTTCCACATGCGATGGTCACGTTATTTCAAGTCAATGTTGCCAGAAAGTGAAGAATAATTTACCAAAAATGAATGTATAATGTGGGAATTTTTAACAATGAGGAGTTTTCCAGTAGGTATTGATAGTTTGTTTCAAAAAGCATCAATAGATGGCGCTCCTACAATTTTGGTAATCTTCTTTAAATCTGTATGATGGGGGCAGTGATTTCATGCAGCCAAGTAATACTAAATTTGAAAATAAAGTGTTTATTAATATAAACATAACTGTTAAAGGTTGAACGAAGTGTAAAAAGAAATATTTATAGAAGTTAGCACTATGTTCCATTATTATTACAACCTCTAAAATGGTTGAAAACTATTGACAAATATAATATTATCCAATACAGCGTACCCAGTGTTTATATCCTGTTTGCTAAGAACCTATTTCAAGCGATTATCAATTACCAAAATTGTCGGGGCGCCATCTAGTGAGTGGTTAGGAATGCCTTAAATACCTATTGGAAAACTCCTCATTCAAAAGAATCACTTTATCTACGGTTACAATATCGCGATAATGCGAAGATTTAAGGCCCTGCTAATTGAACTGGCAATCTGACTCTTCGTCCACACAAGACAATTGGATTGGCAATCTGATTGTCGAATCACCAGGAGCCTAATTTTAGCGCTGTAACATTTCGAAAAAAGTTATAAATTTTTTCCAGCTAAATGTCTCTATTATACATGTAATTTAAAACAATCTTCGACATTAAACGATTAGCGAAAATCGTTGAGAATAAGTTTTTTATTTGCAATAGAGATTCAGTAACTTTTTAATAGATATTTGTGGCTAGAAAATGTCGAAAACACATATCAAATTTCCTCAAATGGTTTTAATTTTCCCCAAAAATATACAATTCCGTACAATTTTCCCCAAATTCATTTTGTATATAATATGAATAAATCTATTGAGAATGAAATTTTTCACCTATGTTATTTTTAATATTTGATATTTTTTTAGTATAAAAATACATTTCTTTTTAAAGAATCTCGAGTTGTGTCTAAACTATGAGTTTCCGCGGGTATGTTTCTTGGGGAAAGTTGTTCAGTTTCATGGGTAGAATATGAGGTTTCAATTAATGCTACGGTCTTTTAACACCCTGTATATTATTAACTACCTACCACAATTTTTGGAAAATTTTGTTCCAAATGCCTTTAAAATACGTTGCCCTAAAGTTACCCCACAGATTTCATTTCCCCAATTGATACCAAAATTTTTAATTTTCCACAAAATAGGTAAAATTCTCCTATCTGGAGACCCTGCGAATTCTACCATTTGAATGTCCGTCCACACCACACAGTTATATTACTTACTTACAGCGAAAACGTCAATTTTATTTAATGTAGATTGAACATCGAACACAAACCTTATTGCGACAACGCGAACACTAATCTACGCCTCATAGTGTGGCCGTAGCGTTAAAAATGCTTGTAAAATAACTTTGATCGCGGCTGAAATTGGAACTGAATTTGACAGATAGCCAAACAGAATAATTCGCAACAAAAACAATTAAGTATAGCATTCCATGTTTTATGAGCAGATTTATCTAGCATGCACTTTACTAAAATTATTATAAAAATATTTAAATTAGGCACTTACATAACCAGAAATCGATACTTACATACGTAGACGTTTGTGTTTTGTTAATATCATTAAATCTTATCATATTTAGACTAGAGAATACTGGTATCTAAGTACAGTGCTTCTCACCCATGTTTATAGGATATATTTTAATATCGGTCACACTGACAACAGTCACGCATATTTTTTAATAATTTGTTTTACGGCTCTAGACTCAAGTTCTTTTGAGCCAAACTGTAACATTCGATTCAAATGCCTTTTGTTAAGGTAAAATGTGATAAAACACATTTTGCTTTTATGTTCGACCGCAACTCTTTTAATAGGCAATTGAAACATTGAAAAACCGAACATAAGAACGTCTATGTTACGCCCGGCAGAGTCTAAATGATATTCCAGCATTGCGTTGATCAAACGATGTCAAGTGAAATTATCGACGCTCATCGCAGCTCAGGGGCCGAGAAGTAATAACCTACTTAGGTCCTGTCGATCAGGATGGAAGAAGCTAGGAGAGGCATATGTTAAAAGGTTGAACGGAGAAACGCTGATGAAGAAGACAGAAAGCAGCACAAAAACAAACCCAAATCAATCTCTAATTTTAGCTCCTCTTATCCTGGTATGTATTAGGGAGGTTGATGTGCTGCCTACTGTACGTGTTTTGATATTAGCTTCCAAGATCACAGATCGAAAGAAGTGTATATGAGGGGCCTTCGAGTCTCCACAAGACTGACGATTTACCAATGTCAAGAGTTCTTAAATATTAGAGCTCGGGTAATATTTGAGCTAATATTAGTACCCTAAGGTCCCAAATTCGAACCTCAATGCTGCCATGTACCAATAACTCTTTTCTGAGTTACGTACATTAATAGAATACTAACCGATGCTCTTACACTGAGGGAAACCATTGTGATTTTTCTTGCACATTCAGAGAGTGAATCTGGTCGGGTTCTCCCGTTTATAGGGTCACGGAGGTCAGATGGCAATCGCTCCACTATAATTACCTGATCTACCAAATTCTGGATCATGGTCAAGGCGGACCCCGGGCCCTCGCTTAACCGGGACATTACCGCCAAGATGACCAATATATGAGCTAATATTAGCAATGAGAATAAATTTGACAAATGCGCTGGTGCTTTGAGTGACGTTGAATCACTGTTAAGATGAAGGAGGCTATGCTGTTACGCATACTTGAGGTTTGTTACCTACTTGAAACTTGACGTAAATCGTACCTATACATCGTATAATGTGCGACAGTTACCACTTTCCATTAGAGGGCTGAGGGGGCCGTCTCCACGAGCGAGAGAATCGTGACGTATCCGCGCTTCTATCGTCGGATAATCTCCACGTACGAGCGATTATTCCGCCAGCGTTTCGTCGCGACTGGTAACGGAATCGCCGCGTGCCCGCGACGACTCGTAACGGAATCGCCGTGTTTCCGCGACGAGGCGTTGTGCAATAGTTTTGATGAAAGAGTTCAGTTAGGAGCGAAATAAGTAGTGTAATAGTAGTAGTAATAGTAGTCAGTCAATAAAATATTTTTTATTATGGAACGCAACGCTGAAATGACGCTACAGCACCAGTGTTGCCAAGCGCGCGTCCTCCGCGCGCTCGCTGCGAGAGCGCCACGTTAAGCGGCGAGCGCGCCACCAGTAGCGACGATACCGCGGCGATACGACGACGTTACGCGCGCACATTGCCACTCGTCGCATCGCCGCGATAACAACGCCGTGTGGAGACGCGTACAATTGAAATACGTGGCACGACGATAATATCGCCGCGATTCTCTCGCTCGTGGAGATGGCGCCTAAGTTTTGCTTCGATTTTAATTTACTATCGTTTGCGTTCAAGTAGAAAGGAGTATGAAGAAAAAACTTCATTTACGTACCACTACATTTTACCATACTAATTTTCACGTAAACGCAACCACGATATTTAAGTTAAATCGAAGCACAACTTACACCCAGCCCTCTGGTAGGGGTTGTCAGTTCGTTTCTTAAGGAGCAGCGCGGTGAAGCCCGCGAGGCAGTCAGTGTGCTCTGCGATTGGTGACTGGAGCGGTACCGCCTATCTAGAATCGCATGAGTACCATCCCTCTGGAATGACGTCACAAAATTCGTACCGCCGTAACGGTACCGCCGATCTAGGGTGATCAAGAAATTTTGACATTTTGGGTTATAAAAGCCGGAGGTGATTCATTGAATGAATGACCGAGCGGAGCGAGTTAGAAATTTTGGACATTTTGGGTCTCACCAGCAAGGGGCGATCTTTACTATAAAGTAACTAAGAAATCAATCCCCCGGATCCGCTCCTGCATACGTTACTTGCTGCGTCGTTCAAAGGCTCGCGGCGGCTCCAATCGAAGCGCACCGGAATAATGTTGTTTCGATATTTCAATTTCAATCATATATTATCGATTGTCGATCTGTAAAGACCCCTACTCATATACCGTGTCTTTGTTTACCTTTATTGTTATTATATAAAGCAAGGAGTCATCAGGAGTAGGACGGCGAAACCCGGGCCCTCGCGTGCCGCGCGAATGGCACTACCAGGATTTAACGTCAAAATTATGATGTTATATAAGACAAGCTAAACAGTAACATTTATTAGGTCTATAATAAAACTAACATTCTGAATACGTAATAGATTTAATTTTAACAATTCCTCTGCAACAATAATTCATTTTCTTTTAGTAGGTAAAAATTCTTTATGACCATAGAAATTTTTAAATACAGCACAAACATATACTTCTTGCCAATAGCATGTATTTAATTAATTCGTTTTAAATTTCTGAATATATATTCAATTTGAAGTGAATCGAAAATTATTACCCAATGGCTTTGACATATATTTGCTCACCAGTTGGCGCCACTTGCGAGTAGGAAGGAAGAAGAAACTTCAATATCACGAACTAGTGAAGTAACAAATATAGACTACTGGGCACAAGGAATGATATATCTATCATTCCTTGTGCTCCTATAACAACAATATAAACAATCTCTCGTGTGTAACATTAGGTACTTTTCATCTCTCCGAAATGGTGTTTTTAGTACGTGAAAAAACACAGTAGAATCGCATTTAGATGCCCGTGTGACTAACAGTTTTATGAAACCACTTTTACTCACGCTCTCAGTATTTCGCTTAAGTATTACACACGAAAAGTGTTCTAAATTTAAAGCCATGTTCGGGGTTTCCTACCGCCTACGTTTGTTGACGAGTAGAATGATATTTCGACATAAACATAGCTTTAAAATGTGTGACAATAACCGCAATACTTTTAAACGTTATTGTTAAATGTGTCCTTTTCGCGCCAGAGGGGTAACATTTTTTTCCCACTGATGGTGACGAAAGGGCATTAGCATCCTTTCTATGGTCATTAGAATTGTCAGTACCTACCTACACTGAACATTAATATAAAATGTTTTACCATGACAATAGATATGACAAGATAGAATAATGATATTTGGGTTATGTTAGAAGTTATGACAAAGGTATATAATGATTCAAATATACACACAGGAAAAGCAAGATACAACTGATAAAGCAATTATCATGAAGCGAAACATATCTATTATGTATGTATATTACTTTATATTACAGGCACATATTTTGTTAAAGTATCTAATACAGACAAATATTAATTTTAAATAAAATAATCACTATCTATATACTATAATACATACATGAAAAAGACGGTCATTTTGCTGATTATATTGGTGATAGTTATCACTAGGACTGTTTGTGACTACATACCGCATTAGTACATACATACAGTCTAACAAAATATGAAAGGAAATAAACTATTTATCATAAAATACATTAAGAACAACATCAATTCGATAATTTGATTGATAATATTGCATATCTCTAACAAGTGATGATTTATTATAAAAATGGACTTAGTTCATCAAAAGACACGATATAAATCTCACTAATATTAACGAGTTACATCTCTAACAAATAATGAGCCGTTTTCAGCGTCCTAACAATTCCCATAGATGGCGTGCTCTCGCAGCCAAAACATTAATACGATTACCATGGCGATATGGTATTGGACCTTATCTTTATTTCGATGCAATTTGTTTTAGATCTGATATATCAACTGTTTTAGGTGTTATTAGTGCTCCTCGGGGCTCAACTAAAGACTCAACTTTAGATTAGTATGGTAGCATTTTAGCCAATAGTGAGTGGCGTTTCAATACCGCTTAATTTGTTCTGAGGCAATTGATGATGACAGTCACACGTATGGTTTGCCATATAACAACAACAATAGCCCCCAAAAGTCAAGAAATTAAATTAAAGTTTGGGTTGTTAGGAAGCTTGTCTTGAAAACGGCTCATTAAGTAAAGAAATAATAAACAATTAATACCTTTTTGTAAAAATATAATTATTTTAATAAAATATTTACAACCTTCCCTGATTACAGAAAATACAATCCGTAAATCTATTGGCACAAAAATAATAATGAACATTGACAATTTTATGTACATACACAACGATACAGTCAATTCATATATAAAAAATCTTCAAATATCTATGTGGTGAACACTAGAGGAGACGTATATTCCAATGTTTACCTACTTTATTTTAATATCTATTTACATGGTTTCCCACATATTGACTAACGCTCAGTTTCTGAAACTCTGTTTGTCATCGATCAACGATCATCGATTAAAACTCTTTCCGTCTCTGTCTACAACTCACAATAGATAGGGATGGCGAATTTTAATTGATTAACAATTGATTACCGCACGACGAACTGGCCATATATCTTATGGTCATTCATACAAGTTATTAGACGTTCATAAAACATATATTAGCTAAAATATGTTTTTGTCTTTAACTGTCTCTGAAATGATTAAAGTTGATAGAAAATGACAACCCATATTTTAGCCAAAATAGGTTCAATAAACGTCCTACAACTTTTATGAGTAAGACCACTATTTTGTACACTATTCAAAGTCAAAAGGACAAGGAATAAGAAATAAGGAAGGAAGCAGACACAGGTTAATTCCAATCCATAGAACAATGAATTAAGAATTTTTCTAGCCCAAGTCCGTGGGAAGGCCACTAAGTGACTAGCGAACAACTAATTTCTCGCTCATACATACAATGATATTTTTAAGCTAATACATAAATATCAGATTCCTCAAGTAGGTGTCCAATCTATTTAGCTATTGAACTTAGGCGTCGCGTAAGTTGGCGTCTTAAGATATTCCTAAGCATTTAGGAGTCGCACAATCGATGTCATAAAGTTAAGATTGACTAAGCGATTTTAGGTTCAAGATTTGTGTGGATTAGTGTTTCCTTTGGACCATGACATGGGATCGTCCAAGAGGTATATTATAGGTCTCTTCAGAGGCGGGCAATGCATTGGTGACTCCTCTGGTGTTGCTGATGTCCATAGGCGGCGGTGACCATTTTCCATCAGGTGGCCTGCTTGCCTGTTTGTCTGCCGCATAACATAAAAAAAAATACAATGCTTTTCCTTGTTAGGTATATTTTAAAAAATTTAGGCGACAACTTAAGCGTCGCCTAAGTTTAGTGCAATCGGGCATTAACATTTTAAACAAAGGTAAACTCGACCAAGTACTATTTCACCCTAAGGTTCAAGATCAATTGCACGTCATAAAGCAACAAAGTCGACTTTCCCTTGCAATATTATTACGCCAGTTAACAATCTCAACCTTATCGATATTTCGTTGACACGGGAACCACTTTCTAATAAAAAATCCTTTCTCGTTGCAATCGACATTGTGTGGATATAAAATAAAAACCTTTGAGTTAAACTTTGCTAGCTAAATAATTATTTCAATTAGGAACATGTGTATGACTATTACGTCTGTCGGTCAGTTCATCAACACACAACCGGTTAATCAACAAAAGCTAGCTTCGTTACAAAATGTACAAAAAGCTACATGAGCAGTTTTCTGAGAGGTATTTATAATAGTGCGGTAGTATGGCGCATCGACCACGTCGACGACTATCCATCCAAAGGAACGACAGTTGCCACCATAGTTTACTTTACTGGTAATAGTAGCTGGCACCCATCTGCGAAATCAAAGTCGCTATGGCTAACAATGTGAATCACATTAACAGCCCGCACCGTCCACAGCTGGACTGGAGCCGTCTCCACATTGAATATAAATTGAAAACAATAAATAATCACTACAGTAATAAAAATATAAAACTTATATAGAGCGGTAGCAAGAACGAACGACCTTGGCATAACTTCATGCCGGTCGGCTCCTAGACACACACAGAACTACCTAAGCATCAGTCAACAGCCAACGCTACTTCACGCCGGTCCAATGACCCGTAGCGCAAGACCCTGATAAATACACTTAGCAACATTATACTCCAATAACCCAGCAGCCACCAGCCTAAAAAGCTTTCCAAATTACACTGTACGGGGGATACAATTCCGGAAATAGACCTCGAAGTCACTGGCCTTAAAGTCCGAATTCCTTTGTCCGGGGGCCACGTCTGAGCCACGAGAGCCGTGGGGGGGTGTCGAGGCCCTCCGAGAGCCGTGGGGGGGTGCGGAGGCCCCCCCAGAGCCGTGCAGTGGGGGTGGGCCTACGCGTGCTGTCCCCCGCAACAGGCCGTACAGTCGAGGCAGCACTGGGGCGCGCCGCCCCGCGACCGCTATCTCTTCCCGCGGCAACCGATTTGCTCCTGCAATTCATGAATGGCAATGATTGAATTCCACTGCGATGATTTATGGTACGAACTTCACTTACTTATCGTTGTGAGGCATATAAACGGGCAATATAAATACATAAATAAATATTCTTGGTTAATTCGCACAGTACCATTTATCCCCCAAGAAAGCAATGCTTATGTTATGGGTGCCAGATAACTGATAAACGATGTTATATATTTTTTATTACATCCTGTTTATACATATAACACCCAGACCCGTAACAGAAGTTAAAATTCAACATTATCATTCATCTTTACTATAGTAAAATTGAAATGATGAATTTTAATTTCTGTTACGGGTCTGGCCAACTATGTTAGCCAACTGAACCACTCAGGTATATATACCAATGTATATTTTGGCCGTAATACCTGCCACGGTATGGGCCATGTATGTGTCTCGTAGAAGGGGTACACAATCCAGCAACAATGGCCGACGGAATCAAAAACCAAAGAAAACCGAGAATATTGTATAGCAACAAACGTGGCATCACTCACGGAAAGTCTGTTTTTTTAAATGTTATTATTAATTTATTTAGGACAACAAGATTAACACTAACAAAAGTTGTAGCATCTACATAATCTTTCTAAGTGATGTCTCAATTGTAGGTTACCACGACAAGGAATATAGACAACATCGATTAAAATTATGTTATGTGTTTAAAGTACGATTTTTTTTGGAAAAAAAATTTTTTTTCATCTTGCAGAAAAGAGCGTTGGTGGCCGAGCGGTTAGAGTACGCGACTCGTAAGCTAGAGGTCCCGGGTTCGAATCCCGCTCCGGCCATGTACCAATGACTGTTTTCTGAGTTATGTACATTAGTTGAATACTAACCGATGCTCTTACGGTGAGGGAAAACATCGTGATGAAACCTGCACATTCAGGCGACTGGATGTGTAACCATGATCCAATCTGAGGGCCTATCGGCTATCTCAGTGGACAACTGCATTTTACATAAAAAAATCTGACACTACTCTAATTTGGTAGACGCTATTGCCAGTTTTCAATGTAGATGACGTGGTATAGAATTATCTAGTGTCAAATACAGTTGTCAACCGAGTTTGCCAATAGCCCCGCTGGTCAGGTTCCCCTGGTAGCAGGGTCATGGAGGTCAGATGGCAGTCGCTCCACTGTAATTACCAGACCTGCCGAATCCTGGATCATGGTCAAGACCCCGGGCCCTCGTGCGCGAGAGCACAACTGGGACATTAACGCCAAGATGACTTTTTTTTTCTTGCAGGAAATACAAACATGGAGGGCCGTTTTTTAAATGTAAGGTAGACACAACCTTAAAAACAATCAACAATCAGAGACCAGTTTGGATTCAGCGACAGATAGAGATACCTCTCTACACAATATCGAGTAGAAAAGAGAGAAACAATAAGAGAGTGGCGGAAATAACAAGAGAACTGAGGGCTTACCATGAACTCTTAAAGCAGGATCTAAACAGAATTGCTTTCGGTTTGAACGAGACAAGCTTATGTGACACGTATAGCGCTGTCTCGTTCTAAGCAGGGCCGTTCTGTTTACGTCCTGCTATAAGAGTTCATGGTAAGGCCCCTGGGCTGGCAATTTTGCAGTATTTTCGATAGCTTGTCAATCGTCTGGCAGTTTAACAAAAATGTGTGGCAATGAGGCAGGGCCATACAAAAAAATTACTGCAATATTACATAGCCTGGTATTGCGGTCATATTTTCCCCGGCTATTATATTTTAAAGCGACACGTTGCAGTAAAAGCACGGTGCCCGTATATAAGCACCTTATGTTTGACTATAAATAAGTAGGCCTATTCTGAGGCCTGAGTATAATTTTTGCTTCGATTTTACTTTACTATCGCTTTTGCGTTTACGTGAGAATTAGTATGAAGAAATGTATAGCGCCCTCTAGTGGTACGTAAAAAAACTATTTTTTCATACTAATTTCTACTTAAACGCAAATGCGTTAGTAAAGTAAAATCGAAGCAAAAGTTATACTCGGTTAGTCCCGGCTTCAGTCCAAATGTCCCCACGTATTGTGAAAGCAGTAACCTCACCTTCAAGATCCTGACGGCATCCAGCAACTCCTGTTTGTCCTGCAGCAGGCTGGCCGCCTCCTGCTGGGCCGCGTGCGCGCACTGTCGGAGAACCATCGCTTCCTCCACTTTCCTGGTAATGTGAAAGCGGGAAATCAATAAAAGAATACTTTTTTTTTAATGTCGAACGGCAGACAAAACAGTAGGCTTATGACGTAACCCTGTTGCAAACAACTCTCTGGTTTTAATGATTAAAGTTGTTTCTTTAGCGATTACGCATCATCGATTTCATGGATGCAGTTGCTAACAAAATTCAATTGCAATAAACTGAAACTATTAAATCGATCACACGTTACACGTTTTGCTATTGCAAGAGTATAAATTTCAATCATTTAAATCATAGCATTGTTGGCAACAGAGTTACATAATGAGCCTACAGGCAAGCAGGCCACCTGATGGAAAGTGGCCACCTCCGCCTATGGACATCAGCAACACCAGGGGCCTCACCAGTGCGTTGCCCACCTCTAATGAGATCTCTGATATACCTCTTGAACAATCCCCACCTATAGCGGGTCCGGTAATAGTCCACCTATAGCGGGTCTAGCCAAGATGCATTATATTCTCGCAATCGATAGCAGAATAGAAAATAAAATTTAAATATGGAATTTACGGTAAATTACATTACGAACGAAAATAGCCAAATGACAAGTTCCGGTTGACAGTCGCAACAGCAGGGTCTCAAGTCTACTAATTTACTAAGGAGTGATTGAAATGTAATTGAATCGCAATCGCAGATCAATGGCAGTTGACACTTTTTTCGCATTCTGCTGCTGTTACTAATGGCTCGTTTGAATTAAATAAATAATAATAAATAATCGTGGACAAATTCACACAGCGCCATCTAGCCCCAAACCAAGCAAAGCTTGTGCTATGGGTACTAGCTAACTGGTATGCTACTTATATACTTTTTAAATACATACTTATTATACATAGAACACCCAGACCGTAACAGAAATTAAAATTCATCATTTAAATTTCTGCCCGGCTAGGTATCGAACCCGGGACCTCTTGCGTGGCTGACTGGCATGTTGACCACTGAACCACTCGGTCGTCAAATTGACTCAATGACAGTTCGACGCGTATTTGGTATTCTGCTACAATTAAAACTGCCATTGAGCGACTGCGATCCAATTACAGTTGAATCGAGCCTTCGTAAATTAGCGGCCTAGAAACCCAGGTCTAGGCAGATGCCGCTGCGTAGCGATTCTATTGCGGTAGACGATCGGAACTTGTCGACTACGTTCGGCCGACTTCGCAGCGTCCGCAGTACTACGGCGATCTACGAGCGCCGGCCGAACGTAGCCGACGTGTCCCGATCGTGAGTGGCAGTGGAGTTGCTACGGATTACAGTCAAAGTGTGCTGCCATAAAAGGTACGGACGGCGTTTTGCTCACAAGCGCAAACTTTTTTAAAGACCGGTGGTGCTGTCATTTCAAGGAACTGTCTAACGCGACCAACAACTACGTGCGACCACCACAGCTTCCTGCAAACCTTGGCATGATAATCCCGATTACACCTGATGAGGTGGAGAGGTCTCTGGTACGTATGAAAAACGGAAAAGCTATTAATATTGGGGTCACATTGTATTACATTATTATTGTAATAACTTTGTGGAAGCAAATAAATAAATAAATAACATTTATCACGCCAATCTATACAGCCTCCTTGGCTTATGAAGTACGCTGACGACATTGTAATGGTGAGCAAGCTTAGGCAGAACCTTGACACCAGGGTAAACATGTGGAAAGATGTGCTAGAAAACGGTAGTTTGAAGCGGAATATCGCCAAAACAGAGTACATGGCTAGCTTCAGCGCGGATCCAAGCGGATGGTGTCAAGCTGCGAAGCTGTCAATAGAACAGATAAATCCAAATACCTCGGATTTGTGATGCAGGAGTCCGGCCCCGATGTCAAGTACCGAATCTCTGCAGCTTGGGCCAAATGGCGAGAACTCACGGCAATCATCTGTGACCCTAAAATCCCTGCAAAGCTCAAAGGGCTTATATACATGAGTATAATTAGACCGGTGATGCTCTATGGCTGCGAGACATCGCCAGCGCTGACGAAACACGTTCACGAATTCCACGCCAACGAAATGAAAATGCTGCGGTGGATGTGCGGAGTTACGCGTCTCGATCGAGTACGTACTGAGTACATCCGTGGCAGCCTTGGCGTGAGGGATACCGCACATAAAATCGAGCAGGCTCGTCTGCGCTGGTTTGGTCACGTGTTGCGTAAGCCAAAGGGATACGTGGGAAATAGGTGCCTGAAGCTGCCGGTATCAGGAAAGAGGCCCCGTGGGCGACCCGAGAAGCGATGGATTGACATCGCCGAGTCGGATGCGAGAGCCAACGGCCTACGACGCGAGGATGCCTAAGACCGGCCGAAGTGGAGAAGAATGGGTAGGAAAGCGGATCCTGGCAGAGGCCGGGATAAGCGCTAGGACGATGATGATGAGACAGTCGTAACCAAGAACCTCCTTTTATTGGAATCTATAACGGGGGTTAGCGAGTTTAAAATGCCAATAGCACGTAAGATAATTCTAAACGTATATCACGAAAATCCATAGGCCATACCTTACCTCTAGCACTCAATACCTGAACTGCAACATTAAAAAAATGAAAACTCACGCTCTCAACTCCCTGTTGTCCTCAGCAATCCTGGCCAGGGTCCCGAGCCTCTTCCTCAACTCCTCATTCTCTCTGTTCAGCCTCGCGATTTGCTGTTTCGCCTCATCCAGTTCCGGCTGCGGCTGAGGAGTGGCAGGCGAGGCTATGGTGGAGGGTGTCGAGAGGGGAGGTCCTAGTTTGACCACCCCAGCTGTGTCTCTGGTCAGGCGTAGGGTGGTCAAGTCGACGTCCAAAGGCTGCGGCGGTGGCGACGATATCGAGCGTGTTGGACGGTCCTCGATGAGGTGCAGTTTCACGTTCTCAATCAGGACCTGGAAAGTTTGTGGCGTTCATTTTACATACATTGTACATACATACATTAAGCTAACGCATTTGGCATTGGCAGGCAGAGCAATGAGGAAAAAACCTTTTTTAAGAGGAGAGGGCATAATGTCAAATAATGCGTGATAATTTTGTTGTCAACAACAGCGGCACTGTCACCGGGTCAGATAAGTCTGGTGCCCTACCTTGTGGTAAGTTACGACAAGCAAGAAAGAGAAAAGTATCCAAATCGCATTCGAATACAATTTGATCGCTTCAAAAATATTTCCCGTACTCGGTGTCACTTACCTCTAGCGGCATAGGCGGCGCTATGACCTCGTCCTCCACGAATTCTGCCAGCGCCAGCGCAGTGCTCATGTTCAGTGTCAGTCGGAGTTCGCGCAGACGCGCCTCCAGGAGCTCTTCGTATGGCGCCAGACCGCGGGGCACGCCCTGTATAGTGCAATCCAATTAGTTGTGATCATGATGTACAGGTCCCCACGAGATGGACAGACGAGATTGTCAAGGTTTACAGTACTCCATGCGGTGGGGTTTGGGGAACCATGCCTTTTGCAGTGGAAAGGCATTTCCCTTTTTGCTGTCAGAGCAGAGCAAGCTTTTTGACTGTGTGGTGTCCGGCAGAGTAGAATATCACCAACCCCCTTGTACTCGTGGGTGTTGTAAAAGGCGACTATGTTTTCGAGGCAAAAGATCTAGAGTCTCCGTAGGCTGGAAAATGGGAAACAGCGTTTTCCATTGCAATTTTTGTATTACTGCGATCTCGAATTCGCCTGCCAAGCGTGGAAATTAAGGCAATGACCTCCCCTCTCGAGGGGGAAGCCCTAAGTCCTGTAGTGGACTGTTATGGGCTGTGATGATGTTGATAATGTATCGGCCCCTCAACGAGATGGACGGACGACATCGTGAACGTTTCCAATATTCCATTCCCAAATCCCATCCGGGTTTGGGGAACCGTGGCTTTGGCATTTCCCTATTTGACAGCAAAAAGCAACGTGTGATTCTTTCAGATTTTAGATTTGGGCATTGGCGATAACCCTGCGGGTCTAGCAGGACATATGCAAAGTGGAGTGGCCAGAACTATAAGGATCATTTGGCACTTAATGAGGGCGTGGGTGACAACTCCCGCTGTCTGTCAAAAGTAACGTTTTAACAGATGGCGGCGTTGGTTCTGATTTCGGCCACGTGCCAAATGATCCTTGTACTTCTGGCGCCTTCACTCTGCGAATGTCATTCATTCGCATTTTGACTAGACTTTCCATCAGGTGGCCCGCTTAGCTGTTTGCCTACAGTTTTGCCTATACAGGATGCTACATAATATATGTATGAAGCCGTGAACTGTATGGAGTGCTAAATGTATTAAAACGATAGGTACAATTATTTCTGTCGTATGTGGAATGGATGTGCCTATCGTTTTAATACGTCTAGCACTCCATACAGTTCACGGCTTCATACATATATTATGTAACATCCTGTATACTAAAAAATGAAATAGAGCAAAATAAAAAATTACAAAATAAACACCAATATCATCAGCTAGGTATCTGTCACTCACATTCTCATCGCAGAGCCTCGGCAGGTCTGTCCGCACGAGCCTCGCGGCGACGGCGGGCGGGCCGCGCGCGCGCAGCTCGTCGCCCTCCGCGGCCGCCGGCTCGCTCCACGCCCGCGCCCGCATCGAGAACTTGTTCTGACCAATGCAATGTTTTAGGCTAACTCCAGGGGGCGCCAGGGGGGGCGGTTCTCGCGCTTTCGACATTAGAATTCGATATTTTCTATAGCCAACTTTATTAAAACGTCACTGATATTGATCTCCGACAATATACGACAGTCGATGATACATAATGTTTTAAACTATCGCGGTTATGATCACACAAGGTATGTTTTATATTCTAATTAGTGATAAACAAGCAGACAGCGCACCGGGTCGTAAGCGCGCTAACTCTCACTGCGGTGGGTCTGGTATGTATTCGCCAACAATGGTACGCGGTAGGAAACCCGGAACATACCCTTAAAATGAGTCGAAGATAGATGAGAAAAGTATTTTTTGGCTGAAATAGACATTACGATGTCACAGTTAATGGAGATGTGTGGCTAGAAAAAATGTCAAAATCGAGATGTCCCAGTGCGAGAAATAGGTCCCTGAGATTAACCAGGGAATATTCAAGGAGTTGATAGAGCCAGAGTGCTAAACGGCCTATTAGATTTGGCTAAATTCAGTCGACAAAATTCAGAAGGAAAATGCGTGAGAGCAAATCAAAGTGGATCATAGTATAAGGTCCATTTTTGTATCACGCCTTTTGGAAAGCAGAGCGACGCGTAACCATCATATAAGCGGTACAAAAATTGACCTTATTCCATGAGCAATACAATCCACTTTCATCTTGCTCTCACACTTTCTGCTTTTGAATTTCGACGACTGAATTCAGCCAAATGTAATTCATAAGCCTATAAGGGTGGTGGACTGGACAGGTGCCAAATTGCAATTGAGATGGCTGCTTTTAGGCTACGGCCGCACTGATACTAGGTTTATTTAGAGCTTACAGAGGCGCCTAGCGTGTAGCGTGTAGTCGCTTAGTGCGCAGTAGACCTACTGCGAACATTCTCTGACATTTGTTTTATTTTGGTACCCCCTAGGCAACTAATAGACTCCACCGTCTAGAGTCTAGGCGCTAAGCAAGCCACCTGTCAGTGTGGCGGTAGTAATGAGGAGTTTTCCAATGGGTATTTATGGCATTCCTAACCACTCACTAGATGGCGCCACGACAATTTTGGTAATTGATAATCGCTTGAAGTAGGTTCTTAGCAAACAGGATATAAACACTGGGTACGTTGTATTGGATAATATTATATTTGTCAATAGTTTTCAACAATTATAGAGGTTGTAATAATAATGGAACATAGTGCCAACTTCTATAAATATTTCTTATTACACTTCGTTCAACCTTTAACAGTTATGTTTATATTAATAAACACTTTATTTTCAAGTTTAGTATTACTTGGCTGCATGAAATCACTGCCACCATCATAACGATTAAAAAAAGATTACCAAAATTGTAGGAGCGCCATCTATTGATGCTTTTTGAAACCAACTATCAATACCTACTGGAAAACTCCTCATTAACAACAAACGATAGCTTTATAGCAGGTACAGTAAAGACAGCCATTTCAATCATTGTCACTCCTGGGGATTATGATAATTTATTGGCACAAGGTTTAAATCGTCCAAGCAGTCATTCGGTAGCATTAGCAACTATTTTCGATAATTTTACAATCAATTGTAGTTCAGTGATTTCAATGACGTGAAATGAGAATGTTATAAGCACTCATGCCAATATTCGCTTATTTATTTGTGAACACACAAGCTAGGTGCGAAATGGTTTGTATTTCCATTCAGACTCCTTATGCTAAACATTTACACACATTGTGAAAGGATATTGAAGATTAGTCTTAGTACTATGGCCATGGAAGGTAAAGTTCTTAACGTCTCTACAATACACATGTGAGTAATCGTATTTTAAAGCATTCTCAGCTTTAACTAGTGCAATCTCTTTGAACCTGGGAACATTCGAATGTGTCTGAGTGTGTGTAAGGTATTTTTATGGAAAAAATATGACGGTGCCATAGGAGACATATCGTAAAATCTTCAAACCCATGAATACAAGGTATGTAAAAGTTTATTGGTAAAGAAGAGAATGGTGCTGTCGGTTAATTACGAATAAAAAATAAATAAAGTGCAAAAAATACACAACCCACGCAACGAAAGTCGTTGTAGTGCATTGTAATATCGAAATAACCGAATAAATATATCAAAATTATGGCAAACGAGTAAGGCGCTGTCCTAATTGGCAACGGTCGTGCGACAGGCGGTTTTGAGGTCTCCTATTGGTCGAGCGACGTGCGTCGTACGACCACGTTCGCTCCATCGTTGCCAGTTAGGACAGCGCCTTAGACGCGTACGTATCGTTTGTGTGATTTGTTGAATGAGTATATTCGAGTATATAACGCAATAATTGCGTCCATGTGAACTTTAAATTGTGGACTACACATGTGTTATGTTGGCTAATATGAATATAGGTAATACCTATTAGGGTATCAAAAATAATGTCGTCATATCCTACACTAAAACATGAACTGGAATTCAATGCATGCTTGTCATCTAACACAGCGTTTTAGACTGTGACAGCGCCGTATGTAATCCTAAATCATCAAGTATAAGAAAAAATCCACTTTGTGGTGATAGTACACGTTTAGGAGACTCACAAAACATTGATCTGCCCATGCAAAGCCTGGCACCAGAAAACAATTTTTAGTTACCCAAACTTCGATTTTTCGTAGTGATAATACGAACATATCCTCTTGTGTGTGTTCTATAAGTAAAAAAGCCGGGGTGCCTCACCTCTCAACAGTTTCGTTTTTCAGCCACATTATACTCACAAAAGAGAAAAGTGATTTTAATGTGGTTGAAAAGCGTAACTGCCAAGAAGATGTGACAGTATTTTTTGTGCCAGGCTGTGCATGGCCAGATAAAAAAAAATAATCACCTTGGCGTTAATGTCCCGGTTGTGCTCTCGCGCACGAGGGCCCGGGGTCCGCCTTGATCGTGATCCAGATTTTGGCAGGTCAGGTAATTACAGTGGAGCGACTGCCATCTGACCTCCATGACCTTGCTACCAGGGGAACCTGACCAGATTGGATCAAGGTTACACATCCAGTCGCCTGAATGGGCAGGTTTCATCACGCTGTTTTCCCTCATCGTAAGAGCATCGGTTAGTATTCAACTAATGTACATAACTCAGTACACAGTCATTGGTACATGGCCGGAGCGGGATTCGAACCCGGGACCGTAAGAGTCGTATACTCTAACCGCTCGTCCACCGACGCTGCTGCATGGCCAGATTAACATTTTGTAAGTCTCCTAAACATCTACAATCACTACGAGGTGGAATTTTTCTTGTACTCGACGACATAGGATAACCTACGGCACCATACCGTCTATTTCCTATATTGTGACCCGACACCAGGCCATGAAACCTTCTTATTGTACCAAAAATCAATACATGCTTCTAACAATTTCTAACACATATTCACAACTATTGCTTCGTGTCTAATATACTATTTCCACATTTCCGAAATCTTCTAAGACATGCACTTCTTCGTGATTCATTCATTAGAGAATATTACAAGGGGTATATGTGTGGCATAGATTGGTTCTATTACACATGCTTGTTCTAGACGTGAATACTGTACCTGCGTTCTCTTCTGTTTGCTCTAGTGTTGCAATGTGACGTGAATTAGTGTATAAATATGTGTTTTTCTATATTATGTAAATTGCAGATATTATTATATAAGCGTCACACAAAAATATTTTTAAGTATTTATCTAAATTATGAAATATAAGCTAGATACCATCGCGATAAACATATTATTCACATAAAATAGCGCAGTCATAAAGCATTTTTGGAAAAAATCATTTCACGACATACTTTTAAAATCGGTACCTGAATTTTCGCAAAATTCATAACTTGTATATTTCAAGGCCAGTTGTTGTTAGATGACATTTTGTTTGCGGCTTTTTTATAAACTTTTGCGATTTGTGATCATCAACATCAAAAGGAAAAAAACGTGTCGGAAATGATTTTTCGTCTATCGCCCGATTCCTATATTCAACGATCCGTCAACGATAAAAATACGAGCCAATCAGATTAACAGCTGTAGAAATAAATAAAGCTATTCATCTGTGATTGGTTGTAATTCTGAAGTTTATTCGATATCAGTAGACGAATGACGGTTCACCGGGTCTAGCCAAGATGCCGATTCGTAGCAATTCTATTGCTATTGACGACCGAAACTTCTCGTCTACGTTCGGCCTGCTTCGTAGCCTTCGCAGTACTGCGTCGAATTACAAGCGCTGGTCGAACGTAGCTGACAAATTCCGTTCTACAGTCGCAAAAAGCTGATCCTAGACAGGCATGCTCCATCAACGGCCGCATCGTCACTTACCACCAGGCGAGATGCCGGTCAAATGCCTCGCTAAATTATAATAATAATAAAAAAACTACTTGGCATCTTGGCTAGACCTGCAGTGCTTTTACCGAGGACAGTTCGTCGAATATTGGAACTGGGTATAACTCATTCACACGTACAGACATACCCCCTTGGCTACGACACATGAACCTCTACAGAACTAGTTCACCCTCAACAATAGTACCACTACTTGGTAATTATTACGTGAAACGGTCCAAGGACCGCTTTCAAATACCTTGAGCCGAGTCTTTCGGTGGCGATAGCCGAGCGGGCGGGAATTGCCATAGAGAAAAAAACACACACATAGACACGTAGTTAGAGAAAAAAACGGACGCATTCCATTGTTTTTTTTCGGTAAACCGTAAGATTCGACGCAGTTCGGGTGAATGGGATACATTTTATTTAAAATGAGCTTGTTTTAAAATGAATAAATTAAATTCATGTCGTTGCAAAGATCAACCTAAAAATAAGATATCCCATTTACCACGCCTCAAACCTTACAGAGCAATCAATACATTGGTTAGGAACAGCGGTAACTTAGGGTAAATACAATGGATCGATGGGTGATACCGTGGGTGGTACAATCATGCGTAAAATATGAAAATCCTATAAAACATACGATATGAATATGGGAAAGAAATAGGTAAAATCACAAGTAAGTAAATTGTTAAGTGTTTGGACTTATAAATACACAATGCTTACTATATATTTGTAGGATATTATTTTACTCTTATAACTAATCATAAAAGAAAAAATACCTGACTTTGTTGTATATTAAGTTCTAAAAAAGTCGAACATAATTTACATATTTTGTATGTTTCTTTGCAAAACTTTTAAAATTCGTAAATCATCTCTAGAATGATAACTTTAAAGAATAAGAAATGGTAAAACAATAAACACAATAAAACATTACCTTTTTAAAATCGGTAGTCGTTAATAGTACTTTGTACCTTTCTTTGTTATAAACTAGCAGTAAAATTAAAAAAATTAAACGTGCGGTGTCAATTAAAGAAAAAAATAGAGAAGATTGAAAGACCCAGCCAAGCACATAAAGTGCCTACATAAGTTCAATAGCAATGGGAGATTTTCCGAGAACCGATGAAAATGAAAAAAAATTTCAAATAATTGCAATAGATGGCGTTGATTAGACACGATTCACAAAAATAAATGAAAACGAGAACGTTAGATGTATAAAAATTTAGACATTTAGCGCTTTCTTCTCGGGAAAAGTACTAAAACTACTCGTAAGTATCTTTTCACGAAATACCTTTACTATGAAATTAAGTTACCAAATTCAATATTTAAAAATCCTGTAAAAATACCGCCATCTAGTAAGGCACGCCGAACTACACTTCTTATTTTTTAAAGTAGCTGTCTAAAATCCCCCATTTTTTCTAATTAAGACGAATATAAGTTAAGACGAATGAAACGCGTTATTATTAAAAAGTCGTTTGTAGCTTCGTTTCGATTTCAACGGACCAATGAGTGAAATATACAGTGTCAGCTGGGCCTTTATAAATGATAATGATTCACGAAACAAGATCAAGACCTCTTCGATACACAAATATTTAAGACTTTCGAGAACAAAAAACAGTGATGTGAATATGTAGCGGAGCACATAGGCATGATTATTAAAATCAAATATGTTTCTTATGTCATCTCCTAGGAAAGCAGTACAATTACATAGTAGCCATAACTTAGAGTCAATTTGTACATTATGGAAAGAAGATCATTTGAATGACAATACGCCGTGTTAGAGTTCTAGCCAATCTTGGTACTTGAATAGCAATAGCGCACTGACATTCCAATGTGATACTGTTTATAAACTCCACTTATTAAGATAAGTGGTAGTCACCATTAAAAAATCCTTATTGCCATATGGTTGATAAACCATATATGATAACATTGTCATACGATTTATTATATTGTCAGTTCTTTGAATGACTGTACCACGGTGGCCGGTGATATTAATTTTAGTTCAATCATCGTCATTCCATAGTTATTGAAGAATCCAAGTTGCGGCTTCTATGGACGAAGATCTTCCAGCTTTCCTAAGAACCCTACACCCTTAGATATGCACAACATTCTCAATAGAGGCTAATCAGTTGGCGCCACCGCGAGTAAAATAACTTTTTATATAACAAAGGGAGAAAAACGAGCAGCTTTCAAGAACAGCTTCTCAAAAATTCACACAGATGGCGCGCTCTAAAGAGTCAAACATTAGTATAATATTTTGACTATATGGGGCTGTTATTGTAGTTATATGTAAAATCATATTATTATGTGTGACTGTCATCATTCATTACCTAAGAACAAATTAAAACGCGTTTAAACGCTAGTTAATATTTGTTAAATTGCTACCATTCTTGCTTAAAGTTTATTTATTTATTTAAACTTCATAGACGATGAGGTACAAAGGCGGACATAAAGTTATACAGCTTTATCTTCCAGTCAACTAGAAATCGATTAATAAAATTTTAAAGCTGAGCCCCAAGGAGCACCGACATTCAAAAACCGTTAAATTAATACATCTCAAATAAATTGCATCGAATCAAAGACAAATAACAATACGGTACAGCCAAGAGATTATAATATTGTCAGTCGTTAGAGCGCACCATCTATGGCTATTTGTAGGAAGCGAGCCTTGAAAACGGCGAATTTGAGCGTTCGATTCTGACCAATAGCACGTCATGTTTTGACAAAAAATCGCACTCGATAGTGGCGCCACCTAGCGAGACTTTGGTCTCGCGTTACCCATTTCCCATGGTTTTCCATGCCTTTCCATGGTCTCACCTGGAACTCATCCCATGGTATGGCCGGGCATTCGTCGGTAGTGAGGTCGTCAGCACACAGTTCCATGCAGGACCGGCCAGCGGCGCTCTGGTGTAGTACGTGGATGTTGTTCAGCCGGAATGTGCATGTCGATACCTGGATGGGATTGTATGAGACTGTTATAATGGTAAGCTGGACTTGTGTTTGAAACGCGTGGACGGTTAGGAGATTGCAGCTAGAAACGTCAACAATTAAACTCATTTTCTGGTAAGTATGTTATGATCTATCCAGATTGACTTGTCTTATTTGGGGGACAAACAATAACCAAAATCACGACTTGCCGTATGAATCCTGCTAAGTATACTGTACATAGATGTCTTGAATTATATAAGATACAAATAGAACGTAAATGTCAACGAATACTGGTGCAAATTATCCATTTAAATACATACTTTCCATAGCCAAATAAGACAGGTTAGTCTGGACAGATTTTAGTAGCCTTGTACGGTACGTATGAGTGGGAGGGATTAGTGCAATCGTACTTCAGTATTATCGTTGGAACAGAGACGTTGCCGCTTACTGAAGGCCTTATAAGAAAGCTCACTGTCACTCGTAGGGCGATGGAAAGGGCGATGTTCGAAGTTTCATTGCGCGATCGAAGCAGAAATGAGGAGATTTGCAAGCGAACTAAGGTCACCGACATAGCCAAGCTTAAGTGGCAGTGAGCAGGGTACATAGCACACAGAACAGATGGCTGATGGGGCAGCTAAGTTCTCGAGTGGCGACCACGTACCGGAAGACGTAGCGTGGGTAGGCCTCCCACAAAGTGGACCGCCAACCTGGTAAAGATCGCAGGTACCAGCTCTGTGGAAGGCACAATAAAGGGATCTTTGGGGGAGGCGAATGCCCAGCAGTGGGCGTCTTCCGGTTGATATGATGATGATCGTTGTATGATGATGTTGACGTGTCGTGCTCGATGGACATGAACTCGTGCTATTTACTATACGCACGATACCTACGTTACTTGCAAAATTCACAGTGCGAACTTCTCGTGTGAGATTGTGTTGTTTAGCGTGGTGTAGTGTAGTGCAGTGTAACCATGAGCCAATCCAGTCAGGTTCCTCTGGTATCAGGGTCACGGAGGTCAGATGGCCGTCGCTCCACCGTAATTACCTGATCTGCCAAATCCTGAATCATGCTCAAGGCGGACCCCGGGCCCTCGTGTGCGAGAGCACAACCGGGACATTAACGCCAAGATGATATACAGGGTGTCTCATAATACATGTATAAAGCCGAAAGGGTGTTAAAGTAGAGCTTTCAAAGAGTGCACTGGCGACTTCATTTTATCCGGACATTGAATTTTAATTTTAATAAAAAATATTCATATTTAAAATTAAATAACCATATCGACTACGTTGAAGCGCAGCTCTATTTCAAGTTGATGATCATATAAAAAACAGGTTAACAACCTCGTGCGACCCCTATCGAAACAAAGCAACCTCCTCAAGCCTACTACCAGGAGCCTAATGCTGCGTACACACCGGGCGATGTGTAACGCGCACCCGTTTCGGCCAACGATTGTCCGTTGGCGTGTGCCGGCCGGCAATCCGCAGTGCAGCGTGGCGGTAACATCAAATAAATATTCGTAATATAAATAATAAATATTCGTGGACAAATTCACACAGCGCCATCTAGCCCCAAAGTAAGCAATGCTTGTACTATGGGTGCTAGATAACTGATATACTACTTAAATACTTTTTAAATACATACTTATTATACATCAAACGGATAGAATCATTCAATCAATAGTAATCATTCAATCGCAATTTGGGCGGATACCGAAGGCCAACAAACAAACGTGCAAATACGAGCCCGAATCGGTTCCCAAAACTCCCAAAGATCGTTTGCTTGACCACGAAATGCAAGTATTAGACGTTAGAAGTCCAAATAATTCGGCCGACAGCCCTTCGTTGGCGTACGTTGGGTGTGTACACACCATAAGGACGAGTAATAACCTCGTGCCATTCATATCAAAACAAACCAACCTCCTACATCTTACTACCAGGCGTCGAACTAAATGTTACCTACTTATCTACATGAATAGGCTCTACCAAATTAACTAGGAACTTGCCTACACTAATTATTTTCGATAGGTAGGTATGCTTAAATAGTCGGAGCGTCGGTGACCTACGGTTGTGGTATCCGACTCGTACGCGAGAGGTACCGGGTTCGAATCCCACTGCCGCCATGTACCAATAACTCTTTTCTAAGTTACACATTCAGTTCAAACGACTGAATGTGTAAGTAACCATGATCCAATCTGGTCAGGTTCCCTTGGTAGCAGGGTTAGGAGCCAGGAATGTCAGATGGCAGTCGCTCCACTGCAATTAATTACCTAATCTGCCAAATCCTAGATCATGGACCATAGTCAAGGCGGACCACGGGCACGGAAAATAATTTTGTGCACGGGCTTCGTGCACAAAATTATTTTTACTAGGGACTTACCTAACAAGACAAACCACCTCAGCATAACATAGATAGGTAGGTAGGTACCTACGTAAGTAAAAATTACTTACATACTAAATAAAAAAACATTGTTAAAAAAAATAATGCATTTGGCGTTAATGTGCCGGTTGTGCTCTCAAACACGAAGGCCCGGGGTCCGCTTTGACCGTGATCCAGGATTTGGCGATCATGTAATTACAGTGGAGCGACTACCATCTGACCTCCATGACCCTGCTACCAGGGGAACCTGACTAGATTGGATCATGGTTACAATTTCAGTTGCCAGGATTTGCAGATTTCATCATGATGTTTCCCTCACCATAAGAGCATCGGTTAGAATTCAACTAATGTACATAACTCAGAAAAGAGTCATTGGTACATTGCCACAGCGGGATTCGAACCCGGCACCTCTCTCGCTTACAAGTCGGATACTCAACCGCCCAGCCACCAACGTTCTTGAATAACATACTTAAGATAGCTACATAACTAAAACAGAATTCGTTCAATTGATAAAATCTTTCTACACAGATAAGTAGGTACTATGTCCTACTAAAATGGTTCACTCATAGGGACCTACGCAGCGTAGGGAACCACTTATGAGACTAGCTTTGTTGAAACAGATTACAGTCAGGTTTTACTAAATACCTACATGTTTTCATGAACAGATAAAAGCGTTGTCTTTTCTACCTAACCGTCGGAAAAGAACCTCCTAACGTTACGATTAGGTACTAGCTAGGTAGCATCTCTTAAAGTCTAGCTAGAACCTAGACCTTTAAAGCATGTAGGTACGTACCTTTTTAAAGTTATTTTATGAAAACAAACAGCGTCAGGTGCCATACCTTCTTGCTTTCTTGTGGCTCGGATGACTGATAGGTATTAACTATCAAGTAAGCTTGCACTCGTATCGTAGCGTAGCTAGGTTGGTACACTTCATACACACAGATACACAACACTACGCAGGCTCTGGTTGCTATGCAATACGTAAGTAGGTAGGTAGCATGGTGTTTGGCCTAGAATAATGATTATCACAATACTTAAACGTTGAACACTGAACACAGACAAGACTAGGTTAATACTGGTACCTGAAGCTATAAATCATTCATTCTC